>JAGSMP010000196.1:2172500-3372500 GCA_029286625.1 Parnassius orleans
GCTACCAGGCCTGGGCTGACGCATCAACGTCTCGGGATGTAAACACCAGCGCTCTTAAAACGAAGTATAATTCCGCCTCAAGTCCTTCAAAGCGTCATTGCCAAGGCAAGTCTGAGCACATCGGCAGAATTGGCGAGAAGCTAGTTCACCTTCCTTCGGGAACCGGTACATTCTGGTCTTGGAACATCTTTCAGCCATCTCTTCCATCTCTGCACAGAGAGGACGACTCACTGGCCCATGCCGCAAAGGAGAAAGCCGATCTGTTAGGCTCTCTCTTTGCGTCCAACTCGACTCTAGATGACGGGGGGAACACACCACCGACCATCCCGCGGTGTGAGTGCTCCATGCCGGATGTGCGGTTTACAGCGCTCGGTTCGCAAAGCACTCCTCTCCCTGGACGTCAGCAAGTCGAGTGGGCCTGATGGAGTCCCTCCCATTGTGCTGAAGACGTGTGCTCCGGAGTTGGCACCGGTTTTAACGCGTCTTTTCCGGTACTCCTACTCCAAGGCGTAGTCCCGAATTCATGGAAGATAGCTTTGGTCCACCCGATCCCTTAAAAAAGCGACCGCTCAGATCCGTCCAACAACAGGCCTATCGCTATCACCTCCTTGTTCACCAAAGTAATGGAAACTATTATTAACTGCCAGCTCATGCGGTACCTTGAGGATCAACAGCTGATTAGTGATCGCCAGTACGGTTTCCGTCGAGGTCGCTCAGCGGTAATTACTAGTTAATTAGACATTTTAATGATGTTACGTCTCAATGTTATCTCCTTTTACGAAAGAAGAGAATTTATCGACGGAAATGTTTGCTTAACCACGACAGCGACACACACGGTCAGCTAAACTAATCATTTAAATTTTAAACTGACGTACATCCAAAAGCTGACCGTGAGTGTGAAATCTGAAGTTGAAATTTTTAACTGACGGCAACCCACGGATTTATCCGGGCGCACGGTCAGTTAAACTGATCAGTTGAACTGATAAACATCCAAAAACTGACCGTGAGTGTGAAATTTTAAGTTGAAATTTGCAGGCAGTGAGTAGGGAAATCGTTTTGGCTTACATCCGTTTTAACTGACCGTGTGTCTCAAGCAGACATCAGTATCTTGAGACACTATTATTTACATGTTTTGATCTAAGGTTTTGATTACCTACAAAATCTTGCCAATCAATTAGCTAATTTCATTGAAGTTTAGGTGAACTTGAAAATTATTTGAACCTGTTTTAAATATCAATAACCGATATTTAGAATGCTTCTATTAAAAAACGACTTAATTAGACATTTATGCATATGATGATTCAGCTCATTAATTTAGTAAGTTCCGCAAATATAAGTCTCTGAGAGATGAGTATATATTTGTGCCAGTCGACTATAAGAGGCCAAGACTCATTTTGGATTACTGCGTTAGTTATTAAATAACTAACGCGGTAATCCAAAATTAGTAAATTTTACTAGACTATAGGTCCGTGGAATTCATACGCAGCAAAATTTTTGACGATTAATAAACATGTGACGTCGTTACCGCTTGTGACAAGGTGGCTAATTCTTTTCGTGTACATCAAGGAGCTGGACTACATTTTAAGATTAAAGTTATTATTATTGTAAATGATGTTTGTATACGAGTTGTATACAACTTGTAAATAACATTTACGATAATACTATCTAAGAGGAGTATGTCAAGCGAGAGCAAGACAAGTATAGGTCCTAAAAAATCAATGTATTGAAGAATGGTACGACGGAAAGTAGGACGCATTTCTATTTTGTTTAAAATAGAAGTATGAAAATATTAATGAAATCTGCACGAGTTCACTTTCACCGCATTATAACTAAATGATCGTTAAAAACAAAGAGCAAAAACGTTCAAAATAAAGCGTTAGAAACTGTAAAGATTATCTAATCTTCTTCTAGTAGTCCTATGTTCGGAATTATAATTTATCAAGTCTCTAATTTGTACTGTGTGTAATGTGAGTTTACAGAAGGTATCAAATGTTATGGATTTTATCGCGCTTAATTTAATATAGCTGACGTGAAGCACCGACACTTCGGGAAGTCTGTAGTCTGTAAACACGATCAAGATCGACCTCGCCCATTACATCAGATTTGATAAATTACAAATCCGCGCAAAAGAACGCCGATTCCTACTAAGGATGATTTGCGAGGCTACTGAAATTAAGAAACATCCAAATTTTTATAGAGAAATGGCTGAAAACTACCATTTGTTTAGGATCTTATAATTAATAAATGTGCTTTTCTTTACGTATTAGTGCGGTTTAAAAATAATATATCAAATTTAATGAGAACGGGTTGCGCGTCCTAGTCAAGTCGATAGTTAAGCCCTTCCTCTCTGGCTTCGCGTTCAAGACGTGATGTGAAATTCAAATTTCAAACCCAACCCCAAGCGTCCTTTAGGCTCGTTGGACCATTGTCTTGTCCGGAGTGTGGTGCCACTCACATTAACGTCGCGGTTGCATTCTGCAGACTGCCGCCGTGTTTGGCACTATAGGTCGGCCGATTGGGATAGGATGCGGTCTTTTGGGTTTGCTTTTGCCGGAAGATCCCAGCGTTGTTGCTGATTCTGTTGCTGATGTGGTATTTCAGGGTATGGAACTTTTTATTCCGTTCTCTGTGGTGCCCATCGGAGACAGATCCCAGCCATGGTTTGGTCGCTCCTGTAAAATAGCATCACGCTATAAGCAGGAGTGCTACCGGGCCTGGGTTGACGCATCAACGTCTCGGGATGTAAACACCAGCGCTCTTAAAAAGAAGTATAATTCCGCCTCCAAGTCCTTCAAAAGAGTCATTGCCAAGACAAGGTCTGAGCACATCGGCAGAATTGGCGAGAAGCTAGTTCACCTTCCTTCGGGAACCGGTACATTCTGGTCTTGGAACATCTTTCAGCCATCTCTTCCATCTCTGCACAGAGAGGACGACTCACTGGCCCATGCCGCAAAGGAGAAAGCCGATCTGTTAGACTCTCTCTTTGGTCCAACTCGACTTTAGATGACGGGGGGAACACACCACCGACCATCCCGCGGTGTGAGTGCTCCATGCCGGATGTGCGGTTTACACAGCGCTCGGTTCGCAAAGCACTCCTCTCCTTGGACGTCAGCAAGTCGAGTGGGCCTGATGGAGTCCCTCCCATTGTGCTGAAGACGTGTGCTCCGGAGTTGGCACCGGTTTAAACGCGTCTATTCCGGTAGTCCTACTCCCAAGGCGTAGTCCCGAATTCATGGAAGACAGCTTTGGTCCACCCGATCCCTAAAAAAAGCGACCGCTCAGATCCGTCCAACAACAGGCCTATCGCTATCACCTCCTTGTTCACCAAAGTAATGGAAACTATTATTAACTGCCAGCTCATGCGGTACCTTGAGGATCAACAGCTGATTAGTGATCGCCAGTACGGTTTCCGTCGAGGTCGCTCAGCTGGTGATCTTCTAGGTTACCTAACTCATAGATGAGCGGAGGCAGTAGAGTCCAAGGGGGAGGCGTTGGCCGTTAGTTTGGACATAACGAAGGCCTTCGATCGGGTATGGCACAAAGCGCTTCTTTCGAAGCTCCCTTCCTATGGGCTTGCCGAGAAATTTTGCAATTGAATCACCAGTTTCCTTGCTGATCGGAGCATCAAGGTCGTAGTAGACGGCGCATGCTCTGATTACAAGCCTACTAACGCTGGTGTTCCACAAGGCTGCGTGCTATCACCAACGCTGTTTCTCCTGCATATCAATGATATGTTGCAAACTGGTAACATTCATTGCTATGCAGATGACAGCACTGGTGATGCCTTATACACCGGCCTTGCCAATATTTCTCGGGAAAACGTCGCCGAGTACCGGAACAAACTTGTGTCTGAAGTCAAGTCTTTGTTGAACAAAGTCTCGGATTGGGGCGACTAAATCTAGTCCAGTTCAATCCCCAGATGACACAAGTTTGCGCATTTACCGCTAAAAGAACCCTTGGTCGTATCTCCTCAGTTTCAAGGCACTCCCTTGCTGCCTCAGCCAGCATCGGAATCCTCGGCGTCGACATATTGAATAGTGTGCAGTTTCGTGGTCACTTTGAAGAGAAGGCCAATTGGCCTCTAAAAGCTTGGCGTGCTCAGCAGAGCGAGACAGTATTTCATGCCGGCACATCGCTTGCAACTTTACAGCGCAAGTTCGGCCTCACATGGACTACAGTTCTAATCTCTGGGTCGGGGCGCCCCAGTGCCAGCTCCTTCCACTTGACAGCATCCAGCGCAGAGCGGTTCGAATCGTCGACGACCGAGTTCTTTCTGATAGGCTCGATACACTGGCGCTGCGTAGGGATGTTGCATCCCTTGCATTTTCTATCGAATCTACCACGGAGAGTGCTCGGAGGAATTGTTCGGATTAATTCCGGCCGCCAAATTTCACGAACGCACATCGCGTCAAAATTCACGATACCATCCTCACCATCTGGATGCTTGGCGGTGCACGACTGTGCGTTTTACTAGAAGTTTTCTTCTTCGTACAACTTCTGTGGAATTGTTTACCACCGGCGATTTTTCTGGACCGATACGACTTAGGGACCTTCAAGAAAAGAGCTTACACCTTTCTAAAAGGCCGGCAACGCATCTGCAATTCCCTGGTGTTGCGGTTTTCATTGGCGGCGGTAGTCACCATCAGGTGAGCCGCATGCTCGTTTGCCCCTCTTCTATAAAAAAAAGCATATCGCTGCAATACTTCAAGATACGGACCAAAATTAATATTCATAATCAGGCGATACCCGGGTTAACTATAAAATGTCGCGTTTTAAAATAAGTAAATAAAAAATAAAGGCGATAAAATTAGTAAAATTTTATTAAATGTGTTGGTAAATATAAGAAATCTATTGAGTGTTACCATAACGACCTTTTACATATTGGTGGGCAATGTAACAATGAATTTAATTATTTTAGAAGAAGGTAGTACCTTAATCTAAATATATAAAAGCGAAAGGTCACTCACTCACTCATCATTAAATATCGAAAACCACTTGACGTATTAAGATGAAATTTGGCAGGGAGATAGTTTATAGTTAGTAGACGTCCGCTAAGAACGGATTTTGCGACAGGCCCGGATTAAGGAAGTTTGAGGGCTCTCGCATGTTTGTGCGAAAGTCCTTAATTTTTTGTGCTACAAACTTGAAATTTGGCAGGGAGGTGGTTAAGAGTTAGTAGACGTTCGCTAAGAACGGATTTTACGACAAGGCCGGATTAAAGAGGTCTAAGCACTCTCGCAAGTTTGTATGAAAGTTCTGATTTTTTTGTACTACCGACATGAAATTCAGCAAGTCTAGAGTTTATGAATAAAGAAACTTTAGCTTAGAAAGAATTTTATGACAGCCTGGACTTATGGGCTCTCGCAAGTTTACATCAAAATTGGTAGAGAGATAGAATATAGAAGTTAAGACATGTCAGGTACATAGGAACAGATTTTATGACAGGGCCGGTTTAAGGAATATAATCGCTTTCGCAATCCTATGTGTTCAACAAACATTTATTGATGACTTATAATACCACAAACAGAAAATACAACTAAATTAAATTCAAACGAAGATAGGTATTTTTTTTTACAATAACATTTACGTAGGTATGTAAGTAGTTTTATCAAGTTATTGCTCGAATATTTTTTTGTATTTTCCCCTGGGTACTTCCATGACGTTTTTCAGTGGTAAACAGTATCTTATAGTATATTGAACCTGGTATTCACATATCATCATATTAAATACCAAATTCTAGACAATATTTTATACATGTTTGTTTATCCCACATTCACCATCGTTTTCTGTAAAACAATATATTGAATTTTCTAAAGCCCCCATATAAAATCTTTATTATTCCCACTATATCATAATCACAAATGCCATCTTTTTAAATAGGACTAGAAAAGAATGAAATGAGTGACATCTCAGATTTAACAAATGAAAAACGTTGAAACCATTTGTTTCAATCGCACGACGCGCGCTATGCCGCAGAGAGCATTATAGCGACATTTATAATAAATATGCGTTTAGCAACTGTAAGAGGTGGTCAGAATATTGCCATTGCAGTTGCTTCTTCAGGAATCGCCACAACTTTGATTGATATAGGTAAAACGGCACACTCTGCATTTAAGTTGCCCTTAAATCTTAATTACTCCAAAATTACTATGTGCAAATACCAAAACAAAGTGACTTGGCAGATGTGCTACGAAAAGCAAAATTAAAAGCTTGGGATGAGTCTACTATACACTCATAAAAAAGGTGTAGAGGCTCTAGATAGAACACTTCAAGATATAAGGCATTGCAAGAGACTTATGGGTGGAATTACAGTTTTATTAGCCGGCGACTTTAGACAAACATTGCCTGTCATACCACTCAGGACATGTGCAGACGAAGTCCAAGCGTGCTTAAAATCTTTATTTTTATGGCCTGAGGTTAAAATAATTTCTTTAAGAATTAATATGAGTGTTCATTTACGACAAGATTCAAAATTCCTGCAATTTCCGGTGAAATTGTGTTATGCCATGACTATTAATAAGCCGCAGTGCCAAACGTTAAAAGTAGCTGGCATAGATCTAAGAAACGATTACTTCTCACGGTCAGTTGTATGTGGCCTGTTCTAGAGTAAGTTCGCCTGATATTTTATATATACTGCAGCCTGAAAATAAAACTAAAAATGTGGTGTATAGAGAGAGAGAGGTTTTACAAAAATAACATCTATTTTTTTTTCTAATTGGTGCCTTAAAAAAAGTTGCTTAGTGTGATAGGCATTTTCTGTTGACTGAAATATAAAAATAGATTGCGTTAAACATCATTAAACTTCATAGTACTTCATATCTTTATAACCACGCGGACGAAGTCGCGGGCAACAGCTAGTATACTATAAACTTACACAAGGTTTAACTTCATCCATTACTAATGACATTCTTATAAAACCTAAGGTCAAGTTACGGGCGTTTTAACGTTTTTAGCTATAATGCTGATAAAACGCTTTAGTGATAAATCGATGAGATTCAAGGCCAAGGGAGCGTACAGTTAGGGTTGTTAATGTAATTATTTCGAATATTTTTTTATTGGAGGCTGTTTCCACTAAAATATAGTAAGTGGCGAAAAAATATAAGGATATAAGTATAGTATATTTCAATACATGGAGTCACGACCTGGTAAGACATGCAGAAAGTCGGTAGACTATACAGGTGACTCGGGATCGTGTTGAGTGGCATTCCCTGTGGGAGGCCTTTGTTCTGCAGTGGACTTGTGAAGGGCTGTAATGGTGAAGATGATAGATGATGTTTCAAATGTTGATGTGGTATTGGAGCAGGTATGAGGTTCCGAATTGGTGGACGTCACACATCGTCAAAATATTTTTTATTTCGTAGATATGTAGGTTTCTTCACGACTTTCATTGCTGAGCTGAGGTAAATTAGTACTTAATAATTGCAATTAACAATTTCATTGGTGCGTGTGTTGATCGAACTCTAAATGTGAGCACTTATCTCTACTGATCTACGCCAGCCCTTTACAAAAGAACGGAAATGTTTCATTATAAATAGCATAAAAATCTTTACATTACTATATATCTATATAATCGACGGTTCCACGGCGCAGTGGCTTAGCATTGGGTTGCGGCGCTGAGGGCTGCGGGTTCGAATCCCGCACGGAACAAGTATTTTTATGGCCTACAAATAATTGTTCCGGGTCTGGATGTTTGTCCTTGTGCAATTTATGTTTGTAAACTGCTTCCACGATACAGGAGGAAATCTTAGCTTGGGGGTAACTAAAAAAAATGATAAAAATATTTTCTCTGCTTATAAATTCTTTACTTTAAAGTTATATAGTTAACTTTTATATTATAATATCTATATTCGTCATGTCAACGCTACTATGGCAAGAATGTATCCAACTGTTCAAAAATCTATTTCGGGCTGGCCTCCAGGACAGAACGTAAATAGCTGAAATTTTACTAACCCTGGTGATTAGCATAAGAGTTTAGTTAATTTTTTTTAGCAATATATACCACGTACAAAGGTCATATACTTATGAAACATTATATATTGACTACTTGGTAAAATAGTGGTTAAATATTTCGAACGCGGGCTTTTTTAACCCCCGACGAAAACAGAGGAATGTTATATGTAAAACGTGTGTTATCTGTTTATCTGTGTGTCTGTCTGTGGCATCGTAGCGCCGAAACGAACGAACCGATTTTGATTTACTTGTTTTTGGTTGGAAGGTGACTTGATCGAGTGTTCTTAGCTATGATTCAAGAAAATCTTTTCAGCCTTTTGAAGATCGTCAGCTCTTTTTGTATATTATGTAGGTACTTATAAAGGATCAATGTAAACTCACTATAGAGCGGCATCCGCTCTCTGATGTTCAACTTATTATTTTTAATAATAACTTTATATATTTCCGATATATGTATATATTTTTGATTATATATATATATTTGCCTATGGGTTATTGCTTTTCATTTTTATAAACTATATTTATGTAATATGAAGAATGACACAAAATATATAGATGTTTATGGCCCACAGCTTCTACTCATAACCAGCAAGTCGTGCAGGAGGCTCGAGACACCCTAGCTCTTGTAATAAAACCTGCGGAATTTCTTTGGCCGTTTCTTTGAGGATCAAAAGAACCACATTTTAAAAGGATAGTAGATTTATTTCTTAAGTCAAAGGAGTAATGTAATTCTTTTCTTATTTCTTCTTATTCATTCTTATAGATATGTATATTCAATATTACGTAAGTACGTCATTACATTCTCGGTGAATTTTTCCGTACTTATATCGAAGCTACTTATCGCAATGGCTATGTCGTAGAGAAAATTTTCTGACACGAGGTCGGCGCTTTCACAATCTAACCTTATTTGATCGTTACGTAAACAATTTAACTGACATAGGAATTTGACCTTTATTTACGAGGTTCTATGGAGCATATTATGGCTGTTATCATATATATATATTACAATAATATTATTTCTATATTACGTACTAAGTGAGGAAAATGTTTTGTAAACATACAAATCAATATTCAACGTTGTTCATTCGCTGCGTGCGTCAGACGTCCGTTAGTAAATAGGTAAATGTATATTTTTTTGTGGTTTGTTTTTGGTTGGATGTGTCAACAAAAATTACGATATTTATGTGGTTTGTCCCTACATCAGAATCTCTGTATATGGTGTTACATTCTCCTCAGGGGTACCTCGTTAAGAGCCAGAGCATCATCAGAGGCGAACTGAGTAAATGGCCCAAATATGAGTCTCTGAGAAATGACAATATATTTGTGCTATATGGTGTAGCACCTAGGATCGAAAGTATCTACAATGTAGATACTTTCGGTCCTAGGGGTGTAATCATTCAGTGAGGAAACGTAGCAAGTGTTCTTGGCACTATACTGTGGGGAGTAGGACTATTGGGCTGTTAGACTGTTGGTGAGGCCGCGGATGTTTTTTTTTATAGCATAAGGGTGACAAGCGAGCACACAGTCCACCTAATGGTAAGTGGTTGCCGTGGCCCTTAGAAATCCACATTTATCCTCGATTACGTATCAAAATGCAGATGCGTTGTCAGCCGTGAGGACTAAGATGGAATGCCTCGTTTCCAGTAAAATAGATCTCCGGTTCTCTACACTCACCATACGAAACACAGCAGCGTTATGCTGCTATTGTACGCTGGTATTCTGTGAGAGCGTGGTCCTTCCCCGGTCGAGCCAACCCATTCGTGCTACAACTATACTACTAATATAGCTGCAGCATGGCTCTAACACGTAAGATACCACGTATATGCTGTCGAGACTATCGATTCTAGGGGTTCACACGGGGTTAAGTTTCTAAAGGAATTGTACACGCGGCTGGTCGTCGCCGCTGGAGACACGACGGCTGGTTCTTTCTTCGCTCAGCGAGGAAAAGTAGTCAGTGTTCTTGGCACTATACTGTGGGGAGTAGGACTGTTGGGCTGTTGGACTGTTGGTGAGGCCGCGGATGTGTGCGAAAGCGCTCCCGTGGCCCTGCTAATATGCGGCGAAGGTGAAGCACCATAGGGTTTTAGTCGGTGCGAGTCCGACATAACCCGTCCTTGCCCCCGTGAGGCTGGTGTGCGTAGGCATTTCCCCATGTATAAAAAAGGACTGTTTGATAATATTAGTTGTTAGTTTCCTTATTGTTATAAATATGTTAAGTAAATAAATATATTTAAAATTATCAGAACTCCATTTTTCTTCTACGCAGCGGTACATTATTCTATTTTTATATTACTGTGTGTTTTGGCTTGAAGTTATTTGCAGGCTTTGAGACATTCCTTCTTATTCCTAAGGGCAAAGAATAAATAATAGTACTACGTACTAAGGGTTAATAACCTATTTCTAACTTTCTTTATTCAAAGTTGGTCCGTTTTATGGTACTTGTCAGTTGGATTGTTAGCTTGTTTGTGACTCTAATCTTTATATTATTATATAATCATTGTTGATCGTTTAACTTCTAAACGACTTGAACGATCGTCATTTGTTTTATCAAGAGGATGGTTCGTAGATATGCTAGGATCCAATAGGTGGCGCTGTATTCAAGTTATTAACAAACTATATATTTAAGTATCCAAATGTCTCTTAAATTCCCAATATATTATGTTGGTTTAATGCTAAAAAAGAAAATCACAAAATCTGGACCCGATAGGTGGCGCTATAGTCAAGCTATCAATAAGTTATTATAATTTAAAAGTCGGAGAGAAATCGGAGACACTAGTCTTTATATATATAATTCTTCTATCCGTGTGTACCTATGTGACTGAACTCCTCCTAAACGCCTGGACCGATTTTGATGAAATTTTGTGTGTGTGTGATTAAGTTGATTCGAGAATGGTTCTGATTCACAATTGGACCCGGTAGATGGCGTTGTTGTCGAGATCCATAAATCACCCGTGCGAAGCCGGGGCAGATCGCTAGTATTATATAAAAGATGTCACGCTTTATCCCATACGTATAGTTACATATAGGCTCATAAACCTTATTTATTGTCGACAAAATATATACTACCCTTTTACTTTGACCCTATTTACTGGTAACGAAGCATTCCATCTTAGGCCTAACAGGTGACGACGCGCGTGCATTATGATTCTGAATCGAGGATAGGTATAGATGTCTTTGGCCACAGCATCCACCTTCCATCATGTGAACCGAGTGCTCACTTGTCACCCTTTTTCTATAAAATAAAATAAAAAATAATACATACTAAGGGTAAGGGTAAGATTCGAATCCAGGTCACAGGCGAGTAGATAGGAAAATATCGGTAGGCTTAAATTTATTTTCTCAAATCTGATCGGTCAAAGTCGAGTTAAGTAATTACAGATTACTGAGTTAGAAAATTAAGGCCTTTGAGATTCAAACAACAAAGGGACGGATTAAGTGTTATTAAGTAATGAACTTTGCCCTTTTCTCTTTTGTCTCACTCTAATCAAACCGAATATGACTGCTTTAAACAATCATTCAAGTGAAATAAGTTGATACACAATTCCCCTACGTAAGTGGTTGCATTTTTTAATATAGCCCATCACGAGTCTTCATAGGCCTCGGTTAGAACTGGAAAAATAGTTGATGGATGTTATTACCTCCCGCTTTGAAAATTAATAATTTTGTGATGGCCTGCAGGGTCAACCGTTTTTCAGATTTTTTGAAAATTAAATATGACTTCTTTGTACAAAAAAGAATTGGGCTTTGTGCTGCTGAATTTGACAAATCTACAATGATTGGACTGTTGCTCCTCAATCTATATATCGCAGGTTTATGGTTCAAAAACCTTGGCTTTTGAGCAAGAACCGGAAGAAGACAAAGTCATTACTTAATGTTAACAACTGAAAAAAATTATGTTTTTTGATCAAAAACCTGAACTTGTTTAGGTTTATGATAAAATGAAAGCTTAGGTTAGGTTAGGTTATCTGATTGTTTTATTTATTTAAAGAAATAGCAAACGACATTGATTCTATCATAAAACTAAATTAGTTTAGGTTTATGCTCAAAATCTGGATTTTCTCATGTTTATGATAACATAAAGTAGTAATTTAATCTTCTTCCGGTTCTTGATCAAAAGCCTAGATTTTTGATAAAAAATCAGGTTTTGTCATAAACCTGCAACATACATATATACAGCACGTTGTTTTTCGTACACTAATGAACTAAATTAAAATTAATATAATAATAACGTGGTAGAGCCATGCTGCAGCTATATTACTGGTATAGTTGTAGCACGAATGGTCGGCTCGACCGGGAAGGACCACGCTCTCACAGAATACCAGGTAAAATAGCAGCTTAACGCTGCTGTGTTTCGTATGGTGAGTGTAGAGAACCGGAGACCCTTTACTGAAAAGAGGCATTCCATCTTAGTCCTCACGGGTGACAACGCATCTGCATTTTGATTCTTTATTGAAGATAGATGTAGATGTCTATGGGTCACAGCAACCACTTACCATCAGGTGGACTGTGTGCTCGTTTGTCACCCGATCCTATAAAAAAAAAAATTCTCAAAATATTTTATTTCATAGACATGCAGGTTTCCTCAGGATGTTTTGCTTCATCGCCGAGAACGTGGTAAATCAGTACATTTACAATTTCAGTATTGCCAACGGAAAACTAACTCGGGTCGCTCGCGTACAATTAAGTTTATATACCTATGCATACATGCTCGTGGGTTAAGGATACTTTTAATTTGGCCCATCTTCAGTATCGGCGTCCATTATGTCCATTGTATATTGGCCACAGCCTCCAATTACAATCAGGTGGACTGTGTGCCACTTTTGTAACATTTAGTTGCACATCTTTTTGTCTTGTAACCTTTTAAGAGTTTTACTACAAATTCGGTCAAATCGGTAATTTTACTACTAAATAGATATAGTATACGCGTTTGAATATCAAAATGGCTTCTCAATTTATACCTACGTCAATTAATCTTATTCAATCAATTATTCAAGTATCCTATGCATCATCTAGGTTATTTTACATCATCATCTATTTCAGCGATGAAGTAACTATACGTTACAATAAGTACGTATAACTTTGTTATCAAAAGCGTCTACGATTGAGTCAGTAATAAGGGTTCTAGAACGAAACAAAGAGTGTATAAAATGGTTATTATAATATTAATTAATGAATATGGTTGGTGCGGTGGAATACACAATGGTTGATAATAGCTCCTGGGAATAAGTTGATTGCTGCCAAACTGTTTCTTAAATGTATTTTGCAATTAATTCCACAAATTACTTTGTTTATTGTAAAGTGTTACTTTAAAAAAAGTCTCGTTAGGTGTCTTGCTTTTTCCTAAGACAGTGGTCAAAATGTTATTATAATATTATTGAATACATAGTTGATAATAGCCCCAGGGAATGAGGTAATCGCTGCCAAAGTGTTGCTCAAATTTCTCTGGGTATTTTGCTTCTTTCCAGAAGAGTGGCCCATGTTGTGTTCTATGAAGTGGTCTTTTGTCTATGTAGTAGCAAGGAAAGATGTATACGCTACTGCCGCCCGCTACGTTACTACAGAACAATCATTATACATAAAATAGCTTTATAAATAGCCGTCGGTGTATCCCGCTGGTTAACAAACGGGGCTCTAGCGACTAGCGCCCTAAATGTGAGAACCTAAATTTTAATTTATTAAATACGGCATTAAATATAGATATAATACAGTATCATATTTTTTCAGTATCAGTTTACTGATGAATATACGATTATACGAATATTTTATGCAAAGTAAATTATGACAAATGAAGAAGAGGAAGGGTAAGAGTAGAAGGTAAGAGTACCAAACGAGCACTCAGTGAACCTAGGGAATTTAATCTCGTTCTCGCCTATCTCGCCTATATTTTACTATATTGCGTCTCGCGAGATTAACAAGATTGCAACAAAATCGTGCACTCTCTATATTGCCTACACGTGTAACACTGTATATAATATCTCTATATGTCTTAGTCAGTAAAACTAGATGCCATTTTTTCCATAATACAAAGAACACATTTTATTCTCCTAGAAGATATTTCCAAAACAATATCTTTTTGAATCACGGACATAAACACACTCACAGAATACCAGCTTAAAATAGCAGCTTAATGTTGCTGTATTTTGTATGGTGAGCTTAGGATAGACAAATACCTTTTATGGAGATTTATGGAGATATTACCATTTATGAAGACCTTTTTACTAGAAATGAGGCATTGCATCTTAGTCCTCAGTGGTGACAACGCATCTGCATTTTTCTTAATCGAGGATAGATGTAGATGTGTATGGTCACAGTATCCACTTATCATCACACAGTCCGTGTGCTCGTTTATCAGCCTTATTCTATAAAAAAATGATTCCATCTTAATCCATACAAATAAATAAAATTGAAGTGTCTGTTCGTAATGTCAAAATAACAGCTTTTAACTAAATGCATATGAAAGTATATACAGTACTTATAACAAAAACACAATTTTTTAAATTTTTGTCTGTCTGTCTGTTTGTTCCGGCTAATCTCCGAAACGGCTGGATCGATTTTGATGAGACTTTCACTGGCAGATAGCTAATGTTATAAGGAGTAACTTAAGCTACTTTTATTTTAGAAAAGGAATTAGGGTTCCGCGCAAAAAAATTAAAAGCCATAAAATCCAATCGTAATAAATTCCACGCGGGCGAAGTCGCGGGGAACAGCTAGTTGATGATAAATTATTAAACTGCGAAGTGCTTAATAATTAATCATTATTTAGTTCATTTCTTTTATTTTATTTAAACATTATTTTTTGTTTACACTATTTATTTCTATAATATACATATGTCTTGATGATATTTCCATACATTTTCTTTCTTCTTGAGAGATTTCTACTTGGCCAAAATCTTGATTATTGTATTTCCTAAACCCACCTGATGATAATCATTTACCAATATCAATTATTCATATGCTTTAGCCCATAGACATTATCTTTCCTTTATTATGAATCAAAATAATGTGATAATTAGTAAATAAACTATTTACTCATTGTGCAATCCGTGTGAACAAACTTACAAACTGAGTTAATTATATAACGTCTGATTTGCTTAAGTATTACTAATTCTTGAGTAAGTGTTGCCTGTGGAAAGGAAAATGGGTTACTCCTTAGAGTATTTACAAGCAAGCTAGGTTACTCACTTGGAAACGCATAGATATCTCTCTGTTCATCATCTTGTTCGCTCTATTTTAGAAGACTATCCTTTTTAGAAGCGGAGATACATTTTAAACCGACTTCAAAAGAATAATTCAGATAAACTGTATTATGTCAGTTTTGTAACACAATATCTCCAAGGTGTTATAATTTTTTTTATACCTATAGTGGTCACATATAAATTCAACTATAATTTTAAATTGATCCGATTACTGAAGTCTGTTTTGATATTTAAAAAAAAAAACAGTTATCTTTTAACGAGGCTTTTCGTCATATTCCTCGGGTGTGGTTTCTTCTATATTGTTGGTTTATTCATTTTTTAATTTCATTCCTTACAGCCTATCGAAAGTCTATTGTTAAACAATTACCTCTTCCATTGATTTTTGTTCACCAACTGAGAAAATACGTATTTTCAGAGGTCACTACGACTTTAAGCTATTCGTTAGGCGAATAAAATAGTGAAAACCATATTTATAAACCATTATTTGTTTTGCAACATGTGGCTATAATATATTCTGTACATGTGCTCCTAACAATATAGAACCTTTAAATAAAACTAGTTTTACGGATTTTATCGCGTATATTAAGTTATTTTATATTCCCGACGTTTCGAGTACTTTACAGCACCCATGGTCACGGGGGGGACTGAGGTATTTTTTTTTCTTTTTTCTTATTTAAAAAAAAACGTTACCCCCACACAAGGATTTTCTCCTGTATCGTGGAGGCAGTTTACAAACATAAATTGCACAAGGACAAACATCCAGACCCGGAACAAAGGAAATACAAATACTTGTTCCGTGCGGGATTCGAACCCGCGGCCCACCCAGCGCTGCAACTCATTGCTAAGCCACTGCGCCACGGAGCCGTCAATTTATGACACACTTCCATGTACAGGAATGCAGACTTCCATGTACAGGACTACTATGTAAATGTGAACATGTACAGGATCGCCCCCGTCACTACATTAGATTTGATAGACCACAAATCCTTGCTAAAGAACACCGATTCCTTCCAAGGATGATTCGCGAGGCTATTGAAATCAAAAAACATCCTAATTTCAATAGAGAAGATGGCTGGGTGCCACCATCTGCTTGGGATCCTATAATTAATAAAATTAAATACCAACCATACAACTGCAAGACTGTACTGTAAGTTCATACTGCGTAGATCGGAACAAAAATTAATAATTTTTAATCTGGACGTAACCGTGGTTAACTATGACATTGGGACCTCAAATACCTCAGTCCCCCCCGTGACCATGGGTGCTGTAAAGTACTCGAAACGTCGGGACTATAAAATAAGTTAATATACGCGATAAAATCCGTAAAACTAGTTTTATTTAAATGTGTAGTTTTCGCGTAAATATAAGAAACCATTAATATACAACCTTAATATCTATTATGTACATATACATTATACTTAATTCTCATAATAGGTATTACAGTAATTAATTAATGAGTTTACATTAACTTTTCTTACGTAATTATACATAAGTCAATTTTTTTTCGTATCTGCGTCATCACCTATTAAATAGACAATTGTTAACGGGAACTAAATCGTTAATGTACATATATTAAATAGAAGCGATATAATCGTAGACTGTATGAAGCCAACTGCAAAACGTAACCAACTCACGTGTTTTGGAATGACATTGAGCGCTAGCGTATCGGTTAACGATAGGGTTGCTATATCTGTAAATATCATCATTACAGCGCTTCAAAAGTCCACTGCTGAACATAGGCCTCCCCCAAGGTATGCCACAAAACACGGTCCTAAGCCACCTGCACCCATCGACTTCCTGCATGTCTTAACAGGTCGTCACTCCACGAGACTGCCACTCGAGAACCTTTTTTCATATGAAAATATAAAAATACCTAATTTTAGCCTTATTTAATATTTATTACTACTGCGGCTTAGATATTTATTTACGTTTAACTATATTACAAGGGTATATGGTATAAATGTCTGTCCCGCGCGTGGCATTTAATATCAGTTTGATAAAGGGGACGTCTGGTAAAACTGTTCAAGTCTTTTATAATTATATATATTAAGTGAGCCATTCTTGTATATATGTGTCGTTTTTGGAAACGCCTCGAACGATTTGGATGAATTTTTATTTTTATATATAATGTTTTACTTTTAAAATTTATCATTTATTCATTCTTGAAAGCATAATGCTTTTTCCAACGACGCCCAAACAAGAAAAACAATTAGAATTTAATTAATTTAGCAAACGACATGTTAAGAAGAATAGTTATGTCTACAGTTGACAACCCTAACGCATCGTTACGCATACGCTTGGCACACACTGTTTTCACGCTTATGTCAAAATTAATAAATAATTATGTTCAAGCAACGCAACCACGAAGTTTTTAAAACTTTTTAGGACATTGCATTTCCGAGGTTATCCGGTTTATACGTTAAACGAGCACACAGTCCACCTGATGGTAAGTGGATGCTGTGGCCCATAGACGTCTACATCTATTTTCTATTAAGGATCAAAAATCAAAATGCAGATGCGTTGGCACCCCTGATTATTAAGATGGAATGCCTCGTTTTAAGTAAAAAGCTTAATAAGTATAGTTTGCTTTTAAATACTCTAAGGTAAAAAGGGTCTCTAGTTCTCTATATTACCTACACCATACGAAACACACCAGTAGTAAGCTGCTATATCAGGATATTCTGTGAGAGCGTTTTCCGTCCCCGGTCGAGCCGACCGATTTGTTCTACAACCATAATATAGCTGCAGCATGGCTCTACAACGTAAAAGTACTACTAAAAATGATATTTCACTTTTAGTAGGTACATTCGTCTATGTTCACTGTATAAACACACTGTTATTGAGTACAATACTGCGTATGAGATAAATTTAATTATAAGCATTTCGTAGTTTATCTCATGTTAAAGTAATTTTTTGCGGAACTAACGCACGCCACTTATTTCACCGCCAAACAGCAGTCATGCGTCAGTATTCTCTAAGGTCATTATTATACGGCTCCAAGGGGGACAAGGACCTCTCTACCTCCCCTCGGCCAGTGCTAACTGCTAAATTAGTTACTGTGACAATCCAACGTAGGGTCCAAAACGCCAACAGCGAAGTATGCGCTTATGCGTATTTTTCTGCCGATTTCCGCAATTTCTGTTTTAAATAGATTAATTGTCTCTGACAATTTACTACATATATGCTATGCTAATGAGTTTGCTCGATTAGACAATAATTTAAAGAAATTGCCTAGAATATTTTGATGATTTTTTTATAAAACTGAAGTAACAATAAATGAACGTACAGTCTACGATGATAAGTGTTTACTGGAGCCGAATTCAAATAAAGAAAACCACAGATGCGTTGTCACCTCTGAGGAGTCAGATGGAATCCTTCATGACCTGTAATTAGACTGACTCCATATACCCTTCAGATCGGAATACCGTTATGTTCATTGCTCGTACTGTACTTTGGCGACAGAAAAAGGTAAAAGGGTGGTACCTAACCAGCCGGGTTCCTTAGGCTCTCTTTCCTAGATAAGAACCTAACCAAAGTCTTACCACCTAGTAAAAAAAAGTTTGTGTAATTTTTTTTGAAATATCAGTACCGACGTGAGTTAACCAGTGGTATAGTATTACAAATACATGTAATTTTGTAATAAATCAATTAAAATAACAATTTCCTTTAATAGTCTCAACGGAGACTAGCTTCCTGCGCAGAACAGGATTATAGTGATATATAGATAGATGGATGGATTATAGTGCACGGGTGTGTGCGCTAACACAGGTGTTGCGCACACACCACAAAGAGAACCCATTGATACACTTCGTCGGTTGGGTGTTGTAAGAGGCGACGTTCAGGCCAAAAAGATATGTCGGACATCTTTGTTCCGACATATCTTTTTGGCCTTGGCGTTGGCGGTATAATACATACATACATAAACACTCACACCTGTCACCAGGTCAGGTAGGTAGGCAGAGGCTATGGACTTCCATTTGGCACGATCCTGACACACCTCTCTCGCCTCCTTCACATCCATATACCTACGCATACACGCTCGTCGGTTAAGGGTACTCTTAATTTGGCCCATTTTCAATATATCGCCAATTTGGTCGATAAACTTTCGCCTAGGGCGTCCCTTCCCGACTCTGCCGTTCACCTCTGCAACATAAATTTGCTGTGTCACTCTTTCCTCATTCATTCTTTCTACATGACCAAACCACCGAAGCATCCCTTTCTTAATGCTGGTATAACCATCCTATTTACGCCAGACATATAATAAAATAGTCAGAACGGCGACAAGAACAGCTTGAAAAGAGGGAGACGCCTGATACTGCGTGGTGATTATGACAATTCCTCCGTACATCGGTAGTACTATTATTTATTCTGTGACAACGGTTACTACTGAGAATTGCTTGATAGAAAAAAACAAATCCTGCGATTCGAATCCGGGACCTCATGATCATGATCTATACACCAACGGGGTTGTAAAAAAATAAATTTAACGGTATTTCAAGCAACAGAATAAATATACCTATACGTAATTTTATCTCTATGTACAAGCATTTTTATTACAAGCAAATATTACGCAACAAATTTTTAAAAAGCTTGGAACGCTTGAAATTAAAATCGTCTGACCGTCAAAGACAATCTCAGCTTCATCGCAATAAATCCTTTTCATCCCGAGGGACATTATATACCCACGTTCATGTGTGCGTGCTTTGAATGTTGTCATATTCATATTTTTACACACGTGGTAGAGCCATGCTGCAGCTATATTAATTGTATAGTTGTAGCACGAATGGGTCGGCTCGACCGGGGAAGGACCACGCTCTCACAGAATACCAGCGTAAAATAGCAGCTTAACACTGCTATGTTTCGTATGGTGAGTGTAGAGAACCGGAGACCCTTTTTACTGGAAAAGAGGCATTCCATCTTAGTCCTCACGGGTGACAACGCATCTGCATTTTAATTCTTTATTGAGGATAGATGTAGATGTCTATGGGTCACGGCAACCACTTACCATCAGGTGGACTGTGAGCTCGTTTGTCACAATTACCTATATTTTTTTTTTGTAGAGTTATAATATTAGAGCTATAGATATTGAGCTTTTAGTTTCTCAGAGCATAAATATTTTGGTAGTTTTAGATTACAATTGCGAAAAGAGACGCAATTAATACGTGGTGGAGCCATGCTGCAGCCATATTATAGTTGTAGCACAAATGCCTCGGCTCTATCTGGAAAGGACCACGCTCTCACAGAATACCAGCGTTAAATAGCAGCTTAATGCTGTATTTTACGCTGGTATCGTATGGTGAGTGTAGAGAACCCCAGACCGCTCTTTATTTACACTGATGACTATGACAAAATCGGACCGAAATCTGGAATTTCCTACTTTTGAAAATTATTAATTTTCAAAGCGGGAGGTTAAAAAAATCGGTACTTATAGTTGCGACATGTATATTGTATAATATTTGATAGCTTATATTTAACTAAAATTATTCCTCAATAGGTGCGATCGAGCTTTGCTCGTTATTTAAAAAAATATAGAGAAACTGAAACAAGATGGGCAGCAGCATCTTCCTGACAATAACTTAAAAATTATAAAAAACTGCTACTATGCCAACCCGTCTCCCAATCGTGGCAACTATGGCTAAATCCTCACTATGAGGCAATCTACTTAGTTTTCATTACCATACCTTAGATTGGGGGATTACCATAGATTAAGGAGGCCTATGTTTAGCATGTTTATAGGCTGGATGGATAGATGGAAAAGAATGTAATTTTTTTGGGAATAAAAGGAGTTTTCGAGAAACCAATTACATAGATATATAAATACAACTATTGATCCCTTAAGGTTTAGGATAATATGACATTATTAGAAACAGTCCTGTTCTTTTTTGTCGGTGTATTTTAAATGCGAGCGTCGCGTCGTGATTCTTCTCCGGTCTAGCCGACCCATTCTTGCTGCAGCCACATAAAGCTGCAGCATGGCTCTACCACGAGGTTTGCTTGGTCGATTTTAGACCAAAGTGACAATTTACGAATAGTTTGAAGCCATCAAATGTCCCAAAAATTGCAGTACCACGCGCAATCACAGCAACACTCAGTAAAATCTGAGGTAGACTAGACTAGTCACAACACAACCAGATTCAAAAACTATTTATTTAAGCTGGGTCCCTACCCTATTTATATACTCAAACGTGTATTATATATTTTAAATAACTTTTTATTAAGATCTCTGTATTATTTTGAAGAAAAATATTCACCAAAAACATTTTCATGTAACACAAACTCTACATCTTAGTGAAAATATATGGCTTGGCCGTTGCTTTACTACTGGCTGTCGATGCTGTAGATAACTGACTAGGATTTCACTACTTTTTGTAAGTTCCTTATGACATTTTTTTTTTTTTGTTTATTTTTTCTTTCTTTTTCTTGGGGTGTATTTCTTGCACATCAGAGCTGCCTTTTTTCATAGCCCACTTTCTATCTTTGCCTTTACTCGTTCGTACTTGTATAATTTTCAGATCTCTACCATGAATTTAACTTTGTATGGGAAAACCCACATACAAACTTCCATCCCCTAATTTAAAGGTTGGGGGGTTTAATAAAAATTCCTGAAATATGTATTTTATTATTATTATTTATAACAAGGAGTAACAAAGAGTCCCTGTATCAATTTTCAGACCTTCAGCATCAAAATTTGCGGAAGTATCCTACAAACTTCCATCCCCTAGTTTAAGGGGCTGGGGGGTAAAAGTTTCAAGTTTTAGAATTTTTTGTTATTTGTGTACTAATACTAGCTTGCATGCCAAATTTCAGCTTTCTAGGACTTCAGGAAGTACCCTAAGAATTTTGATGATCATCAGTGAGTGAGTGAGTGACGAAATCGGTTTTTTTTAGATATCAATAAAATCTAAAGTATTAGAGCTATGCAATTGAAACTTTATATGTTTAATAAGTCCACTATTGACATCATATCCCGAGCATTTTGTTTATCTACTATAATCCAAATCCAAGTTATGAGAGTTCAAAAAAACGACGAAGCGCTTCGAGAAAAGGTAGTTAGTGCTTCGTTTTGGTTTGGTTGGCTCGTCTTGGCGGGGGCACGGTAGTGCAGATTCGGTATGTAAAGCAAATTATAAGCCATGCCGATTTTTAAACCGTTTCGAATCCGAAAGTGTTCATTTCTTAACCTTATTTTGCTATTTAGAGGTCTTAAAAATAAGGAAGAAGGAATGGTATGTATTTTATCAAAAATGCATGAAATTTATTGACCTTTATTTAACCTCCAAATTACGTCATGAACTAGGCTGAATGAAGTGAGACCATATGTATATTATTATTCTAAGAGTGAGATCAATATCTAGTAATTCAAAAACCCTATTGACTTGCTTGTTAATTTGTGAAATATCAACATCTCGGTTTTATTTACAAAATAAGCGCACAGACGGCGGGAAGCGACTTTGTTTTATACTATTTAGAGACAGCACCTTTGCTTGGTTCCTAATTTAATTGACGTATAATAACCTTGTTGTTGACTATTGATTTGCTACGAGGGACTCGATTTATACAAGGTAAACAACAGTTATTTATCCTACAGTGCAAAGACTGTTTTTTTCCTTACTATTATTTGATCAAATTCATTACCGAATACATGCCTATACCTTTTAACAAAATCCACAAAAACAAATTTTGTTGATTTATATTATAGAATATACATATAAATTGGTTTATATAGAATATCATATAGAGTAAAATGTCAATTTATAAGTCATAATTTCTTTTCGTCCGCTTTTTATATGCTTGAAGAAGGTAGCGAACTCATCAATTTTCTCAGTGACGTTATCGTTAGAGTTTGAAAAGCTATTAAAAATTATCTACCGCTTGGAAAACAGGAATAATTAAAATTGGGGTTTATAATAACTTTGTGTAAGACAAAAATATGAACACGACACCTTCAAAAATTTACATACCGAATTTTAAACAACCTTTAAAATAAAACTATTCAGAAAAGGAAAAGTAATCTTGTATCTTTACTATTTCAGCTGTTTGTTGTTTGTACTTATACCGGGTTTATATCCTTTTTCTCATAATGAATTGAATGCCTAAACATTGCAGTCCGTGATTATAATATTTAAGCAAGTAGCTCTATCCATTCTCATAATGAATTGAGCTACTTCCTTAAATATTATAATCAACAACACCTTCGCTACGTAGATTCAAAGTGCCGCCGTTCGACGGGACTTCTTCCTGGTCGGTCTACAAATCCAATTCGAGGCTGTCATGAAAGCGAATGACTGGAATAAATGTCAGGCCATGACTGCTCTCACCCTAGGCCTGCGCGACCAGGCCTTAACTGTTCTGGAAGCTCTCGGTAAGGAAATGACTTACGAGCAGCTCATTGAGGCATTGGAGGCGAGATATGGCGACGCTCACCTGGAACACGTCTTTCGTGCGCAGCTCAAAGATCGCGTGCAACGCAGCAACGAAAACCTGCAGCAGTGGGCCCTTGAGGTGGAGAAGCTGGTTCGAAAAGCATACCAGTCTGTAACTGCGCTCATTAAAGGGAACCTGGTGCAGACATTCATCGACGGCATCCGCGACCTTGAAGTCAGAGCTGCCGGCCCATGCACTGGAGGTGGAAGCCGTGCGGAAGGATCATGGTTTCCATCGCGTCAGAGAGGTTGCAACAGCTACAGTTCGCGACCTCAATAAAGTATACAGCCCTAGGTGCTACGGCTGTGGGGAAAGGGGCCATCTTCGATCCAGCTGCCCTAAGCGAACTGTAGAAAGGGAAGGTGATCGATCTCGAGAGGGTAGTGCGGCTAACAGCACCGCCCAGCGCAGCAGGAAATCTCATGGCAACGCAGATGAATTGTCAAGAAGACCTTGTACTGACGATTGCAAGCATTGTACAAAGGCAAGAGGATAAGGAAGTGGTATCTGTGAGGATGCTCAGGACAGACAAGCTCAACAATGACTGGAAGGACAGCCTACAACATGCACAACAGGAAGGTTCGAACATCAAGCCTATTCTGGAATGAATGTAGGCCTGTGCTCCTAAGCCCAAGTGTAGCGACATCTCAGCAATGAGTTGGACCACGAAAAGCTATTGGGCCCAATGGGAAAGCTTGCTGATTCAGGATGGAGACCTGTGCCGTAAATGGAAAAATGGTTGGGGAGACAGCTGTCATTTGCAAATGGTTGTCCCTAAAACTAAAATACCGGATGTTCTACAGCTGTACCATAATGGTTGTTCAAGAGGCCATCTGGGAGTTAAACGAACTCTACTGAAGATCCGAGAACGATTTTACTGGGTCCACTGTCGTGACGATGTCGAGGACTGGTGTCGCAAATGTACAAATTGTGCGGTTGTAAAGGGACCTCAGACTCGCAGTAGAAGTGCATTGAAATTGTACAATGTTGGTGCACCATGGGAGAGGATAGCCCTTGACGTAGCGGGACCGTCTCCGGAAAGTGAAAGTGGTAACAAGTATTTTATGGTTGTGATGTATTACTTCACTAAGTGGCCAGAAGTCTTCGCCATTCCAAATCAAGAAGCTTCAACAGTTGCAGATAAACTAGTTCATGAAGTCTTCTGTCGTTTTGAAGTACCTTTAGAGATTCACAGCGATCAAGGAAGGAATTTTGAGTCTCAAATATTCCAGGAAACTTGCCGAGTTATTGGTACTCATAAAACAAGAACAACTTCTTACCACCCACAATCTGATGGAATAGTAGAACGATTTAATCAGAAATTGGAGAGATACCTAGCAAAAGTTGTGGAAAAACGGCAACGAGACTGCGACAGGCACATACAACCGTTTTTGTTGTCATATCGAAGCGCTGTTCACGAAAGTACATCAGTGACACCAGCTTTCGCAAACTTTGGGAGACAATTACGGCTGCCTGCAGACCTGATCACCGGAATACCACCTGATGTCCCACGCAGTATAACCGATTATGCAAATGACTTGCGGAACAAAATGAATGACATTTATGAGCACGTCAGACAATCGGGCCAGCAAATGTCTGAAAAGATGAAAACCCGGTATGACCGCAAAATGAACAACAAAGGTTCGATGAAGGTTCACTAGTGTGGTTGCACAATCCAGTTCGCAGCAAAGGGAAATCTCCTAAGCTTCAAGCTAAATGGGACGGACCGTACCGGATTGTGACAAGGATCAATGACGTAACCTACCGGATACAAAAAGGTGCAAGAGGTACTCCTAAGATCGTCCATGTGGATCGACTGGCGCGTTATTATGGGCCCGATAATGCTCGGGACGAGCATGTATTAGTAGGGGGCAGTGTTGAGCGTCACCATTAATGTCTGGTACATGGCAACACTAGTTACCACTAGAGCCCTCTAGTATCGAGTAGCAGAACTAGGAGACTCAAGATCCTTCTACAAATTCCATGGAAAAACTTTCTAGAACTATCGACACCTAGTCAGTCGGGACCGGTATGTACTCGAACATTCTAGATGTTTCTACAGTAGAAGGTTCTAGAAATTATCTGAGACCCTATATAAGGCCGGTATAGACCGCGACCCAGTTAGTATTGAATTGGCGATACAAGCGAATACTTCGAAGCGATACAACTGCGAACTAAAGTGATCTGTAGTACAATTGTGTTTTGTTATTAGTGTGGTTTTAAGTTGTATGTTGTGTAATTAAAGTGTCAATTTTGGTAATACACTCGGCAGTTTTTAATTGTCTCGAACCCCAAGCTCGTAACAATATACTCTTGAAATTGAACAACTCATTATGGGACTAACTTCGAAATCACGACTCTGCGAAGATTTCACTTTTTGCACTTTTCAAACAAAGTTTGGTTTTCAGAATTAACATAACATTATACCTTACCGTGCGGTGTAAGAATATTCACTACTTACCCCATGTCGTCCCGTGGGTGTCGTAAGAGGCGACAGAGGGAAACTGAAACAGGAGATGGGCTGCACCAAAATAATAAAAAACTGCGGTTGGAAAACCGCCTGCCAAGCGTGGCAACTAAGGCAAAGTCCATGGCAATATAAGGCAATCTATGGGGGAGGCCTATGTTCAGCAGTGGACTTTTATAGGTAGTAGTTTGTAATGGATGGATAGATGGAATATTATTCCTTATTGGATTATTTCTGAAGTAGTACTCAAATGAAAACATTTTAATGTTTTATCCTGCTTTCCTCAAAACACGTTTGCGTACTATTATACATATAGCGGGCAGCCATTTGCAGGCTTCATCTATGATTAGACGAGGCGAGACGTCCGTATTTTTTTAACGACCGTGTTTACAATTTAATAATATTATGTCAAGAGTGTGTAGTCAGGTATTTACAAGAAACAGAATGCAAATGTTATGCAGAAAGTCAGAAGAGCCGTGGTGGGCGTTAACGCGGTCGGTTTCCGTTGGCAAAATTGTAATTAAATATTTTGAGGAAATGTTATGAAGCACGCCAACTACCACTGCCTCTGGAGTCTGTAGCATTGCGGAGAACTAAGTAACCATCTCATAAATGCCATTTATGCGACAGAGAACAGCCCACGGCCACTTCAATTTGCAAACATTTGGTGGGTCGGTTCGATTTGGGTAGGACGACGCTCCCACAGAATTGCAGCGTAAAATAGCAGTAACATTGAAATATAATGCATAATACATACATAAACACTCACGCCTGTCACCCAGAGGGGTAGGCAGAGACTACGGACTTCCACTTGGCACGATCCTGGCACACCTCTCTCGCCTCCTTTACATCCATATATCTACGCATACACGCTCGTCGGTTAAGGGTACCTAATCTGGCCCATTTCAATATATCGCCAATTTGGTCGATAAACCTTCGTCTAGGGCGTCCCTTTCCGACTCTGCCGTTCACTTGCAGCATAAATTTGCTTTGTCACTCTTTCTTCGTTCATTCTTTCTACATGACCAAACCACCGAAGCATTCCTTTCTTAATTCTGGTCACAACGTCATCTTGCAAACCACACTTTTCTCTTATCACACTATTTCACCCTGTCATTCAGATTCAACCCTAGCATACTCTTTAATGACCGCATTTCTACAGCATTTATTCTACTCTCATGCTTCTTCTGCCAGACCCAACTTTCACTACCATACATTAAAGTAGGGACTAACACAGCATTGTGAATCGCCAAACGTGCCTTTTTGACACATTCTGACTCTTCACAATAGCGTGTAGAGCCCCATTCACTCTATTTCCTGCGTTCACTCGTCGTTCTATATCCTTATCATATCTACTATCCCTACTAAATAAACATCCCAAATATACAAACTCATCCACTTGCTCAATCAACTCCCTTCTATTCTTATTTCACATAACGTTTTACTTTCTTCTCTTCAAAACCATCACTTTCGTCTTACTTGCGTTTACTTTCATACCTCTTTCTTTTAATGATCGGTTCATTAAAGTAACCATCATTTGCAACTCGGCTGCCGACGATGCAAATATGACTTGATCATCGGCGTACAAAAGGCATTTGACGGTTAACTCACCCATTCTCAACCCACATTCTTCAACTTTCAAAGTTTGCAAACAACTGTCCATAAATAGGTTAAACAGCCAGGGAAGCTACACAGCCCTGTCTTACACCTTTGGATGCCAAACTAGTCCGAGTAGACCCTGTTGATCCTGACACAAGCACTAGAGTCCCTATAAAGAGACTTCAATGCCTGTATCAAACCAGCGCTCAAACCAAATGAGTTAAGTGTTTGCCATAACACATTCCTGTCCACTCTGTCATAAGCCTTTCCAAGTCCATGAAAGCACAAAACTTTCTGGTTTTGGCCAAAACTTCTCCGCAATCATGCGCATGGAAAATACTTGATCGTACACCCCATTCCTTTCTAAATCCAGCTTGCACATCCCAAATTTTTCCATCAGTTTCTTCCATAACTCTTTCAATTAACACCTTAGCATACAGTTTACCCACAATGCTAAGCAAGCTGATCTACAGTAGTTTTTACAGTCCTGCTGTGACCCTTTTCCTTTATATATTGGGACTATAACGGCTTTGCACCAGTCTTCCGGTACCCGCTTCAGTTCCCAACATAAATTAAACAAGTGTACAGCATGCCTGCCACCACTCCCTCTCCAGCCCTTAGCATTTCGAGTGATACTCTATCATATCCGGCTGCCTTACCTGCTTTCATGCTTTTCATTGCTTTCATTATTTCACTACACTTATCTCCCTACCTCTCCACTTCTTTCGGAATTTATTTTTCACTTAATTCAGACGACCCTTCACTCATAAACACGCTTTCAAAGTATTCCTTCCATCTCTTTAAATTGAAACTTCATCATTCAGCATACAGCCATTCTCGTCTCGTATAGCATTCATTCTAGGCTGTTTTGAATTTCCCTGGCAGTTCTTACGAGTTTCCAGAACATTTTAATATTTGCCTGGAAGTTATCAGATATCCTTCTATCATTCTTATCCTTTCTTTCTTGCTTTTTCCTTTCAACAACTTCTTTTACTCTTATTTATAAGTCTAAAGTCTGCCTTTTTCTTTCAATCTCATCATTCATACCGCCAGAATTACCAGCTTTGGTTGCCAGTAAATCTAGCCATGCTCTCTTCTTTGCTTCAACTTCCATCCGAATCTCATCATCCCACCACAACGTATTATTTTTCCTTTCATTCGTTCTCTTACTTACACCACATACTTCGGTGGCTGCATCCACCAAAACTTTCTTAACATTATTCCATACAGTCTTCAGGTCTAAATCATTCATACATATTTCATTCAAACCATTTATATTCTCCTCAGTCTACATTTATACTTCTTTCACACCTTCATCTTGTAACCTCTCTGTTCTTATACGCTGTAACGCAGTGGTAGACACAGATGTCCGATGCCGCCAACGCCTGAATAGACCATTAATTCGGCATAAGACGAGGTAATGATCCGTCCCTACGTTGGATCCCCGGTAAACTCTTGTATCTACCACTGCGCCCGCATTCTTTCATCCACAATTATGAAATCTATCATGCTTCTCATTACCTCTTTCCCATGTATACATGTGAATCCTCTTATGGCGAAAGAGTATTCGTCACAAAAAGATTCTTTTCCTCACATACGGCGAGGAGGTCTTCACCATTCCATTTACACTTTCATCGCCAAACATTTCTAATATCCTTTCATAACCAGACCTCTTCACCCTAACCCTTCCATTAAAATCTCCTAACATAATGATATTTTCATTTCCTTACATTTCATCAACACCATCCTTACTACATGTCCCAAAACTGCTCTCGGATATAAGGGTTTATACGTCTGGGGCGTACACCCTAGCACAAACAACTCTTTAAGCCCACTTTCATTCGTATCCACAGCAGCCTTGGGCTTACACATTCATACTCTTCACACATTGACCTATTCTTTCTGAAAGGATGACACCGACTCCCTGGCATGCCCGCTCGGTCTCGTCTACACCAGACCAGTAAGCGGTATACATGCCATGTGCAGTGGCATCCTTTCCTCGTTTCGTCTCATTTACACATAACACATCTATTCCTCTATCATTCATCATTTCGCATATTTCATCCATCTTATCATTCATTGCCCACATTCAGCGTAGCCAGACGGGCCTGCAATCCACTTTTCGCCCTCCGGAGACAGAACGACGGTGGCGAACCTCGTCGCCGGTTTTACTCCGGAGATTCTTCACCCTGCCCCATTAAAGGGGCGCCGAACTCGGGCCATTCCTTTAATGTGTTGGCTCATGGTGCGATCTAAGGGTGGTAGATTTTACGCCGCTACCATACGGCGAGAGCCAGTCTATCCTTTCGGCTTTGTCGCTCGTTTAGCACCACCGGGGACACGTGTAGGGTGGGCCAGGTTAGTGGTCGAAGCCTACGGACGCGAGCGACTCATCCCCCATCGACCATCGACCGTCCCCTAATGGTAGTACATATTACTTCAATGACATAATACTGCTTTGCTTCGTATAGTCAGTTACATGAACCGGGATTATTATTATTGTTAACGAGGCATTCCATCATGATCTTCTTTCCATAATAGATACATGCATACATTCTCATGCCTGTTACCCAGAGGGATAGGCAGAGACTACCGACTTCCATTTGGCACAATGCTGATACACCTCTTTCGCTTCTTTAACGGCCATGTTAAATTAAATGGCAGCCTTTGGAGTAGACGTGCCATGAAGTCGTCGAGAACGCGCTTAGGTAAACGTAATGGACAAAAAAACTTGTCGCGTGAAGCCGAGGTTAGACTTTGCTTGGCTTAGGCGTCAGGCATCTCTCATTTATGAGATGGTTACTTAGTTCGCCGCAATGCAGACTCCAGTGGCAGTGGCAGTTGGCTGGCTTCATAATATTTCCTCAAAATATTTTATTTCAATTTTGCCAGCGGAAACCGACCGCGTTAACGTCCACCACGGCTTTTTATTTAGACTGGTGACGCACAGTTTTCGTAAATAATGTCAATCTCAATTTATTCTTTTTCTTTGTATTATTTTCTGGAAACAGAATCATGGTAAGCTGTAGGACCTAAATTCCAGTATATGCGCGTAGAAGCACCATTACTACTTATTTTACCTTTATCGCCAGTGACCAAAGATTTATTTTGTTTTGCCATGGCGACGGACTTATCAGATGAGCACGCAGAATTGGTTCTAGTCACGACAGCTACGAGCTTATTGCTGAACTTACTTTCCTTATCGCTACCAAATAGTCTTTAACCGAAAATAAAGTGAGCATTGCTCCCAGTAAATATCCGATAACTTTCTCTAATAATGCTACCTATGGTCGGTATTACTTAATACTAATTTGATCGATAATGGTATTAGTGGTCGATTGTGCGCCAACACTCAAGACCGGATAATGTCCTAGTTTTAGTGGGTCGTAGCAAAATGAAAAATGAAATCAGTCAGCCGTAGCCGGTTCCTATCTTGACGATCCTATTTTCTTTTTCTTGTCCTTTTTTGACAAATAGACTATCGTTATAATATAAGGGGCATGAAAAAAATGGAAAATGGAAACACAAAACCCTTATAGGATCACTTTGTCTGTTTGTCTGTCAAGACCCTTTTTCTCAGGAACGGGTAGAAATATCAAGTTTAAATCAACATCAAATATTAAAATCTCTTAGAGATGAAACATTTATTTAAAATATTTAAAGCTTCTAAGTCCAACGTCATCAAAAATATGACCACATATCTCACATAATTTGGTAAGTACTCACTCATCAAAACCTAAAGGGTACTTTCCGTTGACCTAGAATCAATACACAAGTAAAGAAAACAACGTTCATTTGTATATAGAACATATAAAAATATTTTTTCCTCTCTCGTGGTATGATCAGGAATTGTCATAATCACGTTGTAGAGCCACGCTGCAGTTATATTGTAATTGTAGCACAAATGGGTCGGCGCGACCGGGGAAAGACCACGCTCTCGCAAAATACCAGCGTAAAATATCAGCTTAATGCTGCTGTGTTTCGTATGGTGAGTGTAGAGAACCGGAGATCTTTTCAGTGGCAACGTGGCATTCCATCTCATTTCTCAACATATCTGCATTTTGGGGTGACAACGCATCTGCATTGATTCTTAATCGAGGATAGATGGAAATGTATATGGGCCACACATCCACTTACCATCAGGTAGACCATGTGCTTGTTTGTCACACTTAATCTATAAAAAAAAATCACCAAGCTGTATCAGGCGTCTCCCTCTTTTCACACTGTTCCTTGTCGCCTTTCCGAGTATTTTATTTTACGTCTGGCGTTATACCCCCATCTATAGATCGAACATCTTTCTGACTGTTCACACAGTCGTCTCTTACGACACCCACTTGACGAAAAGTGTTTATGGGTTCTCTTTCACCACCAGTGGAGGGAATCAATCACCACCACACGGCAACGACTGTTATATTACAATACTTGACTGCCTCGTTGATTTAGCGGTCGTAAACGCGATTGCTAATCATGAGGTCCCGGGTTCGAATATTGGCTCATGCCAAGATTAGTTATTGACTTTTTTGTCAAGAAATTTTCAGTTGCAGCCCGGAGTTACTAAGTGGGTGGTGTTTTACCCCCTTGCTTCGGAAAGCCGTTGGCCCTGCGCCCGATCTCTCCGCGGTCGTGTCGGATTATCGTCTTATCGGACTATGAGAGTGAGAGTATAGAGAGTGCACCTATGCTTGCACATACACTCGGGCACTGTAATACTAAGACTGGTAATACTGGACTTCAGTTTGGACGGGCCGTCGTGACCGAATTTCGGTCTGAAGGACACTATTACAATACTTACTCTTATTTTAACACTTTCACTGTCTGGTTTTCAGACACAATTAGTAAGACAAACAATAGCAATGACCTATATGTAGTGCACGGGCAGCGAAAGGGTTAATTAGTGTTATAAAGCTATGTCTACACCAGTGCGCTTTCAATTTAGCTTTCATGTTCATTTTGCGTTTTAACTTTCAGTTCGTCTTGCGTCAAGCGCTGTGCCATAAGACGCATGCAGCTTATCGTCTATACCCGTGCGCTTGTCGCATGCAACTCGTCTATACCTCACGCGCCTCGGTTAGGCAAACCACGAAGATTCGTAATTATCTTCTGTTCCGAAGACTTCCACCGACTCCTTTTCATCGTAACTTTTTGATGTTCCTTTAAGAAGTATGACCTCTAGCTCTTTATCTTGTTTTTAACCGTTTTACATCATAATTATATTTTTGGCTCAGAGAAATCAACGCGTCATTTCTTTTTATTTTATATTGTAATATTTGTGCTTGTGGTGCCACAATACTTGATATGTTCGATAATCATCGATAAATTCTAATGTTTTAACTTTGTCTTCCGCCATTTTGTTTACTAAAATGCACGAAATGTTGCATGCGAACCCACCGGTGACGGATCAGTTTTTGCTAGAGGCATGCGCGGTTGTCGAACTAGTTTTAGCGCATGCGCTACTGCATGCGCTATGGTTGCTCAGGCATGCGTTAGAGGAAGACGCAAGATAAACAGGAAAGAGCACTGGTGTAGACATACCTATAGGTAATTAATCGCGTTGATTTGCAAGGTATATTACGACAGCTCTGCCCTCACCTTGTCCCACAATTACATTATTCATTTGTTTTACATTTGATACACTGGCAAAGTCACGTGTGCAACGGGGCCGTAAGGAAGCCATTGCATGAAAGTACGTGAATTGTTTGAAACTAAATCATCTGTTTGTGCCATTTTCTAATAATATAAATAGAGTCAACACACTTTTCGCTTATTCATGGATAAGAGAAAAGCATTTATTTTTTTCACCGACTTCAAAATAGGATTAGTTTGTCAAGGAATCTTTCTCAAGCGATATCTCCCTCCGACATTAATATACCAATTCTTCGCAGCCGTATAAATTTCATCCAGATCCGATGATAATTCGAGGATGACTTATATTTAAAAATTGTTATTATCTCATTCTTGTTTTTTTTTTACATTGATAAAAATAATGAAACTACTTAAAATTGACGGAATTTTTGTGACTCGACTTGACAAAATGTATTTGATATTATTAGTTTGCAAAAAACAAATTAGTAAATAAAACTCCGACTCGAGAGCCGTGGTAGCTCAAGGGCTAAGCGCTCGCTGTAAATTTCAGAGTACGCGAGCAATTTTAATAAGAGCAAATAAAAGGCTTCTATAACATTTTTGTAATTGTAAAGACTAAATTTCAGAGATTCGACCCTCTTTAGCACCAACGAAATTGTTAATTGCAATTTTAAGTGCTGATTTACCCGTGCTCGACGGTGAAGGAAAACATCGTGAGAAACCTGCATGTCTGAGAAATAAGAAAAAATTCGAAGACATGTGAAGTTCGCCAGCACGCATTGGAGCAGCGCGGCGAACATTTCCTTGCCCTAAAACCCTCTCAGAAATTTGAGGAGGCCTGTGCCCAGCTGTGGGGCGTATATAGGCTGTAAATTTTAAATAAAACTCCATGCTTTTAATCTATCTATAAAAACTTTTTTTTTTTAAAGTACTAGTAATGCTATTAAATATTAAAATTGCTACTCATATTCCCTTTAACCACCCTGGTAAGCTTAAAATGCTTGTGCTAGGAGTGGTTCAAGACAGTAGTCAAATGACGGATTCGAACCCACGACCTTTTGAGTTCGTGTTCCGCGCCCTGGCTATTATCGCTTTTTAAACTTTGCCTGTCAAATGCAAAAAAAAACATAAACACAGGCCACTTTTGCGATATAGGATAACAAAGTTGTCTGTACCGGTTAATAAGGATCATTGTTAATTGACTAAATATAGGGCCGTGTAGGTTTAGTGGTTGTTAGCGGGACTACTGATCCTGAGGGCCCGGTTTCGAATCGCTGGTCGATCAGTTATTGGGTTTTTCTATCAAGAAATTCTCAGTAGCAGCCCGGAGTCAGAATATTAGCGGTGTATCACACCCGTATCTTGGAAAGCAGTTAAAGCCGTTGGTGTTGCAAATGATTTCTTCCTGGTTCTGTCGAATTGCCGTCCCGTCGGATTATGAGAATGAGGGAGTAAAGAGCTCACCTTACTTGCGCACACACTCGTACGCTATAATCCTGTCCTGCGCAGATGGCTAATCTCCGTTGTGACTGGCCACCGTAACCGAAATTCTGTCTGGCGAACATTGTTATTACAGCTGGAATGCAGATGTTGTTTAGATGTTTCTACAAGAATTGTGTATGGTGATGAGATGAGTTTCACTTCGAATTCACTCCGAACTTGTTATATTGTAAATATAGAATTTATTCTAGCTCGATCACAGCGCCACCTATCGGGCCCCAGGTTTTGTGATTTTCGTTTCAATACTTAACCAACATAGTGAATATGAGAAGTTTTAGTCCATAAATATAGAATTTGTTAATAACTTGACCACAGCGCCACCTATCGTATTCAAGCAAAGCTGTGTACCATCTTTGACAAAAATATATATTTTATATTTCCTCCTCAGATGACCTCAATCGGTTTCAGAAGTTGCACGATCGCTAACAGACGAACCAACTATTTTAACACATAAAAAAGATATTTAAAAACGGTTATTATTTACTTATTTAATTTCCTTTTTTTGTAGTGTTTTGTTTGAAAATATAAGGACTGAATTGTATCGAATAAACAAAATCAACCAACGCAATCAAGGAAGGATGGTTACTCTAGCACAGCCCAATTATTGGATGTTCGAGGCGACCGCCTATTATTGTTTTACTCGCTTTATACTTATCGCTGTCAGTAACATGTGATGTGTGTAGTGTTTTTTTCTTTGCGAGTCGTAATTTATCTTAGAATTTTTATTTACCTTGAAATTTACCTTACAATTCTATATCTACTGCGCTACTTTTTTATTATATAAAAATTAATGTCTTGTTTGTTTGTCTTATTATGCGTTACTACACTATTCATCCGATTATGATGAAACTTTGTTGAGTTTTGTGTTGCGCGCCCGCGAAGGTTTTGGCCAAAAATATTAATGTTCTTTTAATTATTTATTTCTTTGTAAAGAATACCACATAATAGTTACGTATAACACAATAATATTTTTCGTCTACTATGCGTTCTTTCTATACCATTCATCCGGTTACGACGGAACTTTGGTGAGCTGCTGTGCGCCTAGCTGCGAAGGCTTTAGACAAAAAAAGGCATTGCAAGCAACGCTTACCGGACCGGTCACATTTAGTGATATAGTGATGTATGAAATTTCATAATCAGTCCAAAATTGCCATTATGATCGTCCTCCAAAGTCTAACCTTCTAAATCTAATATATAAAAATGAATATTTGTTTGTGTATTCGCTTACAAAGGTTTTTGACAAGTTCAAAGACTACGTTAAATAGTTTACTATGCCCTGCCGAAGCCGAATAGGCTACAGAGCGTGTCTAAGTAATAGACATACATACATACAAACACTCGAAACACATCACTATCCTTCTGGTGCAGTGGGGTAAAAAGACACTGCAACTCATGCCGGGAACAGCACATGAAATTTTCTAATTATGGTCGTCCTCCGTACAGTGGTTTTTTTGATTCCGCTGGAGGGTACAAAGCGGGAGTATATTGTCAATTTTCCACAAACATTTTACAATAGTCACACAATTTTCATAAATTTAATACACATTGAGAGTGAAGAAACAATTTACGCTATTTGACACGTAATTGTCTTCCACTCTCTATTACTACTAATTCTATTTGTTTAAAAAAATATTTATGGTGATTACATAATTTTGTTCTATTTTGTCAACATTTTGCAAGTAATGGTTTGAAAAAATTGAGTCGGCGCCTCTGGTTATGCTCTAATATAAACGCGTGTTTTCTATAATTATTAATGAATTAATTAAAATATGTTCCTCATTTGCTTAATGTCATAAGGCATTCTTTATCTGTCGATCATTAATAATTATGCAGAGAAACTGATGCTAGAATCAGATGTTTTTTTGCGGAAATTCATTATAATATTAAAAATAATTATATAACCTGTATTTATATTGCTGCTAATAATACAGTATAACGGAATAATAATTATATCATATATAAATTAAATAACTGGTTTTTTAATGGATTTACAAAAGTATAGAATCAAAAATGAAATATGGACTCAGTTTAGCCCCTGTTTTTCAATTCTACGCCTTCTTATCGTTGTATATTCCATTATAGCCTATAAAAGTCCACTGTTGCACGGCTAGCATGGGCTGGGGAGAAAATGTTTATCCCCCGATTATAATTATATCCACTGACAAGAGATAAAATTATCTTGTCCTTATGCCAAAGCACGGCAACGGGGAGAAGTATATCCCCGTTTGACATTACGAGTAGACATATATCCCCCGTCCGTAGCATGGGGCCAAATGAAAGATAAAAAATTATGCGTTTTTAACATTTGTAAGGGACAATTTTATCCTAGTTCATTGGACGTGGGTTTAAGTTTATATTCATACATAAAATCTATCTAAGTCCAAGTATATCTCCCATTTTATCTACTGTGGATATTATATCCACCGGTGTGCCCATGCTCGAAGGGTGGATAAAACTAAGCGAGGGGATAAACATTTTCTCCTTTCCACGGGGATAAAATTGTCTCCTGCCCATGCTAGCCGTGCTGAACATAGGTCTCTCCCATAGATGGCCTCATCGGAAGGTCTTGCCATAGTTGCCACGCTTGGCAGGCGGGTTGGCAACCGCAGTTTTTTATTATTTTCGGTTGTTATTAGAGAGATGCTGCTGCCCATCTTCTGTTTTAATTTCCCTCCGTCGCCCGCCCGTTTAACACCCACGTGACGATATGGGGTAGTGGATATTATTACACCGCCACTACACGCGTTGCAAATTACGGAAGTGTAACTTTTATATAAAATTAAAAGGGTTCCATATTTTATTTTATTTTTATTTTCCAATTTTAAAAGAAAAATATCCACTAATAACTAACTGAATATAAAAAAGTTCAACTAGGAGATCAGCTCCCACATATAGTGACAATCAGCGGTAGTTATAAAGTTTATTCCATTCATTTATTTATTCATTACAGTCTATAAAAGTCCGCTGCTGAACACAGGTTTCCCCCATAGAATGCCTCTTAGGGGAATATTTGCCATAGTTGCCACTCTTGACAGGCGGGTTTGCAACCGCAGTTTTTTTTAATTTTTAACTGCTAAGAGGTCGATGCTGTAGCCCATCTCTCGTTTTATTTCCTTCTGTCGCGACTTACGACACCCACAGGATGATATGGGGTAGTGGATATTCTTACACCGCCACTACACGGATGACTACACGGCGTCTTAAAATAATTGTACTTTAATGCTTTATTCTAGTAGAAGCCTTAAAAATAATTACACTGTAATAAAGTTTATAGTATTATAATATAATTATTTTTAATTGGTTTACGGAATTAAATTAACCTTCAATAAATTAAATTAAATTCAAGAAATTCGAAATTATAAATTTCCGTATCAAACAGGCGTTGCCAGATAACAGTTATATGCTATTTGATTTATTATTTTGCGGTAGGCTACTGTTATACAACGCGATAATCTATTCATACATTTAGATATCCATTTGTAAATTAATGTTTGAAATAATAATTAATCTTTATTTCGGGCGCATACACAGTTGCAAATGCAACAAAAATTAAAGCAAAGAATACCAAATATGTAAAATACTACTTTTTCCAGATTCGATGAAAAGGAAAGCATATCCGGCGTGCAGCAGCTAAAATCCTCCGTGCAGAAGGGGATACGCTCACGACTACTGGAGCTGTACCCTCATCTGGAGAACTACATCGATCAGATCCTGCCTAAAAAGGACACCTTCAGGATTGTAAAATGGTAACGTTATTATTGTTTTCTTATGTTAACCAAGTCTGTGGTCATTTTTCAGATCTCTCGCAAATGAACATCGTTTCCTGTCTAAATACTCGCGATTCTATTGAAATTTAAAAGACATCCTAATTTCATTTTTAGGGTTCCGTACCCAAAGCGTAACCAACGGGACCCTATTACTAAGCCTCCGCTGTCCGTCCGACCGTCCGTCTGTCTGTCAGCGGGCTGTATCTCATGATCCGTAATAGGTAGACGGTTCAAATTTGCACAGAATGTGTATTTCTGTTGCTGCTATAACAACAAATAATAAAAATCAAATAAATTAAAAATTAAAGGGGCTCCCTTACTAGGAACGTGTTTTACGATGGTACGGAACCCTTCAAGTGCGAGTCCGACTCGCACTTGGCCGGCTTTTATTAGAAGATGGTTGGTTGTAAAAAGCACTGACACTGCATATTGTGTAGATCGAAAGAGCTAAAGGTAGCTCAGGTTTATTATGACATAATTACGTTTAAACACCTTAGTCGCCTATGACCCGACTTCGATCGCTTCTGACACTATTCAAAGCGCAATTTTACCATGTTATTGCGGTGAAGGAAATTATCGAGGGGAAACGTCTATTACTGAAAAATTAAACCTATTTCTAGGAAGTGACAAGTTGACCAAATTGTCGTCTGTGCCTAATACGCCCTGTATCTCTAGGACTTCACTTAAAATAATAGTTTTAGTGTTTTTTATTACTTTTTTTTATTTATTTTTTATAGGATAAGGGTGACAAACGAGCACACAGTCCACCTGATGGTAAGTGGTTTCTGTAGCCCATAGACATCTACATCCATCCTTGATTACGAGTCCAAATGCAGACGCGTTGTCACCCGTGAGGAATAAGATGGAACCAAATGCAGACGCGTTGTCACCCGTGAGGAATAAGATGGAATGTCTCGTTTCCAGTAAAAAGGGCCTCCGGTTCTCTACACTCACTATACAAAACACAGCAGCGTTAAGCTACTATTTTACGCTGGTATTCTGTAAGAGCGTGGTCCTTCCCCGGTCGAGCCGACCCATTCGTGCTACAACTATACCAGTAATATATCTGCAGCATGGCTCTACCACGTAATTTCTGTTAGTATCTTTCTCACGGATGCTTAATATAAGTTATTATTGGGTAATTCAATTAATTTTATTTATTAATTTATCAGTTATCAGGTGTTATTTAACGATACCTATTCTATTATTTATACGATTAATACGAAGATCATGCTCTGGCTTCTTTCAACAACCGTGATCACTTTAGAATATCATCGGAAGCTGTCATCTGAGATCATAAGCTATCACTAAGATGCAGTGGTAGTATAGCTTGAAGAAGTAACAACCGATGGGGAAGAAAGGCTCTCGATTGGCCACGTACCGATAAGTGGAGTGTAGCGGTGTAGGCCGCCTCCTCCACTGAATGGAGTGACGACCTGGTAAGACATGCAGGAAGTTAATGGATGCAGGTGCTGAGCCATCACCGTACTTTGTCGTCTTTAGGCTTATGTTCAGAAATAGTCTTATGATGGGTTGTAATGATGATGATTATTGAATTCAAATAGTTCTTATAACATCATGATGATAACAATTCCTTGTTATTTCAAATATGCATTAGTATAAATGTCTTTCTTTTTCAGCCATGATCACATCGAAATAATGGTGAACAGTGCCGGTGAACTGCTCTTCTTTCGTCACCGCGAGGGACCATGGATGCCCACTTTAAAGCTATTGCACAAGTGTGAGTAGAATGATTGCAGAAGGTATAAAGTATTTTTCTTTCTGTCACCAAAAGCCGACAAAGAAAGATAGACGGTTAGACGGAGCGCTGTGTTCATTTCAAGTGACGCAGAAACCAAGTCAAATCCATGCTCAACTTATTATAAGAACACCCACACACATGCACCTTAAAACATTTGCAACCAAATACAAGGGTTTTTTAAGTGCATATGTATGCACAAGCAGTGGATTTTTACGGGCTGTTAGAAAAAGAAAGAAGAAAGATGTGTGCGTGAGTGCGTATCAAGAAGTTAAACATTACTACGGTGTGGCGTTTCTTGTAATATACGTGGTATTCTGTCTATCATTCTTTGAAACCAAGTCAAATCCATGCTCAACTTATTGTAAGAACATGTACTCACGCACACATAATATGTCCCTAAAATGATTTGCAACCAAATGGGTTTCAGTTGCATATGTGCGTCTAGTCTTGAACTTTTACGGTTATTATTAAAAAAAATAAGAAAAATGTGAGCGTGAGTGTCAAGAAGTCGAACATGGCTGCGGTGCGGCGTTCCTTAAAGTATACGAGGTGTCTATCTTTCTTGTTGCACAATGTCATATTGAACACATTCTGTGTGCCATCATTGAGGTATTTGATTGATGAGACAATTAATTTGATTTTATAAAAACACACTCTGAATCTTTGTAGCTTTGAAAAGAAATGAATTATCATTATTTTGCCCCACTAATTAATTATCAAAACATTTCTTATCTGTCGATTTAGTAAAACTGCCTTCAACTGGGATTGACCCCGACTCAGTAAGAGTAATTTCTTATCTGCCGATTTAGTAAAACTGCTGACTTCAACTGGGATTCACCCCGACTCAGTAATAGTAATTTCTTATCTGCCGATTTAGTAAAACTGCTGACTTCAACTGGGATTCACCCCGACTCAGTAATAGTAATTTCTTATCTGCCGATTTAGTAAAACTGCTGACTTCAACTGGGATTCACCCCGACTCAGTAATAGTAATTTCTTATCTGCCGATTTAAAAACTGCTGACTTCAACTGGATTGACCCCGACTCAGTAGAGTAATTTCTTATCTGCCGATTTACTAAAACTGCTGACTTCAACTGGGATTGACCCCGACTCAGTAAGACAATTTCTTATCTGCCGATTTAGTAAAACTACTGACTTCAACTGGGATTGACCTCGACTCAGTAATAGTAATTTCTTATCTGCCGATTTAGTAAAACTGCTGACTTCAACTGGGATTGACCGACTCAGTAAGAGTAATTTCTTATCTGCCGATTTAGTAAAACTGCTGACTTCAACTGGGATTGACCCTACTCAGTAATAGTAATTTCTTATCTTCCGATTTAGTAAAACTGCTTACTTCAACTGGGATTGACCCCGACTCAGTAATAGTAATTTCTTATCTGCCGATTTAGTAAAACTGCTGACTTCAACTGGGATTGATCCCGACTCAGTAAGGTAATTTCTTATCTGCCGATTTACTAAAACTGCTGACTTCAGCTGGGATCGACCCCGACTCAGTAAGTAATTTCTTATCTGATTTAGTAAAACTGCTGACTTCAACTGGGATTGACCCCGACTCAGTAATAGTAATTTCTTATCTGCCGTTTTAGTAAAACTGCTGACTTCAACTGGGATTGACCCGACTCAGTAAGTAATTTCTTATCTGCCGATTTACTAAAACTGCTGACTTCAACTGGGATTGACCCCGACTCAGTAAGAGCAATTTCTTATCTGCCGATTTAGTAAAACTGCTGACTTCAACTGGGATTGACCGACTCAGTAATAGTAATTTCTTAACTGCCGATTTAGTAAAACTGCTGACTTCAACTGGATTGACCCCGACTCAGTAAGGTAATTTCTTATCTGCCGATTTAGTAAAACTGCTGACTTCAACTGGGATTGACCCTACTCAGTAATAGTAATTTCTTATCTTCCGATTTAGTAAAACTGCTTACTTCAACTGGGATTGACCCCGACTCAGTAATAGTAATTTCTTATCTGCCGATTTAGTAAAACTGCTGACTTCAACTGGATTGATCCGACTCAGTAAGTAATTTCTTATCTGCCGATTTACTAAAACTGCTGACTTCAACTGGGATCGACCCAGACTCAGTAAGTAATTTCTTATCTGCCGATTACTTAAAACTGCTGACCTCAACTGGGATTGACCCCGACTCAGTAAGAGTAATTTCTTATCTGCTGATTTAGTAAAACTGCTGACTTCAACTGGGATTGACCCCGACTCAGTAATAGTAATTTCTTATCTTCCGATTTAGTAAAACTGCTTACTTCAACTGGGATTGACCCCGACTCAGTAATAGTAATTTCTTATCTGCCGATTTAGTAAAACTGCTGACTTCAACTGGGATTGATCCCGACTCAGTAAATAATTTCTTATCTGCCGATTTACTAAAACTGCTGACTTCAGCTGGGATCGACCCCGACTCAGTAAGAGTAATTTCTTATCTGCTGATTTAGTAAAACTGCTGACTTCAACTGGGATTGACCCCGACTCAGTAATAGTAATTTCTTATCTGCCGATTTAGTAAAACTGCTGACTTCAACTGGGATTCACCCCGACTCAGTAATAGTAATTTCTTATCTGCCGATTCAGTAAAATTGCTGACTTCAACTGGGATCGACCCCGACTCAGTAAGTAATTTCTTATCTGCCGATTACTTAAAACTGCTGACCTCAACTGGGATTGACCCCGACTCAGTAAGAGTAATTTCTTATCTGCTGATTTAGTAAAACTGCTGACTTCAACTGGGATTGATCCCGACTCAGTAAGAGTAATTTCTTATCTGCCGATTTACTAAAACTGCTGACTTCAGCTGGGATCGACCCCGACTCAGTAAGAGTAATTTCTTATCTGCTGATTTAGTAAAACTGCTGACTTCAACTGGGATTGACCCCGACTCAGTAATAGTAATTTCTTATCTGCCGTTTTAGTAAAACTGCTGACTTCAACTGGGATTGACCCCGACTCAGTAAAATTTCTTATCTGCCGATTTACTAAAACTGCTGACTTCAACTGGGATTGACCCCGACTCAGTAAGAGTAATTTCTTATCTGCCGATTTAGTAAAACTGCTGACTTCAACTGGGATTCACCCCGACTCAGTAATAGTAATTTCTTATCTGCCGATTTAGTAAAACTGCTGACTTCAACTGGGATTGACCCCGACTCAGTAAGAGTAATTTCTTATCTGCCGATTTAGTAAAACTGCTGACTTCAACTGGGATTGACCCCGACTCAGTAATAGTAATTTCTTATCTTCCGATTTAGTAAAACTGCTTACTTCAACTGGGATTGACCCCGACTCAGTAATAGTAATTTCTTATCTGCCGATTTAGTAAAACTGCTGACTTCAACTGGGATTGATCCCGACTCAGTAAGAGTAATTTCTTATCTGCCGATTTAGTAAAACTGCTGACTTCAACTGGGATTGACCCCGACTCAGTAGTAATTTCTTATCCGCCGATTTACTAAAACTGCTGACTTCAACTGGGATTGACCCCGACTCAGTAAGAGCAATTTCTTATCTGCCGATTTAGTAAAACTGCTGACTTCAACTGGGATTGACCCGACTCAGTAATAGTAATTTCTTATCTGCCGATTTAGTAAAACTGCTGACTTCAACTGGGATTGACCCCGACTCAGTAAGAGTAATTTCTTATCTGCCGATTTAGTAAAACTGCTGACTTCAACTGGGATTGACCCTACTCAGTAATAGTAATTTCTTATCTTCCGATTTAGTAAAACTGCTTACTTCAACTGGGATTGACCCGACTCAGTAATAGTAATTTCTTATCTGCCGATTTAGTAAAACTGCTGACTTCAACTGGGATTGATCCCGACTCAGTAAATAATTTCTTATCTGCCGATTTACTAAAACTGCTGACTTCAGCTGGGTTCGACCCCGACTCAGTAAGTAATTTCTTATCTGCTGATTTAGTAAAACTGCTGACTTCAACTGGGATTGACCCCGACTCAGTAATAGTAATTTCTTATCTGCCGTTTTAGTAAAACTGCTGACTTCAACTGGGATTGACCCCGACTCAGTAAGTAATTTCTTATCTGCCGATTTAGTAAAACTGCTGACTTCAACTGGGATTGACCCCGACTCAGTAAGAGTAATTTCTTATCTGCCGATTTAGTAAAACTGCTGACTTCAACTGGGATTGACCCTACTCAGTAATAGTAATTTCTTATCTTCCGATTTAGTAAAACTGCTTACTTCAACTGGGATTGACCCCGACTCAGTAATAATTTCTTATCTGCCGATTTAGTAAAACTGCTGACTTCAACTGGGATTGATCCCGACTCAGTAAGTAATTTCTTATCTGCCGATTTACTAAAACTGCTGACTTCAACTGGGATCGACCCCGACTCAGTAAGAGTAATTTCTTATCTGCTGATTTAGTAAAACTGACTTCAACTGGGATTGACCCCGACTCAGTAATTTCTTATCTGCCGTTTTAGTAAAACTGCTGACTTCAACTGGGATTGACCCCGACTCAGTAAGAGTAATTTCTTATCTGCCGATTTACTAAAACTGCTGACTTCAACTGGGATTGACCCCGACTCAGTAAGAGCAATTTCTTATCTGCCGATTTAGTAAAACTGCTGACTTCAACTGGGATTGACCCCGACTCAGTAATAGTAATTTCTTATCTGCCGATTTAGTAAAACTGCTGACTTCAACTGGGATTGACCCCGACTCAGTAAGGTAATTTCTTATCTGCCGATTTAGTAAAACTGCTGACTTCAACTGGGATTGACCCTACTCAGTAATAGTAATTTCTTATCTTCCGATTTAGTAAAACTGCTTACTTCAACTGGGATTGACCCCGACTCAGTAATAGTAATTTCTTATCTGCCGATTTAGTAAAACTGCTGACTTCAACTGGGACTGATCCCGACTCAGTAAGAGTAATTTCTTATCTGCCGATTTACTAAAACTGCTGACTTCAACTGGGATCGACCCCGACTCAGTAAATAATTTCTTATCTTCCGATTTAGTAAAACTGCTTACTTCAACTGGGATTGACCCGACTCAGTAATAGTAATTTCTTATCTGCCGATTTAGTAAAACTGCTGACTTCAACTGGGATTGATCCCGACTCAGTAGAGTAATTTCTTATCTGCCGATTTACTAAAACTGCTGACTTCAGCTGGGATCGACCCCGACTCAGTAAGGTAATTTCTTATCTGCTGATTTAGTAAAACTGCTGACTTCAACTGGGATTGACCCGACTCAGTAATAGTAATTTCTTATCTGCCGTTTTAGTAAAACTGCTGACTTCAACTGGGATTGACCCGACTCAGTAAGAGTAATTTCTTATCTGCCGATTTACTAAAACTGCTGACTTCAACTGGGATTGACCCCGACTCAGTGAGCAATTTCTTATCTGCCGATTTAGTAAAACTGCTGACTTCAACTGGGATTGACCCCGACTCAGTAATAGTAATTTCTTAACTGCCGATTTAGTAAAACTGCTGACTTCAACTGGGATTGACCCCGACTCAGTAAGAGTAATTTCTTATCTGATTTAGTAAAACTGCTGACTTCAACTGGGATTGACCCTACTCAGTAATAGTAATTTCTTATCTTCCGATTTAGTAAAACTGCTTACTCAACTGGGATTGACCCCGACTCAGTAATAGTAATTTCTTATCTGCCGATTTAGTAAAACTGCTGACTTCAACTGGGATTGATCCCGACTCAGTAAAATTTCTTATCTGCCGATTTACTAAAACTGCTGACTTCAACTGGGATCGACCCCGACTCAGTAAGAGTAATTTCTTATCTGCCGATTACTTAAAACTGCTGACCTCAACTGGGATTGACCCGACTCAGTAAGTAATTTCTTATCTGCTGATTTAGTAAAACTGCTGACTTCAACTGGGATTGACCCCGACTCAGTAATAGTAATTTCTTATCTTCCGATTTAGTAAAACTGCTTACTTCAACTGGGATTGACCCCGACTCAGTAATAGTAATTTCTTATCTGCCGATTTAGTAAAACTGCTGACTTCAACTGGGATTGATCCCGACTCAGTAAGTAATTTCTTATCTGCCGATTTACTAAAACTGCTGACTTCAGCTGGGATCGACCCCGACTCAGTAAGAGTAATTTCTTATCTGCTGATTTAGTAAAACTGCTGACTTCAACTGGGATTGACCCCGACTCAGTAATAGTAATTTCTTATCTGCCGTTTTAGTAAAACTGCTGACTTCAACTGGGATTGACCCCGACTCAGTAAGAGTAATTTCTTATCTGCCGATTTACTAAAACTGCTGACTTCAACTGGGATCGACCCCGACTCAGTAGGTAATTTCTTATCTGCCGATTACTTAAAACTGCTGACCTCAACTGGGATTGACCCGACTCAGTAAGGTAATTTCTTATCTGCCGATTTAGTAAAACTGCTGACTTCAACTGGGATTGATCCCGACTCAGTAAGTAATTTCTTATCTGCCGATTTACTAAAACTGCTGACTTCAGCTGGGATCGACCGACTCAGTAAGTAATTTCTTATCTGCTGATTTAGTAAAACTGCTGACTTCAACTGGATTGACCCGACTCAGTAATAGTAATTTCTTATCTGCCGTTTTAGTAAAACTGCTGACTTCAACTGGGATTGACCCCGACTCAGTAGAGTAATTTCTTATCTGCCGATTTACTAAAACTGCTGACTTCAACTGGGATTGACCCCGACTCAGTAAGAGCAATTTCTTATCTGCCGATTTAGTAAAACTGCTGACTTCAACTGGGATTGACCCCGATTCAGTAATAGTAATTTCTTATCTGCCGATTTAGTAAAACTGACTTCAACTGGGATTGACCCCGACTCAGTAAGAGTAATTTCTTATCTGCCGATTTAGTAAAACTGCTGACTTCAACTGGGATTGACCTACTCAGTAATAATTTCTTATCTGCGATTTAGTAAAACTGCTTACTTCAACTGGATTGACCCCGACTCAGTAATAGTAATTTCTTATCTGCCGATTTAGTAAAACTGCTGACTTCAACTGGGATTCACCCCGACTCAGTAATAGTAATTTCTTATCTGCCGATTCAGTAAAATTGCTGACTTCAACTGGGATCGACCCCGACTCAGTAAGAGTAATTTCTTATCTGCCGATTACTTAAAACTGCTGACCTCAACTGGGATTGACCCCGACTCAGTAAGAGTAATTTCTTATCTGATTTAGTAAAACTGCTTACTTCAACTGGGATTGACCCCGACTCAGTAATAGTAATTTCTTATCTGCCGATTTAGTAAAACTGCTGACTTCAACTGGGATTGATCCCGACTCAGTAGAGTAATTTCTTATCTGCCGATTCAGTAAAATTGCTGACTTCAACTGGGATCGACCCCGACTCAGTAAGAGTAATTTCTTATCTGCCGATTACTTAAAACTGCTGACCTCAACTGGGATTGACCCCGACTCAGTAAGAGTAATTTCTTATCTGCCGATTTAGTAAAACTGCTGACTTCAACTGGGATTGACCCCGACTCAGTAAGAGTATACTTTGACCAGTAGCGTAACATATTAGCTGCCGCCCGGGGCCGCTAGGGCCAAAAATGCTCCTCGTTTATTTTCGAAGTACCTATAATATAGTATTTGTTTAATATTAAAAAAAAACAATATCCTATATCTGCCTCTATAAGTCTAAATATATACGTAAATGTTTGTTTGTTCAAAATCTTAAATCCCCGGAAGCTTAAATTAAAGACTTAATATTATTATACTTAATATTAATATTAAATGGAAGACTACCCCAGGAGGGTACCAGCATCCCTGGAGAATCCCTCGCTGAGCATCCACGTCCAAACTACCCTACTGGTTCTGAGCGTGGGTGCTCAGGCTGCCCCTCGTATTCTGGGGGGTGGGGGTGGGGCAAATTCCGCTCAAGACGAAACCTGCTCGGGGCAAGCGGAGCAAAAAGACAAAGGCGACCCCTGCCACGCTTTCCGTGAATTTCTGCAATATCAGGGGACTTCATTCAAACCTTAACGCCGTCCACTACCATCTGGAGACGGCAAAGCCGGCCTTGCTTTTTCTAACCGAGACGCAGGTGTCCTCTCCGGCTGATACTTCGTATCTCTCTTACCCGAAGTACAAATTAGAACACTCCTTTGTGCCCGGGGCTGGAGTTTGCGTGTACGTCAGAGAGGACATCTGTTTTCGACGCCTCGGCAGTCTTGAAGGTACGGACTCATCCATCCTATGACTGCGCGTAGACAGCGACGACCATCCCCACGTCTACGGGTGCCTCTATAGGTCCCATAGCGGTAATACCGACACAGACCGACTCATCGACCACGTCCAAATGGCTGCAGACTCCGTGCTACAACAGGTCCCATTCGCAGAGATCGTGATACTCGGTGATTTTAACGCCCACCACGCCAAATGACTTGCTTCCCGTTTAATCGATCATGCGGTAGGTCTGTTTATGACTTTGCCTTGGCATATGGTCTGACACAACTGGTTACTCCGCCTACGCGGATCCCAGATGTGGAGGATCATGTACCTTCCCTGTTGGACCTTCTGCTGACCTCTCTTCCGGACGGATATCAGGTCTCCGTCGATGCCCCTCTTGGCTCTTCGGACCATTGTCTGATCCGGAGTACGGTGCCACTCACGCTCCCATCGCAGTTGTGATCTGCAGCTCGCCGCCGTGTTTGGCACTATAGGTCGGCCGATTGGGACGGGATGTGGTCTTTTTTTGCATCCTACCCTTGGGGGCGGGTTTGCTTCTCGCCGGATGATCACAACGTTGTTGCTGATTCTGTCGCTGATGTGGTGCTTCAGGGAAGGGAATTAATTATTCCATCATCTGTGGTGCCTATCGGAGGCAGAACTCAGCCATGGTTTGGTCACTTCTGTAAAATCACGCATTACGCTATAAGCAGGAGTGCTACCGGGCCTGGGCTGACGCATCAACGTCCCGGGATGTAAACACCAGCGCTCTTAAAAAGAAGCATAATTCCGCCTCCAGGTCCTTCAGAAGCGTCATTGCCAAGGCAAAGTCAGAGCACATTGGCAGAATTGGCGAGAAGCTAGTTCGCCTCCCTTCGGGAACACGTGTATTCTAGTCTCTCGCCAAGGTTGTCCAAGGGAACTTCTTTCAGCCATCTCTGCCATCTCTGCACAGGGTGGACGACTCACTGGCCCATGACGCAAAGGAGAAAGCCGATCTGCTAGGCTCTCTTTTTGCTTCCAACTCGACTCTCGATGACGGGGGGAACACACCGCTGACCATCCCGCGGTGTGAGTGCTCCATGCAGGAAGTGCTGTTTATACAGCGCTCGGTGCGTAAAGCACTCTTCTCCCTGGACGTCAACAAGTCGAGTGGGCCTGATGGAGTGGGCCTATTGTGCTGAAAACGTGTGCTCCGGAGTTGGCACCGGTTTTAACGCGTCTTTTCCGGTACTCCTACTCCCTAGGCGTAGTCCCGAACTCTCTCCACTTGAACTTGTTCTCCAAAGTAATGGAAACTATTATTAACTGCCAGCTCATGCGGTACCTTGAGGATCAACAGCTGATTAGTGATCGCCAGTACGGTTTCCGTCGAGGTCGCTCAGCTGGTGATCTTCTAGGTTATCCTAACTCATAGATAGGCGGAGGCAGTAGAGTCCAAGGGCCTCCCCCTTGGACTCTAGTTGGCCGTTAGTTTGGACATAGCGAAGGCCTTCGATCGGGTTTGGCACAAAGCGCTTCTTTCCAAGCTCCCTTCCTATGGGCTTCCCGAAAAATTGTGCAATTGGATCACCAGCTTTCTTGCAGATCGGAGCATCAAGGTCATAGTAGACGGTGCATGCTCCGATTATAAGCCCATTAACGCTGGTGTTCCACAAGGCTGCGTGCTATCACCAACGCTGTTTCTTCTGCATATCAGACTACAGCCCTGGTGATGCTTTATACACCGGACGTGCCAATATTTATCGGGAAAACGTTGCCGAGTACCGGAACAAACTTGTGTCTGAAGTCGAGACTTTGTTGAACAAAGTCTCAGACTGGGGGCGACTAAATCTAGTCCAGTTCAATCCCCAGAAGACACAAGTTTGCGCGTTTACCGCTAAAAGAACCCTTTGTCGTATCTCCTCAGTTTCAAGGCACTCCCTTGTTGCCTCAGCCAGTATCGGAATCCTCGGTGTCGACATATCGAGTGATGTGCAGTTTGTGGTCACTTGAAGAGAAGGCCAAATTGGCCTCTAAAAGCTTGGCGTGCTCAGCAAAGCGGGACAGTATTTCATGCCGGCACACCGATTGCAACTTTATAAGGCGCAGGTTCGGCCCCACATGGAATACTGTTCCCATCGCTGAGCAGGGGTTCCCCAGTGCCAGCTCCTTCCACATGACCGCATCCAGCGCAGAGCGGCTCGAATCGTCGACGACCGAGTTCTTTCCGATCGGCTAGACTCACTGGCACTGCGTAGAGATGTTGCATCTCTTTGCGTATTCTATCGCATCTATCACGGGGAGTGCTCTGAGGAATTGTTCGGACTAATTCCAGCCGCTCAATTTCACCATCGCACATCGCGACAAAACTCGCGATACCATCCATACCATCTGGATGATTGGCGGTCCACCACTGTGCAATTTAGAAGAAGTTTTCTTCCTCGCACAACTTCCTTGTAGAATCGATTACCACCAGCGATTTTTCCGGACCGATACGACTTAGGGACCTTCAAGAAAAAAACCTACTCCTTTTTAAAAGGCCGACAACGCATGTGCAATTCCCTTGGTGTTGCAGTTGTTCATGGGCGGCGGTAGTCACTTACCATCAGGTGAGCCGCATGCTCGTTTGCCCCCACTCATATATTAAAAAAAAGCTTTTTACCGATGGCTTTAAATTTTTCGATACAATTTTGCATTCGAATACGCGAAAGTTTTCATAAACTCTTGAAAAACTTTTTGAGACATAGAGTAAAGCATAGTGGGTATAGATAATATATTATATTATAAACGTTGGTGAGTCTATTAGTTTTGAACGACTTCAACGATACAGGTTAATTTTGTCGGTGCTATGGTTTATGGGTATTATAGGATCCGATAGGCTGCAATTGAGTTATTAACAAATTTAATTTTCATCTACTAAAATAACACATATATTTTTATTTCCTATATTATATTGGTCTTGGTTTAGTCTAAAAAAATAAAGCTTAAATTTTTGGTTCCGATAGGAGACGCTGCGGTCGAGTTATTAATAAATGTTATTTTTACACTGTAATAAGTCCAGATAATCTAATCTTTGAGATCTCTGTCTTTCATTCCTAAAATGCAACCCCTAAAATCTGCCCTCACCCCTTGCTATGCCACTGACTTACACCGCAAAGCCACACAGAATTTTATACATAATTAATCAGAAATATTAATTTTGAGCCAATTATTTCCAGATCCATTCTTCCTGCCGATGCAACAAGTAGATAAGGGCGCGATACGCTTTGTCCTGAGCGGTGCCAACATCATGTGCCCCGGCCTCACGTCCCCTGGAGCTCGCATGTCCACGGTGGACAAGGGTCAAGTGGTCGCCGTTATGGCCGAAGGGAAGGAGCACGCACTGGCTGTGGGCATGACCTCACTGTCTACCGATGATATGTAAGATTTTTATGCGTAAAGCTGAACGCACATTTGTCCGCGCCGTGCGCTCGTACTCTAGGAGTAGGGCAGACAAGACTACGTGGACGTACTCCTAGAGTGTTTTGTAAAGCCGTAGGCGCGGAGGGAGAGCAGCCCCCGCCCGCCGTAGTAAAGCTCACTCCCGCAGCTTCGGCTTATTGGTCGCCTTCGGCAACCAGCCTCACCCGCTACGGCTCGCACTGGTGCCTGTGATTCGCTACGCAAGGGCGAAGGGGCTGCAATTCCTGCAGCGCCGAAGCCGTTGTAGAAGTAACTTTGGGTCAATATTCCTGTGTAAAAAAGAGAGGTTATGATTTTACAAAAACCATTACTCATAAACTATACTTTTCCGCAAGGAGCGAAGGGTAGAGGGGCTTTCCCTGATAGAGCACACTCCTGCTCCCTCTTCCTCCCTCCTGCCGGAGACGATAAATGTTATCATTTTGAGGTTTTAATGGGAGTGGTGTCGGGGGTAAGGGGACGCTCACCCCCTCCCCTCCCCTCATCCGCTGCTTCCCCCTACTGCCAAACGATTCTAAATTTCAACCGCGGTAAAGTTGCGACACATCTTTTACTGCGGTCGTCGACGTCGATCAAGCCATGCGTGACATATAGGCAAATCCTCGCTACAACGGGTGAGGCATGGGCCTCCCTTTTCGCTAAAATCCACTGTTGAACATCGGTTAAACAGTGGACTTTAGCGAAAAGGGTCGCTAAAGCGTCTTTCAGCGTGAATTAGAGTTATCTTCCGTAAAGCTTGAATTAGGCTTCTGTTGTGTCGCAACAACAGCGCCGCGCAATACGAAAATCCTTTCTTCGATTTACGAAACATATCTAATCAAAGCCAATAATAATATTAGTAATTTCTTTATTTTCAGAGCCAGAGTGAACAAAGGTGTTGGAATAGAGAATTTCCATTATCTGAACGACGGTCTCTGGCAGATGAAGCCCGTTAAATAAACTCTTCAAACGATGCATTTTGTTCTTATTACTAAGCTTTCTATAATAAATACTATGGTTTAATTTAAAATTAGTTTTAGTTACCTATTTCTTATCTTTTGAAAATTTCCGTCCGCCATTAAGCCAATGAATATCACCGTTTTTTATATTTGATAAGAGGCGAATTTAAGGGATGGCAACAAGTTAAAGCCTCGACCCATCCACAAGAGAGAGGCCTATACATTGTCCCTCTTATTGCAAAAAATAGTTTATAATTAATTAGTTTTAGTTTTCAACTAAAATCTGTTTCAAGAAAGAAGTCCCGCGGAATTATACGAACTAAAAGATAAAACTATGTAATTCGAGAACAAATGTCTTACGCGAATACTTTAGCGCCGCGCCTGAGGGACTTCTTTCGTGAGAAATACTTCATAAACCATAGTTTAACCTGAGACAATCAACGAACCACTTTTTGTAGTAAGGCGGTGTATGTTTTGTTCAAAAAATGCTCAAAGATGAGAATAATTTAAAATTAAAAATTTTGTACAACCGACTTCAATATAAATTATTAAGAATAACTCAAAAACTATTAGTCAGACCTTGATCAAATTTATATGGGACCACATAAGAAGCACCAGCTTTCAAATAAAAAAAGAATCATCGAAATCGGTTCAGCCAGAAAAAAGTTATGAGGTAACACAGATAAAAAAAAAAAAAAACATACAGTCGAATTGAGTACCGTCTCCTTTTTGAAGTCGGTAGAAAATATGTAAAAAGTAAAGAAAACTCGCAATATACCTACATATTTTCGAATATAGCGAATAAATATTATCTTCTTTCTTTCCTCTTTCCATTTGGTGGCACCGTAGGATAATCGATCATAGCTAAAACTGTATTATGTTTGTAACGTAATATAGCTTTAGCCAAGAATCTACTAGTTAGTATGTGGCTTTAGCTATGATGTATGACCGGGGAAAGACTACGCTCTCACAGAATACCAGCGTAAAATATCTTCAGCCATTTTGTAACACAGATTAAATGCTGCATTTAATCCATGTTCGGCGGTGAAGAAAAACATCGTAAGGAAACCTGAGTAAAAATATTTCGGAGAAATGTGAAATTTTCTATAATGATAATGGTTACAATGTTAGCTATTGTAATATACAATTTATTTACCTTCAGTAAAAATAGTAATTTTGGAATGGAACTCCATGCCCCTTTCAAACATATCTTTAGGGCTGCCATCTTTAGCGATGCACACATCGCCAGTCGCTACGCCTTTGAGGGAATCATCGTCACGGTACAATAACTCCGTACCAGCGCAGCCAGACCACACCTTGTAATTAAAAATATAATTAATAGTACATCAACGAGGTGGTGTAGTACTCCTTTTTCGTCAAGGAGAGACCTGTGTCCTGCAGTAGACTGTTAATGGATATTATAGATTTTTTTTAATTTATTTATTTACACACATACAACACAATCATTACAGGGTGAGCACCCTAGTTCGATAGTGTAGCCAACGATACAGTATGATATGCTATTTTACTGAGCTCACTCAGCGAACATGAAAACTAATCAGTTCGCTCCGACATGGTGTTGATCACACTGTGCGCGCGCGCGAACGGCGCTCGCTGCTAGTGATGGTGAGTTAATAACTCGAGTTGCGTTTAACTCGAGTTAACTCGAGTTGGATCTCCCTAACTCGAGTTTGGACTGCTGTTTTGTAAATATAGAGGTCAGTGGCTGCTGTACATAAACGGATCAAGTGAGCCAGCAAAAGAGTAAGAGCGCGATTCGTTCATTGTTTGCGCGCTTTGTGTTTCAAAGAGTATTTAGCTACAACCAAACCAATTTGTTATTTAGAATTTTATAATAGCTAAGTTACGTAATTTAAGTTCTTTTATAATTTTAATTAATTATGATCAATATAGTTATGTAAGTCACAGATCTATTATTGTAATATCCGAAAAGGGTGGTAAGTTGTTAGATACATCCTATTTTAAATTAATGCCAAATGTAACACTCAACTTACAATAAATATATTGAATTTGAAAAAAAAAATTTAAGAATATTTTGACTGTGATAATTGTATATGCTTATGTACCTACATCTTAAAGCTAGACTAATATTGTTTTGTGAAGACTGCTATATAGCTAGTTTTCTTGCTAAATACAGGTACTTACTATAACTAAGATTAAAACCAAAAATACATATTAAGTATTTGATACCTACTAAATATAAGTTTTTATTTAAATCCTATATAATAAATTTGGTAATTTAGTTATCCCAACCTACTAAAGAGCTAGATAGAAAAAAAATTATAAAAAAGTAATTTGTAAAATTTATTACATAATACTTATTATACATAATATACAATATTAAAAACTATAATAAAAAAAAACTAAAACTAGTAACTTAATTATCATACAGTCCTACTTCCCGCGGTATCGTGCCAAGAACGCTGGCTGCGTTTCCCCGCTGAATTGCTATACTTAGCCTTTGAGCGAGAAAAGAACCAGCCCTCTTATCACCAGCAGCAACGACCAGTCGCGGATGGAGTTGCTTTAGGAACTTCACCGTACATGGACCCCACGGACCGATAGCTCTACAGCAAATGGCACAAATATGTAGTCATCTCTCAGAGACTCATATTTGCGCCACTTACTCAGTTCAGCTGCCTCTGATGCCGCCCCGGCTCTAAACGAGGTACCCCTGAGATGAGAGGCCGCCAAAGTGTCTACGCAAGTAGCATCCCACACTAGGGCTTTACCTCTCTCCCAAGGGACCAATGTCATAACCGTCGGGTCTCCTGCCATCGTCTCTAAATATTCCACAAGGCTCTAAAACCGAGGGAACATTATAGAGACAAGAGCCCTTCGGATGACATCGTTCAAAGAGCCGTGCCGTGAAAACCTACCAGCACTTTTCTTACATGAGAGTCCGTGGAGCCCAAACTTGTCGACGCTGCTACCACAGGGGCACTGATGGGGTTGACAAATCGCCGCTCCTAGTCGGATTCCTACAGCGATGCGCAAGCTTTCCCCATCAAGTAATGTGCCGAGATTACTTGATGGTAAAGCGTGTAACCAATGACTAGATTCCTTAGTCGAAACAGCTAGAAGGCGTGCCTGATCTTGGTCACTATGGAAATTGTGAAACAAATCTCTCTGCACGTTCTGTAACAACGGAATATCCCACTATTTTTGTTGGTTAACTTCCAGTGGAACATTTTCGCCGGGACAGAGCACTCGCCATGTCTGCCCTGCCTCCGTAGCAAAGCACAGGTCTACTTTATTATTTAAAATTATGTTACATAACTCACTGACACTATGCACGGAAGCAAGGAAAGCAGGCAATGCAACGCTAAAAAGGTTTCTCACACCAATACCACCAAATTTTATAGGTAAAGTAGCTTGCGTCCAGGCTGTTGTATTTAAAGTTAAATTTAGAATTTTTTCTATAGCTATTTTAAGATTATTATCAATATCTTTTAAAATATCCCAACATTTCCAGACTGGACTCGAGCGGAGTAAGTATGTAAATCTAGGTACAAGTAGACAATATTTTAAAATGGTAAGAGCAATGTGTGGGTTTAATTTATACAATTTATCAACGAGGTTTAAAATCTGATCAAATTTTGTTTTTAAAACAGGTTTAATACTATCGAAAAACAACGGGGCACCTAGCGGGTATAGCGATTCCGTACTGATAGTTTTTATTCCTGGAGAAATATGATTGAAATTTTGAAGTAAAGTGTCTCTGGTAGAACTAGATAAATTATTGCCAAAAAATATTTCACATTTATTGTTATTTGGTTCAAGACCAATATTTTTAAAATTTCGTAAAAATATGAGTAAGATCACTGAGGACGTCATCTGCTCTACCTCCCAGTGTACCGTCGTCCAGGTACTAGACATTCAGCTTGGCTTTCAAATTTGAAATAATGGGTTGAATTCCCAAACTGAAAAGTGCTGGACCTAGTGGGTCACTCTGCTGAACACCGACTGAACAACGAATTTTGACTGTAACATTGCCAAACGTAATGATAAATTTCGGGGGTATTGTTAGCCACTTCTTTCAGCAGGGTTACCCTATCGATAGAGTTAAAAGCATTCCTTAGGTCAACCTCCACAAGAACATCTGCATCAGAGTTTGTTAAAAATGTACGCACTGAATGTACCGCCGCCTCACAGCCACCTCTAGTGCCAAAGCATAGTTGAGTAGGCTGAAATTTTGTCTTAAGGTTAGAGATTATGTGCCTGCAAGCTAATTTTGAAGTTAAGCGTAGAAATGTGGAACCAACGGCAATAGGACGGACACCGTTATCCTTTTTTTTGAAGGCACATAATCTTGCCCCATATATGAATGGAATGAAATTTGGATTAACATTACCAGAAAGCATAAAGTTACATAATTTTGTAATGTCATTAAGAAGTACTCCGCCGGCGTCACCGGCAGAAGCGCTTACAAGATCTTTAAGATGTTGAGGCGTAATTCCGTCAATGCCGCCAGCAGAGCCATTCGAAAATGACATAATTGCTTCTAAAGTGTATTTTTTAGAAATTTGTAAAGGTTGCATAAAAGTCTTGAAGATGCCTCTGACGAAGGCATAAAGGTTAGTTAAAAATAAGGTTTCGACATAACGAGGAGCCAGGATGTCATCTGAGAATAAAATATGGGATGCATTTTTTAAGTCGCCGTCCATTACTTTCGACTCAACAACTTTTTGTAAATCAAATTTAGGACGTGGTCGAGATAAATGAGTATTAATTGGGTAATCTAAATTTTGAAAAGATGTCTTTTTTAGTTGAGACGTAATTGATTTATTTATTGTTTTATCAAAATGAAAATGGGAGTACGCGAAAGTAAATAATTTTTACTAACTCTTTTCACTATTAGTGAAACAATTTTGAATAGTGCATCACAATGCTTTAGCAAGCTGCATTCTCGCACCTCTAGGAATTCTTTTAACCACTGGTACATTACGATGATAATTGTAAATTTGTTCCGAAAAAAGGTAAAATTTTGTGTCATTAGAGAAATTACTAATAGAGTTATGAATTTCTAGGCTGTGAAGCCGAAATACTTTTACTGTGGCATCGTTTAATATCTATATTTAATCCCCTTTTACCTTTAAACAGCCTACCATCGGTACAATTTTGACACTGTAGAAAATCATTTACTCTGTTTCGTACTGCTAATTCGAGTTTAAACTCGAGTTGCGTTTATTTCAACTCGAGTTAACTCGAGTCGTAATTTTTCCGAGTTGGCACATCTATACTCGCTGCATGAGTGCGGTGCGCGCGCGGCGCCGCTAGTAACGACGGCCGCCGCCGGCGCCCCGCGCTTGCGTCTGGCGCATTCAGTCGCACCATCTCCAACACTCTCGGGTTGTGTATCCTACCCGTCATCACCTTCAACACGTACATAGCGATAGCGAGAGCGAGAGCCTTGCTTTATTCACGTTCATCACATTTTTCATTCACGCCCACCTGGTTTTTAACGGTGGTAGAGCCACGCAGCAGCTTTTGCTGTTGCACGTATGGGCCGGCTCGAGCCGGGTTGGTACCACGACCTCACAGAATACCGGCGTGAAGTGGAAGCTCTGCTTTTGCGTTTCGTCTGGTGAGTGCAGGTGACCAGGCCCAATTCCCCATCAACATGGTAGCGGAATTAAATCTTAGACTACCCCAGGAGGGTACCAGCACCCTGGAGAATCCTCGCTGAGCATCCACGACCATGCTACTCCCCTCCTGAGCGTGGGTGCTCAGGCTGCCCCGCGTATTCTGGGGGCAAAATTCCGCTCAAAACAATAACTGCTCGGGGCAAACTGAGCAACAAGACCAAGGCGACCCTGCCACGCTATCCGTGGATTTCTGCAACATCAGGGGACTTCACTCGAACCTAAACGCCGTCCATCACTATCTCGAGACGGCGAAGCCGGCCTTGCTCTTTCTGACCGAGACGCAGGTGTCTCTCCGGCTGATACTTCGTATCTCTCCTACCCGGGGTACAAATTGGAACACTCCTTTGTGCCTCGGGCTGGAGTTTGCGTATACGTCAGAGAGGACATCTGTTCTCGACGCCTCGGCAGTCTTGAAGGTTCGGACCTGTCCATCCTTTGGCTACGCGTAGATAGCGACGACCATCCGCGCGTCTACGGGTGCCTCTATAGGTCCCATAGCGGTAATGCCGAAACAGACCGACTCATCGACCACGTCCAAATGGCTACAGATTCCTTGCTACAACAGGTCCCATCCGCAGAGATCGTGGTCCTTGGCGATTTTAACGCCCACCACGCCGAATGGCTCGGTTCACGTTTAACCGATCATGCGGGGAGATCTGTTTATGACTTTGCCTTGGCATATGGTCTGACACAGCTGGTTACTTCGCCTACGCGGATTCCAGATGTGAAGGATCATACACCTTCCCTGTTGGACCTTCTGCTGACCTCTCATCCGGACGGATATCAGGTTTCCGTCGATGCCCTCTCGGCTCTTCGGACCATTGTCTGATCCGGAGTGTGGTGCCACTCACGCCCTCGCGGTTGCGTTTTGCAGGTTGCCGCCGTGTTTGGCATTACAGGTCGGCGGATTGGGACGGAATGCGGTCTTTCTTTGCATCCTATCCATGGGGCGGGTTTGCTTTCGCCGGATGATCCCAGCGCTGTTGCTGACTCTGTCACTGACGTGGTGCTACAGGAATGGAACTATTTATTCCATCATCTGTGGTACCCATCGGAGGCAGATCGCAGCCTTGGTTTGGTCGCTCCTGTAAGACTGCATTACGCAGTAAGCAGGAGTGCTATCAGGCCTGGGCTGAGGCTTCGGCGGCTCGGGATGTAAACACCAGCATGCTTAAAAGAAGTATAACTTCGCCACCAGGTCCTTCAAAAGTGTTATTGCCAAGGCAAAGTCTGAGCACAGGCAGAATTGGCGAGAAACTAGTTCGCCTTCCTTCGGGAACCCGTGCATTCTGGTCTCTCGCCAAGGCTGTCCAAGGAATTTCTGTAAGCCATCACTACCATCTCTGCACAGGAGGACGACTCACTGGCCCACGCCGCAAAAGAAAAGCCGACCTTTAGGCTCACTTTTGCGTCCAACTCGACTCTTGATGACGGGGAACACACCGCCGACCATCCCGCGGTGTGAGTGCTCCATGCCGGATGTGCGGTTCTCACAGCGCTCGGTTCGCAAAGCACTCCCTGGACATTCACAAGTCGAGTGGGCCTGACGGAATCCCCAATTGTGCTGAGGACGTGTGCCCGGAGTTGGCACCGGTTCTAACGCGTCTTTTCCGGTACTCCTACTCCCTAGGCGTAGTCCCGAAATCATGGAAGACAGCTTTTGTCCAACCGATCCTAAAAAGGCGACCGCTCAGACCCGTCCAACTACAGGCCTATCGCCATCACCCCCTTGTTCTCCAAAATAATGGAGTCCATTATAAACTGCCAGCTCATGCGGTACCTTGAGGATCACCAGCTGATTAGTGACCGCCAATACGGTTTACGTCGGGGTCGATCAGCCGGTGATCTTCTGGTCTACCTGACTCATAGATGGGCGGAGGCAGAGTCCAAGGGAGGCATTGGCCGTTAGTTTGACATTGCGAAGGCTTTCGATCGGGTTTGGCACAAAGCGCTTCTTTCAGCTCCTTCCTATGGGCTTCCTGAGAAATTGTGCAATTGATCACCAGCTTTCTTGCAGATCGGAGCATCAAGGTCGTTGTAGACGGTGCATGCTCCGACTACAAGCCGATTAACGCTGGTGTTCCACAAGGCTGCGTGCTATCACCAACGCTGTTTCTTCTGCATATCAATGATATGTTGCAAACCGGTAGCATTCATTGCTATGCGGATGATAGCACTGGTGATGCTCTATACGCCGGCCGTGCGAATATTTCTCGGGAAAACGTCGCCGAGTACCGGAACAAACTTGTGTCTGAAGTCGAGTCTTTACTGAACAAAGTCTCGGATTGGGGGCGACCAAATCTAGTCCAGTTTAATCCTCAGAAGACACAAGTTTGCGTTTACCGCTAAAAAGAACCCCTTTGTCGTATCTCCTCAGTTTCAAGGCACTCCCCTTGTTGCCGCAGCCAGTATCGGAATCCTCGGCGTCGACATATCGAGTGGCGTGCAGTTTCGCGGTCACTTGGAAGAGAAGGCCAAATTGGCCTCTAAAAGCTTGGCGTGCTCAGCAGAGCGGGACAGTATTTCATACCGGCACAACGCCTGCAACTTTACAAGCGCAGGTTCGGCCTCATGGAATACTGTTCCCATCTCTGGGCTGGGGCTCCCCAGTGCCAGCTCCTTCCACTTGACCGCATCCAGCGCAGAGCGGCTCGAATCGTCGACGACCGAGTCCTTTCCGATCGGCTCGATTCATTGGCGCTGCGAAGAGATGTTGCATCTCTTTGCATTTTCTTTCGCATTTACCACGGGGAGTGCTCTGAGGAATTGTTCGAATTAATCCCAGCCGCCAAATTTCACGAACGCACATCGCGGCAGAACTCCCGATACCATCCACACCATCTGGATGATTGGCGGTCCACCACTGTGCGATTTAGAAGATGTTTCTTCCTCGCACAACTTCCTTGTGGAATAGTTTACCACCAGCGATTTTTCCGGACCGATACGACTTAGGGACCTTCAAGAAAAGAGCCTACTCCTTTTAAAGGCCGGCAACGCATCTGCAATTCCTCTGGTTCCCTGGTGTTGCAGTTGTTCATGGGCGGCGGTAGTCACTACCATCAGGTGAGCCGCATGCTCGTTTGCCCCCTCTCCTATAAAAAAAAAAAAAAAAAAAAAAAAAACCTGTTAAGGGTAAGTACACTTGTCTCGCCTACCTAATGAGTTTGCAAATAAACTATATTATAAATTATGTGGCTGCCCTGCCTTTATCGTGTTATGCCACAAGCGAAACTCACGGAAGCCTAAATCACGCTATTAAATTTCCGAAGTACTCCGGCAATACAGATTACAGAATTGCTCTGTTCTACCACATGGCATATACAGTTAGCCGTCTCTATCCTCATGTAAACAGCTAGAGCAAACTGTCTTTAAAACACAAACTTCACGTCTACAAAACTTGCGTTAGACCTATCATGTCCCATGCAAGTGTAGCCTTCGCTCACACGTATGGAACTAAGCTACAAGAGCTCCAAAAAATTCAAAATAACTTCATCCGCAAAGCCACTGGAGCTTCGGTGGTATCAACGAAATTCCACACAGAGACTGTTAATTCACTCCGCACTACTTTGATAGCGCCGAAACCTATCCTAAACCGATAATGGCTAACGCAGCCAACTACGTTCCAATCGCAAACGTTCACGTTGCACCCGGTCTCCGTAGACCCCGTGACGTTCTTTTTGAACCACCATTTTCACTCGATTCCGAAACCCAAACTTCGCAGGTAGTACGTTGCACAACAACACTACACAATACATCCAATGCGTCAAACACTAATAAGACAACGGATGGGACATGTTGCATCCGTAGACAGGCACGACGCAATCCCACCGTCCCGTGCACACCGCGTATACCCCGTACACCTGCGTGCCTGGGCAGTTCTCACCGCCCAGAACATCGATCGACACGACCTAAACAGTCATGCTGGGGCCACACTAACGAGAAATGCAGTCAATTATCGCGTTGATGGACGTTGCATGTAGGTGTGACCACGACTTAACGTGTTAATTTGATGCTGAGGCCACAGTAATGGGAAACGTCAATGCCCATAAACGCAACAATTATTGCTTTAATTTTAACGCGATAAAGTGAGTGGATAGACTTGAATGGTCAACATCATTTCAATTTCAATGCCATTGAACGGCATTAAAGTTGGCGTTAATTTTCCTTGAAAACCACTGTATTTTTAATGTGTGATTACTTTCATGTACCCCTCGTAGGAAACTATCCATCGTTTCAAATGCGAACCAATTAGTTGTATACACACGTCATTTTTGCCAGTACCGGACTTCAAAGACTTTTTATATTTGTTTAAATGGGTTCTATAATAATCCATTAAGCTTTCCTTCTTCTTCTTCTTTTCATTATTCCACTCCATCATAGCCATACGTGCGACCACGTTGCGCTCACGGTGCACAATGAGATAAACGTAGTGTGGCCGCTTCAACGCGTTATTTCGTACGTTAATCTCTTTGATGTACCGCCACTCGAGTTATCGCCAAACGGCAAACGGCACTGTTAATATCGTTGTCAAATTAACGCGTTAAGTTGTGGCCACACCTACATTCAACGTCCATCAACGCGATAATTAACGGCATTTCTCGTTATGCTGGGGCTGCACTAACAATGCCGTCCGAATTGAATTGTGAATGGGCAAAACCACGTCCATTTTTTGTGATTTTTGTCTCAGTATGTGCTCTGGTATTGACGGCGGTACATGTGCTGGATCATAGGAGCTCTGTGACTGCGTCAATGAAACGCTTAAACAAAATTCACCGGATTGAATTATATGTTATTATGTGTACGTCTGCACATGACTTTGTATTAGAAGTAATTGAAAAATATAAATCACATCCATGTTTAAAGCAAGTGAAACATCCTTTTTACCACGACAGGGAAAAGAGAAATGCAATGTATGCTTTGTTGGCGTTGTTTGTTTTAAACTTTCCAACCACCATGTCATCCGTTTTCTCTTACCTTTTTTCTGTCTTTTTATCGAAATACACACTGCTGTTCCTACCATTAAAAAATCCATTATATTATTTGTTCCGTACGTGTAATTGAACAGCATGCAATGTTCGAAGTGACGGCGTGTATGTCCTTTTAAGTATATTAAAGTTGTAAATATTTACTTTGCAAACATCCGCTTAATAGAATAAAATGATGTGTCTTACCTAGTTTGAAGAGCACCTCCGCCTCCCTCAATTGCGTACTATCCCCGTCACCACTAATCCCAGCACCACTAATCCCAACACCACTACACTAGGAAAGACACACCACCGATGACAATACGACACGTGTTTCGCCTCTACACGAGGCATCCTCAGGCGATGTAGACTCTGCGGTGGCTGACCGCTTTAGCGGTCTTTCGTGTAGAGGCGAAACACGTGTCGTATTGTCATCGGTGGTGTGTCTTTCCTAGTGTAGTGGTGTTGGGAGTAGTGGTGCTGGGATTAGTGGTGACGGGGATAGTGCACGCAATTGAGGGAGGGCGGGAGGTGCTCTTCAAACTAGGTAAGACACATCATTTTATTCTATTAAGCGGATGTTTGCAAAGTAAATATTTACAACTTTAATATAATGGATTTCCGCAAAGTAACGCCTGATTCTATTAATTATCTTTTAAGTATAGTCAATGTGCCTTTAATCTGGAGTACTTCCATTAGGAAGTATTCTATTTAGAAGCATTCCAAACAGATGTATCGTCAATGTGCACCTTAAAATTAAGGCAATAATTGTTGCGTTTATGAGCATTGACGTTTCCCGTTACTGTGGCCCCAGCATCAGAGATAGAAGTTCGCACTCCCCCACTCGGATAGCGGTTAGATGGCTTAAAAATCATACAGGGGGGTCCCGATGATTGGTAACAAACCAAATCATAAACCATCATTATCATCGTCATCATCATCGTCTTTTCTCTTTTATATAGCTTTTTATATAGCCCTGAAACAGCAACAAATGAAGGTGTAAACGCCAAAAGGGCTAACAACATTAACATTACAAAATACAGATATAAATACCACACGGAGTGTTGGCCTTTCTCCGGGCTGGACACCTTGTGGCTAGCGGGAGATCTCCCTTTTATCAACTTTAATCAACCTTTCACCAACCCTTAAATCTTCCAAGAAATACATACCAATCAAGAGCATTCTTGGAAAGGTTGTACAGTTGGACAACCCTTCTTGGAAATAAGCTTTTACTTTACTTACTAAATAGGCTTTTCAAGTGAATGAAGGTGTAACTTTTATCCTTTTTTTTTTTTTTTCGTGGGGAAATCCTCATGGATACCTTCCGCTGCGGGGGCAACGAAAAGGTTATGCCGGACTCCTACCGGCTAAAACCCCACGGTGGTCACCATCAGCGTATACGAGGGTCCCAGGATCTCCGTTCGAACGCAACCGGGGCCCTCCATCGCTTTGCTACACTAATAGCACGTCCCGGGGGCAGTACATGCTACCCCCAGCACCCTCGCAGTGCTATCACGATGTCTCGAGACCACTTCCGAGTCATCGTCCTCCTCGGGGGTTACATAACTAGGCGTTCGAGGCCCCCGCCCCGAGCGTCTGCAACCCCGAAGGCCCCGTTTCTGGTAGGGGAACACCGTTTTCAAGAGGAGGGCCGTGACGAACGCCTTGGCGACGTCGTCTCCGCGCGGGATCCGCCCTCTCCCGATCCCGCTCAGAAGCCTCCTTCTGAATCATAACAGATTCACAGAAGGTGGCTACGGCCCTCCACGCCGAATCCCCGCTCAGCATCGCCGACACGACTGCTGGCAGGGAGGTTCTGTCCGATGCGGTTTACCAGGATCGTTCGCTCCCGTTCACGCTGGGCATACTGCGAGCGTGGAAGCGGAGTCCTGGTCCCGTCCACCACAGTGGAAGCAGTTCGCCGTCGCCTCGCGTCGATCTTACACAGATAATCACCGAAGCACCCATGCCCGGTAATTATCTGTGTAAGTCTGTAGGTGAGTCTTCCTGCTCGTCGCTGCATCCAGGTTGAAGACCGGCAGGATTGCCCATGACGCGCTTGCGTTCATAGCGCACCTCGTCGAGAGCGCCATGACGCCAGAGCGTTTTGTCGTTCCTGCCGTTTAATTGATTCGAGCGCCTTCTGGCTCACTACTACCACCGCTCTGGCGGAGGGCACGGATTCGAAGTACACCTCGCGTCCATTTCCGCCAGTATATCTAGTGGTGGAAAGCGAGCCAGGATTGTCGCTGCCTCAAAGGATATAGTGCGGTATCCTCGTACGATCCGTATGGCCATCCTCCGCTGAACACTATAGATTTTAGTTCTACAGCGTCGGATGACCAGCCTTTTTGCCCATACAGGCGCTCCATACAGAGCTACGGATCGTATAACTCCCGCATAGAGGCGACGTACTTCCTCCGTTGGTCCCCCTAGATTGGGCAGCAGTCTATGCATAGCACCCGCTACCCTTTCGATCCGGGGGACTAGGCGCTCGAAATGTTCTTCGAAGCCCCAGCGACTGTCCAGGTGGAGGCCTAGGTACTTCATGTACCTCCCCACTCTGACATCAGCCCCACCCACGCGGACACACGAGTCGGGTGGTTCCCTGCCCCTTGGTAGTTTATGGAACCATAGGGCCTCGGTCTTGTGAGGCGCTATTTCTAATCCCAACTCGTGGATTTTGGCGACGACGACTTCCGCCCCGAGTTCAGCGAGCTCCTTGGCCCCCTTGAAAGTGATCCCGCTGGCGATCACCAATGTGTCGTCAGCATAGCAGACAATATCTACGCCAGCGGGAAGATCGATTCGCAGAACCGCATCATAGGCGAGGTTCCACAGTAGCGGCCCCAGCACCGAGCCCTGTGGAACCCCACGTTTAATCTCCCTCCGGATCTTCCTGCCATCTTGCCCCATGTACAGGATGTACCTGTCGCGCAAGTAGTCCCCGATAATACCTTGCATGTAAGGGGGCACCTGATGATGTGCCAGTGCCTCCTGATTGCATCCCAGGGTAGGAGTTAAAGGCGTTGACGATATCAAGACTTATCGCCAACGCCACGCCACCCTGGGATACTGCTTGTTCCGACAGGGAGCGGACGCGCATAATCGCATCTAAAGTGGAACGCTCCCGTCGGAACCCAAACTGGCTATCAGCCAAATCGGGACCGACGCGCGACAGATGCCTATTGAGCCGACTGGCAACTATCCTCTCGAATAATTTGCCAATCTCGTCCAACAGGCATATGGGGCGGTAAGCAGAGGGAGAATCAGCGGCCCTGCCCTCCTTCTTCAAGAGGACCAGCCTTGCTTCTTTCCAGGCTGTGGGGAACGTGGCACAGCGCAGACAGCTGGTAAACAGCTGCCTGAGGCTGTCCCCCAGGGCAGCCAGACTCAGCACTAGGGCCCGGCCCGGTATTCCATCGGGCCCCGGTGCTGTGTTCCGGGCTTTTAAGCGGCTAACGGCTCGGTCCAGCTCTTCGACGGTCACCCCCATCTCATCCTGCCACTCCCATGACGATGGTAGGTGACCTGAGGGACTTGACCGGTCCTCTGGGAAGAGCGTGCTGATCACCCTTCCCAGAAGATCCGGATCGAGAGTCTCCGTCAAGGGGGGCGACCAAGGCCGGAGCTTACCCAGTACCATCCTGTATGGATGGTATCCTATTCTATTGCTATTATCCTATTCTAATCCTGCAAAATATTTTAGAAATAATCTACAGAATTATAGAAGCCACACAGACAGAAGTCTGAAGATGATATAATATGTAAATAAATAATATACTGTAAGAAATTATCCCACTTCTGACGTAAGAAATTATTTCACTTCTGATGTTAGAAATTATTCTCAAAATTATTTATATAAAAGAACACTATTCGGTAACAAACCCTGCTTACTATCAGGACCCAATTACATGATAACACCAAAGTATGCAAACCAACAGCATCACTACCCATCTCTCAACAACACCATCTTCCTTGCCTACACTAGTAGAATACCCCAACGGGCACAGTAACTACAGTGAGAGACTCGTAGAATTACAGACTGATGCCTCTTCCTGGTATATAGTGTATTATCTAAGGGTGCTTACATAAAGAAACAGGTTTCCGGTATAGACAAATCTGTGCTGGTCGGTACCGATCGGTGCAGGTATAATATTTCTATGTTATCTTATACGGCCACTTATAAAGAAACAGGTTTAAACTTGTCGGTGCCGACTACCTGTACCGACCCATACGGTTTTAAGCGTTTGTCGGTGTAGGGTGTGTGTGTTTATGAAAATGGATGTGGATAACGAAGTTTTGATAGCCTTCGTATTTGATATATGAACATGCCAGTTACACCATCTCTTAATTAAGCGATGTTCTATTTATTTAATATGTAGTTAAATATAATCATAAAACCTGTGTTCATCAAACTTTATATCTTTTATAAATGAATGATAATATGACCCATATTTTTTTTTTTATTTCTTGTTAATATTAGAGACACAAACTGTTCTTTTCTTTCTAAATTTAAAATAAACACTTTCCAAAAGTAAAAAATCGTCGTCCGACGAACTGGAGGCCATGGTTGTCAATAAGGACAGATTTACCTGTTTCTTTATGCAGGTTAACCCTGCACCGATCGGTACCGACCAGCACAGATTTGTCTGTACCGGAAACCTGTTTCTTTATGTAAGCACCCTATGGATGCCTCCCAATCGCCTGCGCGATACTTTATACTGCTAGAACAAGTGGGAGATTACCGTTATACCTTCATTTATTCGTATTTCATTTTATTTTTTTACCATTATAATATTACCTGTATTTTAAAAATTGCTCAGTTCTTTTGATAGAAGTTTAATCCAATAACTGCGTAAACTTTACATAGCCCTAGGCAAGGAACATACAACTCTCTGGCGAGAGGTCCTAGGTTTGTGCTGAAATAACATAATAACTATACACATTACTTCAATGACTACACAAAAAAGTATATTTAATTAACTTAGAATCTAAATGTATAGGCATAGGTATCTATGTAAGATTTAATAGATCTTACGTAGATATTTTTCTTTATATTTAAATTCCCCGCTTTTAGTGTTAACGTTTTACGTTACGATGTTATATTTTAAGATTTATAATTATCATAAATTTATATAACGGTAATTATAGCTAAATTTACTAATATGGATATTTTAAGAAGTGAAGACTTAAATAGTATATTTTAATATATCTTTTCCTTCACTATTAATATTATAAATATGTATTACTAATTGCTATTTCTGTAACATAATCAAATATGATTTCGGAAAATCGGAACGAGTGTTAGTAAAGAATAAAGATGGCGACAGCGATTGTTAGTTCGGCTCGTCAGGGTAAATAAAAAATATTTTATTAGGTTTTCTTTACATAAAAAGTTCAAATTATCATCAGATACATTTGATATTTGTAACAAAACATGTTAAAAAGTGGTCATAATTAACAATTTCATTCTTTAGTTTTAATGACGTATATAAATCGTCAGCTGTTTTTATATTATCATTTGAAATCATTTAATTTTATTAAAACAATTTGTTTTAAACAAAACAATTATATTATAGTAAATAAGAAATGTAGTCGTTAATATCTTATATCAGGACACATAAGCAATGTCATAACAAAATCGAAAGTACAAAGTTCATTCATCGTTCCAATGTTTTGGTTTTGTTTTCTTACTGATTAGTCTAATTATTTGAATTTTTTAGTGGGGAGGCTAACAAATGCAGCTAGAAGATTATACTCTGATGTTTATCCTAAAATAACCACACATTACACAATACACCCTCGAGATAAGGATCCACGATGGAAAGGTGAGTGATAACCTTGCAATTATTCTATTTATCGTATATTTTGGTAACTTACTTAACGTCGCTACATTGTTATCTTATGTTTGCGTGGAAATATTGGCCTTTTTTTATTATATTGTAAGCCTATAGTTTATGTAGGTACAACTACTTAATAAATATGTTCATTAGTATCAACATGCCAATTAGTTTAGTAAAAGTTATTGCTTCTATGAATACAAAAACATACATGTATCACAGAACTATTATATTTAAGTAATAAAATAATTTCTACATAATAGCTTCTAAGTCAAGTCAGTTAGTCAAGACAAGTGTATAGAAGAATTAAAGCTTCAACTTCAGAAGCAATTATGTGGAATTTATTTTATTATTTTTAGTTGTTTGAAGACTGCTTTTACTTTAAATTAAGTTTATTGATTTAAATTAAGCTTATTCCATGCAATATCACAAGGTAACAACTAGAATGTCATCTAAATAGTTATAATGTCATCTTTTTTTTTAAGAATAAGGGTGACAAACAAGCACACACTCCACCTGATGGTAAGTGGTTGCTGTGGCTCATAGATATCTATCCTTGATTACAAATCAAAATGCAGATGCATTGTCACCCTTGTGGACTAAGATGGAATGCCTCGTTCCAGTAAAAAGGGTCTCCGGTTCTCTACACTTACCTTACGAAACACAGCAGCGTTAAGCTGCTATTTTCTGCATCTAAATAGTTACTTTCAAAAATTCCTCTCCTATTTTTCAACCCAGGAGTGGAATGAATTTTGAATGAGTGGAGTGAATTTTTTCTCCAAATTTATATGGAACCACCCCTGAAGTAACCTATTTATAAAAAGAAGAAAATTCTAAAAAAGAGTAAAAAATTGGTTTAAAATTAATGACAATCTCATGTAACATACCATACATAAAAAAGAAGAAGAAAAATACAGTTGAATTGAAAACCCCCATTTTTTGATGTTGCTAAAAGTATAAGTTCACATTGTTTTGTACTTTTTAACCAACTAAGATAAAAAAAACTAGGAGTATAAAACTTTTGATATAGGTCTTCATTTTAAGATGATTAGTTCAATATTACAAACACATCTTAAGGTGTTCCCCTAAATGTAGGGTTGTCATCCATCTGGGTGTTCCCAGATTTGTTGTAGTTTGCAGGGCGTCTGGGGTATGAGCAGAATCTGGATAAATCTATTTTACAATAATGACAGAACATGCCATTTGGTGGCGGTAGTGAAAATTTAACATTGCATTTCTGCCTATTTTGTCAGAAAAGGTGACAGTGGGAAATGTTAGAAAGTTTTTTGATAGATAGCTATATAATCATCTTGTTTATGCCAAATGTAAAATGTACACTACTAGAGTGGTGATAGAGAGTAGTGTCAAGGTTTCGAGACCTCTGATAAAATTAAAAAAAGTAAAGTTACAGCCTATATACGTCCCACTGCTGGGCACAGATTTTTAATCTCCCTCCCAAGCATGGTGATTAAGGCAAATCCTCTTGCAGTAGTATAGGCACTATCGGTGAACTTTGGATTCATGATGGAGAAGAAGAGAAGATAATTAAAAATTTATTATTTTCGAAATTATACTATTCATTCTGTGTAACTATCTAATACAATATATATTTTATGTTTAATATCAGATATAAACATGGAAAGAATAGCGGAGGAAACAGATATCCTCATTATTGGTGGAGGACCAGCTGGAATGGCAGCTGCAATCAGAGCAAGGCAGATAGCAGAGGAGAAGGGGGCTGTAAGTTTAATTTTAATGTAACTACCCTGTATTTATCATGATGGTATTCTCCAGGTTAATTATGTGCATGGACAGAATTTACAAGTGCCAATAGAAATTATGTGTTCTGAAAAACATATTATATAATATATTTAGATATCATTTTGGGCTTAAACTCATACTCCAGTGTCAAAATATGAGTCCATAGCATATTATGTTACACAGATTTTTACCTTAAACTAGATGTGAGCATTGAATGCCAGACATAGGTGACCCGATTTCGATGATTCTTTTTTTTATTTGAAAGCTGGTGCTTCTCCTGTGGTCCCATATAAATTTGATCAAGGTCTGACCAATAGTTTTTGAGTTATTCTTATAATTTATATTGAAGTCGGTTGTACAAAATTTTTAATTTTAAATTATAAATGACAGAGATTATGCCTTGTAAATTAATATGCATAGCACCTTGGGTCTCTCCTTAACTATCCATCAGATGGGGTAATCGTCAATCTATTGTTAATAATAAATAAATTACTTTATTTTTACATACAGTGCTTTTTACCATTTTAAACTTTTTACACATAGATCTCATTGAAAGAATATAGTCTCATTCTAAGGATGGTTAACAGTGAAAGAGGCAACAGTTCTTGTTAGTTTGTAGGTACTTAACTTTAATTCTAATATTCTATTGTTGATAATTATATCCATAGGATATGCATAACTTTTGGGAACTGATTGTGTCCTTGTAATGTTATATTGTATATAATTCTTTAACAAACTCCAATGCCTTGTTTGTGCATCAGGGTTTTTTTAAAATGAATGCATTATTTGAGCTCTTAAATAGACTGGTACATTAACATATTTATCTGCAACGGTGATATCTTTTTTATTGAAAATATCATTAATTCATCATTTTTAATTAAATAATGTTTTTTTTCTTACAGGAAGTACGAGTAACACTACTGGAGAAGGCTGCAGAAATAGGTGGCCATATATTATCAGGAGCATGTGTTGATCCAATAGCATTAAATGAACTTATACCAGATTGGAAAGAAAAGGGTGCTCCTCTGAACACTCCAGTCACCTCTGATAAATTCGGTTTACTCACCAAAAGTGGTAGAATTCCAATACCAGTATTTCCAGGTACATTTATAACAATTACATTTCTGTCAATGATCCTTCTCCACAACAGCTTGTAGGCAGTCCAGTGTAGGCTTCTCCTATACTGCTGTCCAAAATTTAAAAGACGAAGAAAAAGATATGTTGTTCTATATAATTTATATACATACCATTTTTATATTTGCATCTGCAGTACAGATTATAGATGCAATCATTGATAATACCGATATGAGTACTCATATCAAATGTTTCTTTAGTATTTACTATATCTAGATCTAAAAACTAAATTTCAAAATGAAGTCTAGAGTAAAATACAATTTATTGTAATACAGTTTTGTTTCTAATACTCAAAATCATGTTTTTTTCATTTAAGATAAAAGTATATCAAAAATAATTACTGGTAGAGTCACGCTGCATCTGTGTTATTGTTGTAGCATAAATGGGTTGGCTCAACCAGGGAGGACTACACTCACATAGAATATCAGCGTAAAAAAGCAGTTTAATGCTGCTGTGTTTTGTTTGCTGAGTGTAGAGAACCGGAGACACGCATTCTATCTTAGTCCTTACTCGAGGATACATGTAGATGTCTATGGGCCACAGCATTCACTTACTATGAGATGAACACTGCACTCGTTTGTCATTCTTATTCTCTTTCTTTTTTTTGAGTTCTTATCAGGAAGATGCTGCTCCCATCTCCTGTTTCGTTTCCCTATGCCGCCTGTTACGACACCGAAGGGATTATATAGGCGAGTGGATTGTTAAAGATTGTTTTACTTGATCAATATGCAATAACTTGGTTTCAGGTTTACCAAATTACAATCATGGCAACTATGTAGTAAGATTGGGTCACCTGGTGCGGTGGTTGTCTGAGCAAGCTGAGGCACTGGGAGCTGAGGTAAGACATATCTATAATTTTCATTCCCACAATGTAAATAAACTCATTAATCAAGTCTTTACATCTATACATATAGATAAAATTGGAAGTGTCTGTCTGTAATATTGAAATGACTGCCTTATAAGCTGAGAGGGTCACTTGCATGCCAATAAGTCAAGAATAACCATTGTTAATAATTCTGTCTGTCTGCCTGTCTGTCCGTTCGGCCTAATCTTCCGGAATGACTGAACAAATTGTAATAAAACTTCATGAACAGATAAATAGCAATGCCAGGAGTGATCTAGGCTATATATTTATCCGAAAAAGATGAATATCTTATTAGAAAAAAAAATAATTTATAAAATAAATGGTCTTTAATTATCTTAAATCTAAATAACGCCACATTAATAGTAAATTATTAAATATTTGTTTGTACAAATTTTAAATGAGTTTTAATAGAACCAGCATGGTGGCGATCACCTCATTCCCAGGGGTTTTTCACTTATGTATTTGATATTATAATAACCCTTTTTGTAAAAATTTTTCTTAAATAAAACATTTAAACTTATTGACAAATTTTGTAGATTTTCTGGGATTTTGTTGTAAAAGCGTATACATTGCACTATAAATGAATTACTAATTCTGTGGAGTCTAGTAACTGGTATTATAAGCTTATTTTTGTTCCTAGTGTTTAAAGTATGAACATCTTTATTCTTATCAAAGCTATTTATGTTTTTATGTATATACATTACATTTTCATAAATATATTGCGATGCCAAAGTTAATTTATTTCTTTAAACTTTTCTCTAAGTGACTCATTACAATTTAAGTTATAAATCGCCCGTACGGCTCTCTTTTGTAAAACAAATATAGCTTCAATGTCAGTCTCATTACCCCATAGCAAAATTCCATAAGACTTCACGCTATGAAAGTAGCTAAAATAAACCAATCTAGGTGTCTCAATATTTGCGAGATTTCCAATCTTTCTTACAGCATATGCTGCAGAACTGAGTCTGTCTGCTAATTTACATATATGGGGCCCCATTGAAGCTTCGCGAAAATAGTAATACCAAGAAAAACAGTGGTATCCACAAGACTCAACTCCTCCTCATTTAAGAGCACATTGGTATTTGAATGTTTAACATTAGGTATTGTAAAGAACAATGGCGAACTCCCATACAAATTTTTATGTCAGGTAATCTGGAAGCGTCTTTACATCAAAAATATCAAAAGCGATTCACCATCCTTACCTGAGATTGTTTGTCTAAGATTTTTTTATCGACGAAGTCAGGAATAATTGTTACGAGGCTTTGAAGATTTCTAGGTTATGTGAAGTTATGTCACTGAAATGGTTCAAGATATATTATCAATTAATGAGTTTTTGACCTAAAGGATTTCAGTCATTTAATCTTATATTAATGTTCTATTAATAACTATTCACTATTAGGTATATTACCGTTTCAAGGTTATTTTTGAGTAATCAACTGATGGGGCAGAATAAGCTCTCTATTAAGGAATTTACTCGCTTATTAAGGAATTCACTGCCTAATGAGAATTCAAAATAATATGTTTAGCCATAGTTTTCTTTTAAAAATGTTTTTAAAAGAAAACTATATGAGTATAATCAAAAGGCAAAACCAAGAACACAAAACACAGACAGCACAAACGGCGCGAGAGCAGTGTGTGTGAGACGCGTAACGAAAACGTCATTAAGACATTGTCATAATTGTGTTGTTATAGCATTTATATTGTTTCTTACTAAACAATCTGAATTCCAAAAATATTTAAGAAAATACTACATATTTTTTTAATATTCTTATGTAACTTTTTTTTAAATGATATAAAACGCAATAATAATTATATTATTTTATCTTAAACCAGATGCAACAAGATGAATTTAAAATGATTTTTAACTATGAAAGTGAAGTAATTATAAACTGGTCACACTAAGTGACGGAAGCGATATCCATTTGATTACAATCAATTATGTTTCCAAAAAGGTAGTGATTTTTATTCTGGCTTTTACTAGTTTTGATGTTTATTTGATAAAATGCAATATATTGTTTTATTACGTCCTTTAAGAATTATAACTCAAGACGCTTCAAAATATTTGACATATTATTTCGCCATTGTTCTTTAATACATTTTGTCTTATTGCCGTTTAAGAGCAAACTGTTGGCGTTAAACCAATGTGCTAATTTCGATAGAGCATTGTTTACATTGTCAAAAAAACCTAGAGATAGAAACCTAGAGGTTTATATATTAAGCAAACTGTATTTCACTTTCAACTGCACATTAACATATAAAACAAATATCTTATATACAAAATATAAAATAAACGCTTTTTTTGCCTAAAACATAGTCGTCATATTATGTACTCTGGTACTTCCATAGACTTAGAATATACTGGCGTAACTTACTCCGACCTTCAACAAACGAAGCGTCATTTATGTGTTTGACATTGACAGTACGAGCTTAAACAATGTAATTATGCTTTCTTTAATTTAATTAAATGTATTTGTAATTTTTTTTTGTGTGTGTTTGAGTGGCTCTTTGGATGGTTTAGATTCACAATTGGACCCGGTAGGTGGCGCTGTTGTCGAGATCCAAAAATCACCCGTGCGAACCGGGGCGGATCGCAAGTTTTAAATAAATTTTAGCTTTTTGCACTACTTCTCCATATAAACTTTATCTATGCCAAATCTCACACGCCTCCTTGCGCCCAATATTAAGCAAAAAGGAGTAAGTATAAAGTTTTCCCTTTACATATTAATTTGTTTCTATAATATAAAGGATATTATAGAACAGTACCGCAGGACATGAGACTCTCCCCAGGCAGAAAACGAGTACTAACACCTCGTAGATGTACTATTAATTGTACTATTAATTTCAAGGTGTGGCCTGGCTGCGCTGGTGCGGAGTTATTGTACCGTGAGGATGGTTCCCTCAAAGGCGTAGCGACTGGTGATGTTGGCATCGCTAAGGATGGCAGCCCTAAAGATATGTTTGAAAGGGGCATGGAGTTCCATTCCAAAATCACTATTTTTGCTGAAGGTAAATAAATTGTATATTACAATAGCTTAGAGATTGTATTGTCATCATCATAGCAAACTTCATGTTTCCTCGAAATATTTTTTAGTTTCTTCACCGCTGAACATAATTAGATTAAATGCAGAACTTTATTATAATATCTCAAAATACTGTAACCCCCTTTTTGTGTAGATGGGAACAATCATTTATGTGTAGTTAAAAACTGAAGATAATCTGGTTTGTCTAAACTTACGGCATTAAGCCATATACAGTCTCCTTAAGACCGTGAGGATGCAAAGCGCTCGAAATGTCGAGAATTTTAAAACTAATTAAAGCGATACATATTACTTGAATGCGCGCAGAATAAATAATAGTACAAGAACAGAAGAATCACTCTCTGATAGTAAACTTGCGAGTTTAAACCTAGTTACAACGTGTCTAATGTTCATAATACTTTACACGCCTTTGTTAAGGGCACTCCTACTGTAGGGTTAGGTGTTGTGAGAAAACAAATTGAATCCTTTGATATTAGTTGGTAATGCAAGGTCGCGCAGCAGGATTTTTTTATTGCTTTGCATTTTTAAATTTAATTCCCATCATAAATTTTTTATTTCTATTGCAACTAAGATAGTTTTAGAACCTTTTGAACAGTATTTGTGATTCGAAAACCGAGTTTATTCTCAATTTATTAAAGTTCAAATTTGTATGAATTGCAATAATTTTAAATTCTTCCTGCTCCGCGATCACGCCATAGTAGAATACACGGAGGTGTTATGCAATGTAAATTATTATTTGCTGATAATAAGAACATTATTGTTCAATGTGAGGAAGGTTAATATGCAACATCGAGAAAAATTAAGATTATAACAACGTGAACGTCTTTGAAACTCAGATAATTTACCAACCAACTTACCATTTTTAACCGACTTCAAAAAAGGAGGAGGTACTCAATTGACTGTATTTTTTATGTGTGTTACCTCAGAACTCTTTTCTAGGTGAACCGATCTTGATGATTCTTTTTTTATTTGAAAGCTGGTGCTTCTCATGTAGTCCCATATAAATTTGATCAAGATCTGAGACCAGTAGTTTTGGAGTAATCCTTAATAATGCGTATTTAATTGATTTTTATTTATATTGAAGTCGGTTGTACAAAATTTTTAATTTCACCACTTGTCTGTTTCACATTTTTTGCTATTTACAAACATGCGACCCGCGACGGCATTATTAATGAAAGAGTGGCAATAGAATAGAATCATTTTTATTCAATATAGATTAGAATACATAATACTTATTGACAGTATTTTTTTTACTTTAACCACTGGTTCGCAAAAAAAACCACTATCCTGGGAAGAACCAGCAAGAAACCCAGCGGTACTTTAAAAAAAAAGCACAATTTACAATATAATATTTTATACAATTGTTATGAAAACATTTAGAAACAGCATGGTAGCAATCACAGTCATGTACTCTTTAGTAGTATAATAACCCATATTAGACAATTTTCGCATAATAAATAATTTAAACCTTTTGATAGATAAGGTCTGCATATTTTCTGGGACTTTGTTGTAAAAGCGTATACATTGCCCCATGAAGGAATTACTGACTCTTTGGGAGTCGAGTAACTGGTGTAACCATAGATATAGTATACATTAGATTGGCGATAGAGTGATTAGGGTGAGACCAAAAACGAAATGTACCGGTGTGAGTGAAATGTGCATATGTGCGAGACGAATAGTGCTGCGCCATGCATCAACTTCAATTATCGATATAGAGCGTTGTGTTCGTGTCATAAAATGAATATTTTTGTTTGAGGGCATAAAAATAAACCTACAAACAAAAAGTTTGTGATATTTATTTTCCACCAAAAATAATTTATTTATTGTAAAAATGTCATAAGCTCTCTTTAGAGGTATTTTGCAATTTTGCTTCATACTTCAATGTAATAATCAAATAAGTTTTGATTATTAATTTAATAATTAAGTGTTTATGGTTCTATATTGCTGGCGAATCATACATATGTATGTCAAGTATGTAAAAAATTATTTGCAGGACACAAAGCATTCGTTTACTTATTTTCGAAACATATTTTCATCTACAATTTTTCCTTTCATATGTTTTCGGAAAACTCGTTCAGAATGAATACCTATCTCATAAACGTCTTGAGAGGGATAAACAGAAATAAACATCAGTGTTTACACTGCCGCGTTCCGGCCCATTGTGTATATAGAGCCTTTATAATTATTTAAGGCATTTTGTCTTAGTCCTCAGGGATGAAAACACATTTGTAGCTTTCTTTGTTTGAAGCTGACTGTTGACGGAGTTTTTTTTTAAATTACGTTTTTAACCTTTAAGCTCGTTATAATATAAAACTGTATTGACAAACAAACCTACCAATTCAATTAACCAATTCGATTGATGGTAAGTGGTAACTGCAGTCCATGGAGTACTTGGAGAATGGAGGACTTGCAGAAAACTTCGAACGAAGAAGGCTACAAATTCGTTTTCACCTCTGAGGATAATATGAAATATCTCTTTGTGCACTTCTATGAAACAAATAATTTTTCTTCAAAGTACTTGCTACATATAGTTGAATATTTTTTGGGAACCCAATCTTCTTTATTTATCATTTTTAACCATTTTTGTTTAACCTCAATATTTTTTGGAAATCTGAGACATTATAAGAATTTAAACTAGCTCATTAAACTATTTACTATAATGCCATTAGGCTACGAAACCATAAAAATTAAAAATAGAAAATTAAAAAAAATACGAAGTTACAATACGAAGATAAGATGATATTGATAATGTCAATCTCTACAAAAATTAGATCAGAAATAGCGGGAATTCACGTATTTGTTATTTTTTTTAATATAATTCTTACGCATTTAGAGCATTATCGTAATAAAATGCGATATTTTTCCCCGTCCATTTGTGCATAAAACATTTGTACCAGTTCTAAAATATTGCATTTAGAGTGCTAAATATTTTAATTGTACTTACGTGTGAAATGTATAATTTTGTGAATTTCCCTTTCTTGATGAACTGCAGTCAGGTACTTCACACGTCAGCATATTTAAATCACACCTTTTAAACAGTTATTAATACTTCAAAATCAAAGATATCGCGAAAATAAGCGGGATTTGTTTCGTTAACGATTGACGTCAGCCCGATATAGGCCTATAGCATGTACGTGTATGGTCTAGCAATTCTATCTCGTTCTAACGTAAGCATATTTATTTATTTATTTATTTGCTTCTTAGTATGTATGTTACATGATATACTGTTAAATACTATGCATACACACTAAGTCTCTAATGGAGACATGCAAATTTATTTATTCTTAGAAATTATATTTATACAAAATTAACACATCAAAATCAATCATTATTAAATCATTAAATTAGCAACAACAAACAATCCATCCAATTATATTCTAAAGATATCAAAAGTACAACTACAAAAAAATAATTATAATTAACAAATAAAGTAAATTAAATTAAACAATATTATATACCATGTCAGTTAATAACAAAAAATGTCAATTATGAGCTATAGTCCTATAAAAGTTGTTATCAGTAATTTAAAAGCTCGTTTACGGAGTAAAATGTTTTTTGAAGAAGCCACTGGTATAATTTTTTTTCAAATGTTTTTATAGGAAGATCTTTGATTATGTTTGGTATTTTATTATATATTGTTTTACCCATCCAGTAACAATTTTTGCTAAAGCGTTTACTTTTTGGTATTTCGCTAATTACTATCCGATCTGGGTATCTCGTGTTCATGGATACCACTTCTTTGTTAAGTTTATAAAACTTTTCCGTGTTGTTTTACAAACTTAGCAACTTCTAATATATACAAACAAGGCACGGTAAGATTCCCAGTGTCTTAAATAGAGGTCGACATGAGACATCTGGGCCAACACCATGAATGGCACGAACACATTTTTTGTGCAATAAAACTTTATTAATCTCTGCACTGTTGCCCCAAATTATAATCCCGTAGCGGATAATCGACTCAATATATGCAAAATAAGTCATAATTGCAGTTTGTTTTGTTGCCACTTTTGTTAGTCTATAAAGCGCATATGTGAACCTGTTTATTTTATTACATATTTTACAAACTTGTTCTTTCCACTTTAATTCTTTGTCAATAATTATACCTAGGAATGTCACATTAGTTGCACTACAAAGAGTTTGTCCATTATAATTAATATTTATTAAATTATTATTTATATTATTGAAATTTATATATTGAGTTTTACTTAAGTTTATTGTTAAATTATTATTACTTAGCCATTTAGTTACCTCAAATATTGTTTGATTAATGTCAAAAATATGTTTTGTCAGTGACATATTTTTATTTGTTGTGACTATTACTGCGACGTCATCTGCGAATAAAATACTTCTATATTTAGTAATTTCAGGTAAGTCGTTTAAATATATCAAAAATAAAAGTGGACCTAGTACACTACCCTGAGGTACCCCAAACGCATTTTTTCTAAATTTGGATCTATAACTTTGACTTACATGTCTATTGTCAAGTTTTAGCACCTCAACACATTGATGCCTGTTTTGTATGAATGACTTAATCCAGTGATATGCTAGGCCTCTAATTCCGTTTTGATCTAATTTGAACAAAAGCTGATCGTGTGATACGAAGTCAAAAGCTTTTGACATGTCAAAGAAGATAGCCGTAGTAAATAGTCCGTCATTAGTATTTTGTAAATTATTTTTTATTAAATTAAAAGCGGCCAGTGTCGTGGATTTTGATTTTTGAAATCCATACTGAGTTGGATTTATTCTATTAAACTTATTTAGGATATATATATATATATATATATATATATATATATATATATATATATATATATATATATATATATATATATATATATGCTATGCCCTTTCTCTTTTACATTGCCAATCTAACGTAAGTATATCTAAATCTATGGGTATAACTAACTTGTGCTTGTTCCTAGTATTTACACTTTACAGAATGTACATCACTATTTTTAATAAAACTATTTTTGTTTTTGTGTACATACATTAAATTCTCGTAAATATATTGAGAGGCCAAAGTTAATATATTTATTTCCTTAAAATTTTTCTGTAAGGGATTCCTTCGGACCTAGGTTATAAATTGCTCTTATGACTCTCTCTTTTGCAAAACAAAGATGGTTTCAATGTCAGTCGCATAACCCCATAGCAAGATTCCATATGACATTATGCTATGGAAATAACTAAAATAAACTAATCTAGCTGTTTCAACACAAGTAAGGCATCTAATCTTTTTTACAGCATATGCTGCAGAACTAAGTTTGCTAGCTAGTTTAGATATATGTGGGCCCCATTGAAGCTTCGCGTCAGCTGTAATTCCGCGAAAAACAGTGGATTCAACAAGGCCCAGCTCATCACCATTTAAAAGCACACTGGTATTCACCTGTTTAACATTAGGTGTGGTGAATTTAATACATTTCGTTTTATTACCGTCCAAAAGCAAATTATTGACGTTAAACCAGTGTACTACTTTTGATATAGCATTATTCACTTCAATAATTGCCTTTTGGGAGAGCCAATGAGAAGTGCTGCTATTTTTAACTCATTGCTAAGCCACAGCGCCACGGAGCCGTCACTTGTCTGTTTCACATTTTTTGCTATTTATAAACTTGCGACACGCGACTGCATTATTAATGAAATAGTGGCGATGAGAAGTGCTGCTATTTTCAATCTCTTTCTTTTACCGACCAAGTGTTAAACTATTAACCAGTATATGCTGATCTTGCATTAGTAGGCAGTCACTACCACTGGCAGGTCTACTTATACTGAACGTTTTTTAAGGTCATTGGCATTATACGAAAAAATCGAACTCTGCGAAGCTGTGATCGGGTCGCTAATCAAATAATAAATATGTAACTATGGCGTCAGTAACTAGGTATCCTTAAGAACAGTAAAGAATGAAAAATCGACATTCCTATTGTTATTTAAGCACCCGTATGCTATGCAGTACCTTTTGGCTTTTTGAGAGGCCATACTTGAATAAAAACCCAAAAATAAAAATAATCAAATGTGCCTAAATACTTATAACAGAAAAATGCATTTTTGTTGATGAGACCCTTGTAAGCGGCCGCGCAGCGTAGGCCACTCCAGTATTATATATTAGTCTATGCGTACGCCTAAAGCGCGGAGTGAGACAGGCCTGATAATAGTAATTATGATATTTTCCCAATGATTTATAAATTAATTACAGTATTATGGGATTTTTGCAATTGTTGAATTGAATATTAATTACCTCAAATTTTGTAAACGTTTAATGACATTTTCCAATTGTTTTAATACATTTCATTGATTTTTTATGTGATATTTGCACACCGAATTAAATGGTAAGATATGTTAGACGTATTATGTACCATTGTTAATCACATATTCTATGCAAATAAATGCATTTGAATTTGTATTTTGAATCAATATATGGTATTAAAACTTTCATTAGTTACTTATTTTATTTTATTACCTGCAACAAAAATATTAAAGTGAAACAGTTTTTTGTTATTTTGTTTTTCAGGATGTCATGGACATTTGACGAAGATGGTGTCTAGCAAATTTAACTTAAGGGAAAAAAGTGAACCCCAATCTTATGGTATTGGACTGAAAGAATTGTGGGAAGTTAAACCAGAGGTGTGTATTAGTTTACAAAGGATACATATTAATTATTATAATATATACAAGCGATCCGCCCTGGCTTCGCATGGGTGATTTATGTATCTCGACAACAGCGCCATCTACCGGGTCCAATTGTGAATCTTAAATCATCCAGGAACCCACTCAAACACAAAAAAATTGAACAAAATGGATCCAGCTGTTCTCAAGTGATGATCATTAATACATGCGGTAATTGATTTTTATATATAACAACTCAAACTAATCTAAAACTGAGGTTGCCAACCCGCCTGCCAAGCAAGGCAACTGTGGTAAACATCCACTCTATGAGGCAATTTATGGAGGCCTATGTTCAGCAGTAGACTTTTGATAAGCAGTGATGAATGAATGATGTACATATTAATTTACTACAAATTAATATACAAGTATATAGATGGAGTACAAACTTAGTATTTATTTAACTTTGAGACAGTTTTATTACTCTCTTAGTATTAAGAATGAAGGCAATTTGCCCAGCAGTGGGGTCATTATAAGCCGTAACGTTACTTTTTCTATAAGAGCACTAGAATAGAGTACCAGGATAAGAAAATAACTATAATTTTGTATTAAACTATGTGTTGGGCTTGAACTCAAGATTCATACTTCACCAGGTAGCTTACATCTAGTATTTAAAGTAAGTAATGTTACAGTCTATAAGTTCTGCTGCCGGGCACAGGCCTACTCTTATTTTTGGGAGGGTTATAGTGCAATTAGTCCACCACACTACGCCAGTGTGTGTTCAAATATCCTCGAAATATTTTATTCCTCAGACGTAGTTTTTATTTTTTTATTTTAACGTGTAGTGGGGTTGTAAAACATCCACTACCCCATATCATCCCGTGGGTGTCGAAAGAGGCGTCAGAGCCAAACAAATCAGGAGATGGGCAGCAGCGTCTTCCTAATAACGACAAAAAATAAAAACAGCTGTTGCCAACCCACTTGACAAGCGTAGCAACTGTGACAAATATCCCTCCTATGAGGCAATCTAAGGGAGAGGCCTATGTTCAGCAGTGGACTTTAGTAGACTGTAAAGGTAACGAAAACGGTAGTTTTTATTACGCTGTTTTCCTTTACCACCGAGCAAGTGGTAAATCGACAGTTAAAATTTCAAGTAACTATTTCATCCTGGTTGCTCGCATACTGTGCTACTGCTGCACTAAGCCTCCGAGCTGGAGAAGCAGTACCATATTTATAATATAAATTATATTTTTTTCAGCATCACAAACCTGGTCTAGTTGAGCATACACTAGGCTGGCCCTTAGATAAAAACACATATGGTGGTTCATTCATATATCACCTTAATGCAGCCGAGGGTGAGGCGCCATTAGTAGCTGTTGGATTCGTAGTTGGATTGGACTATGTCAACCCATATTTGAGTCCTTTCCGAGAATTCCAAAGGTTTAAGTTACACCCATATGTGAAGCCTATGTTTGAAGGTAAGTTTATTAAAATTACTTTATTAAAGTTTACCTATCTATGGAATGAAAATTTGTTTGTAGTAACAGAAACAGAAACAGAAACAGAAACAGAAATTTTTTATTCAATATAGATTATAAATAATACTTATTGAAAGTCACTCTTTTGTCTAATTACCACTGGTTCGAAAAAAAACCTCTGTCCTGGGAAGAACCAGCAAGAAACCCAGCGGGACTTTTTTTTTTTAAAATAACAGCTTACAATCATGTATATTACACAATTAACCACACAAAACAAATTAGAAACAGCCTGGCAGCGAACACCTCATTCCCAGGGGTATTATCATCCATAAATTCCTTAACATTATAATAACCCTTTTTATACAAACTATGTTTAATAAAGTTTTGAATTTTGAGCAGGTCGAATTTTGTATATTTTCTGGGATTTTGTTGTAAAAGCGTATACATCGCCCCAAGAATGCATTACTGACTCGGTGGAGTCGAGTAACTGGTACTACTAACTTGTGTTTGTTCCTAGTATTTACAGAATGAATATCACTTATTTTTGTATAACTACTTTTATTTTTGTGTACGTACATTACATTTTCATAAATGTATTGAGAGGCCAAAGTTAATATATTAATTTCTTAAATTTTGTCTGAGCGACTCTTTAGGTTTTAAATCATAGATTGCTCTTATGGCCCGCTTCTGTAAAACAAATATAATTTCAGTGTCAGTTGCGTGTCCCATAGCAAAATACCATAGGACATTATGCTATGGAAATAGCTAAAGTAAACAAGTCTAGCTGTTTCCACACTGGTAAGATTTCTAATCTTTTTACAGCATATGCTGCAGAACTAAGTCTGCTTGCTAACTTTGATATATGGGGCTCCATTGAAGCTTCGCGTCTAGTGTTATTCAAGAAAAATGGTGGTATCGACAAGACTCAGTTCCTCCCATTTAAAATTACATTAGTATTTAATTGTCTGACATTTGGAGTCATGAACTTCATACATTTCGTTTTAGTGCTATTTAAATGCAAGTTATTAACATTAAACCAATTTACTAATTTAGATATAGCATTATTTACTTCGTCATATTTTAATAATTGTCGTTTTAATTTGAAAATTAATGAAGTGTCATCAGCAAATAATACTATATTATGGTTATCCCTACTATGTAAGGTAAGTCATTAATATATACAAGAAACAGAAAGGGGCCGAGAATTGAGCCTTGAGGCACGCCCATTTGTACTATCGACCCGGAAGAGCTCATACTATTAATGACAACTTTTGAGTTCTGTTACTTAAATATGAAACAATTAATTTAAGAGCATTACTTCTTACACCGTAGTGTTGTAGTTTCCTGATTAATGTTTCATGGTGAACACAATCGAAGGCTTTGGATAGGTCACAGAATATACCCAAAGCATCCTGTGAATTCTCCATGCATTGAAAATATATTTAATCAGCTCAACACCAGCATCAGTTGTCGAGCGACCCTTGTGAAACCGAATTGATTTTTATGAAGTAAATTATTAACATTAAAAAATTAACATTTGATCAAGAATAATTTTTTCAAAATTTTACTTAGTGTTGGCAGTACAGAAATGGGTCTAAAATTGGCGGGGTCTAATGTACTACCAGATTTAAATAAAGGTATTACTTTACTATGCTTCATCAAATCAGGAAACACACCATATTCGATACTAGTATTAAAAATAATAGCTAGTTGAGGCGCGATTATATCGATTATAGACGCAATAACTTTAACGGAAATGCCCCACAGATCCGCAGTTTTCTTAACATCAATAGTTTTAAAATATTTTACAATATCTTTTGATGATATTTTATGAAATGTAAAATTCTTTGTACAAGCATTTACATTTTGTTTAAGCAATGATTCGGCGACGGCAGGAGAAGAATTCAGTGACATAGTGGTTAAGATCGGAATATCCGTAAAATACTTCTCAAAACCATTGCAACATCCTGATCTGATTCCGTTAATTTGTTGTTAAAACTCAACCGGTAGTTTGAATTGCGAGAGTTGACCTTACCAGTTTCACTATTAATTATACTCCACGTCATTTTAATTTTATTAGAAGCCGTCTTAATTTTGTTGCTCAAATGCAAAGACTTGGCTTTGGAGCACACTCCTTTAAATATTTTTGAATATTTTTAACATATTCCTAAATTCGACGCTAGGGTTATATGACCTTTCATGGTAAAGTTCATATAACCTTTGTCTCTCTTATGGACTCCTACTGTCGCCCATTCATTGAATGCCTTCCGACTGTTCAAGGAGAACGTTTTAGAAGTAAAAATATTATCAAATTCATTGCAAATAAGTTTAAACACTGTTCCATACAAAAAATTAGGATCATTTTGGTATGAAAGTGATGGAAGTTTCTTCACTATGTTACTTCTAAACTTCTCCAAGCGACGTGCATTTACAGGAACAAACACAATTTCTCATCTACTTGCTTTTGTGAACATAAGGTAACGAAACTAACTCTCCACAGAGATCAGAACTCAATTTTTGAATTATACATTTATGCAACGGCTTAACATTTGTAAAATGTTATCTATACATGTTGCACTACATTCAGTAATACGCGTTGGCTCTAAAAATAAATTAAAAAGACCATATGATTTAAACAATGATCTAAATTTAATATTGGTGGAGGAAGCTTCTAGGAGATTGATATTAAAGTCTCCACATATTACAACAGATTTATTCTGTTTATTAAACAACAAAACTTCCTCCATAATTTTTTCAAAAGTATTGTATATAGAACATGGGGTCTGTAGACGCACACAACATCGAAGTGCTCAAACTCAACACAAGCCATTTCTACAGTTCGCTCAACAGAGAGGCTCACAATATCTTTACGTTCCTTACATGATAATAATTTACTAGCTAATATTAACGAGCCACCTCTTAAAACCGTTTCTCTATTGAACGAACTGACCACCTGGTGATTACTGAAATTAAACATTATGTTATAAGCTTTTAACCAATGTTCAGTAATACATAAAATATGAATATTATTGCTATTTAAGAACAATTCAATTTCTAGCTCTTTGCCTATCATGCCTTGTATATTCTGATGCACCAGGTGTAAACAATTTTTATTATCACTCTGTGGAGTCATAAAAACTAATTCTAATTTAAAAAAGTACAATAATTCATTTGTAGAAGAAAACCTATAAAATGCTCAAAATAATATGTATTTTATGTATGTAGCAAGAATAAAATGCTATATTTTTCTTGCACAAAATAAATTTGATTACATTGTTATGTTACATTATATTACATTTTGTTTAAACACGAGTAAATAAAGCTTCTTACCAACTACTTTTATTTCATATTATTCCAAATTAATTGTGATTTATGGGCAAAAACTACGCTTACGCGTGCTCCTGTGTGTGTGGATTCAATTCACGTTTTCGTTTCTCGAGTTTTTGCCTACTGTTTACTTTCTTAGTACTAATGACTACGCTTACTACTAATGCTTAAGTTAATAACATCAATAACATGACGCGAATGATTCCAATTTTCCCTTCATACTTTTAACGGGCTTAGGATTGTCATAATAAATAAAATTAAAAAAAATATTTTTGCTTATCAACGACGTAACCGACGACTGTAATTGTTATGACGTATTTAAAAATTGGAATAAACTATTTACAACTAAATTACGCAAGTAGTCCCAATATCTAATATTGGTACCTCAAAATGGAATCCGTTTCTCTTGTGGGGATGTGAATAACGACATCACATATTAAATAACCGTTTACTCACACCGTAAATTCAAAGTAGTGGATAGGAGCGCGAACGAGCGGCCGCACGGCGTCAACGGTGGGATTGACTGGCGAGGCGAGGAAAACCGAGCCGGTTGCTCCCGCGCAGCCGAGGGCTTCCAAAGATTGCCGAACGGTCGAACAGCTAGGGCCATGCCGCCTCACTCTTTATGCATAGACGAGCACGTTTTCTTAAATTATTTCTTAAACTTATTACCTGTGCTTAAGCACTTTTAACTTCCGTGAACATTTAACTGTGGCGGTATTCATAACTTTGGGCCTCTTTGACGTAAACACGACTCTTTATTTCACCTCACAGATAAAGGACTCACGATGAAGGTTCCGGAGTTTGCAGACCATAGTATAGGGCCTCCGTGCGCAATCCACCTATCTTCATATTCATTATTTAAGTTATCGCTCACTGCGCTTGAATAGTTTGATTAGCTGTCAATTGTTCTTCAATTGGTAGGTACGTAGGTACGTTAATTTCTTGCTGCGGTAAAGACTCACTTTCGTATAATCTTTGTGCACCACGTAGACTTTCATTGCTTAAAATGTAATATCGCACCATTTCATAGTTTCATAGTATCCGCGGTTCGAATATTTTCGTTCCGTTATTGGTAACGAAGCATATGTAATGAGTTCACGGCCAACACTAACGTACTTAGCGGTGTAACGGTAAACGGAAGGGAAGGGCGTGGAAGACGCGCGACAAGGTACCTTACCGAACGACCCTTACGAATGTGAGCGTGCGTGAAATAGTAGGCGTTAGATATTTACGAATGACAATCAGTTAAAATAACGCATTATCACGCATTCTGAATTTAAACGATAAAAAGGACAGAATGTTAGAGATTTTTGTTGATTAATTTTTCTTCACCATTTGCCTGTATTACTTATTCTGAACCTTCTCTGCAAATTTGGCCGTATATTGCATTTTAACCTGTTTGCATATTTTAAGTTTAGAATTATAAACTGAAATTCATAATTTCAATAAACTATGTATTGTCATGAGGATATCTGGGATGCAGGAAATTCGAAAAATGGGTTTCTAACCAAACGAACAAGCCAGGCAACAAAGAAAGAGACAGCTCAGACTGTTTATGCCTATGATAAAATGACGAAATCATCATTCCTCGTGTTCCTCTGTTTTCTCCTCCGAAATTGGACCGAATTAAATGTCTTTTTTTATAACGTAAAGTGGTTCCTCAGAAATATTTTTCTTAGTGATTTCTAATAGAATAAAATAGGAAGGATTGTAGCCGGTAGCGAAGCCTCCATAGAAGCCGAGAAGCCGGGCTTGCCCTATCAAACTGCTCAATCAATAATATCAACTAATAAAATAACTCGTAAACTGTTTCAACAATTTCAAATTTCCTGTTCTACACAGGTATGGACCCCGGTCGCGGCAAAACTGCGCTATACTGCTGTCATAAAAAAGGAGTTGAGTTGAGCGACTAGTCGTCTCTCTCGCACGCGTGTGCTTTTTACCGGGCTTTCGAGAAGACGATCGCTCCCTTTCTAACCTGTGGCAAAATGTTCTATAATGAAATATAACTACGATTGTTTATATAGCAATTAGTATGGAGCGATAAGCTTGGCTTTCGGTGTGAAGTTAGTCATTAGTCAAGCGCGGGCGATACGTTTGCAAGTTCACTTCACATTTCAATGTTTACTCTGTGTGTTTACTTGAGCGAATGAATATTGCGAGTTGAAAATTTATGCTTTTTTAAAGATTTTTAGTGAAAATGGAGGATAATAGTGTTCCTTGTGATGAATTGAAGTGTGTTAAAGTGCTAATCGGCGAGGAAAAGGTAAAATCTTTAAACTTTGTTGAGAAAAAACAGCTCATATCCACGCCGAAACCAACGCCTGATCTGTGTATCTCTAAAATTACGCAAACCATTTTGATAAACAAACATTGAAAAACCAATTGATTTCATTGTATTCCTCCCCTGAATTAAAAGACCGCAATGTTTTCGAACTCATTGACTTTATAAACGAAAATAGTCTTGAAGAGGACTTTCCCCAGCTTTTAAAGTTAGCTTATCTTGTCGTAACTATTCCAGCTATAAGTTCCTTCGCGGAACGTGCTTTGTCATCTCTGAAGCGCATTCATACTTATTTGAGAAATACACAAAGTCAAGAGCGTCTTTCAGACTTATCAATTATCGCAATTGAAAAACAGTTATTGATACAATTAAAACGTTCACCAACATTTTACGCGGACGTAATCAAATCTTTCTTTAAGAAAGAGAGACGATTCGATTTAGAATATAAATAATTTGTTTTTTAATTTTGTACATAGTTTGTTTGTAATTTGTTCATGCTTTTCTTTTGTTCATGTATTGTATTGTATGTAAATATCTTTTTCTTTCGCTCAAGCAAACCCATACGGCTTTTATCAAAGCCACCGAAGGTACGCAATTGCTGATATGTCATACGATCTATCTAGCAGTAGTATGCCTTCTGTGTGCTTTGTTAAACACGTCCTCGACAGCACTGAATATGAAACTGAAGAGTGGAGACAGATCAAGATTGCTGTATTTTTATAAAACTGCTAAAAACAACAAAACCATATTTTGGGCTTGCCCTAGTTTGGAGCCCTAGCTTCGCCATTGATTGTAGCCGACTATGTTTGTATTTTTTTTTCCTTTTTATTTCATTTGTTTGCTGGATATTTCATTACGGTAGTATAATTGGGCAGTTTTAGTAATTTTAGAAGGTTCCTAGTTAATACAATAATTCATTTATGGATAAAACAACCATAGTTATGCTTTCTATGTTTTAAATTATAGATTGTATCGTAAAAAAAATATTAGCTTTAATGTCATCCAGGGAGGATGACTCAGGAATATGTTTTGTGTAGACCTTATGCCGCCTTTTTTTGTTATGGACTCGTATTATACTTTTGCCAGTGTTAATTATAAGAAATTATCTAATATAATGTTATCTTGTTCACAATATGCTGATGCATCACTTTGTAGTTCACAAGTGCAAACACATAACACAAAATCGTATCACTTTTACGTATCATCATCTATTTCAAACCATTATTTAAACGATAAAACAGGAGTAACAATCCGTCGACGGTTAAGTTCGCTTCAAAAATCCTGGTGTGTTGTTTAAAGTGGTGTGTGTTGTTTAAAGTGGTGTGTGTTGTGGCACAGGTGGCAGCCGCGTGGCGTACGGGGCGCGCGCACTGGTGGAGGGCGGCTGGCAGTGCGTGCCGGCGCCCGTGTTCCCGGGCGGCTGCCTGGCCGGCGACACCGCCGGCTACCTCAACGTGCCCAGGATCAAGGGCACGCACAACGCCATGAAGAGCGGTCAGTGACAACTCTGCTTATTGCCAACTTTTTTTGAAGTGCAAACTTCTTTAGAATCCTTTTGATTTGAAACTCTTCTATAGGATTTAGCCTGCGAAGGAATGAGATAGAATATTATATGAAATTAATCGTGTTCAGGCCATCTAGCGTCTATTTTACGTACCAAGTTGAGAGTCACTCAATTTTTATTCAATAAAATGACCATACCTATAGAATAAAGAAGATGGCGATATTACAAAGCAATTTTACTCGAAAGAAAATATTCTTTTGATTTATCACACTTAGGCTGGACTCACACATCCGGAATGCCTCTCTGAATTCGTAATCTAAATTCATATTATTAGTTAAGAAAGCCCGGAATTGCATAAAATTTAACTATGCTCCACACACATTCTGATTCTTTCAGATTAAGATTTTCTCAGATCGATCTGTAAGAATGAAACTGACAAACGTTTTGAATTCCGGATCGGAATATTTAAGATGGAATTAGATTATGAATTATTTCAGTTGACACTTCGAGCGGTAACGGCTAGATGTGTTGCGACTTGTGAAGTTGTAATGTAGAACTAACTTTCCCTTACTCTGTTCATATTAAGAAGATGAATCCAGTGTATTCGTTTGCGTCTCTTTTTTGTTATTATTTAAAGCTAAAAGTAGTGCGATGAGTATTAATACCCCTTCCATATACTACCGAATGTGAACTACACACATGTTTTCTTTTTTTTAACCCCACTACATTAGGATTTTCTCCTGTATTGTGGAGGCAGTTTATAAGCACAAGGACAAACGTCCAGACCCGGGACAATTATTTGTAGATAATACAAATACTTGTTCCGTGTGGGATTCGATCCGCGGCCCCCAGCGATCCCCATTCGATCCCCAGCGCTGTAACTCATTGCTAAGCCACTGCGCCATGGACCCTAAACTTGTCTGTTTCACATTTTTTGCTATTTCCAAACATGCGACACGCGACTGCATTATTAATGAAATAGAGGCAATGAGAAGTGCTGCTATTTTCAATCTCTTTCTTTTATCGACCAAGTGTTAAACTTTTAATCAGTACCACTGGCAGGTCTACTTACACTGCACGTTTTTTTAAGGTCATTGGCATTATACGAAAAAATCGAACTCTGCGAAGCTGTGGTCGGGTCGCTAATCAAATAATAAATATGTAACTATGGCGTCAGTAACTAGGTATCCTTAAGAACAGTAAAGAATGAAAAATCGACATTCCTATTGTTATTTAAGCACCCGTATGCTATGCAGTACCTTTTGGCTTTTTGAGAGGCCATACTTGAATAAAAACTTAAAATAAATATCAAAAGTGCCTAAATACTTATAACAGAAAAATGCTTTTTTGTTAACGTAAGGCGCGCGTCAGCTCGAGCGCGCGCGTTCAACCTCACGGAATTAGTCCCTTGTATGAGGCCGCGCAGCGTATGTATATTTTCATGCCTAAAGCGCGGAGTGAGACAGGCCTGGTTTTAAATTTGTTTTATTATGGTTATAAATATTGTGTATTTTTGGTTATGTAACTAAATGTATTTTAAAGTGAATTTTTTGACTATATCAATTTCATAAATATTCAGGTATGCTGGCGGCCGAATCGGCGATGGAGCTTATTCTGTCAGGTGAAGCGACGCACGACAAAGGCGTAGTTCCAACAATCTATGAAGACAAATTGAAGGAATCCTATGTATATAAGGAGTTAAAGGTACGACAAGATACTACTCCGCGGATAAAGAAATAAATTAATGAGTATGAGAGAATGAATGAGATTATAAATTGTGTCGCCTCGATACACTTCTCTCTTGCACACTGTAGCTGTCTATACTCACACCCGCTGATAACGATCACAGAAATAACGTTATTCATCCGTAATATGCATATAATAAAAAGGGTGTTATTTAAAGGTTTAGCATAGTATTCATGTTTTTGTCAGCAGAGAAATGTAATCTAGCAGCAGAAATAGATAGTTGGTCAGCAAACCATGGCTAGCAAACATTATTAAATCAATCGGCAATTTTTGACATTCTGGACGGCTGTAAATTTTTTAGTACAGCATATTAATTATATAAGCTGCAATGAGTGACTCATGTTTATAAAATTTTGATAAGCACTTAGAGGGTAAGCAACTAATCTAATTTTGTGCCCCCCACCTTTCCCCCCGCCGGAGGTGTGTATTTTATATTAAATGTTAAAGATTTAATTGAATGATTTCTGAGAAAAATCGCCTTAACAGGGAGGGATGGGGGTGTCCCCCCTCCGCCGAAGTAATACCAAAGTGTAGTCGACGGAGCCCTGCTAAGCGGGGCTCTTATTTCTGGGTGGTTTATAAAAAAATAACCACGAAGGGGATAGAGGGGTCTGTTCGCTCGCTTCGCTCGCTCACTCGATGCCGCCATCCCCTTTTAACTTAACCTGTCGGAGTCGGGATGCCCAAAGTCCCGAGCTCGCTTCGCTCGCTCTTGCACCAAATAAAACACCAAAATGTAAACTTTTATAATGGGTGTTATTTAAAGGGTTAGCATAGTCTTTGCTAACCAATCGTGATACTTGCTGATCAAGTAGTTATTTTGCGGATTGACTGTTCATTAGGCAAACTCATATTATTGTAAGCTGCCTATTTATGATTAAATTACTGAACATTATCAAGATTATTTGCGAAACAAGAATTGCCGAATGTTTTTTTTTAATTGCAAACAGAATCTTTGAATGCTAACGAAATGATTTAAATGCTGTTTTTTGTGGCTTACCATATTTTATTACGGCTTATCATTTAATTACTTCTCAATAAAAAATAATGCGTATAAACGTTTTTTTGTTAACTTTTTTTGCTTCTTACTTCTGGCCTAAGTTAACTTTAGCTGAATATAGGCCTCCCCCATAGATTACCTCATATGGGGGATATTTGCCATAGTTGCCACGCTTGGCAAGCGCCAGTTTTTTATTTTGAAGACGCTGCTGGTTATCTCCTAATTTGTTTGGCCTAAGTAACAGAACATCCATTGGTATGGTATGTGCAGAAAAAATTATGGCCCATTTTCTAGCTCTCTATTTCATATCTACTCTAGGAATCTAATTACTGGTTGCACGCTTTACGATCAAGTAATCTTGGCACATTACTTGACGGGGAAAGCTTACGCATTGTACGTACGAATGAGACTATAAGCAGCGATTTGTCAAACTTATTAGTACACTTGTGGTAGCGATATCAAGTGACTTTGGGTTCCACGGACTCTCATGTAATGGTACGTACAGACTGGCCCAACGAACGCCAAGGAACGACATTCGGCGTTGGTTGTCGCACGTTCGTTGGCCTTCGATGATAGTTTGAGCAAATGTTCATTGAGACATGAATCCACCACGAATTGCATTGTGTATCTTGGATGACTACGAAAATATGTTGACTGCTGTTTTTATATTTTAAACCCCGACGCAAACATCTGTGTATCTGTGTACCTGTGTGTCGCTTTGTGGCATAATGTGGTAACTTGATCGAGAGTGTTCTTAGCTATGATTCAAGAAAATCTTCTCAGCTGTTTGAAGATAATCAGCTCTTTTTGTTTCGGGGGTTTTTTAAATTTTCAATTTAAGTTATATAGTTTGATGATGGAGAAAAACATTCTTTGTTTTCTTTTACTTTCTTTTAGTAAACGGTTTGTGTTTACCTTTTTTTCACTTACTACGTGCGTACGCCATTCCCTCTCGCTTCAACCACAGTATAATAAAAACATACAGTAGGACGACGCCTTTGATCTCGTGGTAAATGCCGACAACGTCTAGACAGCGTATAACAGGTTAGGGTTGGCACAAATTAACAACTTTTACTAATTTCATTATTTATTATAGATCTACATCGTGATCAACAATATGATTACTAATATAAAGAATAAGTAATAATTTGTTCTTACATTTTTCCTGAAAGTACTCAAAACGCCAATTGCACGCCTCACAACGTGAGGGAGTGCTCTGCTCTCGATATGTGGCCATACCTCAGTTTCGCTACATAAAATCGTTCTTATACTCTTAGCTATATATATTATATTATTAAAAATGTCCGCCATCTTGGATATGAAAATGGATGCCAGTTTCGTAATAAGCACCCCAAGAAACCCCGAAATAACCCCGTCTAGACGTCTTCGTCGGACGACTGTTTGGTTATAGACTGTGCTTCAACTGAGCGCGCGTTCGTTGACCTTTGGTGTCCGTCCACAACGAGTTCGGACGAATTGTTCTCGATTCCTTTGATGTAAGCGCAACGCTGTGGCTGTCGGCTGGACAACGAACGATAGTTGGCGTTCGCTAAACCAACCGTTATGGCCAACGAAAGCTTACGGAACCCATTTGTTTGCCGTCGTTGGCCTGGTGTGTATGCAGCACAAGATAAGTGCTGGTAGGTTATCTCGTTATGGTTCTGTGAACTACCATCATCATTTTAGTTTTGCTTAACTTAGTTTTTGGAATATCAAGCTCCAAGAAGTCTGCAATATGAGCCTTCAACTTAATTTTTAAATAACGACAAATTCTGGAAAATCGAAAAAATAGCTCATGCTGTAAAATATTGATTAAATTTGAGACAGTTAAATCATAATTTTAGGATTCATGATTAACAAGAGCATATCATTATTTGCAGCAAGTACGCAACTGTCGCCCATCTTTCCACACGAAACTAGGCTTGTACGGGGGTATTGCCTACTCCGCTTTCTCTACACTGGTCCGTGGAAAGGAACCCTGGACTCTTAGCCATGGTGGTAAGTGTCTTTGGTACAAAATTGTAATTCACTAATACTTAGGGACCTATAAGAAAAGAGTCCACCCTTTTTTAAAAGGCCGGCAACGCATCTGCAATTCCCCTGATGTTGCAGTTGTTCATGGTCGGTGGTAGTCACTTGCCATCAGATGAGCCGCAAGCTCGTTTGTCCCCTCTTCTATCCAGTTTCTGTCCTCTTCTATCTATATAAAAAACAAAACTTTTGTAGAATGTTACAATAGAACCAAACATCGATTTTTTTATTAATATGCCTTATATATTAAGGAGTATGCTAGGGCTGAATCTGAATGACAGGGTGAGAAATAGTGTGATAAGAGAAAAGTGTGGTTTGCATGATGACGTTGTGACCAGGATTAAGAAAGGAATGCTTCGGTATTTTGGTCATGTAGAAAGAATGAACGAGGAAAGAGTGACAAAGCAAATTTATGTTGCAGAAGTGAACGGAAGAGTCGGGAAGGGACGCCCTAGACGAAGCTTTATCGACCAAATTGGCGATATATTGAAAATGGGCCAAATTAGGAGTACTCTTAACCGACGAGCGTGTATGCGTAGATATATGGATGTAAAGGAGGCGAGAGAAGTGTGTCAGGATCGTGCCAAATGGAAGTCCGTAGTCTCTGCCTACCCCTCTGGGTGACAGGCGTGAGTGTTTATGTATGTATGCCTTATATTTTAAAATGTGATATTTAATTAGTTGTGAAATAGGTATAATTCTTATTACACTTAAATTTCTTGATTATAAATTTTATTTAAATTAACTTTGTGCAAAATGTACACAACTGATGGCGAGGAAAGATTCTCGAGATTCTCTAATACTTTAAATACAAGGAATAAACACAAGCTTGTAATGCCACTTACTCCATAGATTTAGTAATTAATTTATGGGACATAAAATCCCAGAAAATTGTCAATGTATGCCAATCAACAAATTTGTATACAACAAAACTGTATAAAAAGGGTTAGTAAAATAACAAAAATAGTGAAGGACCGCCGACTGCCAGGTTGTCCGATGCTGGAAAGGGAAGGGAGGAATTAAGGCATGTTATTTCTGCGCAAAAATTACAGACATAACATATCTGCGAATTTCTCAATGATTTCTTTCTTTTCTGTTGAGCACAGGGTAAATATAATACATTTTTAATTATAGGTGCTGACCATGCGAAGCTGAAGCCAGCTAAAGAGTTTCAGCCCATTGAGTATCCCAAGCCAGATGGTGTTGTTACATTTGATCTGCTTTCATCTGTTGCTTTGACAGGCAAGTCTCTCTATTTTATTTGGGGTTTTTACGATAACGGTGCTGATGGCGATGCAACGCGATTCCGACAACGTTGGTAACTTACTGCGCAAAAGATATAGTGCCACGAGTGTAAGGGCATGCACATTTATTGTTGTCAACTTTATTGTAAGATGCTGTATTATATAGCATGGTTGGCAACCCTATACTCATTACTTGTTGCCTATCCGTGCACGAAGTAACACTTGTGCGATAAAATTGAGGGTAGACTAGGATAGTGTCACAGTACACACAGAACAGACTAAAAACAATTAGTGTTTTTTACACAATGCTTGCTTGTTGCTTGAACCTAGGGCTCGCAGCGTATAGCGCGGCGTAGCAGTCTGATATCCTCACCTCTAGTACACGGTTAATTATTGGTTGCCATTTAGTTGATTAAGTTTGATTACTGATCTTCAGTTTTTAAATTTTTACACACAATTTTTCAATGAGAATTGAAAATTCTGTTTAATCGCCACCGGTATAAGCTTCATGACCAACAACTTCGTCAACGGCAACGATTTACACTTATTGGTATTAGCCAGTGAAAAGTCGCTTTCAATCGTGCCTCGTATATGTGAACAACTCCATATTCCATGTGTCACAGCCCTTAAACTGTGGTTGCCCATCTGCCTGCCAAGCGTGGCAACTATGACAAATACTTCCTTATGAGGTAATCCATGGGAGGCCTATGTTCTGCAGAGGATTTTTGATAGACTGTCATTAATTAATAAATGAATTAAAAAATGTTGCCAGTTTTCCTCTTCAAATTCTGATTTTATGCTCCAAAAATTAAGTTTTCCTGAGAAATATAGTTAGTTCTCTAGTTACTGTGGTCTGTCTATACACTAAGATTTTTAATATCAAATTTTGTCAAACAAATATAAATACATAATATACAACAAAAATGCAATATTAACAAGTATATTTATTCATTCCAACAGGAACAAATCATGAAGCGGATCAGCCGCCACATCTTACCTTAAAAGATGACACGGTACCTGTTAAGAGGAATCTCGCAGTTTTTGACGGTCCTGAATCAAGGTTCTGCCCGGCAGGTTTGTATCAAATATTAGTTTAGAAAGAAATTGGAAAATAAATCATGTTAGTGTGGGTAAGAATATGCCAACCTTTATACTTCATCTGCTCTGGTGACCGATTACTGCTGACTGTCACATACGTCATACTTGTGAACAGGTGCTGCTTGTGAGGGGCTGGTCTGCTCGGGTTAGCAACACATTATTAGCATTAATTGGACGTAGTTACGCAAAAAGGATTCAACCCAAACTCAGGTCTAAAATGGGTATATTATGAAAACGAAAATAAACTTTAAGGTTAACACTTTCTTATAACTAAATACCATAAGAGAAAGACGCAATTCTTGAAAACCGAAATTACAAACAAATCGAGTAAAGTCACTGTCTACTAAACTTCAAAAATCTAACATTCAAAGAGCAATTCAGAAAGTATCTACTTGTGTGCTAGATCATTTTTGCGTGATTATACAATGCTTTGATTACATATGAGTCTATTCTTTTCATTTTTGATTAAGAATATTGCATAGTTTCTTTCCTGCTTTCGTTTCTTCTGCGGACAGAAGAACCTCCTTTAAAAAGGGTAGATAGAGGTAGATTTAAAAAAAACATGTGTGCAGTTCACACGCGGTAGAAGTAAAACCTTCAAATAAAATGAAATATAAAATAAAAATATTTCACGGCAAATAATTTATTTAATATGGATCATTTTCAACCACAAGTGCGGCATAAAATATAAGATAAAAGTTTAATTTTTATAGCAAATAAATGTTACAATCCTTATTTTTAGACTTAATTTTAGTGTAATAAATCAAAAGAATATTTTCTTTCTTATAAAATTGCTTTGTAATAGCGCCATCTACTTCATTCTATAGGTAAAGTCTTCTTATCTAACAAAATTTGTTTGACTCTCAAGGTGTACGTACAATAGAGGCTAAATAGATGGCATGAATTTATGAAATCGTGGATTAGTATCAATGGATTAGTATATTAAGATAATTTTATTCGATATGGTTAATTTAATGTATTTAATAAATTTGTTAATTTTTTTAATTGTTTATTTTAACAGTTAAAATTTATATTAACCATCTTTAAAGCACCGCACAAAGAGGAGACCGAAATAATAGGAAACACTATTTAAAAAACATACTAGCAATGCTGTGAACATTACTAAAATTCCCTTTAACCACTATTGGTAAGATTAAAATTAAAAAATGGCGGATTCGAACGCTTACTACACTGTATTCTATCGCATCTCTCGCAGCTCGCTAAATCCTATACATGTATACGTTTGTCTCTTTTTGTGTCCCTTTTTAGGGTTTCGTACCCAAAGGGTAACCAACGGGACCCTATTACTAAGCCTCCGCTGTCCGTCCGTCCGTCTGTCTGTCAGCGGGCTATATCTCATGATCCGTAATAGGTAAACAGTTGAAATTTTCACAAAATGTGTATTTCTGTTGCCGCTATAACAACAAATAATAAAAATTAAAATAAGTTAAAAATTAAAAGGGTCTCCCCTACTAGAAACGTGTGTTACGATGGTACGGAACCCTTCATGCGAGAGTCCGACTCGCACTAGCCGGTTATTCATTTTATCCAGTTTCCAATCACAACGATGCTAAAGAAGTTTTCACTTCAAAAATATGTCGAACGTTTGTCAAACGAAATCGTAATTTCTTACGTCGAAAAATATATTTCAATATATTACAGGTATTATCTATCTCCTATATTATGAACAGTCTGTGAGGCATTCCATCTTAGTCCTCAGAGGTGACAACACATTTGTAGTATTTTTTGGTTGAAGTTTGCTGCAGTTGTCTATGGGCTGTAGTAGCCACTTAACATCAGATGGACTGTAAGTTCGTTTGTCACTTCAGTTTTATAAAAGAAATAGTAGATCGATAATTTTTAAGAAACACCATTTCTATGTTTACATAAAACTCACGCTAAAGTGAACGGGTTATAATTAGGCATGAGATATACCTGTAACATTTTAATACCCGGCCTCAAAGGTACGGGTATCGACATATACCCGGTACGAAAACCCGGTATCAAAATACTTATAGGTATGTTCAGGGCTGGCCATAGCGGCCTTCTTTTGGAAACTCTTAGCGACTTTTGAAACATTTTGATAACCTTTTTTTTCACTGGCGACCTGAGGCCGGCACTGGGTATGTTGATATATCATACGATGTTTAATAGTAAAAAAAATATAGACGAATAAAAACTATATTTGGTACCTATCATGATATTCATGATAGGTACCTCAAATGTTATCATTTATGTGCTAACCAGTTATCTAGTTTTTTTAGACAATATTTTTATCTAAACACACAATATTTTTATCTAAACGTATATTTTTGATTCAAAATCAAATTTCATTGTGTAACAGGTATAGGTACGTACGGGGCGTCATATACGATTTCGTTCGCCGCGTAGCTCGTGAGATACCGATAATACCTATCAGGTACGGACCGCGTCTCTGCCGTACATATACCCTGTCTGCGTACTACCAAGTTTATGTTTTGAGACCTGTACCAGTATATACGCCTCATCCCTAGTTATAATGACAACAGGCCTATGCCAGTTAAGGACTATGTCCTAGATTGACATATTCGTCCATGAATTGTACATATAGATTTTTAAGGATTTTTTCTTAGTCGTGACTCAAGAGACATAAACCTTTGTTTAGCTATCTTATACGATTCACCTAATGCGGTAGGCGCTTCTTTGAGTGGAATACTCACCACGAACCTACCATCTGATTTACGATACGTAGAGTCTACAAATAATTGTTCACAAGCTCTCTCTTCCGCTGTAAACTTGTGCTTTGTCGAAACGGAATCAAGTTCCCAAAATCTACTTAAATCCCTATGAAGATCACCTGAACCATCCGCAAACATACACATAGTTGACCGTCCAACGAAGAACGTCCGGCTCGAAGAACCAATGTTACGTTCTCTATATTGCAGGAACAAATGAATGACTGTATTTTTATGAAAACTTGTATAATTAGGAAATAACAGATACAATATGTGCAAATTAAAATGTGATATTATTAGAGCGCCCGCACGTGGTGTCGGTGCAAGGTTCGTTAGTTCACTTGCCGCTCCACTCCCAACGATCCACCGGCCGCCAGCAAACCGGTTTTGCCGCTTCCCTCACCTTAATATCGTTCAGTGATCTGAACAACTATGGAAACATCTGATGTTCATGATGATGAGATAGTAAATAAAATAACTTGTAAAATTTATTTTTAGTGGGAACGATAAAGAGAATGTTAGAGACTGATATCAATACATAAATCAAAATAAAAAATTGTATCTACTTTGTTTTATTTTTCAGGTGTGTATGAATTTGTACCGCTAGAGACAGGGGAGGGTGAGCGGCTACAAATCAACGCGCAGAACTGTATTCACTGTAAGTTTTATATTTTTATTGGTTATGCTTTTTAACTATAGTGTGTCTTGTGAATGCTGTACGTCGTTGAGGAATTTCATGTTCATCTTGTAGATTTTGACAGAGGGCGAATAATCATCTGGACTAAGTTAGATTTTTCTACGAGTAGGGCCACTAAGTAGGTAGCTTAGGGAGTAGTGATGTTATGGTTGTAACACGAATGGGTCGGCTCGACCGGGGAAGGACCACGCTCTCACAGAATACCAGCGTAAAATAGCAGCTCAATGCTGCTGTGTTATGGTGAGTGTAGAGAACCGGAGACCCTTTTTACTGGAAACGAGGCATTTCATCTTAGTCCTCGGAGGTTGCAACGCATCTGCATTTTGATTCTTAATCAATGAGATGTAGGTGTCTATGGGCCACAGTATCCACTTAACATCAGATGGACTGTGTGCTCGTTTGTCACCCTTATTTTATAAAAAAAAGGACACCACCGTAAAATAGCATTAATATCCTACTGAGTTTCATTTGCTGAGTACTACCAACCGAAAAGTACTTACTATACTTATATTGATATTAGCATTTTGATTCTACATAGAAGATGTAGATGGGCAAATTCATTTACTATCAGGGTTGACTGTGTGCTTATTTGTCACTTTTACTCTTTAAAAGCTAAGAAACGTTGCGAATTTGAAATAAGTTAAAATTAAACGCGATAATATTCTTAAAAGTATTGTTGTTCAATGAGTGGTATTCGCGCTCAAATGAGAAATCAGTAGTGCTATTAAATTAATTAAATTTTACTCAATTTTCAGGTAAGACGTGTGACATTAAAGATCCTTCGCAAAATATCAACTGGGTCGTACCTGAAGGCGGTGGCGGCCCGGCTTACAATGGGATGTAAATTTATTTAAGTAACTTTATAAATAAAATTTACATAAGACACTTAGGCCCGTATTAATAAACGTTACTCAGCTCAAGTACACGCACTTGAGTACAATCTTGAGGTTATGATCTTATTAATAAACATATCTCAAGATGCGGCTTAGGTTTACGATATCAGCTGAGTGCCACACTGATTAATAAACGAAACTCGACTCTCAAGTGTGTATACTTGAGTGCAAGTCACAGAACAGTATTCCTAAGTATAGCGTTTTGAAATACTGTTTTTATGTGTTTATTAATTAGCAACGATCTTGAAATGCTGATTTCGTAATGAGGGCGTATCAAATGATTACGCACTTGAGTTCGTCGTTGAGTAACGTTTATTAATACGGGCCTAAGTTATATAAGATTGAGTCATATGTTTAAACAAATGTTACTATAATAATTTTAGCACATCAGAATATCATGGAGATTATAATATTGTACAATTTATTAACATTGCAAGGCGATGTACACTTTATTTTTATATGTACATAAAATTAAATGGTAGCTTAATTTTTATAAAATTATATTAAATCAATCATGTCTATATATTATATTGGGATTAGTAGTTTCACAATTAAAAAGTTCTTAAAGAACGATTATAAAGACTACTCTCAAATAATTTCATACATATTTTTGCATCGAATGTGGTTTGAAAGGCGGAATTTTTGAAGATTGTATTTGCAAATTATTTAATATTCAATTCAGTAAATTGCAACTATTTTATATTTAAAATAATAATTGTATTCACGTAAAATTTTTAAGAAAGTGAGTATGGTTTTAGAAAGATTTATTATCTAAATAAGATAACCATTTTGATAGATATAGATCTTTTTTTTAATACTTATTGGATGTTATTTTTTATTTAACTCTGGTTAATAAACAATAACAAGCAACAACCACAAGTGGACTTCTTTTTTTAATAAATGTGTGCTTTTTAGTATCCAATCATTTGTGCCGTAGAGAATTTAATTCGGATGTAAGAAACAATTGATGTAAATATTTTTGATTGTTTTTGACGATAGAATCAAATCGTGTTAACAGAAATATCTCATTGTGGTGCTCGAAGCTTGTGTTCATATTTGATAAGGTACGAATGGATTCTGAATACTTTATCTGTATGTATTGTGTTAATTTTATATAAATATTGATACCAATAAAGTAGATATTTTAAATAAAGGTGTATTTATTTCAATTTATTCATTAAATAACCCCTTTTACACATACGCTCTTTAACGCGTGACTCGGCTTTCGCGCGGGAAAGAACGCGCATGTAAATACGAGGGTGACACTGAAAGTTCTTAGAAAATCAAAAACTGAACAAACTAGCAAGTTATTAGTTTTATTATATCTTTTCAATATAGTGTCCATTTACATCAATACATCGCTGCATCCGATGGAACCACTGAGAAAAGCAAAGTGCTTTTCTCAGTGGTTCCATCGACTTCCATCCCACTCGTCCTTAGGGTCTCTTCGACGGCATTTTGAAACGCAGCCACTGCTTCCTCGGCGTCCATAAAACGTTTTCCTCGAAGTTTTCTTTTATTTTCGGAAATAAATGAAAATCGCAAGGTGCGAGTCGGGGCTATAGGGCGGGTGACCTAGTAATTCAACGTCTGACGTCGCCAAGTAGTCAATTGTTTGCTTGGCGGTGTGCGACGAGGCGTTGTCGTGGTGAAGGAGGATCCTACTGCGAGGTCGTTTCTCCCGAACTTTTCCAAGACAAGTGGCAAGCAATTGTTAGTCTACCACTCTGCAGTAACTGTTTTCAATCCTCTAAAACAATTGTTGCGTAATGACCTGTCCTTCCGAAGAACGAGGCCACCATCTTTTTCCCACGCTTCGACCTCTCTTCACTTTAGTTGGCAACTCCTCGGAAGGAAACACCCAGACAGCAGGCTGTCTCTTAGTTTCAGGATCATAACAATAAATCCAGCTTTCGTCACCCGTAAGTATGTCGTTTGAGTCAGCTCCGTTAAATCTTTGAACCATTTCAAGACACCAATCAACACGACGGAGTTTTGGACCTCTGTCAAATTATGAGGTATCCACCGGGCACAAAGCTTCCTGACCGTTAAATGTTCATGGAGGATTTTGTGCACATGACTCATACCGATGCCTAAGCTTGTCCGAATCTGCTTATAAGTCACTCTTTGTCATACGCCGCACAACACTGATGTTATCTTCAGTCGTCGCCGTAGAAGGCCGTCCCTCACGCAGATCATCGGTGAGATTAGTGCGACCACGTTTAAACTCATTAAACCAGTTGTAAACAGTGGCACGAGATGGGGCTTCATCGTGAACGGCCAATCGAAGTCTATCATAACTTTCTTGTTGACTTAAATGACATCGAAAGTCATAAAAAATCATTGTACGAAAATTTATATATTATTATATTCGAATCCGCAACATCCCTGCTCCAAAGATACATTCCGGAAATTAGGAGCCAGGGTGACCTGGCTCCTTTTAGGGGGGAAAAGATGTTATTAGAAACCTCCAATCAAGTTCACATTAACAATCGTAATTTACCCTTTCGGCGAACACTTATAAGTTTGTTATACTATATTTCTAAAAATGTCCGTGTGTGGCTCTTACAAGTAGTTATTTTGCTTTTGTAAGGCGGTATTAAAGAGTTTAAGAAACACCTTCCCACATTTTTCAGTTTTTGATTGGCTATCGTACCTGTACCTATAGACTTAGAATATACAGGCCTGTACCTTTTTTTTTATTGGAGAGGGGGCAAACGAGCATGCGGCTCACCTGATGGTAAGTGACTACCGCCGCCCATGAACAACTGCAATACCAAGGGAATTGCAGATGCGTTGCAGGCCTTTTAAAAAGGAATGGGCTCTTTTCTTGAAGGTCCCTAAGTCGTATCGGTCCGGAAAAACAGCTGGTGGTAGTCGATTCCATAAAGAAGTTGTGCGAGGAAGAAAACCTCTCGTAAATCGCACAGTGGTGGACCGCCAATCATCCAGACGGTATGGATAGTATGGATGGTACCTTATAAATAATAGGTATTTATTATCATCACAGAACACAATTACTCTCTAATTAATATGCTCTTTGGTATTTTTTTGGTTAGGATTTGACAGCAAGCATTAAGATGTCAGAATGGATTTTTTACATTTAGTCAAATTTTAAGTTCTGAAAATGATTTCCATAACATTGCCGATCGTTGTCGCATGTGTAGCGGCGGTATGTACAATTTTTAAATATGGATTTATCAATTATTAACTCTAGTCCTCCATTACAGGCTTAACCTATATTAAGTCTAAGTCTGCCTTTTACGGTGATTTGATCTGAAGGAGATAAAAGTCAAATATATTATATGATGATTTACAGCTCTCGCACATACAAATATTTTACGGCAAATATACCATAATACGCTATAATCATGATATAATCATAGTTCATTATTCATACATTAGATTAGAAAGCTGAAGTGGCAATAGGCCGTGATAAAGAAAGTCAAGACCAATAGATATTTGGTTTTATTTAACATAAAAGATTACATATTTTATAAAGACAGATTAGAGAATGACAAAAAACAATGTTACGATGACAAGTATCTACGTTTATAGTAATAACGAATAAGGTTCTATATTATAATGAAAAGGTAATTATACTCCAATCACCCGCCCTTGAAGCTCCAACGTAATCGTGCAGATATGGAGTCCGTCTGTCACGTGTGGAACGGGTTAAAGTTGGATGATGTAATTATTTTGAATTCAATGTTGGGCAAAAATCTAACATTTTATTTAAAACTGAGGCAGTAATGTTTTAACTTTTAACTGTAATTTACAGAAGGGTTATTCATGGTTACATCACAAAAAAAAAAACTGACGAAAAGTTAATATTTGTAGTCACAGTACTTGAAAGATCATCACAGGGTGTCAGTTTTTGAGATTTATTTTTGAATCCTTATAAATTGAAAAGTACATGACCAAGATTTTTTATATTTATTAGACGCGTGTTCGTGGACTGTGGCGGGAGGGGTGTTCTGTCCCCCTTTCCACTGCAGCCGAGGTAGAGTCGCGGGGAAAGACGAGTGCTGGTATTGCGATGCACGACTCACCCTATCTTCCGCGACTCTGGCGGGGCCGCAACGTTGATCCGGTGGAGGTGGGGCCGCGGGGGGGAACAGAGACAGTTTAGCAGGACGCCGCTCTCCCTACCCTCCGCGGCCGAATCTTGGTTGGCGGCGGAGCCATAGACCAGGTCCGCCACTGGCGTCAGAAAGGCTAGTGTTTCCGATTGCTCGGTTTTCTTGGTCCTATGGCCTCAGCGCATCGGACGGGGACAGTCCATTGTGCAGGTGAAGTTGGAGGCCGAGGAGGAAGGCGCACCTTGTGTTCTGGTGCACCTGAGTTCCCGTGGCCCTGCCAATATACGAAGGTGAAACACCATGGGATTTTAGTCGGTGCGAATCCGACATAGCCCGTCCTTGCCCCGCGAGGCGGGTATGCGTAGGAATTTCCCCATGTAAAATGAGGGTAGAGTTCTGCTATTACTACGGAAAGTTAAAGGTTTATTCTTAGTACTTTAATTAGTACTTTAATTGAATAATCAGAAGTTTATTGGATCCTACGGAAATCTACCTACAATTTTGTTAGCGTTCTTCTAAACTGGATTTTCTTGATTTGAATTGAATTCTTCACGTAACTAGGACTAGTAATTTTCAAGTAATATACAACATGGAAAAAGCTAAAAAATGCGCTAGTCATCTACATCGTAGAGCAGGTTATTAGGCAGGTTGTTGTTCCACAAATGTTCCGCCTGAGATTTGAACCTGGAATCCGAGATATAATAGTCTACATTACGCTACGCATTCGCCACATTAATAACTGTCCCGTTACAAGCGTATAATTATAATAAAGTGGGTAATATTTGACAATCTAGTCATAACTGAGAACACAGCTGTGTTCCATTTTACGTAACGCTTAATTATTAAATGAATACTACGACTACAAATCATCGTTATTTCTGGCTTAATATCTACTGTTTTATTAACTTTTGTATAACTGTACGTTGATGTACGCGTACTGCATCAGAAATGGGTCGTCTCGACAAGGGAAGCATCTCTGACTATAAAAATACCAGCATAAAATAGCGGCATAATGCTGAGGTGTTTCGTATGGTATATGAAAAGAACAGGAGCCCTTTTAACTGGTAACGAGGCATTTCATCTTAGTCCACAAGGGTGACAACGCATCTGCATTTTACAATCCTTACTTAATGATTTTGGTGCACATGGACCACAGTATCTACTTACCATTAGTTGGACCGTGTGATCTTTTTCCATCCTTACTTATATAAAAAGGAAGTCTTCTCAGTTGGAAGTTATTATAGTGGATTCGAATTTTGAAAATTCAAATTTCTACGTAATGCGACGTTATGAGGTCCATAGAGTGGTTTTCTACTGTCACCTTTAATTAATTACCCTATTCTATAGTTATTTTAAAAATGTTTATTTTTGGAACGAAGTCCCTTATCGGACGGTACGAATTTGGTGGATGGGGGCTAGGCGAGAAATTGTGTCCGATTTTTCCGTCACGACCCCTTCTGACGTAGTGTAGACAGCCTTGGCGGCTATAAGGAAGTGAGATGGAATAATATCCATTTTTTCTTATCTTGCCACGAAAGAAATATTATTTTATTTTAAATGACGCTTCATTTTAATAGACGCTAGTAATTAATTTATTTGTATTTGTTAATCAATAATATAATACGTTTATCAATAATAATATACTATGAAAGGAACTCCGTTCCAACCGAGTGTTCCACGACACTCACGCATCTTTTTTACCTTTGACACTGTTGTCCGTCGTTGATCTGAGCATTTTCCGTCTGACGTAATTCGTTGGTTATACCACTGTTTATCAAAAGCCGTAAGCCATAAGATTTTTCTGCCCTTTCTCTTGCGACTGTTCGCCTTCTACGACACTATGACGAAATAGTTGGACAAATTCTCATGAGCCGCCACCATATGACAACAAACATGGCTGTTTTTAAAAAATTGATCCATCAACGCCAATTTAAAGTCTAACATCTTACGTCAGAATATATAATTCACTTTGTTTAAACGAAAATTTGAAATAAATGTCTTAAGCTAAGTTTGCTGATAACAAATTTTTCAACTGAAATATATTCTTGTAATAAAGTCTTTCGCCGCTTATACTTTGTTTTGGAGATAGGTCATTAAGCATTTTTACGAGGGGGAATTTGTCCAAAGACTAAACCCTTTTGCTAAAATCAGCACTGCTATTCTTTTATCATGTTAATGTTCCCTTTGAATGTTTGTTTTTACTTTTTAAATATAAGTTTTGATGTTTTTATATTTGAAAATATTTAGTTAAAACGTCAGTTATTTTTCATCTCAAGTGATCTTGCTGGAAAATATTATATAAAATGGGGTTATATACTTTGAAAAAAAAAAGAGTGAAACACAATATCTCTTAAGTCAGCACATTTTTTGATCAAAGGAGCATACTCTCGAAGTGGGTGTGTATAAATGAATATATAATCAGATCTGATGATAATTGAAGTTGGTACGATTTTTTTCAATAATCCAATGATTGGTATTTAATGCCATAATTATCAAATCGTAACAATTAAGTCATCACTTTTGTGTCCGTCCGTCCGTCCGTTAGTAACACGCGATTATATAATTAAAACTAAAACCATTATATGACTTTGGAAATCTTTAAAGGGGGTTAATTTCATGGGGTAAATAAAATTAGTACATTCTAGGTGGTAGGAATCCTTTTCTTCCCAGGGGTCCGACTGGGTAGTTACCACTTATTTCTGCCGTCAAATACCAGTGCTTGTATTGCTGTGTTCCTTTCTGAAGGGTATAGAGAGCCAAGAGGGAACTTAGCCCTCAGAGGTGACGACGTATCTGTAGCCTTCTTTCTTTGAAGTTGACTGCAGGTGTCTCTAGACTGGACACTTAGTAACAGGTAGACTGTAAGTTTTATAAAATAAAGTTATGTATGGAGCACAAAATTCAAATACATAGATATACGCGTATGTTACACGTAATGCTAGAAGAATTTTATACGTGGTAGAGCCATGCTGCAGCTATATTATAGTATAGTTGGAGCACAAGGGTTGGCTCAACCGGGGAAGGACCACGCTCTCACAGAATACCAGCGTAAAATAGCAGCTTAACACTGCTGTGTTTCGTATGGTGAGTGTAGAGAACCGGAGATCCTTTTTACTGGAAAAGAGGCATTCCATCTTAGTCCTCACGGGTGACAACGAATCTGCATTTTGATACTATATTGAGGATAAATGTAGATGTCTATGGGTCACAGCGACCACTTACCATCAGGTTGACTGTGTGCTCGTTTGTCACCCTACTATATAAAAAAAAGAAGGAGTGAAATTATGTTTAGAAGTAAGCAATAATTTTAAAGAAACCCACAATTATTGTAGGTTTCTTTAAAATAACCCATGTTTTATGATTAAAGTTCGAATAAAAAAACTCATTTCTCTACTCATGGATAATGAAGACGATAAGCAATTTTCTTTTAAAAAGTGACTTATGTTAGTCAGGGACTATGTTTAACTATGTTTAAAAGTCCTATTATAGTTGTAAGGTACTGTGTTGTAATTTCGTTTCAATTTAAATATAAAGCATCAAAAACTCATTTGTGCTCTCGTTTCGCTTTCACGAGGCAAATAGAATAGAAAAAGTTTTATAAAGTAATATAATTTGAATCTGAAGCGGCGTATATCATTCAACTTTTGTACTTATCTTTTATATATTTTAGGACATAACTTACATAATGAGGTTAAAGTGTTCAAAGAAATGGGAAGTGATTTCTTTATTATTCTACGAGTATTATGCGACCACAGAATGTAGTACTACGTAACGTGACATATTCAGCTTTATTTAAGTACTCTCGTCCAAATGGACGAATAGATCGGGTATAATTTCAGAATTGTTGGTGATAATAATTTTCTTATATACAAGGTTGATAAACGAGCGTAGTCTGTCCAGTGTCCACCTTGTAGTAAGTGGATGCTGTGAATTGTTTTTTATCGCCGTGCTAGTGTTGGTTCAAGGTTCAAACGTTTATTTGCAAAAACACAGTTAAAAGCCGGCCAAGTGCGAGTCGGACTCGTGCATGAAGGGTTCCGTACCATCGTAAAACGTTTCTAGTAGGGGAGCCTCCTTTAATTTTTAATTTATTTTTATTAGATATTTGTTGTTATAGCGGTAACAGAAATACACATTCTGTGATAATTTCAACTGTCTACCTATTACGGATCGTGAGATACAGTGTGCTGACAGACAGACGGACGGACGGACGGACGGACGGACGGACGGCTTAGTAATAGCGTCCCGTTGGTTACCCTTTTGGTACGGAACCCTAAAAAGGTCACAATAAATATAAGTACAGTGCTTGTGTTCAGCTTGCTCGCAGACATGCAAAAAATGATAATTGATTACATAATTCAAATTAAATAAAAATATATGTATGTCACAAAAGAAACGAAAATTCGTGCAAAAAATAATAATAATACCCATAATAAAATAAAATTAAAATAAATCAAATAATAAATGAATGTCGCCAATTAAAATATTCCATATAACTATAAAAACATTTATACAAGAGGCAGTCAGTTAATTTTTTTTAAATATCGGCCCACTAAGTATTGTTGTTAGTGTTTCACCTCCGTTCTTCAGAAAGCATCTAAAGCCGTTGCTCCTGCCTCTTACTTTTTTTATACTGGATGAATGGATTAATTAGAAAATATTTCTTTGAATAGGTTTACGCAGAAGATTATTACTACGCTCCAGGGAATGTAACCCGTACAACGTTGTCCGGGATACAAGCGTATCGATCGGCGTTGACCCTTGACTGGTTGGCGGCAGAGGACTCGAGGCAGCGTGAATTAGTAGCGGCCTACGAGACCGAACCTTCCGCGCCAGCCAGGGTTATAACAACCGAGTGTATCAACTATCCAAAACCATCGTCGGGGAAGGTTGCTAAGTTGATGTTGGAGCTGTTGAAGTATGTTTTTTAATATTTTTTTAATATAATATTTTAAAAATATAATATTTTAATTATTTTAAAATAATATTTTATAGCAGCTTAACACTGCTGTGTTTCGTATGGTGAGTGTAGAGAACCGGAGACCCTTTTTACTGGAAAAGAGGCATTCCATCTTAGTCCTCACGGGTGACAACGCATCTGCATTTTGATTCTTTATTGAGGATAGATGTAGATGTCTATGGGTCACAGCAACCACTTACCATCAGGTGGACTGTGTGCTCGTTTGTCACCCTATCCTATAAAAAAAAAATTTAATAACCGTGTAGTGGCGGTGTAAGCATATTCACTACCTCCGTCCTGTGTGTGTCTTAAGAGTCGATAGAGGGAATCTGAAACAGATGGGCAGCAGCATCTTCCTGGTAACAACTCAAAATTATATAACACTGCAACTGCCAAGCGTGGCAACTATGGCAAAATCTTCTGTGTGCTGAAATTTGGATGGAGCGTGTGGTAAGGGAAGTTAATATATCAGTAAATATGAACTAAAAATTTTGGATGTGGTGACGTACAAATAGGTTCAAACATTCACAATTACAATCATTAGTCAGGGAATATTCTGCAATCTTCTTCAGAATTTCACTACCATTATAAATACTTTTTATAAAAGTATAAGGGTGACAAACGAGTACACAGTCCATAGACACATTCTTTTCAATGTTCAGATGCTTTGCCCTGAGAGCCGAGATGGAATGCCTACCAATAATCAACTTTATGTAAAACAAAAACTTGACTGCGTAAAAAAATATTTAATGAAAAACAAAAACAAGCTCTATAGGATTTTGTTTCAATGCACCATGCAATGTTTTTTTGCTCGATACACACTTAAGCAAAAAATAAAGAATACTATATATAATTTAAAATACAACCTTGGATGTTAGTCGGAATAAACCCAGAGAAACTAATAACCAAAATATGTTTGGTGATGATCTTTAAGTGGAAGTCTATTTAATTTTTTTATAACTAATGACGAAGCTGACACATGTGCAGCATATTTTTGTGAGTCTCACCTGATGGAAAGTGTCGACCGCCACCCACGAACGACTGCAACATCATGGGAATTGCAGGTGCGTTGCCGGCATTTTAAAAAGGAGCAAGCTCGTTTCTTGAAGGTCCTTAAGTCGTATCCGTCCGGAAAAATCGTAGGTGATAAACGATTCCACAAAGAAGTCGTGCGAGGAGGAAAACTCCTAGTAAATCGCACAGTGGTGGACCGCCAAGCATCCAGATGCGTCATTTGTCACTATTTAGTTGCAGGGTGGTTATTCCACATATAATATTTAAGTACTTGCCATTTTTAAAATGTAAACTGAACTAAAATAAACTGCAAGATTATTTATTAAGATTCACGTAGCGTCAGTAATGCCATTCTGTTCTTTTAATTCATGTTTATAGGAACCTAGAAGGAGATGACGGCATACTAGTTCCCGAATTAATTCAAGTCCTCGTTCGAGCGAGAATGATAGTGGAAACCTCAATGTTGGACGCAGAGCCTGACCTCGACTCATTAGTAAAGACACCCACAATGATGATGGGGAACCTCACATCACATTCCCCAGGATCCTGGCCATAGTGTGGATGCTTGTAACTGATACTACAGCGACAAGAAGTAATGGTTGGTGTCCTCTTCAGAAGGTAAGTGTCATGTGCCAATGCTCATAAAAAATAAGAAAGGGTAATGATGATATAATTAGATGTTTTTTTATTTGAAATTTTAATATAATTATGTATTTTATTATTATATGTAAAGTTTATATTATATCTATGTTTTAATGATATGTATAATATAACATATCAAACTTGTTTTGTTTATATGTATTAACATACACTATATGTATAGATTTTGTATATAATATGTATATATATAGTATGTATATATGTAATTGCACCTGCCACGAAATCTCATTACTCCACGAGTTGGCTGGCAGAGAATGCTGATAGGCATTAAGTCCGTCCTTAGTTACCCTATTTATTATGGTGTGTCAATTCAATTCAATAAAATTTTATTTATTGCCAGAATGTAAGGTACGTGAGGGTAATATGGTCACCTTAAGCTTCGCCGCCCTATAAAACCAAAGCTAGGAGGAGGACAGAGACAAAAATACTAAGTCGTATTCTATAACAAACATGTTAAGAAAAAAAATAGCGAACAAGCTCTGGCAATAATTAAGAACACGTTAAAAAATCAACTTATAAAAAACTAACTATACTACACAATACTAAAATCGACTAATATTTTTACTATATTGTCAAGTGCCAAAATGGCGTCGATAAAGCAGCGCCCTTTTGACTGATAAAAAGCTATCGTATTACGGAGACACCTATGCAAACAAGGCTGTAGTTTCTGAGTTTTAAGAAAGTCAACATATTAACCGGATAACATACATAAACAGTCTGTCTCACGCCTGTCACCCAGAGGGGTAGGCAGAGACTATGGACTTCCATTTGGCACGATTCTGACACACCTCTCTCGCCTCCTCCACATCCATATACCTACGCATACACGCTCGTCGGTTAAGGGTACTATTAATTTGGCCCATTTTCAATATATCGTCAATTTGGTCGATAAATATTCGCCTAGGGCGTCCCTTCCCGACTCTGCCGTTCACCTCTGCCACATAAATTTGCTTTGTTACTTTTTCCTCATTCATTCTTTCTACATGACCAAACCACCGAAGCATTCCTTTCTTAATCCTGGTCACAACATCATCTTGCAAACCACACTCTTCTCTTATCACACAATTTCTCACTCTGTCATTCAGATTCAGCCCTAACATAATCCTTAATGACCACATTTCTACAGCATTTATTCTACTCTCGTGCTTCTTCGGCCACACCCAACTTTCACTACTATACATTAAAGTAGGGACTAACACAGCATTGTGAATTGCCATACGTGCCTTGTTGGATACATTCTGACTTTCCACAACAGAGTGTAGAGCCCCATTTACTTTATTTCCTGCGTTCAATCGTCGTTCTATATCCTTATCATATCTACCATCCCTGCTAAATACACATCGCAAATACACCAACTTATCTACTTGCTCGACCAATTCCCCTTCTATTCTTATTTCACATATCGTTTTACATTCTTCTCTTTCAAAAACCATAACTTTCGTCTTACTTGAGTTCACTTTCATTCCCCTTTCTTTTAATGAACTGTTCATTAATGTAACCATCATTTGCAACTCGGCCGCCGACGACGCAAGTATGACTTGATCATCGGCGTACAAAGGCATTTGGCGGTTAACTCACCCATTCTTAAACCGCATTCTTCAACTTTCAAATTTTCCAAACAACTGTCCATAATTAGGTTGAACAGCCACGGGGCCACACAGCCCTGTCTGACCCCTTTATGGATGCCAAACCAGTCCGAGTAGGCCCGTTGATCCTGACACAAGCACTGGGTCCCTATACAGAGACTTCAATGCCTGTATCAACCAGCGCTCAACCCAAATAGGTTCAGTGTTTGCCATAACATCCCTGTCTATTCTGTCATAAGCCTTTTCCAAGTCCACGAACGCAGAAAAACCTTTTGGTTTTGGCCAAAACTTCTCCGCGATCATGCGCATGGAAAAGACCTGATCCATACACCCCATTCCTTTCTAAATCCCGCTTGCACATCCCAAATTTTTCCATCAGTATCTTTCATAACTCTTTCAATTAGTACCTTAGCATACAGTTTTCCCACAATGTTAAGAAGGCTGATACCACGGTAGTTTTTACAGTCCTGCTGCGATCCTTCTCCTTTATAAAGTGGGACTATCACGGATTTGCATTAAACAAGGTGTACAGCAGGTCTGCCACCACTCCCTCTACAGCCCTTAGCATTTCGAGTGATACTCTATCATATCCAGCTGCCTTACCTGCTTTCATACTTTTCATTGCTTTCATTATTTCATCTATACTTATGTCTCTATCTCTTTCCTCTTCTTTCGGAATTTCTATATCATTTAATTGTAACGTCTCAACACTCATAAACACACTTTCAAAGTATTCCTGCCATCTCCTTAAACTCGACACTTCGTCATTCAGAATACAGCCATTCTGGTCTCGTATAGCATTCATTCTAGACTGTATTGAATGTCCCCTGGCAGTTTCTTACGAGTTTCTAGAACATTTTAATATTTGCCTGGAAGTTATCCGATATTCTTCTATCATTCTTATCCGTTCTTTCTTGCTTTTTCCTTTCAACTACTTCTTTTACTCTCTTATTTAGATGTCTAAAGACTGCCTTTTTCTTTCAATATCATCATTCATACCGCTAGAATAACTAGCCTTGGTTGCTAGTAAATTTAGCCATGCTCTCTTCTTTGCTTCTACTTCCATCCGTACCTCATCACCCCACTATAAAGTGTTCTTTTCCTTTCATTCGTTCTTCACCACATACTTCGGTAGCTGCATCCACCAAACCTTTCTTGACATTATATCACACAGTCTCCAAGTCTAAATCATTCATACACAATTCATCCATACCAATTTATTTTCTCTCAGTCTACATTTGAACTTCTCTCTCGAAGGTGCGAACCTTCATCTTGTAACCTCTCTGTTCTTATACGCTGTAACGCAGTGGTAGACACAGATGTCCGATGCCGCCAACGTCTGAATAGACCATTAATTCGGCATAAGACCAAGTAATGATCCGTCCCTACGTTGGACCCCCGGTAAACCCTTGTATCTACCACTACGCTCCTCATTCTTTCATCCACAATTATGAAATCTATCATGCTTCTATCACCACCTCTTTCCCATGTATGCATGTGAATCTTCTAATGACGAAAGAAAGTGTTCGTCACAAAAATATTCTTTTCCACACATACGGTGAGGAGGCTTTCACCATTCTCATTTATACTTGCATCACCAAACGTTCCCAATATCCTTTCATAACCAAGCCTCTTCACGCCAAACCTTCCATTAAAATCTCCTAATATAACAATATTTTCATTACCCTTGCATTTCATTAGCACCATCCTTACCATCTCCCAAAACTGCTCTCGGATATGGGTGGGTTTAGACATGTCTGGGACGTAGACCCTAGAACAAACAACTTCTTTAAGCCACTTTCATTTCGTATCCATAGCAGTCTCAGGCCACACATTCATACTCTTTCACACAATGACCCATTCTTTCTGAAAGGATGATACCGACTCCTGGCATGCCCGCTCGGTCTCTTCTACACCAGATCAGTACGCGGTATACATGCCATGTGTAATGGCATCCTTTCCTTCCGTTTCGTCTCATTTACACATAACACATCTATTCCTCTATCATACATCATATCGCTTACTTCATCCATCTTATTATTCATTGCTCCACATACATTCAGCGTAGTCAGACGGGCTTCCGCAATTCACTTTTCGCCCCTCCGAGAGACGTGACGGGTGGCGAACCTCGTCGCCGATTTTCCTCACGGAGATTCTTCGCACCCTGCTCCATTAAACGGGCGCCGGGAACTCAGGGCCACTTCTTTATTTTGTGCCTCATGGTGCGAAAGTAAGGGTGGTATTTTTTACGCCGTTACCACACGGCGAGGAGCCAAGTCTGTTCTTTCGGCTTTGTCGCTTGTTTAGTACCACCCGGGGGACACGTGTAGGGTGGGCCTAGGATTAGGTGGTCGAAGCCTACGGACGCGAGCGACTCATCCCCTCATATTAACCGGATGACTATATTAAGCGTCTGCCACACAAGCGGCTTGCTGTGGCGGCCGCGGTGGCTGCCAGTTGTATTCGCTTGCAATGTAAGTGAGTCTGCAAACCCGTACGCCCATGTCGCGACCTGCGAGCGTGCGGCCTATCGGTGGCCGCAGCGTGGTCAGTTGCAAAGTTTTACAACATGCCGCGTGTTCCGCGTGAAAAATGGTACTAAATACAGAGATTTTAATAGAAACAGTGCAAAATTATCCAGTACTTTATGATACTTCACACCGCCACACAGCATTAGGATTAAAAACAAAATATGGGATAATATTGTGAATATCATAAGAGTAATAAGACTTCGTCACGGTTAGCCATGTTGACTGACGTCCGATCGTAGCATAGACCCACAGCGAATGGCGCTTCAGGCCGCCCCTGCGACCGCGGTGATGTTGTTACAGCGGTCGGAGCCGCGGCTCGCGGTTAGCCGCCACCGCAAGCCGCTTGTGTGTGGGAGATGCTTTACCCTCACGTACCTTAGAACATAATATTATGATGTTGTTAGTTATTAATGAGATCTTACATTCTACCATGATAATGGCGTGCAATATCTTTACTAAATACTAAAAAAACTATTATTGTTATTACAATCTAATGAAGAAAACTATTAAAGAAAATTAATTATGTAACTATTTTAAAATATTTTAGCGTTAAGTTTTTAAATTTGATAAATGTCAAACACCTAGAAAAAACATCGATAAGTTGTCAAACATTTGCAATAAATACTAAATATCAAAAATTTAATTAACTAGGTAGGTATGTAAATGTTTATTTCTATAAGTTATAAATTTAATAAAGGTGAAATATCCACAAAACTCAATAAATTGTCAAAAAAAAAAATGTAAAATGTTAAAAAAATCTGTTAAGTATTCCATATTTCACCACTATTGTAGATTTATTGTTCTTTATAAGTTGTATATTAGGTGTTAACAGTAAAGATTAAATAAATAAATAAATTATGCAGCTATTTCACGGTGGTATTCTTTACGAGCGCAGTAGAATAGAATAGAATGGAATAGAATGAAATAGAGTGGAAGAAAATGAAATAGAATGGAATAAAATTGAATAGAACGGTATAGAACGGAATGGAGTGGAATAGCACCGAATGGAATTTCCATTCCAGGAACGCAATAGAATGACATAGAACGAGACGGAACATAACGGAATGTAATGGAACAATATAAAATAGAATAGGATACAAATAAAATAATTATCTGGTTCTCTACACTTACAATACGAAACACAGCAGAATTATGTTGATATTTCACGGGTAATAACGTTGCGAGCGCAGTAGAATAACATATAATAGAATAGAATGAAACATAATGGAATAGAGTAGAATATAATGGAATATAATAGAAAGGAACAGAATGGAATAGAACGGAACAGAATGAAATATAGTGAAATTGAATGGAAAGGAATGGTATATAATGGAACAGAGCGGAAGGACAGGGCAGGTTTGGGCAGGACAGGACAAGACAGAACAGAACGTCATAACAGAACAGGACAGACCAGGACAGGACAGGATAGGCCAAGATAGACCAGGCCAGGACAGGACGGGACAGAACAGGACAGGACAGGACAGGACAGGATGAGACAGGACGGAACGGGACAAGATTTGACGGAGCGTAACGGGACAGGACAGAGTGGGACACTGCGTTGCAGGGCAGGACAGGACTGGACAGGAGGATAGGACAGAAGGATAGGACAGGACGGAATAGTACAGGACAGGACAGGACAGTAAAAGACGAGACAGAACAGAACACGTGATTTCCAAGGAACGAGACCAACTTTCTGACTCCGGGTAGTTAGTGAGAATTTCTTGACAGAAAAACCATTACTGATTTTTGGACCGTCCTGGAATTCTAATCCAGGATTACAGCAGTCACGCTTAATACCGCTAAACGACGAGGCAGTCAAACGCAAAAGTACGTACTTGACAGCTTACTATGTTTCAGGTAAACAAATATCTCATTTCAACGAAGACTGCGGACATTGCGGAACACTTGCGCGTTTTAGAACCGGTGATAGCTCGGGCTCGATTTATCATGGAGGAGTTTATCCAAAATGTGACACCCCTTAATATGTATCAAAAGAAAACGAGAACTAAGGTACGATGTCTTTTAAAAGTAAGGCCTATAAAGTCCCACAGCGGAGCAAAGGCTTCCCCTCATTTTAAGAAAGTAATGAAAGAGGTTGTACTGTTCTTACTATTATTTTTTCTGCGCTATTGTATTGTAGCACAGAATAAATAATATAGTACTTACGGGTAGGTACAAAAAATGGATAAAAATACCTGATTGGAGATCGCAATTGTTCCTTATTAACAACTTTGTAACCTATTTCATAATAAATCTGCCTTATTTGACAAGTCAGACTAGATAAGAGCTATATAAGTGAAAGGAAACATAGTCCAAAATTTACACATGTAACAATAACGTTATTAAACCCCGAGGTTTCCGGTAAGTGTGTTATCAGAATCAGTATTCAAACTTATAGAAACAACTTTACTCCAAAAAACTCAACCATACAAGAATTCAATTAAATGTAAATAAATTTTTATTTGCAAATTGTATGTGGTTTTATTACTTTAACCGACACGCGCATCAGTAAAGCGGGATCTTTGACAATACTCTTACTCCCCGGCCAATGGAGAAGTATTATAGAGGCCTCATATTTATGCCGAGTTCGAGTGTAATGCTGATTAATGTGCTTAACGGTGAAACAAAATTTAAGGAAAATTGCATGTCTGAGAAATAAAATGTTTTGAAGACATGTGAAATCCGCCAACACTCACTGGAATTTCGGGACGCGGTAACTGCTACATGAACCTCTTACTAGGACGCTTGTGCCCCGTATGTGAACGTACATAGGCTTACTTTTTTAAAGTAATAATATCTGTCAAAGGAGAGAATCGTGTTATTTTTTTATTACGTTAATTACATAAAACAATACTTATTTCGAAATTTACAGCCCAAGCGTACTTCCCAGCCTGAGAATGTTGATGCACTAGAGAAACTGCCTCGGTCGAGGGACATGGATATGGTAAGGAATTTAGTTTAGGTAGATGTATGAGGTTTAGTGAGTGCGTAACAAACACATAATCGTTGCTCCTCGATAGGGTTTTTTTTTATAGGATAGGGTGACAAACAAGCACACAGTCCACCTGCTGGTAAGTGGCTGCTGTGACCCATAGACATTTATATCTATCCTCAATAAAGAATCAAAATACAGATGCGTTGTCACCCGTGAGGACTAAGATGGAATGCCTCTTTTCCAGTATAAAGGTTGTTCGGAGAGCGAACTAGATGAATTTAAAACAACAGATGAATTTGAAACATACAGTGGAATAATATACAAAAGGTAAGCCTGCATCTAGTTACATGTTTATGATGAAAATTTGACTACAAAACTATTGAAAGAAGCGACCCTAAAATAGGGGTGCAAGTTACCATTCTATAGGTTGGTCTGATGTAATGAAAACTGGCATATTAAGCTGTGTGTTCGCTTTAACCTCTGAACAACAAAGCGCTGTGAACATTTTAACTAACGCAGCCATTGCTCAAATTATTGTTAGAACATGCACACACGCAATCTTATGTATCTATATCTATGTATCTATGAATAAAATTGAAGTGTCAGTCTGTGAAATTGAAATAACTGGCTTCTGATGAGCTCAAGGGGTTATTTACATGCTATTGAGACATAAATAACCATTTTTTAAACTTTTGTCTGTCTGTCTGTCTGTCCCGGCTAATCTTCGGATTGGCTGAACCGTTTGTGATGAAACATTACTAAAAGATAGAGAGCAATGCCAGGAGAAATCAAGGCTATATTTTATCCAAAAAACTTTTACTCTACTGCAAATGGGGCCTGACGTGTAAATTATTTAGCTTCAGGACCATCAAGAACAGCAAGATAACCTGACTTTGGAGTCAGATTACTCCAGCACTCCTTTATTGGAGCAGGTGCGGCAAGCGGATATTCAAGGAGAAACAGAAGCTGTTGCCAAAAAAAGTAATGCAGCTAAATTGGCGGGATTATTTAATGTTTTGACTATTGTATTTGCTGTTTTATAATGATTTTTGTATCATTATTAAATGTTTTAGATTTGATTATTGTATTTATTTCCTTCAAGTTACAACCTCCGTTGTTTCTTTAAAAAAAATGAAGTGACATACGAACTTACAGTCCACGTGATGGTAAGTGGCTATAACATGCCAAGGACACCTGCAACAAACTTCAAAAAAAGAAACCTACAAATGCGTTGTCACCTCTGAGGACTAAGATGGAATGCCTCACAGCCTGTAGTTATACTGGCTATCAATACCCTTCTGACCGGAACACATCAGTGCAGGACGTAGTGATTATATTCTCCTTGAGTGCAGGCACAGATGCAGGCGACAGATGGATTTCTTGGCAGAAAAGGAGTAATAGGTACCTATTTTTTTTAAAATCATCGACCTGTGAAACTCCACCGCTGGACATAGCCCTGTAACGCTGTAGGGAGGATTTTCCGTATCTGCCGCGTTTGGAAAGCGGATTGATGATCGTAGTAGATGCCTTTCACGCTGCCGCTGGTTTGGATATATGGCGTCGGGTGTCAGCGACATTGTTACTCGCCATCTGTCGGTAGTGAGACATTTTTCTGTAATTTTTTTTTTTATAGAATAAGGGTGACAAAGGAGCACACAGTCCACCCGATGGTAAGTGGTTGCTGTGGCCCATAGACATCTACATCTATCTTCGTTTGCGAATTTAAATGCAGAGGCGTTGTCAGCCGTGAGGACTAAGATGGAATGCCTCCTTTCCAGTATAAAGGGTCTGCGGTTCTCTACACCACCATACGAAACACAGCAGCATTAAGCTGCTATTTTACGCTGGTATTCTGTGAGAGCGTGGTCCTCCCCGGTCGAGCCGACCCATTTGTGTTACAACTATACTATTAATATAGCTGCAGCATGGCTCTACCACGTAAAAATCATCTCCCATAGTCTTCTCCAGATATCCACTGGACGAGGAAAGAAACCTTAGTTGATGTTTATTGTTTCTTTTGTCGTAGTTCCAAACTCATAAAATTTTTAGTCTGCTGTTTATCTAGAATTTTCTAGAATTTTATAAGATTGAAGGTAAGGTCGGTAGTAACAAAGACTAGGACTAAAACATATGACTAGGGTTGCAAGCGTTTTATATCTCCTATAGTACTTCCTAATAATAGCCCAAAAATACAAAAAGAAAAAGTTGTTCACCACAGTTTTTTTTCTCTTTTTAAATCCGTCTGCCAAGCGTGGCATCAATGGAAAATATCTTTCGCACCTCCTATGAGATAATGTATGGGAAGACCTATGTTCAGCTGTGGACTTTTGATAGGCTTTTACAATCTTCAACTGCGTCGCACTTACCATCAGGTGAGATAGTAGTCAAGCACTGACTTAGACTTAGAATACTTATAATAATATTAGTATTTTCGAGTTACCTGTTAAAACATGGTGAAAAAAAAAGTATGTTACTAAATAATATTACATTTTTGAAAGGAATATTTTTTTTCTGTATTGAGCATTTACTAACCTCACATCATAGTCAGTCTTTATTAAAATATAGTAGGTTTTTTAGAACTATACGGACCCCATATATAGTAGGATACTACACTATATAGCAGGGTTGAAGACACAAAATGGGAATACGAAAATCGCATGCTGCACTGCAGACTCTAGTTTCTAATTTCAACCAACAACTTATTAAATTATACAGAAATTGGTGGTTTGGGTTTGGATGTGTTGATATTGATGATCCTCGTGTCCTTAACGCCTTCTTCCGCTCTTATGACTTTAAGCTAAATGTAGAGATTTATCCATATACTCTTTGCTTTGGGCACGGGTCAGGAAAAGTGCGATTGGGTGGTTGATTGTTTTGCTGTGCATCAGGCATGTTTGCGCTTACCGATCACTTCTACCCTATTACACGCAAAAAGACCATCTCATTGCTACACAGAATCAGGTCAGTGCCAACATAATCCTGAAGACTGTCGCAGAGCGGTACAACTCGCCAATCGTGCGACATGGGAGTAAGCTGCTTATTTCTTGAAATCAAATGTAATTTAATGAATATGTTAATTAACTATATGATTTAAAAGGTATATTACATAATGTACTAACTGTATGAGATATCTAAAATAATCTTTGTATCTGTAGTTCTGCAAAGTCAGTGAACGAACTTCTTATTATAGTTTGTGGTTAGTTTGTGGTCGATGAAAATTGACAGAAAGTAGACTTCTTTCAGAAAATATTTCTAATGTGAACTATTAATTTGTTGGTATTTTTTTTATATTTTGTTGATTTCTAGCTACATCAAATGATTACTTTGGCATACGAATATCATGACTGAAATAAAATTACTGCTATGGCGCTACGAACATATGTTTTATTGCTTTGTTTAGTCTATGTGGTAAGTACGGAGTATATAAATTACATAATATGAACGTTAGTCCTAAGCCTATACCATCCATCCATTCTCCACTACAGCCTATCAAAAGTCCACTGCTGAATATAGACCTCCCCATAGATTCTTCAAGGGATATTTTTCATAGTTGTCACGCTTGGCAGGCAGATTGTCAACCGCATATTTTTAAATTATTTCGATGGATCAGGAAGAAGCTGTTGCCTATCTCCTGTTTCATTTTCCTCTGCCGCCTCTTACGACATACACATATCGTGCATATGTGGTGGTAGTTATTCTAACGTCCCCAATTTTTTTTTATATATTTCTATCTCGAATTTTTTTATAGAATAAGGGTGACAAACGAGCACACAGTCCACCTGATGGTAAGTGGATTTTGTGGCCCATAAACATCTACGTTTATCCTCAATTAAGAATCAAAATGCAGATGCATTGTCACTCCTGATGACTGAGATGCAATCTCGTTTCCAGTAAAAAGGGTCTCCTGTTCTCTACACTCACCATACGAAACACAGCGGCATTAAGCTGCTATTTTACGCTCGTATTCTGTGATAGCGTGTTCCCGGTTAAGCCGACCAATTCGACAAAAGCTGCAGCGTGGCTCTACTACGTAAATATATATATGTATATACACTATTACGGTGCATCAAGAAAATATATTATAATATTGAAAATGTACATATCTTTTCTAAAATATAATAAGCATTACCAGCCTTTTTAAGTTTACAGCCGGACTTGCTATATGTTGGACAGGCGGATACGGAAGTGTAAAACCGATACCTTCGAATTGGTAATGCTGTTCTTAATCTTAAATCTGTACGATTGAAGTTCGGTAATTCCGTTAGCTTAGCATGTGTTTTTTCTAACGTTTTATCCTGAGCACATATAGTAAACTTAACACATTAAAACTGAAGTTGTTAGAAATTAATTTGCTCATTTTCGCGTAGTGAAATAAAATGATGTGTCCTGCCCAGTGTAAAGAGCACCTCCCACCCTCTCTCAATTGCGTGCAATATCCCCGTTACCACCAATCCCAGCACCACCATTCCCTACACCACCACACTAGGAAAGACACACCACCCTCGATAATACGACCTTGTTTCGCCTCTACACGAGGCATCCTCAGATGAAGTAGACTGCGGAGGCTGACCGCTAAGGCTTAGACTAAGCGGTCAGCCTCTGCAGATTCAGACAGAATAGATTTCCGCAAACTAACGCCTGATTCTATTAATTACTTTAAAACTGTCTTGCTTCACAATTTAGTGGCGTAATACGGTATTATTAGGCGGGATTTTGCTTATGGCGGGATTTAAGGGGAAGCCTATGTTCAGCAGTGGACATTTGATAGGTTGTAATAAATGAATTAAATATTGACTAACGAGAATGATACGAGGATACGAAAGCCACGTTGCAGCTATATTATGGTTGTAGCACGTGATCCGCTGTGTTCTGCTGTGTTTCTTATAGCGAGTGTAGAGGAGATCGGATACCCTTTTTTACTGGAAACGAGATATTCGAGAAAATATGTAATTTCTATGGGCCACAGCATCCATTTACCATCAGATGGACAGTGTGCTCTTAAATCATCGTTATTCTATAAAAAAATCGGAGACTATAGCACAAATACCTGCTACACAAATAATTACGTTTAGGATTCTTCCAGGTTGAGTAGATACATCGATATGTTAATGATTTTTAGGCTATTTTTTTACTTTTTTTTAGTCAACATCTGACTCTGTGGAATTGGTGCCAGTGGAACGTGAGTATCCTGGCGAGAAGCTCACTTATAAGCTAACGAAGAGGCAAGATGATGTTGGAGAAGCCTGCATTCGCATCAAACCTATGCCCAGAGATATAGTGAGGCGTGTTTACGCTATCCTACCGTAGTGAGTATTCGCAGTGTATAATATAGTGAGAGTCCTTAGAGAAAAATTTAAAGAAATAAACATATTAACTTTGGCATCGCAATATATTTATGAAAATGTAATTTATGTACATAAAAACATAAATAGCTTTAATAAGAATAAGGATGTTCATACTATAAACACTAGGAATAAACATAAGCTTGTAATGCCAGTTACTAGACTCCACAGAATCAGTAATTCATTTATGGGGCAATTACAACGAAATCCCAGAACATGTTCAAAGTTTGTCAGTAAACAAGTTTAAAAGTTTTATTAAACAAAAACTGTACAAAAAGGGTTATTATAATATCAAGGAATACATGAATGAAAATAACCCCTGGGAATAGGTGATCGCCACCATGCTGGTTCTATGAAAATTCATTTAAAAATTGTATAAACAAAATTATTGTTAAGTGAAATATGTTTAAAAAAAGTCCCGCTGGGTTTCTTGCTGGTTCTTCCCAGGACAGAGGTATTTTCCGAACCAGTTATAAATAAAAAATGACTTTCAATAAGTATTATTATGTAATCAATATTGAATAAAAAAATCATTCATTCATTCATTCATTCAGTGTATAAGTTTATGAGAGTGAGGGAATAGAGAGTGCACCTGTGCTTGCGCTTATACTTGGGCACTATAATCCTGTCCCGCGCAGATGGCTAGTCTCCATTGAGATCCGTCGCCATGACCGAAATTCGGTCTGGAGGACATTATTATTAGTTTAAAAGTATTGCTACGTGAAGAGTGAATAAAATGCCTATTAGGATAAGAAATGGATGTATCTTCCACATACACAGCATTTATACCATCAAGTCGTCCATAATCGCTTAGCTTCTTTAAAGAGGTCCTTAATAATCGCAAACATTGTAGGTCGATTCCTCGTAGTCGCTTTCCGTTTGATCGGCGGCGCACGCACGGTTCATTCAAATATTTATCTTTTTCAATGGGACAATACTATAACATGTCCACATGAGAAAAGGCTTTTTTTTGCGTTTTGCTTGCATCAATTAGTTTGAGCGTCTATTTTTACATCTACACATTTAATTAACTTGACAGAGATCATTGACCCTTATTTTCGGGAATATTCTCGTGTAATGTGATGCAACACACGACTGGCTGATGTAATAGTATAAACATTGAATTATGATTGCAGTAGACTGCAATAGCCACAACACACACAGGAATACAGCAATGGATGCGCTGCTACTTGGCGGCTCAAATAGAAGATGATACTAATCCATACGGGCACATAAGCAGAAAAGGAATCCAGAGGCCTAAAGTTGTTAACATAATATAATAAAGCATAAATTAAATATAAGTAATATTGCACAGCATAATATAATAGAGCATTTTGTATTAACATACAGAATCCACTACCCCATATCATCCTTTGGGTGCTGTAACATGCTACAGAGGGAAAGGAAACAGATGGGCAGCAGTAACTTCCTGAAGACTCAAAATGATAAAAACTGCTATTGTCAAACCCGCCTGCCAAGCGTGGTACGTGTAACTATGCAAATATTCCCCGTACGAGGTTATTCATTGCTGAGGCCCATGTTCTGTGGATTTTTGATAGGTTGCAATAAATTAATAATGAATTAATTCTTACTTTATAGCTTTGACAAGGACCACGCAAATACTGCGTTTCTGCACAAATATCGAGCGACGGTACACGGCATGTCAGAGGGCGAGGATCTGTTGGACCGAGAGGCAGCCCTCTATGCCTCTATTCTGACACCTCTGGTGTTTCTACAGCAATACAGGGACACCTGGTGTTTGTTGGAAAGGGTAAGTAGGGACTTGGCTGGTGAAATTTTATTTATTTACATTCATATATACAATATTTATTATCTTAATAAAAAAAAACTTAGAGCCGAAATTTAATTTAATTTTGAATAAAACTATTGTTTCCTCGAATTTTATCACGCACATCAAAAATTATATTACATTCCCGACGTTTAGAGTTCTGTACACCACCCATATGTAAATTACACCAATATGAACGGTAGTCCTATGCATATGCCATACATACATTCCATCTCTTACAGCCTACCAAAAGTCCACTGTTGATTATAGGCCGTCACCATAGATTACCTCATAGCAATCTACGTAATCATAATCACCGTCATCGTCATTATCACTGTCATCCTTACCGTTATCGTAATAGTCCCCATCGTCATCATCACCATCAACATTGTTATTATCATCACAATCACAATCATTGTACATGTACATTTACAAACATTGGATCATTGTACAATAATATAACTTTGCTTCATTAAAACAAAAATGGATTTATAATTAAAGATGACTTATGAACTGTTATATTGAATTATTTATTACAAAATAATATATTGTCTATAGATTATGCAGAACAAAACACAACATGAAGACCGAGTATACTGATGCAGAATTCTTAAATATTCCGTCATATGAATTAGCTTCATGTCACGCAAGTGATGATAGGAATGGTGGATATTGTATACTGATTAAGAATAATTACATACATTCCACTGAATAACATAAATAACCTATATATCAGAAATACCTTTGAATGCTGTATTGTTGTGCTTACTGTCCATCAAACTATATATGCATTTAAAGCCCAAGCGCTAAAACCAATTCTATGAAATATTTTTTAACAAAATGGATTCAATGCTAAAACAAATTTGTTTCATACTAAATAAAAAAGTAATGATTTATGATATCGACTTAATTAAAACAAATAAATAGGTTTTACAGTTTATGAAATTAATGAATATAATTTAAAATTTGAAATACACAAACCAACAAGAATTTGTAGTGCCACTTGCATAGATAATATAATAGTGCAAAGGCACCTATTTCCGAAGGGTTCTAAAATTAGCACCATATTCCGAGGTATTTAGAAAAACTGCGTTTACGAGCGATTTACAAGCTCTTGATTACTACAAGATTTGTTATTGAATTGATAATATAATTTTGCGTAGTTATATCGTCAAAGATCTGGAGTAGTTGTTTTAAAACACACACTGTAATAAATTGTCGGTTCAGACACTTCTAGACACTTTGGCGGCCTCTCATCTCAAGGGTACCTCGTTTAAAGCCGAGATGGCATGAGAGGCAGCTGAACTAAGTAAGTAGCGAAAATATGAGTATCTGAGAGATGACTACATATTTATGCCATTTGCTGTAGAGACTATCGGTCCGTGGGGTCCACGGGCGGTGAAGTTCCTAAAGGAACTGTATCCGCGACTGGCGTCGCTGCTGGTTATAAGAAAGCTGGTTCTTTTTTCGATCAAGGCTAAGTATAGCAATTCAGCGAGAAACGCACACAGCGTTCTTGGCACGACACCGCGGGTAGTAGGACTGTATGATAATTTAAATTTTTAGTTTTAGTTTTTCTTCATTATGTTTTTTTAATATTATGTTTAAGTATCTCTTAGTTAGATTTAATGTTAGTTCCAAAATTATGTATTAATAGATTGAATTAAACTTAAATTAATATAACAACATATCTATTAACTGTATCTTAAATTGAAACTGCAAAAATGGTATATTATATATGTTTCTAAAACACACAGCATTGATTGAAGAAGCATCCATAGAATTTACCATAATATATTAAATAAAAGATGTTTTCTTACCTCTCCTTCACTCTTTTTTTTGTTTACCTTTTAAATGCTTCTTCAATCAATGCTGTGTGTTTTTTACACACATAATAACTGTTTTGTTGTAATGCAAAACATACTTATTTTGTTTATTTTTATAGTATTATGTCTTATGAAATGTGCTGTGGGTAAAGCGGCGGATATTGAGAAAATTTTTGTATTACAGAAAAGGGCAACATGTGCAATTTAAAACCGCGCGAATCCCTTCGAGACAATTTTAAGGAAATAGATATTCTCACAGAAGCTTCACATTATATATTTCTATCAAAATCATTTTCGTAAGATAATGTATTCATGACAACAAAAAATTCGTCTATTCATTTAAATGCGCACGCCCAACAGCCATTTCGTTCATACGCCGACTGCGCCGGCGTCGCAAACCGGTTTGTATCCAGACGTAGCGTCGCGTCGGTGAACCTGTCTCTCACCGACACATCGCTGCGCTAGGTATGGGTGTACTCGCAGCGAGCCGTTTGTATGTAGCTTCCCCTTTGGTCGGTTTCTTTACTCATGTGGCATAAGCCTATTCACTCTTGCCTTGAAGACACCCACATTGTAATCGGATGGAAAGACAGATGCTGGTAATTTATTCCACTCCTTTGCTGTACGCATGACGAACGATGGACAGAACAACGAAAGGGTGGAGACTGGCCATCTGGTTGTCCGATGGTGGAAGGGAGAGGGAGGGATTAAGTTATGCAATTTCTACGCACACTCATCACATCATTATCATCATCATCGTAATCGTAACCATCTACATCGCCATCATTAGCGTCATTATTGCCAGCATCATAATCGTTGTCGTAAAAGTCATATAATCTGTCTGTATAAACGCCATCGTCACCGGCGTCATCGTCATCGTCCTCACCATTAGAATTAACTTTTCCAGGACTACTACTATCTCCGTAAAAATTTGTAGATTTTAATCATAGCTAAAATAGTTTATCGGGTAAATCAGTTCCATACAATTGGGCAATATGTTTTAAAATGTACAATGGAGAAATGCTGAAAATATCCACATCTATGTGTAAATTTTAATTTTACTATAGTTTTATTAACCTGTATTATTATACAATAGTATGATTCTCTTAATTAATTTTATTTCTTAAGTTTAAACTGACCTTTATTAACTGATTTCACTGGAAAATAAATTTAATCTGAGCCTCTCATTGAGTATATAAGACTACCACTAATAACAGTGACAGCCTCGCAAGAAGTGAAGGAAGATGATCGAGACTCTTATTTAAATTTTATTAACAGTTTCATCGAGCTGTGCGCCTGTACCAAATTTCCCATCCCACTGAAAAACGATCCAGCTTGAAATTGTTGCAAAACTTTAGAGCCGTCAACCAAAAGGTGAGGATAAAAAATAATTGTTATTTTAGCTTAAGTTTTTATGACTTGCTTAAAATATTTAAATGCCTGTTTTTTAAAGCTTTAGTAACACTTCTTTCATATGCAACGAGTCTCAAGTCACGTTTATCGATCTTCAATAATTATAAAATTTAAACACCACCATCATTTTTCAGTCAGTAATAGTTATGTAACCTTTATTAACAGATGTAAGAGTGACAAACGAGCACACAGTCCACCTGATGGTAAGTGAATGTTAAAGTAGAGGCACCTACACCTATCCTTTACTAAGAATCAAAATGCAGATGCATTGTTATTCTTTAGAACTGAAATGCCTCTTTACAATAAAAAGGGTCTACGGTTTACTTGTATACGAAACACAGAAGCATTATGCTGTTCAACGCTGATATTCTGTGCAAGCGTGATCGTTCTCCGGTTGGTTCGACTCATAATGCAGCCATATGGCTCCACTATGCAGAAAATATGAACTGTCTTGAACTTTCTTTTCCTCAGCCTCTTCCATTGTAGAGAAGACTAACTGCAATAACAACGCCTGGTATGGCTCTTTTTATAGAATAAGGGTCACAAACGAACACACAGTTCACCTGTTAGAAGGGTGCTGTAATCCATAGACATCTACATATATCCTCAATTTAAAATCAATACGCAAATTCGTTGTCACCCTTGAAGACTAAAATGGAATGGCCCGTCTCCAGTCCTAACTCAGCAATACGAAACACAACAGTATTAAGCTACTTTATCACTTGTCGAGCCGACCCTTTCGTGCTAGAATCATAATATAGCTGCAGCTTGGCTCTACCACGCAACGACTTCTTCTTCTCTATCAGCCCGTAAAAGTCCATCTCCGGAAATCAACGAGATTTAAATACACAGGTATACTATAGAGCGGACATAATGAACATTTGCATACAAAATTTTTGAGCTCGCACGTGTGACGCTCTTTAGCTAAACATAGCAAAACTACGCTGAATATTTATTAGAAAACATTTCAGCTATTCCCAGTAGGTGACGCTAATAAATGTAAGGTAAAACCCTTTTTAGGAATGTTACCGTTTCGACATCAAAGTATCGATAATGTAGTTGAAGGTTACTTAGTTTGTAATGTTTTACGATATAATAATAGGGAATATGCATGCTTTTTTATTGTATAAATCTATTTATTATGACTCTATCACACCAAAAATCATATAAACTTTTTAAGTCATGAATAACGTCATGAATGAAATGAAACGTCATGAATAAGATATTTTATTTCCAATAACTAAGAATCAATTTAAACAGCAGTCAAATTGGTGGCATCTTGGATGACGTCACTAGGTCCATTAGACGCTATAATAATAGCATATGATTGATCGGTCGGCGTCGAGGCACATCGCGAAACGTCAAATCTAATAAGAGAGCGCCACCATGTTTTAAAATTCGATTCTTTTACAAAAATACACTTTAAATCTAACATATTTTAGGAAAGCACTGAATTTAAAAGTCGTTACGATAAATTATTGTCGTGTAACAACTTTAAAGTTTGCGCGTTTACCGCTAAAAAGAACACTTTGTCGTATCTCCTCAATTTCAGAGTACTTCCTTTGTTGCCGCAGCCAAAGCGGAATCTTCGGCGTCGACGTATCGAATGACCTGCAGTAACATGGTCACTTGGAAGAAATCTAAATTGGCTTTTAAAAAGCTTGGCGTACTCAGTAGAGCGGGACAGTATTTCATGCTTGCACACCGTTTGTAACTTTACAAGCGCAGGTTCGGCCTCACAAGGAATATTGTTCTCATCTCTGGGCCGGGGCTCCCAGGGCGTGCTCCTTCCACTTGACCGCATAGAGGCAGAGTGGCTAGACGTCGACGACTGAGTTGTCTTTGATTGGCTCGATTCACTGGCGCTGCGTAGAGATGTTGCATCCTTTGCATTTTCTATCGTATTTACCACGGGGAGTGCTCTGAGGAATTGTTCAGATTAATTCAGCCACCAAATTTCACCAATACACATTGCGACAAACTTACGTTACCATCCAAATCATTTGGATGCTTGGCCGTCCACTATCGTGCGATTTAGTAGGAGTTTTCTTAGGAATCGTTTACCATCGGTGATTTTTATGGACGATACGACTTAGGACCTTTAAGAAACGAGTTTACTCTTTTCAAAAGGCCGGCAACGTATCTGCAATTCTCCTAGTGTTGTAAAATTATGTTAAAATTTTAAAAAGAAGGGTATCTTGTTGACCGGTTGTACTGGTTGTACTGGCTGACATAGACGTTTCACGTTAAAACCAACGGCCGTGTGCCTCGACATAGGCCCACCCGATTTCTTTATTGGTATGGATACAGTATCGTTTACTGTTTCACCTCCTTAAATATTGTAGATGATTAAATCTGCATCCTGTATAATATTTTTTATCGATAACACCAATCGATAAACGTTGTCAATCACTAACTCATTGATGACGTTACTAGATAACAGAGGGCGCTTATTACAATGATGATAAATGTTCTAGAACAATCTACCAGAAATAGTGAAATTTAATAATTTTGGGGTAAATATACATTATACTTTTTTTTATAGGATAGGGTGACAAACGAGCACACAGTCCACCTGATGGTAAGTGGTTGCTGTGGCCCAAAGACACCTACATCTATCCTCGCTTGCGAATCAAAATGCAGATGCGCTTTCACCCGCGAGGACCAAGACGGAATGCCTCTTTTCCAGTAAAAAGGGTCTCCGGTTCTATACACTCACCATACGAAACACAGCAGTGTTAAGCTGCCATTTCACGCTGGTACTCTGTGAGAGTGTGGTCCTTACCGGGTCGAGCCGAACCATTCGTGCTACAACTATACTACTAATATAGCTGCAGCATTGCTCTACCACGTATATAACCCGAATTACCTTGCGATAATAAACCGAAATCACATTCAGTTTTTGCTACATATCGGGACTTACAATACCTTAATGCACAATCGGGCATATTTTCTTTAAAAATATTTTTAAAATTTAGGAAAGGAATGCGTTTTGAGCTTTTGACGATGTCACTAAGACTAAATGACACAAATCCGAAATATATCCTATAGGACATAAGTAAGAGGTGACCATTTTGTTGCTGATGTCCGGTCTATTACTACTACTACTTAAATGTCTTTGCTGGAAATAGACTGTGATATTCTCATAAAGGAGAATATGTGGTTGTTTGGCAGGCGGGTTACTGATCGTAGTTAGAGACAGTTTGCTTTTAACGCTGCTCCTCGTGGTCGGTTTAGACTGTACGTACATCTTGCATATATGGTTATACCGTTATGTTTACGAGATGGTTGTACTGCCAGCCGTCGAAGGCATTGGACATTTTCCGAATTTATCAACACACCTACGTAACGAAACGAGGTGATGGATTGAATCTATTTCACTGCTTTATAATAATTTATTTATTTATTTTAATACTTTGTACTGTTTTTTGTACTAAGTATACATATTATCTCGTAGTTGTCGTAAGAGGCGACTGAGGGAAACAAATCAAGAGATGGGCAAAACTAAAAAAATCTGCGGTTCCCAATCCGCTTGCCAATCGTGGCTACTATGGCATATATTCTCCCTATGAGGCAATCTATGGGGGAGGCCTATGTTCAGCAGTGGTCTTTAATAGGCTGTAAGCTAAATTGCACTGCACTGTAACATTCAATTGACTGAGCGATAAGGAGGGCTACTGTAATAGGTTATTTTATTGGGATCGCAACTAGTCGGTATTTGTAACATTTTTCATAAAGTGGTAGGGAGTTTTCCTTCCTACGAGTCTATCTGAGTTGGTTTATCCAAATTCTTACCTATTTCTGACGCCAACTGCTATGTTAAAGTTTTAACGACAAGAGTTAAAATAACAAAATGCTGGGGCATGGTCTAAATGATCTATTTCTTCTGTCAATGGGTTGCAGACTGCAGTAGCCACTCACCGTCAGAAGAATTGTTGTCACACTCACATTTGTCCCAATAATTTCTTTTTATATCTATAATAGTTTTTTTTTGGTTTATTATAGATCGTAGTGTATACTGATACCGCGTCTCAGATATTAAATCTTTCGTATCCTATCTTGTTAGCTCTAGGTTTTCACAGAGTTGCCAGTCTTTTCGCACTATATTGTTGTCATTATTTCTTTTCCTCCTTCTTCATCACTTTGTAAAACTCCACTGCAGGACATGGGCCTTTTCCATTGTAGGAAAGATTTGCTTTTTTTATAGAATAGGGTGCCAAATGAGCATACAGGCCACCTGATAGTATGGATGCTGTGACCCAGAGACATCTACATTTTTCCTCAATTAAGAATCAAAATGCAGAGGCGTTATCACCCCTGAGGACTAAGGTGGAATGCCTCGTTTCCAGTAAAAAGGGTCTCCGGTTCCCTACACTCACCATACGAACCACAGCGGCATTAAGCTGCTATTTTAGGCTGGTATTCTGTAAGAGCGTGGTCCTACCGCGGTCGAACCGACCAATTTGTGCTAAAACTATAATATAGCAGCAGCGTGGCTCTACCACGTGTAAATTGACGATTTCAGTACCATACGTCTCGCACCTTTGACCCCGCTTCCCATCGCCGGTCTGGGTATTTTATCTCAGGTTAACGAGTGGGTTATCCCGTCATCCGAAGCCATAAGATTTTTCTTGAATTTTACATAGTCGCCTCTTACGTCACCCACGGGATGAAGTTAAATTTAAAGTTAAAGTTACAGCCTATATACGTCCCTGCTGAGCACAGGCCTCCCTCATTTCTGAGAGGGTTTTAGGGCAAGGAATTGTCCGCCGCGCTGCCCCAATGCGTGTTGGCGAACTTCATGTCTTCGAAATATTTTTTATTTTTATTTTCTCAGATATGCTTCCTCACGATGTTTTCCTTCACCGCCGAGCACTTGGTAAATCAGCACTTAAATTGCAATTAACAATTTCGTTGGTGCCGGCGGGGATCGAACCCAGTTGCTCGCGTACTGTGAAATTTACAGCAAGCGCTAACTATCTGAGCTACCACGGCTCTTCTTCTTCGGATGAAATAAGTTGGTGAATTCTCTTATCCTCCTCACGGCTTTGTAATTTATGCTTGTACTTATATCTGTACAGGTGCGCTCCTTTATTTTGGAGTTGCCGGGACGATCGTCTCCTACACGTACCGCTCCGCCTGTTGAAAATGAAGACGAGGAAATTCACGACAAGAAGGATATAAGATACCTAAAAGAACTGATTAAAAATCTTGGTTGATGCTTTCATTTTTTTCTTATGTGTTTTGTTACTGTTTTATTAAAGACTTCTCGAATTTATCTGACTGAGCTCCTTTTTGTCTCATAAGCAGCAATTACGTTCCGGTTTGACTCACTCGTGTAGAGCCAGTATAATTTGGTTACAGTTGTCCATTGCTTGTAGAATTATTGCTATTTACTATAAGGTGGAAATGAGGAGGAAAAAAGATGGCAGAATATAATAAAAATGCCAGTTCTTAAATACCGTTATTAGGATTAAGCAAATTTTGCAGTGCAGCATTTTGCAGGCAATACCTTTTTAGGGCTCATTAACAGGATTTTTTTAAAGAAAAGGGGTGAAGGAACCAAATGTTGGTGATCTTTATAAATGAAAGGCCGAAGTGGACTGTATGATAATTACTAGCCAAATTGTACGAGGTCTGAATGGAATAGGACTAAGGAGTTATAGCGCGCGTAGTGGTCGGTGGCCCAATCTGGATTGTTTGAGTTTATTCGCTTATTTTAAACATTTTTAATAGTGTTTAAAATAAGCGAATAACTTGGTAATGCATATAAAATTTAGATAAAATTGTAAAAAATATATATATATATATATATATATATATATATATATATATATATATATATATATATATATATATATATATAATATACATAGGCAAGGACGAAGTTGAAACGGTTCGTGCACTTTTTTTTTAGAAACAGGGTGACAAGCGATCACACAATCCACCTGATGGTACGTGGATAGAGTCGGGAAGGGACGCCCTAGACGAAGGTTTATCGACCAAATTGGCGATATACTGAAAATGGGCCAAATTAAGAGTACCCTTAACCGACGAGCGTGTATGCGAGCGTGTATATGGATGTGGAGGAGGCGAGAGAGGTGTGTCAGGATCGTGCCAAATGGAAGTCTATAATCTCTGCCTACCCCTCTGGGTGACAGGCGTGAGTGTTTATGTTTATGTTATGTTTATATAGATAGAGCCCATAGATCTACATCTATCGTCGATTAGGAATCAAAATTTGTAAATGCGTTGTCACTTGAGGAATAGTATCGTTGACCGTGATGGAAAGTATCGTTACCAGTAAAAAGGATCTCCCGTTCTTTGCATTCCTAAACGAAACGCTTTGCAAGTTGCGCTTACGAGTATGATCACAAGACTAACGAGGCAATCATTAAAATACTGAGTGCGCGACCAGTACCTAGGTTATGTAAGCTGTATTTACGTACTTGTAATGAAAAAATATGACATTAGTAACACTAATGTCATATTTTTTCATTCTTGACGAGATTTCGCTTTATTTATCACCTCATTTTAAGTAAAATGAAGCTCAGTTTAAAAAAAAAACTCATTGCCTACATAATCACAAACTCAATACTTGGATATAGTCATCTATTACGGCGTGCTATGCAAGTAACACAGTTGGCACATTCTTTTTATTATAAGACCCATATATTATACGTGGTACCTATAAGTTACACACCAATATAGATCTGATTTTCATATATAATTTGATCAAGGACGTATTTTCAGCATATCACAGCCACAAGCTCTTCGTTGTACTATAATCAAACGGTGGGCAACACAAGGGATGGACAGTAGTGTTTTCCTTATAACTATTGAAATATTTAAAAAAATGCGATTGCCAAGCCTGACAAGTGTGAACACTATAGCAAATGAAGCAATCCATGATTGAGGCCTATGTTCAGCTGTGGACTATTGATAGGTTTTGACGGTAACGGTACCATTATACAAATCTGCAATGGGTTTAACATCATTATGGTTCAAAAAGTCAGCCAATGTATGCAATGTTCCATGTTATCATCACTCTCTTGCCTCTCTCTCTTTCTCAATCATGTATTAGATTGTCCACAAAAATTGAGGGCGGAGGAATTTTTAACTTTTTTTTAGAAAAATTTTCGAGAAAAACACGGAGAAAATAAAGTTAATGTAATCCTGATAATGTTTGTTTCATAATTTTTCAGCTATACCTTTTTTTATTAAAATAAATCGAATACATACAACTCAAGTTGATAAAAATACGGTGTCGTACAAACCTAACAAGGTTTATCTGTACACCATGCTTCGTTCACGGCACTCGGTGCTTAGCCTTTGGAGTGTCTAAAAATGTAGAATAAAAGATGTTGCCAAATGTTTAAAATAATGCGAGCGTAATGCTGTTATCTACTCAAAAAGAAATTAGGTCGCTCAAATAACGCTCAAATACGCTGCTCGTTTAAATTAAATTGTTATTAAAATAAGTATTTTCCAGTCACTGAAGTCGGACTCTGTAGCGGCTGTGGTCACAGCCTATAAAAGTCCACTGCTAACCATGGGCCTAACCCATAAATTACCTTATAGGAGAGATTTTGCCATAGTTAGTTAGGCGGATTGGCAACCTCATTTTTTGTTATTTTGGGTTGTTATCAGAAAGATGTTGCAGCACATCTCCTATTTCAGTTTCCCTCTGTCGCCTCTTACTAAACCCAAGGGACGATATGGGGTAGTGGGTATTCATACACCGCTATTATATGGTACACGGTACAGCCAGTCATCATCAGCCGGTGGCAGTCCACTACTGGACATAAGCCTCTCTCAATGGATAAACATATCCAGTTCCTGCCAGCCACCTTGTATAGATCGTTGCTCCATCTAGTCAATGGGCGCCCAAACTATATTTACCTAAAGGTGGTCTCCACTCCATAAGACGTGACGGTGACTCCACCGATTGTCACTTCTATGACAGACGTGACCAGCTTATTGCCACTTCAGCTTACAAACACGGGAGACTATGTTAGTAACCTTGGTTCTTGGGCAGATTTCATCATTAGAATCCTATCCGCCAGAGAAACTCCGAGCATAGCTCTTTCATAGCTTGCGGAGCAGACGTATCAGTGTCCACGGCACCATAGGCGAGTACAGGCAGAACGCACTGGTTGACGTTAGTCACTCATTTATGGCTAAATACTCAAACGGTACTCAATTTTAAGATGCCGTTTAGTCTCGTGCTGTCGCTATCACTTTAAGTCATAGTGACTGTGACACGAGACTTAAGACATCTAAAATTGAGTAGCGTAAAGTATTTGGCTATTAGTATTTAGTTGTGAATAGAAAAGGGGAGATCTCCCGCCGGGCAAGGTGTTCAGCCCGGGAAGCGACCAACGCTCCGTATATTATTTCGGAGCTGTTATATACGAGTATATAGCGCGTTAACTTCAGAACTTTGATAGCGCAATTTAGGCTTTGGTGCGTTTCGCTTACGGCGCGACGACAGCGCCGTCTCAAGTATTTTAATAACCAGTATTTCTTATTTAAAACGTTGATTTTGAATTTAGAATCACTCTTTTAAATACTAACCGTTTTAAAAGCATTTGAGCTCGCTCTGTTTTAAAGCTCATTATTAAATCACACGCTTCGCTGGTTCCTAATCGGACTACTGATATAGTTAGAGGCTGAAGAATTTACTAACTTACTTTCTTATTAAAGCGCTATGTTATACAAAATAACTGAATTAAGTAAATTGAATTTGTTGAAGCGTTGTGTAGTATTACAAAATAAAAAATGGGTGTGGGTGCCTTTGTCGTAAGAGGCGACTATGGGAAATATCAGATAGATAATTTGGCCTCTCAGAGATGGTGGCATAATTATATATTTTTATAGGAAAAGGGTGACAAGCGAGCACACAATCCACCTGATGGTAAGTGGTTGCTGTGGCCCATAGACATCTACATCTATCTTCGTGTGCGAATCAAAATGCAGATGTGTTGTCAGCCGTGAGGACTAAGATGGAATGCCTCTTTTCAGTAAAAAGGGTCTCCGGTTCTCTACACTCACCATACAAAACACAGCAGCATGAAGCTGCTATTTTACGCTGGTATTCTGTGATAGCGTGTTCCTTCCCCGGTCGAGCCGACCCATTCGTGCTACAACTATACAATTAATATAGCTGCAGGATGGTTCTACCACGTATAATTTGTACAATTTATACCACGTATAATATTGTTTACCTCAGGCGCCTATAGGCGACGGGGAGTAGAGGGAACGTGCGAGATGTCCAGTAGTGCGATTGTCAATCCACTTGCAAAGCCTGTAGATTAAGGAACATCCTACCTACAACGAGAGAGACCTACTCATACTTGGAGAGACTATGAGAATCCAAACGGTTTGCTTCGTCTTTCGTAATGCGTACAGCAAAGGAGTGGAATAATCTGTTGGCGTCTTTTCGTCCTAATGCGATCTGGGCGTCTTCAAGGCAAGAATATATAGGCTTTTGTTACGCTGAAACAGTGCAGTTTAGGTACCATCTCAATCACTCGCTTATAATAAGTTAAAAAAATCTCCAAAAAGATCTTATGGCTTCAAGTAGATGGCGGTATATCTTTTTTTATAGAATAAGGGTGACCATCGAGCACACAGTCAACAATTAAGAATCAAAATGCAGATGCGTTACCCTGAGGACTTAGATGGAATGTCTCTCAAACGTACTATTTTACGCTGGTATTCTGTGAGAGAGTGGTCCTACCCCGGTCGAGCCGACCCATTCGTGCTACAACCATAATATAGTTGCAGCGTGGCTCTACCACGTATATCATACTGTTTTATATAGAAAAGGGCATGCGGCTCATCTCATGGTAAGTGATGACCGTCACCCATGAACAACTATTAAACTACAAGAATTGTAAGTGAGTTGTCGGCCTTTCAAAAAGATTTAAGCTCGTTTCTTGAAGGTCTCTAAGTCCTATCGGTATTGTAGTATCGTATTAATGTTGTAAAAGCTTTTGCCAAGCGTGACGATTAAGGCAAATCCACCCTGCAAGGGAGATACCTATGTCCAGCAGTAGCATTTTACAATAGATATAAGACAATTATACAAGAAGATGACGAAGAAGAATTTGCGGTGAAATATTCTTTCTTACCTTTCTCGTTTCGCATCACTAAAGCAACATGTCTTTTACATTATCTTGACTTTATTCTTTGGGTAAGATGTTAGAGAGATGTCCCAAAGCTTAAAATAAAGCTTTTTTAAGCTTTAATTGACAACTTCTCTTTAACGTATGTGGTAATTATATTTTATTTTTATTTTAGGTAAAACGTTTCAAAACACTAGGATTTTCTTCTGTATCGTTGAGGCAGTTTACATATATGAATTTCACAACGACAAATATCCAGACCCGGACAATTATTTGTAGGCCATACAAATACTTGCTGCATGCGGGATTCGAACCCACGGCTCTCAGCGCCGTAACAAGTCCCTGCGTCACGGAGCGGAGCGTAGCGTCAATATTCTATATACCAAATTTAAATCTCACAGGTTGCTGACGTGGATCACCATCGATCGTACTGGTGGTCATCCCAATGTGGAAACCACGGTGAAGGCCGTATGAAGTTAACTCTAGCTATTTTTTATTTATAGAATTTAATTTTATAAATCTTCAGAATTTGTTTCTGATAATATTACCGAAAAAAAGCTACAGGGCTCAGTCGCAGTTTTCTTGCGATAAATACAAATATTTTACGTTCGAGGAAGTACAAGAAGCGATCCATCTTGATTGCAATTTATCTTACACCTGAGTGGGATTGTATTGCGATTGTGTGTTCAAAGGAGAGAAGGGATTAGGAGTTTTGATTGCTGTACACAGAGAATCGGTTATAGCTGGATTCTTATCTTATAGATTGTATTGTTGTCTTGTGTTAATTATTGTTTTAAAAAAATATTAATTCCAAATTTCCAGGTAATCTTGAATTATACCGTGTAGTGGCGGGATATATTTAAAACTATTTTAATGTCTTCTATATCTTATAATATTAGGCTTTACCTATGAAATTGCTGTTTTTATGACATAAGTTAACATAATTTTTTTCTATATTTTTTATTTCTATTAATCAAAGTAATCACCCATGCAATTGATGCATCTTTGCCAACGCAGTGGCAGTTTATTGATGCCGTTCTTGAAGTAATCAGCTCGACAGGAGGCAACAAATTCTTCAAAGGCGTTTTGTACTGTCTCTCGGGTATTAAATTTTTTTCCCGCCAAAAAGTTATCCAAATTCTGGAAAAAGTAGAAGTCTGTAGGCGCAAGGTCTGGTGAGTACCCATTTGTCAAGCTTTTTACCTTGTCGATTTGACGGAAATGGATGAATATTGTTTTGATGCTAACGTCGAAAGCTGCTGCTAATTCAGCCGTAGATTGAGTATCATCAGCTTCCACAATCGCCTTTAATTCGTCATTGTCGACCAAAGTTTTCGGACGACCACGGGGTTCATTTTTCAGGTCGAAATTTCCAGAACGGAAGCGGGCATACGTACCAATAGGCAAACCGTAAACATCGTTGATGTTGCGTGCCGCTTGTGCCGCGTTGCTGCCACGACGGTAGGTACTCATATTCCATAATTAATCGAATTTTAACGTATCCATGATGAGGAAAAAGATTCAAACGCGATGAAAACATAACGCTAATCAATAAACAAATGACTAATTTTGAAAAAAAAAATCCATGTTTTTAAAATAAAATTAATTTGAAATTAGAATTCTTAGCCAAACAAAAATTATTTTGGTTTTTACTGCAGCCAGTACTACAGAACGGCAATTTCATAGGTAAAGACCCATTATACATTATTAATTTCATACTATCGTCACATATTCATTCATTTATATCTATGTACTCATATACTATACAGCCTATTAAAATTCTACTGCTGAACATGGGGGACGTTTGCAATTTTGTGAGAGCGTGGTTCTACCACCGTCGTAAAACACCTGGATAGAAACATGCTCTCACATAATTAAAATTAAAAATTTTGTACAACTTCAATATAAATTATTAAGAATAACTCAAAAATTATTGGTCAGACCTTGATCAAATTTATACGGCACCACATGTGAAGCACCAGCTTTCAAATAAAAACAGAATTATCGAAATCGGTTCACCTAGAAAGAAGTTATGAGGTAACACACATAAAAAAACATACAGCCGAATTGAGTACCTCCTCTTGTTTGAAGTCGGTAGAAAATAGAATCCTGTAATAGCAGCTTAATGCTGCTGTGTTTCGTACGGTGAGTGTAGAAAACCGTATACCCTTTTTACTGGTAACGAAGTATTCTATTTTATTCCTCAGGGGTGACAACGCATCTGCATTTTGACTCTTATTCGAGGATAGATGTAGATCTCCATGGGCCACAGTATTCACTTACCATCAGGTGGACTGTGTGCTCCTTTGTCACCCTTATTTTATAAAAAAAATAACATGCGTGAGTGTCGTGGAACACTCGGTTGGAACGAAGTTCCTTTCGTAGTATATTATTATTGATAAACGTATTGTATCATTGATTAACAAATACAAATAAATGAATTACTAGCGTCTATTAAAATGAAGCGTCATTTAAAATATTATAATATTTCTTTCATGGATAGATAAGATAAAGTGCGAGGAGATGGATCTTATTCCATCTCGCTCGCAATATAAAAAAATTTGTAGGTATAAATAAAATTGATATTGTGTCTGTCTGTGATATCGAAATAACTGCCTTATATTAAGCCGAGGGGTTAACTTGCATGCCATTAAGACAGGAATAACTATTTAAAAAAAAATCTCTCTTTGTCTATCTGGGCTAATCTTCGGAATGACTGAACCTAACTAGACAGCAATGCCAGGAGTGATCAAGGCTATATTTTATCCGAAAAACTTTTTTTAAATAAATATTGACAACAAAGGGGTGGAAAACCGCTGACCGTCTGCTTGTTCGAGGGTGGAAAGGAGAGCGAGGAATTAAAGCATGTAATTCCTGCACACTCCGAAAGGCATCTTATAGAATACCGAGAGGCTGGCTACTCTGCGCTTACCAATGAGCCTGTTAGCACGCCGCTCCACTGAGTCCAATGCTGCTAGGTGGCATTTTACAGCACCAGCTCATGTGTGAGAGCAGTATTATTATTATTTATACTTTATTGTACACCACAAAAACGATAAAAAAATTACAAGGAGTAAAACTTAAGAGGTAGGTACAATAAGGCGGTCTTATCGCTAAAAGCGATCTCTTCAGACAACCTTAAGATTAGGTGAAAATTGTACTATTGGACAGTGGGAGGTGGTGTATATTATAGTAAACTTACATACTAATACCTGAATAAACTAAACCGATACATATTAACAAAATATTTAATACACTAATATATACATTAAAATATGATAGACATACATAAGATTAAATAGGCAAATATACATAAAATTACATAAATAAATACAAACTGGATACAAAAATACATGTCGCAAATGATGACCAGTGGTTATTGCACTGTTAGATAGTGATTTTGACGTCAGTCTTAAACTTTTCTAGTGTTTTCGCACGACGAATTTGCGGAGGAAGATCATTCCATAAGCAGATGGCCTTGACTGTGAAGGAATTCTTAAAGTATTTAGTTCGATAATAATGTGGCGCAGTATAAGTTCTCCGGCTGACCGTAGAACTCTATCTGGTCTGTCATGACCAAGAAACTTAAAGTTTTCCTTCAGATAGCTAGGAGTCATTGGATTGAATAATACACAGTACAGAGAAACAATTTGTAGATTCCGGCGAAGGCGAATGGGTAACCACTTTTGCTTTAAACGAAATTCGGAGACATGGTCATATTTGCGCAAGCCAAATATGAACCGAATAGCCAGATTTTGAATACGCTCAAGTTTGTTTAGTTGATCTTCAGTTAAATCAAGATAGCTTGCGCCCGCATAATCGAGAATAGAGAGTAAAGATTGTGCTAACATAATCTTAGTAGGAATGGGAAGGAAAGAACGTAAACGCCGCAATAAACCCATAGCAGCAAAAGTCTTTCTGCTAACTTCTTTCAGTTGATGAGACCACGAGAAAGTAGTATCGAAGTGTATACCAAGATTTTTAACGGTGCTACTGTAAGGTATTACAACACCATTCAATACCACCGAGGGAAAGTTATTCCAGTCAACTCTTGAAATCATGCCAGCACTACCAACAATAATGGCCTGAGACTTACAAGGATTAACCTTAAGCCCATAGCACTTACTCCATTCGCTTATAGCCGCCAGGTCAGCATTGATGGCAGAAACAGCAGTAGGCAGGTTCTCAAGAGTTGACTGCGTATACACTTGAAGATCGTCTGCATACATGTGATAGAGAGAAGAAATTTTGTGACAGATCGAATTAATGAAAATAGCAAAGAGTAAAGGAGACAACACACCACCTTGAGGCACTCCAGCTCGCAGTTCACACCAAGAAGAAAATTTATCTTCAATGCGAATACGCTGCCGTCGGCCCCTAAGATAATTTTGAAACCATCCAACCACTGATGGAGATATGTTAATGGAACGTAACAGACTCAACAAGATATCAAAATCAACGGTATTGAAGGCATTGCTAAAATCTAATAATACCAACACAGTGAGCTGTTTATTATCCATACCTCGACGAATATCGTCAGTAACTTTAACCAAAGTTGTAGTCGTACTATGACCCGACCGGAAACCGGATTGAACAGGATTCAAAGGCAATTTCTATCCAGATATATACTTAATTGGTGAAAAACTCCATGCACGACCAGACTTGCGCTTTATATAAGATAAGAAGCTGCCCCGGCGTGAAGCACCGCCGCAGCCTTGCAAGGACATCTAGTTTCCTTGCAGCTGCTTTGGTCCCGGACTCAATAAACCGCCCATAGTTGAGGTTCGGAGAAATCTCAACCCCTAACAACTAAAGGCGGTGTACTTCAAGATACATTTCGGAAAGTAGGAGCTAGGGTAAGCGGGCTCCTTTTAGTGGTAAAAGACACACTTGTGTTTTGGAGGCTTTAAATCTCACCAGATTGGCATCGCCCCGTTCGGTGACTGTCTGCAGTGAGAGATTCGCACGCTCAACCACAGCTTCTCTTTCGAACTGGATTTGATCCCGACTAGCCCGAGCATTCGGCTGGTACCTCTCCACAACTGTGTTGTCGTCTGCATACCCATAGATAAGAATAATATGTAGCGAGAAGAAAGTTGCAGAGAAAACAGACCCCTGAGGAACTCTGGCGTTTGTCGCGATGGGATTGGACGAGCACCCATCGACGACGACTCGGAGAGATCGTTCACTCAGAAAGTCCTCACCCAGTCAATCAGGCCTGGGAATAAGCCATACGCACCAGCTTAAGGAACTACCAGTTTGCCCAAAAGTCGCTAGTATTATAAATAAAAATAATTATTCCACGTTTTTATATTGTCGTTTAAAAAAAGCAGACCTTTTTCCATTTAATGTAGAAAATTTAATTTTCTCGGACCGTAAATTCTGTGAACTATTTCGTTATATATGGGACGGGTTAAGGCCCTAACGAAATTAAAGGGTTACCTACGGGATAGCTAGGAGCTTGAATATTAAGCTTACATGATTTAACACCTCGTGAAGTTGAGAGCTCGTCTGGCATGCAGTAAATAAATTATGTAAAGTAAAATAAAATCGTATAAGAGCCAGTTTTTAATTCAAATTCGTGTTATTAAATCTTTATATTTATAAATATATAATCGTTAGTGCATCTGTAAGTGATCATGTAACTTCTGAACGACTTGACCGATTGAGGTCATATTCACAATATAATTTGTTGGCTTCTGGATCCGATACGTGGCGCTGTGGTTGAATTATTTATAAATTTTGTATTTACACTGTAAAAACTTCGGAGTGAAACCAGAGTGAAACTCATAGCGCCACCTACCGGAAAGATCAGAACAACGTCTGCCGGGCCAGATGGTTAAGAGAACGGATTACCAACAGTTACGTAGCAATATTCATAATGACTAGACAATGTAATAAAATATTTTGTAGTGTAAAGTGGTTAACTTTTTAATTGGTTGAGAGAAATGCCTGAAAGCCAAGCTTATTTCAATTGACTAACCTGAGTCTATTTGGGTGTTTGATGACCCAGTTAAATTGTAGAGTTGCTTCCTTCATTTTATTTTGTATTTTGACTATGTCAACAGCCATACCGTAGCTGCAGCTAAAATAGTAGGTGCGGTGCGCGTGTGGTGTTGGTAGAGGTCTAGTTTAGTCGTCGTTGAGATGTAATGGCGATGACTGAACATAGAGATGAATGCTCGTAAAAATAAAATGAAGCGTAGTATACATTTGTTGCGTAACGAACGATTAAAAAAATTATGGCTCTTGGACATTTTATTTTGTGATAATAAGTAAAGTTTCCTTTGAATTGATCTAGTTGAAGTAGAATTATGTATTGAAAAAGTTGCCGGAGGTATTTCCAAGCGTTCATACTCTTACTCATTTTTTACTTGTGAGTCATTCAGGAGCGATGAACATCTGATGGTGTGGTGGAAGGTCTTTGTCTCGTAGAGACTACTGTTGGTCGACTTGGAACGATTTGATAGTTGTTGTCTCTACAGTAGATCGTATCACAAGAAGTGATGAAGATATAGGTAACAGTTTGTTGCTAGCCATTGCGGAATTATGACCAGTGTGTAATCAAATAGGTAACTCAAGTGATTTCTCTGTGTCTTGGCACACTATATATAATGATTTTTTCGGGAAAACTTGGCGGGAATAGTGATCAAAAGAGTTATTACTCCGTAATTATTATTATACAAAGTATGTTTTGTAAAGTACCCTTAACCGACGAGCATGTATGTGTAGGTACATATATAGACGTAAAGGAGACGTTTTATCACGAGTATTAGCAATGCCGCAAATGTCAACCGTGAGTGTCAACAAAAAATTCAACGCAACTTTTGCATTTTAATCCAGACGATTAAAACTCGGATATAGAGGGATGGTGTAATGTTATAAAAAAAATATTGCACAAAATAAACGCTTAGATAGAAAATTATTAGATTTGTTAATGTTATTAACAATCGCTTAAATAACCCGCCAGCATAAAAGTTGCTCTAAGTAGATATAGAGTTGAACCGGCAATGATTGACTTTATAGTAAATATGCTCAGTTGACGAACAATAAAGATTGCTGGTGAATCTCAAGTTGTCCATATAAAGAAAGGCTGCCCGCAGGGTGGGGTTCTTTCACCTCTCCTATGGAATATGTTAATAAATGAACTAATCAGCAAACTAAATGCCAATCACTTTGATACAATTGGTTTTATGCAGATGACCTGACAATGCTGGTCTCGGGAAAAATAGCAAGCATGGTGTGCGACCTGACTCATGCAGCTCTCCGTATAGTGAAGAGTTGGTGCAAGGAACTTACGTTACGACTTAACTGTTAACTCAAATAAAAAGGTTCTAGTAATATTCACACAGAAACGAATGCTGAATAACTATCACCTGCCAAGTCTTTTAAGCATAAAACTCCAGTTATCCTCTAAGGTAAAACACTTAGGTCTTACCTTTGGATAGTAAACTAAACTGGAATAAACACAACAATGTAACTCTGCAATCAAGGGACACAGTGGATCCACGGGCAACGGCGCAGCAGACGAACTGACCAGGAGAGGATCGGCTATGGCCGTTATAGGGACGGAACCGATCATTCCGATCCCTTTTGGTAACAGTCGTTCACTGGTACGTAATAACTTTACAGACGCTCAGCTTTGGAAAAATCTAGTAGACTGTAGGCAAACTAGGGAGGCCCTGCCAGAAATAAACAGTAGTTTAACCAGTAGTTTAACAGTAGTCTTAATGAGATTGAACAAGCCACAGATCAGGATAGCAACAAGTGCTATTACAGGACATAGCTCCTTTAACATAGTACATTTATTTACTATTAGCTGGTACCTGGCGCCACAGAAAAATGTTGGTACGATACGCGCGTCACCTACTGTAAGTTAATTGTACGATCACAAGTGCAAGCAATAAGTTGACAAAGTTTTTGAGCAAACTGATGAACGGTGTGGCAGCGCATAAAATACAAACATACCAAAATTATTTTTTGTAATATATTAGATAGGTATCCGACACTATTCCGATGATATCCCGGACGTCAGTCTGAGCGAGATTAGAATGGCTCTCAGCACCTTAAAACGGCAGGCCCCAGGCGAGGATGGAATTACAGCGGAGCTTCTGAAAGCGGGTGGAAAACCGGTACTTGAAGTCCTTCAGAAGCTCTTTAATTCCGTCCTCCATGGTGGCATTACACCGGAGGCGTGGAGCAGAAGTGCGGTGGTCTTGTTCTTCAAGAAAGGCGACAACGCTCTCTTGAAGAACTACAGACCGATTTCCCTTCTGAGCCGCGTCTACGTGCTGTTTTCGAGAGTCATTACGAATCGTCTCGCATGCAGACTCGACGACTTCCAGCCTCCCGAACAAGCCGGTTTCCGAAAAGGCTTTAGCACCATAGACCACATACATACCCTTCGGCAAATTGTACAGAAGACCGACGAGTACAATCTACCACTTTGCCTTGCGTATGTGGACTATGAGAAAGCCTTTGATTCCGTCGAAATCTGGGCGGTGCTGCAGTCCCTTCAGCGGTGCCAAGTGGACTGTCGGTATATCGAGGTGCTGAAGTGTTTGTACAGTAGGGCTACGATGGCTATCCGAGTACAGAACCAGAGTACGAAACCTATCCAACTGCAGAGAGTTGTAAGACAGGGTGACGTAATATCCCCGAAACTCTTCACCGCTGCATTGGAAGACGTTTTCAAGCTACTGGACTGGAAAGGATACGGTATTAACATCAATGGCGATTACATCACTCACCTTCGATTTGCCGACGATATAGTCCTTATGGCAGAATCGCTGGAGGACCTAAGCACTATGCTCAATGACCTCAATAGTGTCTCCCAACGGATAGGTCTCAAGATGAACATGGACAAAACAAAATCATGTTTAATGTCCATGTCACACCTATGCCGGTAGTTGTTGGAGCACTAAGCTCGAAGTTGTTGACGAATATGTTTACCTGGGACAAATAGTCCGACTAGGTAAGTCCAACTTCGACCGAGAGGTCAATCGACGGATTCAACTCGGCTGGGCAGCGTTCGGGAGATTACGACCCATCTTCTCGTCAGGCATACCTCAAAACCTCAAAACTAAGTTGTACAACCAGTGCGTGTTGCCAGTGATGACATACGGAACTGAGACGTGGTCCTTCACTGCTGGCCGTATGAGGAAGCTCAAGGTCGCTCAGCGAGCTATGGAGAGGGCTATGCTCGGGGTTTCTCTGCGTGATAAACTTAGAAATGAGGATATCCGCAGTAGAACCAGAGTAACCGACATAGCCCAAAGGATTAGTAAGCTGAAGTGGCAATGGGCCGGCCATATAGCTCGAAGAACCGACAACCGATGGGGAAGAAAGGTTCTCGAGTGGCAGCCTCGTACCGGCAGGCGAAGTGTAGGGCGTCCCCCCACTAGATGGAGTGACGACCTGGTAAGACATGCAGGAAGTCAATGGATGCAGGTGGCTCGGGACCGTGCTTTGTGGCATTCCGTGGGGAGGCCTATGTTCAGCAGTGGACTGTGAAGGGCTGTAATGATGATGATGAATGATTAGATAGGTGTTACAGATAGTCCCTGTGCAGGACATGTATGGGGAGGAGGAAACGGCGGCCCACGTGTTGCTGGGATGTCCGGAGTTCGCTACATATAGGGCTAAACATCTCGGTATACCGGGAACACTCCCCGAAGTTGCTCGTAACATCAAAGGACTGTTGAACTTCTTCGGGAATATTTCATGGCTCGAATAATCACAATTCAGAGTATTCCTGCCCATACGCAAAATATGACGAGCACACATTCCACCTGATTGTAAGTAGATGCTGTAGCCCATAGACATACTACATTTACCCTCGATTAAGATTCAAAATGAAGATGCGTTGCCACCTTTGAGGACTAACAAGCAAGGCCACGTATCCAGTAATAACCGGCGAAGTGCGAGTCGGACTCGCGCGTCAAGGGTTCCGTACCATCGTAATACACGTTTCTAGGAGGGGGTCCCCTTTTAATTTTTAACTTATTTTAATTTTTATTATACACAATCTGTGAAAATTTCAACTGTCTACCTATTACGGTTCATGAGATACAGCCATGACAGACAGACGGACGGATGGCCGGACAGCGGAGGCTTAGTAATAGGGTCCCGTTGGATATCCTTTGGGCACAGAACCTTAAAAAGGGTCTCCGTTTCTCTACACTCTATTTACGAAACTAGCATTAATCTGCTATTTCACCCTGGTATTCTGTGAGAGCGGTCTCTCCCAGGTCGAGACTACCCATTCATGCTACAACCATAATATAGCTACAGCATTGCCACGTATAGTGTTGTCGGACTTTACATGTCTTCGTAATATATGTTCTTCAGACATGCATGTTTTCTCGCAATGTTTTCTTTCACTGTTAAACGCGTGATTAATCAGCACTTAAAATTGCAATTAACAATTTCATTGTTGACGACGTGAATACAACTCCTTTGTAATAACAAAAAGACAATGTTGTTATTGACAGGAGTTTATTGTAGATGATGGTAGGTTAATTTTATAAATACATTTTATAATTATATTTACTTGGGGCTCATTACATTTCCATTCTCATCCATTACATAGGCCTCTTCCATAGATTGCCTTATAAGGGGAATTTTCCTACAGTTACCGCGCTTGGCAGGCGGGGTTTTAAAAAAAATAAAATTAAGTTGTTATCAGGAAAACGCTGCCACACATCTTCTGTTGTAATTTCTCTTTATATGTCGTTAGAGGCTAGAACATCCTCATGTTCTTACACCGCCGCTACAAGGTCATTTATATTTATTTTTACCTTATTTCAAAACTATGTGTCGGGTCCAAGGGCTACGTTTTACAATCATATTTGCAAGATGGAATTTAGATCTTTTCTTTTACGTAAATTATTTAAATAAACATCTTAGACCAACAAAAAACGACAGAACACTACGTACCTACATTTTAAGTTGCGTTAAAACTATGCTCACCTTCTTATCTCACTCACGCACACATCTTTATTTCTTTAGTATAAGCACATGAGTAAAGAATACGGTTTCTTTACTCATGTGGTATAAGTAAAGGTTCGCTGCCCGACACACAAACATGCACCCTAAATAATGTTATAAGTTGCAAATTAATTTAGATGCATATGTGTGCGTGAGTGCGTACTTACGCTCACTAGATGCTAGTTGGGACTAAGGTGAAGTTATTTGTTACGCCGATGGTCACACAGTGTCATCATCATTGAAAGTAGCAGGGAGCACCGTCTAAGGTGCGATACATTTGGTACTGCAACGACATATACCATATTCTTTCTACATTGAAGAATTAATAAAGAGCAATACAACCTGCTGTGAACTGTCAGGCTGATAAAGAAGAAACAAAGTAGGAAAAGAAGTAATTTAATATAATACTCACATTAGCGGCAGTGCAAGCGTCACCAGGGACACCATAAGCAAGCTCTCCAAAGACAGCGATGGTCTGGCCAACAGCCAAGGCCTAGCTCCTGGAGTCAGACTGATTCGCCAGATAATCGACTATTTGGGCTATTGTCAGCACGTAGATATTGGTTACGCCATCATCGAACATGATGTTGTACGCGTTTTCGATTGCAGAGCTACCGAAATTAATAAAATTAATTTATGCCAATTATTAAAGAAGAATGTTTGAAGATATTTGTTATTTAGTTCTTTACTAAGTGGTAGGACATTTCTATTTTACTGAATTCGTCTGGACCACCAATACAACAATTCTTAAAGCACAGATGAAGATCACTCTAGACTAGAAATGATACCTCAGACCTCATTTTACGAATGCCTGCATGCAACTTAAAACTTTTTTATTCCTCCTTTATTCAAATATACAATATTTATTACCATATTAAAATAAAAAATAAAAAACAACTAAAGCTAAACACTTAAATTATTATACAGACCTACTCCCCGCGGTATAGTGCCAAGAACGCTGGCTTCGGTTCCTCGCTGAGTGGCTTTACTTATCCTTTGAGCGAGAAAAGAACCAGCATCACCAAAAGAACCATATCATTAGTAGCGACGAAAAGTCACGGATACAGTTCCTTTAGGAACTTCACCGTTCGTGGATCCCACGGACTGATAGTCTCTATAGCAAATTGCACAAATATGTAGTCATCTCACAGATATTCATATTTGCATCCTTACTAAGTTCAGTCGCCTTCGATGCCTTTCCGGCTCTAAACGAGGTACACCTGAGATGTGAGGCTGCTCAAAGTGTCTACGTACGTAGCGTCCTACACTAGACCCTCTCTCCCAAGGGACCAAAGTTATACCGTCAGGTCTCCTGTCATAGTCTTAAAATATTCCTCAAGGCACTAAAACCAAAGGAACATTTATAGAGACAAGAGCTCTTCGGATAATATCGTTCATACAACCGTGACGGTACGTCATACCAGCACTTTTTTAACATGACAATCCGTGGAGCCCTAAACTCCTCGACGCCGCTACCACAAGGATTCTTCCTTTTGTCTCAAAACAAACATATTATGGAATTAGTTTCCCTTAAATATCATGAAGGCTCAAAGGGTTGTCTTTCAAAAACTAATGAAGGATCGTTATTTAAATTACTATTTAATATAATACATTTTGTTATCTTATCTACTTCTCTCACTTAAATTTTTGTATATACATATATATATATATATGTATATACAAAAATTTAAGTGAGAGAAGTAAGGGACTCACACTACAGCATATAAATATATATATATATTTATATGCTGTAGTGTGATTCCCTTATTCTATGCGTACAAAATGTATAAACATATAACGTGTGTATTTTTATTGAATGCCCTTATTTGTATTGCATAGCACATTCACATAACGGTAGATGAGAACGAGAGTGTCTCTGTGTGGGCTATAAAATATCTGACTTTCATCTATTAACTTTTTTAAGGTTGGCAATGATTGACATTTAGCATGAGATTTGAGAACGCCATCAACTTTATCAATCATCATCCTTATCATAATTATTATCATCGTCTAATATTTAGGAATGTAAATTATTATCATCGTAATTACAGTCCTTGCCATGTCCACTCCTTAACTCAGGCCTCCCAAGGAATGCTACCAAAATACGGCCGTGAACTGTATTATTAGGTTGTCACTCCATCTGGTAGGGGTATAAGGCTGTCACTAGAGAACATTTCTTCCTCATCGGTTATCGGCTCTTCGAGTTATATGGCCTGCCCATTGCTAGATAAGCTAATAAATATGTGGATATAAATTGTATAAAATTTATAAAAGATTAACTTCTTCATCATCATCATCTGCCCGTAAAAGTCAACTGCTGGCCATGGGCCTTTTCCTGTTGTAAGATGGATAATATGCCTTCATCGTCACGCTTAATTGACAGATGATGTCAGTACCAGGTGACTCGCAACGTTGACGTTTTTTGCATGTTGGTAAGTAATGCTGTGGCCCTTAACATCTACATTTATCATCGAGAAAAAAAGATGCGTTGTCATCCTTGAGGACTAAGATGGAATGCCAGTAAAAAGTGTCTTCCGTTCGCTCTTCTCGTCACCGGTTAGATTAAGACGATTATACTGCCATCTACTGGAAGTCATCAGATCTTTCGTGGATTTCCGCAGCCCACCCTTACGATGCCAACATGAAGAAATAGAGTGATGGATTCCCTCACGCCGCGGCGCACGGCAATGTGTTTTGTAACAAGATTATATAGGGTTTCAATGATGTCTTTTTATTTATCTCTTAAATTATAAGCGTCCGTGATAATAACAGAATGACCATGTAGTAGCGGTATAAGAATATCCACTACCCCGTTCATTTTGTGGGTGTGGTAAGAGGCAACAGAGGGAAACAAATCAGCAGCGTCTTCCTAATAACGACTCAAAATAAAAAAACTGCGGTTGCTAACCCGCTTGCCAAGCGTGGCATCTATGGCAAATATACCCCCGATTGCCTCAATGTAGGGGGAGGCCTCTGCTCGGCAGTGGGCTTTAATCGGCTCTAATGGTTATGTAAAATTCACTCAGACAGGTACTAAGATTTTCTAAATCAGATTTTGATGTTCAAAAAATCTAATCATATTTTATGTGTGCTTGTTAAACCACGTCAAATATATTTTCCATAAACTGAAACAAATGATCCCGGAGCGTGGGATTAAGTGGTGACAGCTATTCTGTTGTTCATAACAACACTATCCCTTGGGATTGACGATGTCGAGGGGATGCTGTTTTCATATTTCACAATGCGGGAATTAACTAACTGCCAATGCTTGATAATATTTCCTAGTGGAAGCCATTTATCGTTTTTGATTTGTTTGTGGCGACCATGGTAACGGCGGGACAGGGGGTGCTAAGAATCTCCGGTGGAGGTTCGGTTGCCACCTAAGATGACTCGACCTGGCAACATATAACGCACGCACCCTGAGGACTGACGAGAAGATCCTGGAGCTGGAAGAAGAGATAGACAAGTTCCGCTGGAATATTATAGGATTATCCGAGTTCTGAAGAGAGGGGGAGGATACGATAATCCTCGAATCCGGCAACTTGTTCTATCACCGGGAAGGCGACCATCTGTCCCAAGGAGATGTCGGATTTATGTCCACAAGCCTCTCGTTAACAACGTTGTAAAGATTGGGAGTGTGTCGACGAGGGTTGCGTACCTTATACTCAGAATCACCAAACGGTATTCGCTGAAAGTCATACAGGTTTTCGCACCAACCTCGGCATATCCCGATAAGGAGGTGGAGGAAATGTATGAGGATATATCTAGAGCCATGCATTCCTCCAAAACCGACTATACGGTGTTAATGGGAGACTTCAACGCAAAACTGGGCACAAGAGAGAACAGTGAGCTTAAGGTAGGGAAATTTGGAATAGGGCAACAGAACCCAAGGGGCCAGCAGCTGGCCGATTTCATGGAGAAAGAGGGACTCTTTATGATGAACTTTTTCTTCCAGAAGCGGCCCCACAGGAAGTGGACCTGGTCGAGCCCCGACGGTTCGACGAAAAATGAGAATGAAGTCATCATTATGACGACTAGACGAAAACTGTTCAGTGATGTCTCAGTGAACGCGAGGGTGAAAACTGGAAGCGATCACCGAATGGTTAGAGACTGAATCTAAACGTTAAGTTGGAAAGGACACATCTAATGAAGTCAACGGTCCGTCCCCCTCGTGCTCTAATCCAAAGTTCTGAAACCTTTCAGCTCGAGTTACAAAACCGTTTTCAGTGCCGAGAAGACTGCAATGCAGTGGACGATATGAATGACAAGCTCGTGGAAACTGTCCATGCGGTCGGAGCTAAGTTCTGCAAGACCCGCCACGATCACAATTTTAATCTCATGGCTGTTAGATGGGAAATGAAGCTGCAGTCTTCAGCAGATTTGACAGCATACAGGCAACTGAACAGACAGATCTCCAAATGTATGAGACTCACGCAACTTTAATACTGCTCGTATTGAAGAAGCGATCGAGCGAAACCATGGCTCCAAAGTCTTTGCCAGAGATCTGTCTGCCAGAAAGAGCCAACTATCGAAGCTGAAGGCCGAGTGTGGCAGCATCGTTTCCGGGACACCCAAGATTTTAAGTGAAGTTGAGAGGTTCTACGGGCAGCTGTACACATCATCGTTGGAGCCACACTCAGGTGTAAGTAACGATCCAAGAGCAAGTCTTATCCGACACTATTCCGATGTTATTCCGGACATCAGTCTGAGCGAGATTAGAATGGCTCTCCAGCACCTTAAAAACGGCAAGTCCCCGAGCGAGGATGAAATTACAGCGGAGCTTCTGAGAGCGGGTGGAAAACCGGTACTTGATTTCCTTCAGAAGCTCTTTAATTCTGTCCTCCATGGTGGCACTACACCGGAGGCGTGGAGCAGAAGTGCGGTGGTCTTGTTCTTCAAGAAAGTCGACAACGCTCTCTTGAGGAACTACAGACCGATTTCCCTTCTGAGCCGCATCTACGTGCTGTTTTCGAGAGTCATTACGAATCGTCTCGCACGCAGACTCGACGACTTCCAGCCTCCCGAAAAAGCCGGTTTCCGAAAAGGTTTTAGCACCATAGACCACATACATACCCTTTGGCAAATTGTACAGAAGACCGAGGAGTACAATTTGCCACTATGTCTTGCGTATGTGGACTATGAGAAAGCCTTTGATTCCGTCGAAATTTGGGCGGTGCTGCAGTCCCTTCAGCGGTGCCAAGTTAATTATCGAAGTGCTGAAATGTTTGTACAGTAGGGCTACGATGGCTATCCGAGTACAGAATCATAGTACGAAACATATCCAACTGCAGAGAGGTGTAAGACAGGGTGACGTTATATCCCCGAAACTCTTCACCGCTGCATTGGAAGACGTTTTCAAGCTACTGGACTGGAAAGGGTACGGTATTAAAATCAACGGCGAGTACATCACTCACTTTCGATTTGCCGACGATGTAGTCCTTATAGCATAATCGCTGGAGGAGCTAAGCACTATGGTCAATGACCGCAATAGTGCCTCCCAACGGATAGGTCTTAAGATGAACATGGAGAAAACAAAGATCAAAAAAAAGTTGTTGGGAGCACTAAGCACGAAGTTATTGACGAGTATGTTTAACTGGGACAAATAGTCCAACTAGATAAGTCCAACTGAGAGGTCAATCGACGGATTCAACTCGGCTGGGCAGCGTTCGGGAAATTACGGCACATTTTCTCGTCAGGTATACCTCAAAACTTGAAAACGAGAATGTACAACCAGTGCGTGTTGCCAGTGATTACTTATGGAACTGAGACGTGGTCCTTCACTGCTGGCCGTATGAGGACGCTCAAGGTCACTCAGCGAGCTATGGAGAGGGCTATGCTCGGGGTTTCTCTGCGTGATAAACTTAGAAATGAGGATATCCAAAGTAGAACCAGAGTGACCGACATAGCCCAACGGATTAGTAAGCAGAAGTGGTAATGGGCCGGCCATATAGCTCAAAGAACCGACAACCGATGGGGAAGAAAGGTTCTCGAGTGGCTGCCTCGTACCGGTAGGCGAAGTGTAGGGCGATCCCCCATTAGATGGAGTGACGACCTGGTAAGGCATGCAGGAAGTAGATGAATGCAGGTGGCTCAGGACCGTGCTTTGTGGCATTCGTTGGGGGAGGCCTATGTTCAGCAGTGGACTTGTGAATCGCTGTAATGATGATGATGATGAAGTTAAAAAAGTTTTAAAAATTTCTAAAGAATAGTCAAGTTAATTAACAGTAGTATAAAACAGGTACCTATCCTGTAGATTTAAGGTTAGTTTTGGTACGACGTATTTACAAAAGTGGACGTCACGACGATTACAGTAATTACAGGCCTATTACTATACTCCCGATAGTTGACAAAATTCACAACCAACCATCTTCATAACTTTAATCAAAAACATAAAATTATTACTGCATCACGAATGGGTTTGCTCTATCGGGGAAGAACCACGCTTGCACATAACACCAGCGTAAAATAGCAGCATATGGCGCTGTGTTTCGCATGGTGAGTGACGAAAATCGGAGAGTTTTCACTGTAGAATATGAGACATTCTGTCTCAATTCTTACAGGTGAACGTATCTGTATTTTGATTCTTCATCAAGACGTGTACGGGCTACAACATTCACTTATAAAAGATATAAAGTTACATCCTATATGTCTCCCGTTTCTGGGCACAGGCCTTCTCTAATTTTTAAGAGGATTTAGGTTTAGATTTAGGTAAGAGATGTGAAAAATGAAAGGCTGTAATATAAAGTGTATAAAAACAAACAAGACACTTTTAACAAAACTAATGAGTTTTGTTAAAATTAGAAAATATAAAAGAACTGATTAAAACGCTGTTACACTCCTTATATGATTTTTATATTTGGTAGCAAAAAAAAAGTAAATAAAAAGGAACTTACCGATGCCAGGGACAATATCAGTACAATAGGCAGAATTTAGGTGGTCTTCAAGCGACCAAAACGGTATATAATAAACACGATCCAGTTCGTTCTTACCCGCTATATATATATCTTAATAATGGTAATGTATACAAAATGCATTTGTATAAACGTAATATCAGCAAAACGTAATATCCTCAGATACGTAATAGACTCAGTCACCGGTTGCTACTTCTGGTCACTGGTAACAATTTGTTGCTTGTTTTCCGTCAGTTTCACGATGTATGTTGATTATACGTCGACGTAGAGGTCGCCGTCAATTTTTATTATTGTTGCTTGTGTTTTCAACTGACGACTTTTTGTTTCACCACTTCACTGGATACGTGGTAAGTCAGCACGTACAATTTCCCATAACAGATTCATTTGTCCTCAAAGGACTCGTACACGTTTTGCTCCCTTGCCGTGATGAAATCTTACGGCGAGCTACACGGCTCTCGTATTTGTTTAAATAAAATTCATAAAAACTGAAACAAAGCTTTTGTACGATTGTTGACCATATCTACCTAGTAATTAGACACCCAACGATGTGATGAACTATTACATCAAATAGAAATAAAGTCACACGGTGCACTTAATTTCCAATTATTTAGGTCAGATAACGTGATAACATATGAAGATGGTAAAATGAAACCTATGCCGACAGACACCCAATAAAAGAGCTTCTTTCCTAATCTCAGTTTTGTGTACACAGTACTGGATACTGTGTACACAGTACTAGATACAACACTGTTATACAAAACACACGTGTTTTGTATAACAGTGTTGTTAGCCATTTTGCCAAACGTGGTAATTGTGGTAAATCATCACGATAATGGCCACTGCTCTAGATATTTTTAAGTGTGATAATTTTTGATGCTGCATGAATAAGTATTCAGTAGTATTCTAAAATTTAATTTTATCAGTTACTTATCATTAGTTTATTTAGAAGAAAGTAGAGGGCGCTATATTACATTAATACTATGAAAGTCAAAACTATACTATCTAGTAATATCAGCTATAGAAGGTTGGGGTGCGACTGGCTCAAGAGCCACCCCAAAGCCGGGAACATTTATTTATTATATAAAAAAAGGCATAAAGTGATGTTAATTCTGTTAAAAATCTGTTTATGTTAAAAAAACGCTATTAGCGCCGCTAGCGGTGAAAAACTATTTGACGATATGACCATATTATCATGAAATAGCAATATTGTGTTTAGTTATTAATATCGTTAAACGATCCTAGTCATTGATTTGGCTAAGCTATATCATGACATGGTCAACAAACAATATCATGAAATGACACCATTTCACGAAATAATGATTTATGAGAATTTTGCAATAATTGCAGGCAGACCAGTTTTAATTAGTTTACATACAGATATAGTGTCAAACGTATGAAAATTGATATGTTTTTTAGTTTAAAATAATATCAATTTTCATAGTTTTGATAGATGTCACTATTATCTATTATTTTTTAATTTTTAATTATTACACTTTTAAAATGAAATAACGATTAAATTAAACGTTAGGATTTTTAAATATTTTTGTAAATGTTTGAACATATAAATGTAAGTTATTTATATTTTTTATTTTATTAGTTACTAAAGGCAAAATATAGGCTTTTTTCATTTGATGACAGATGGCGCTGTTTTGATAATTAAAACGTATATCGTCAGCGGAGTTTCAAATTATCCCGTCTATTAATTGACATAATCATATATAATAGAAAATTAACCTCTAAAGGAAGAAAAATACTTAACCTTCTTTTTTAAGTTTCATAATCGGATAAAAAGTAGCCTATAGGTTGCCCCGGGTTACTAACTACCTACATATAACATTTAATGGAAATCGGTTCAGTAGTTTTTGCGTGAATCGGTAATACACAGACAGACAGACAGACAGACAAAAATTCTAAAATATACTAATTTGGCTTCAGTACCCTTTATATTAGTCCCCTGGACTTATTTTTGAAGAGTATATTAGAATTACGGACACGACTTTTCTACAGATTTATTATATGTATAGATAAAGATTTATTAAATTCTAACCTTAGAATCCTTTTAGCCTCTCGAACAAGCCGGTTTCCGAAAAAGCTTTAGTACTATAGACCACATACATACCCTTCGGCAAATTGTACAGAAGACCGAAGAGTACAATGCGCCACTTTGCCTTGCGTATACGGACTATTAGAAAGCCTTTAATTCCGTCGAAATTTTAGGTGGTGCTATAGTCCCTTCAGCGGTGCCAAGTTCACCGTCGGTTTATCGAAGTGCTGAAGTGTTTGTACAGTAGGGCTACGATGGCTATCCGAGCACAGAACCAGAGTACGAAACCTAGCTACTGCAGAGAGGTGTAAGACAGGGTGACGTTATATCCCCGAAACTCTACACCGCTGCATTAGAAGACGTTTTCAAACTACTGGACTGGAAAGGATACGGTATAAACATCAATGGAGAGTACATCACTCACCTTCGATTTACCGACGATATAGTCCGTATGGCAGAATCGCTGGAGGACCTAAGCACTATGCTCAATGACCTCAATAGTGTCTCCTAACGGATAGGTCTTAAGATGAACATGGACAAAACAAAGATCATGTGTAATGTCCGCCGCTATGCCGGTAGTTGTTGGGAGCACTAATTTCGAAGTTGTTGATGTCCGACTACGTAAGTCCAACTTCGACCGAGAGGTCAATCGACGGATTCAACTCGGCTGGGCAGCGTTCGGGAAATTACGACACATCTTCTCGTCAGGTATACCTCAAAACCTGAAAACGAGATTGTACAACCAGTGCGTGTTGCCAGTGATGACTTATGGATCTAAGACGTGGTCCTTCACTGCTGGCCGTATGAGGACGCTCAGGGTCGCAGGGTGATAAATACAGGACAGATTTTTAATGGCTGATACAGACAAATTTGTTTGGTCGAACCTTAACCTCATCATCGTGTGTAGATCAGTGTGCGCAGGTATTATACGGCTTTAATATTTTTCTTCTTTAATCGTATAATCAGATGCCTGACTGGCCACCGCAGTTTGTTATCAACTTAAAAAGCATTCGGGCTATACTGGTTGCTTCGTCGTTTATATTGGTACAATAATAAAATAGAATCATTTAACAGGGTCTGTTTTTTCATCATTGTATAACGTGGTCTACGTTATACAAGGCGAGAGTGAACAGACTTTTGTTAAGCGAAGCCATTGCGATTTCCTATCTAGGGCTGCATCATCACTTACCAATAAGTGGGCATCTCATCCATTGATTTACCTAAGAAAAAAAAAAGAAACGTAGATAGTTGAATACAAGAGTTTTGGCTAATTCATTTCACTTTTGTTCAGTATTGCTGTAAAAATCTCATATCTAACATATTTGAGTAATTATTCTATTTAGTAAACAAATCATCGCTCATTTTACACTTATTTATGATGTCTTCATTTATCCAATTCTCTTTATTTCGTTTGCTACTTTGTTTTTTTTAAATTAATTAACATTTACTGTAGCATTTCATAAAATTAGTTTTGATAAAATTGTTTATATCTACTAATAGAACATTGCGTATAATTAACCGATGACCAGTCTATTTCGTTTAGCATTGTATGAAGTTTGTTGTCGTATAAAATATTTTTTTCAAATTCATCCCGTGTGTACGAAACAGGTTCGACGCATGTTAGCACAGTCATGCGATGGTCTGCTAATACACTACCAATAGCGCCCAAGTACAAGCCTAACGTGCGCGATCGCAATATGATGTGATCTGTACAACTTTTAGTTATTTTGTCTTTTATTTTTTCTATTCTGGTGTAATCTGTTATCGCACACATTAGACCGCACTCAGCCATTTTACTTAAATAATGTTCTTGAATAGGTATAATACATTTAATGTTAATATTCATATCACCCAAGATGGTTAAGTTATGTTTTTAGCGAAGTTAATTCTATTATGTGACACAACTCTTGTATAAACAAGTGTTTGTTCTCATTCGGTGGTCTATATAAACAAAGATGGAATTTTTGTGAATTGTGGGTGGAAATTTTGCTTATGAGTGATTTATAGTGTAATGTTTTCATGATTATAATTTTAAATTTTTTTATAGGAGAGGGGGCAAACGAGCATGCGGCTCACCTGATGGTAAGTGACTACCGCCGCCCATGAACAACTGTAACACCAGGGGAACCATAGGAATTACAGATGCGTTGCCGGCCTTTTAAAAAGGAGTAGGCTCTTTTCTTGAAGGTCCCTAAGTCGTATCGGTCCGGAACAATCGCTAGTGGTAAACTATTCCACAAGGAAGTTGTGCGAGGAAGAAAACATCTTCTAAATCGCACAGTGGTGGACTGCCAATCATCCAGATGGTGTGGATGGTATCGGGAACTCTGCCGCGATGTGCGTTCGTGAAATTTGGCGGCTGGGATTAATCCGAAAAATTCCTCAGAGCACTCCCCGTGGTAAATGCGAATGAAAATGCAAAGAGATGCAATATCTCTTCGCAGCGCCAATGAATCGAGCCGATCGGAAAGGACTCGGTCGTCGACGATTCGAGCCGCTCTGCGCTAGATGCGGTCAAGTGGAAGCAGCTGGCACTGGGGAGCCCCAGCCCAGAGATGGGAACAGTATTCCATGTGAGGCCGAACTTGCGCCTTGTAAAGTTGCAGGCGTTGTGCCGGCATGAAATACTGTCCCGCTCTGCTGAGCACGCCAAAATTTTTAGAGGCCAATTTGGCCTTCTCTTCCAAGTGACCACGAAACTGTACGTCACTCGATATGTCGACGTAAAGGAGGCGAGAGAGGTGTGCCAGGATCGTGCCAAATGGAAGTCCGTAGTCTCTGCCTACCCTCTGGGTGACAGGCGTGAGTGTTTATGTATGTATGTATGTATGTACCTTAGGTTAATATAAATAAAAGTGAAACTTTAGGTATAAATTTGTAGAAATCATTTAGATTAATACAGTCGTATATTTCTGAGAAGTTAGTAAGAGAATCCATTATGATAGTTATCATTATTACTGTTCGCAGCAATAAAATGTGTTTAAAAACATAGTGATTAAAAACAATATTAAAAGTGTAATTAGGAAAAGTGTTAGTGACAAACCTAAGTGAAAGTTGCAATAGTGTAATTTTGCAACATGTTTACAACCCTTAGTATTATAGTATAGAGCATCATGTAATAACCCTTATTTGTACAACACAAAGCCGGTCAATCAGAGTGCGCCACGTTTTAGAACAATCGGGCATTGCCTAATATTAAGACCCGAAAATAATGAAAATAATTTTATGCTCTAGAAGAATTGTAAACATAGTATTTAATTAGATTGAGGTTTATAGAATAAGGAAATATAAGAATATTTAGCGTTATGTAATATATTATTTCCCACTTATAGTAAAATTAAAGAATCAATGTACCCAAATATTGTGAAATTTTGGGATATTTTTGTTAATAACTTTTTACATTGTTAATATATTAAGAAACCTTTATGATGTTCTAATAGACAACTAAATTACCGATTTAACCATGTATAGTAAATTAGCGTAAGAATTAATCATATATAGAAAAATTGTAAATTATGATAATTCTATAGTGAAAATATTAAACAATAAAGAGGCAAAACAGACAATGGCAAGCGGCTCACTTTAAAGTAAAGCTCCGGTCTACCTTAGCGCCTCGGGGCCCGGTAACATTGCAGTAGCATAGTAACATAGTAACTGATAGTAGCAGCTAGTAACCAGTGATAATAGAAGCAGATAGTACTAGTAGTAGTAAGTTACTACCGAACAATTTGAAGAAATAGTCTACTGAAGAAATCATCTGAAGAATATAGTGACCAACCGATAGTGAACAACTGATATAGAACAACCGTAGTTGATCAACCGTATTCAACAACCGTGGTCGACAATCAATAGTCAGAAGATTTCCGCCGAACAGTTGAGCAGTCGAACCGCTGGCCACTGCCTTGCCATTTGTATTCTACAGTTCGTGCATTTTGATTGGACGTCAGTCCACAGTACCCCAGCCGTACCCACAAAGACGGCAGTAGAAGTATCCAACGGAACATATAGGTGTAGGACGTGAGTGACTCGCGGAGTATCTTCCATAACATTTACTCCCGAGTTTTGCCCGTCCGGCACAATTACTTATAATTATACTTTATGCTGAGTCTTACACTTAACTGACTGCTTCCTTTTATTCCGTATTATGGGTCTGAGCAATGGTTTGTTATGCTTGTTTTTGGATATCTTCTATGCACTCATAGTTATGATCTTGTCTTTGTCTCCTTTTCGCGCGAAATTTTTTCCATTTTTAAACCAAATGTATTTGTATTCGGAACCTAATTTTTTTTTGCATTCCACATAATTATTTTATTTGCTCTTGTAAGTACGTATCTCAACATGATTCTATCCTTGTCCTCATCATGTTATGTCACATGTTGTCTAACGTATGTGTCATAGGCGCATTAGGAAGAATATCGTTCACTTTTAATATCTTCATTTTTGCGGCTTATATCCATTTTTCACTCTTTGTTTCATCTTTTAATTCCAGTAGCAGATATCCATCTGTTCATTTTCTTCCTTCTACCTGTGTTATGTTTTTAACTGAACTCGCATCTATATCTAATTTGGATACTAATATTGCAGTTAATTGATGATGATTAATGCTATCTATACCGATATACCAGTTAGTTAAATTTTGATACTGTATTGTTTTTGTTCCAATTCTCCTATTTTTAGTCTAGAGCATTTATTCTTATTTCTAAATTATTATTTTTGTTGTTTAATGCTAGATTTTTGGTTTCTAATTCTATAATTCTACGTTTTGGAATATCCACACTCTGCTTGGCACGCGTGAACAATTGTTTCGCATTTGGTACCTTCTAATCCAGGAATTCTTTTAGTTATCGGTTTTTCACAATAAACACATTTATTCATTGTAATGTCGGCATAAAGATTTTTTTAACCACACATCCGATCGGTAACACTCTATTGAGCAAAGTGATTAGTTTGTTGTCTTATAAGATTATATTGTTGTCTTGTGATGTTGTACGATGTATGTCTCTTGTGATAATTTTTGTTTTCAAAATATCAATTTTTACCAATATTGTTCCATGTTTTTGCCGACCAAGCGACCCTTACGCATGTGTATAACATGTAGTAAAATAGTAGGCGTTAGATATTTATGAATGACAATCAGTTAAAATAAGGTATTACCACTCAATTTTGAATTTAAAAGATAAAAAGGACAGAATGTTTGAGATTTTTTTAGTTCATTTTTATTTACTATTGGCCTATATTACTTATTTTGAACCTTCTCTGCAAATTTGGCCGGTTATTGCAAAATAACCCTGTATATACACTATACAGCCTATTAAACATCTACTGCTGAACAAAGGGGATTTAAAATTTTTGTGAGAGCGTGATCTTACCCCGTAGATGCAGATTGTATAGATGTAGATGTCTATGGGTTCACTATGTGCTCGTGTGTCACCCTTATTTTATAACAAAACCACTACACATTCGTAGCATCACCAGGATGATTGTACCATTGCTCAAATCCACAATGGGGATATCATTACGCCTTGAAAAAAATTGGCCAATACATGTACAGTGTTCCGTGCCATCATTCCTTTCTTGCCCCTCTCCACCTTAATTATGTTTTTATTTGTCCATAGAAATTGAGGACGGAAATTTTTAATTTTGCCAAAAAATGTTTGAGGAAAATGAGGAGAAAATAATAATTTTATCTTGATTTCCTTTGATGCTTGTTTCATGGTTCATAAGCAATACGTTTAAAGCATTTGCTCGGGAAAAGTTACAGAAATGTTTATACAAAATAATGAATATTATATTTTGAAAAAGGTGCTTCAAAGAATTTTAAGTGATACTCCACTCGATGATCTAATCTAAATAAAAATATTTTTACAACTTCCATTTTTACCTACCGTAATTACAAATCTTACTAAATCTTTGTTTGTATTCGGGTAACCTCACTTTATGATGTTTAATTTCAAAGAGAAAAACAGGCAAATACTAAGGTGAATCTTGAAAGGGTTCCGTTGAAATATATACATATAAATAAAATTGAAGTGTCTGTCCATAATATCCAAATAACTGCCTTATATTGAGCCGAGGGGATTACTTGTATGCATTTAGGACAGGAATAACTAGTTCTAAAATTTTTGTCTGCCTGTCTGCCCAGGCTAATTTTTGGGAATGGCTGAACCGGTTGTAATGAAACTTCACGAACAGATAGAGAGCAATCCCAGGAATGATCTAGACTATATTTTATCCAAATAACTTTGATTTTTTTTTAAGTAACTATAACTAGATAAAATAAATGGCCTTTGATTATCTTAAATCTAAATAACGTCACATTAATAGACGGAAGGCCAAGGCAAAGCCAGAACGAGTCGCTAGTATTAAAAATAAAAATACTTAACACACGTTTTATATTGCCCTTTAAAAAAGCAGACCTTTTTCCATTTATTGTAGGAAATTTAATTTTCTCGGACCGTAGATTCTGTGAACTATCTCGTTTTATATGGGACGGGCTAAGGCCTTAACAAAATTAAAGGGTTACCTACAGGATAGCTCGGAGCTTGAATATTAAGCTTACATGCTTTAACACCTAGTGAAGTTGAGAGCTTGTCTGGCATGCAGTAAATAAATTATGTGAAGTAAAATAAAATTGTATAAGTTAATAATGTTCAAATTCAAGATGTTTAATCTATATCTATATTTATAATCTGTATCTATATTTATAAATCTATACTAATATTATAAAGAGAGAGTGCGAATTTTGTGAGTTGGTATATAATATGTGGGTGGTAATCTCCGGAACAACTGCATCTATTTTATTTTTATTTTGTTTTGTTGGAAAAGTCTTTTACTTTCTATTCTGAGTCAATAGTCAAAGTTGCACGAAAATAATGTATAGCCGAATTGTTCGTCTTGAAAAGTTCTAAAAAGTCCGGTATAGCATCAGCATATGTCTATCGTCTAAGGATAACTCACAGTAACCACCTTTATGTCAAAACTCTCGCGCGACAAAATACGCGCGGCGGTGGTGGGGATGTCAGCGCGGGAGAGACATATTTTAGATGATTGTTCAACCCGGGCAAAGCCGGGGCGAGCTGCTAGTTATATTATATAATCGTTGGTGCATCTGTAAGTGATCATGTAACTTCTGAACGTAATCGATTGAGGTCATATTCACACAATATATTTGTGAATATTGTTTTTGTCGAGACGATGGAAGTTATCCATGCTAGGATCCGATATGTGGCTACAGTCTAGTTATTAAGAAATTCTACCGGGTGTTTGTGAAACGCTCCCGAAAACGAAGACAGATGATAGTACTAAGGATACCTATGATGATGGGTCACAAAGAAATTCGAAACTGAGGAAAAAAAATCATCTTTTCACAACGTTTTATTAACTTTATTCACGCTCCATTATGTTAGTACAGTTAAATGAAACGATATTTCATTTAAAAAATCATGAAAATTGTTAAACATAAAACCACGGTACGGTACTCGTGTGGTCGAGTTATTAATAAATTTAATAATTCGATTGTAAAAACTTCGGAGTTAATTTGGAGTGAGACTTGTCGCGCCACCTACTGGAAAGATCAGAACAACGTCTGCCGGGCCAGCTAGTTAATTATAAAAAGCTAAAATAGCTTTATCGTTAAGGGAACGGGTGAAAGTTTGTGAGTCAAACTAAATATTTGTCTTTTAAATAAAACTAGTTTTACGGATTTTGTCGCGTATATTAACTTATTTTATATTCCCGACGTTTCGAGTACTTTACAGCACCCATGGTCACGGGGGGGACTGAGGTATTAGACGTCCCAATGTCATAGTTAACCACGGCTACCTCCAGATAGAAAACTATTAATTTTGGATCCGATCTACGCAGATGAACTTACAGTATCTCGAAGTCTTGCAGTTGTATGCTTGGGTTGGGATTTAATTTTATTAATTATAGGATCCCAAGCAGATGGTAGCACACAGCCATCTTCTCTATTGATATTTGGATGTTTTTTGATTTCAATAGCCTCGCGAATCCTTGGAAGGAGTCGGTGTTCTTTAGCGAGGATTTGTGGTCTATCAAATCTAATGTAGTGACGGGGGCGATCCTGTACATGTTCACAGACTGCAGACTTCCCGGAGCGTCGATTCTTCACATCGTGAACCACTCCTGGCATTTAGGGTTTAGTTATAATGGTTAATGTTGATAGCATTAACAGGATTCTTTTTAAATAAAATGAAATAAAAAAATGTTATTAATTAAATCAACTCTCGATACAAGGTATATTCTAGTAGTAACGTAAAGTTACAGCCTATATACGTCCCACTGCTGGGCATAGGCCTCCTCTCAATTCTGAGAGGGTTTTTGGGCAAGGAAATGTCCGCCGCGCTGCCCCAATGCGTGTTGGCAAACTTCACATGTCTTCGAAATATTTTTTTTGATTTCTCAGATATGCAGGTTTCCTCACGATGTTTAATCCGAGCACGTGGTAAATCAGCACTTAAAATTGCAATTAACAATTTCATTGGTGCCGGCGGGGATCGAACCCGGTTTGCTCGCGTACTGTGAAACTTACAGCGCGCGCTAACCATCTGAGCTACCACTACTAGTAGTAACGGAACTGATGATAATGATGGACTTGAATTATAATCGTTGATTATCGCTAAAAGTAATGTATTACTTATCTCTCAACCTGTCTTTTTTTATTGTAATTAAGTCAGAGAGAGAGAGAGAGAGAGAGAGAGAGAGAGACCAACTATAAGCGTTTCTTAAATTAACGTCGAGTTTTAAGAGAAAGGCTTAATGTTAATATAAGTGTTAATAATACAAGTAAAAATTCAATTATTTGCCTTCTTGCCACTTGCATCGAATTCCTGCACGCCTAATCACGACGTTACTTCATTAAGTAGGAGGCCGCGTTACAACGCATTACGGACTCGAGCCTCCACTCGAGAATCTTTGTTCCCATCGGTTCGGTCTGCAGATGTATTATGGTTGTAGCACGACCGGGAAAGGACATACTGCCACAGAACACGAGCGTAAAATGGCAGCCTTTTGCTGCTGTGTTTCGTATGGTGAGTGTAGAGAGCCGGAGACCTGTTTTACTGGAAACGAGGCATTCCATTGTAATCTTCAGGTGTCACAACGTATCTGTAGCATGGTTTTTAACTAAGGATAGATGTAGAGGTACAGACATCTACATCTATCACATATACACACCACAGCACCCACTTAACATCTCGTAGACTGTCGTTGTATTTTATAAAATAAGAGTGACATCTTATTCTATAAAAAACTTTACTTCAGTTGAGCTATGTGTCATCCCCGCTAAGAAGGTAAGCTAACTAAACGAGTCACTTCCTTATGAGGGTAGCAGCAAAAATAAGCAAAATAAAACACGATTTAAGTAAGCATCTGGATACATCTTTATTTTTTATTAAAACTAAAATCGAATCCGAAATTAAAATGCAAGTCGTATGTGTTTGATTTAAAAAAAAAAAACGTATATTTAATCATAAACCCTCACACCTGTCACTCACTGGGGTAGGCATATATTTATAATATATTTAAATAAATAATCATAATTCATCTATTATTCAGGCCCGTTCACGTATACCGCGAAAGGCATTCGAATATTTATATACATAAATATATACAGTGTATATTAAAAACGGATACCAATACGAAAGTTAAGATTTCCGAATGTTTATTTATATATACAAACACAGATAAGATATTTTTATATGTTTGTTAGTGCCAAGTTCACATGGCTGATTCTTAGAGATTGACATTGGAGGCAGCTCGCAGGAGCTCGGCCTTCGCATCTGCTGCAGTAGCAGGAACATTTCCCCTGTAGGCGATTGCCCTCAGGAACTGGAAAGAGAACATCATATAATTTAGGAGAAACCACTCGATAAACTCCGAAACAAAATTACCGTTTCGTCGCGGTGTAAGAATATCCATTACCCCATGCCATCCCGTGGGTATCGTAAGAGGCGACAGAGGGAAACCAATCAAGAGATGGGCAGCAGCGTCTTCCTAATAACGACTAAAAATAAAAAATTGCGGTTGGCAACCCGCTAGCCGAGAGTGGCAACTATGGCAAATATTTTTATATTACCTTTGAGGCAATCTATAGTGGAGGCCTATGTTCAGCAGTGGACTTTAATAGCCTGTAACGGTAACTTGATAAAAGCATAGTTACCACGGTTAGTACGTGGATTGAAAATTTCAAATAACAACACAAAATAATAAAAACACATTTCAAAAAATCTTGGCAGGCGTTTGCCAACCCGCCTGCCAACTACACAATTAAAAAGCAATAATTTTGTTTATGTTTCTCAACAGAGTTAGTTAATGCCTTCGGTACACCGGTTTTATATTTTTTCCCATTGATAGTATGTCTAAACTCTTGTCAGTAGTACTGAAAGTTATTAAAAATATGCAAAAACTGATTTTCGCCAAGTTTAAAAACTTTATTTAACGAAGATTGTATAAAAAGGGTTATCATAATGTTAAGAAATTTATGGATGACTATAACCCCTGGGAATGAGATGATCGCTACCATGCTATTTCTAAATCTAATTGTTTTGTGTTGTTAATTATTGTGTGACTGTAATTATTTAGGTAGGTTAGAATACCAAAACTTAGTTTGTACTAGTATCACCGCAGAATTCTGAGCCATTTAGTTAACTAAATTATATATTATACTTGCTTTTGCCCGCAGCTTCGCCCGCGTAGAGTTCGGAAAACTACATCATTTCGAAAATTCACTGTGCATGTTACACAATAATTATTGTAAACTATTCTTTAAAAAAATCCCGCTAGGTTTCCTGCTAGTTTTCCCAGGACAGAATTATTTTCTGAACCAGTGGCAAATTAAATACAAGAGTGACTTTCAATAAGTATTATTTATAATCAACATCATTACAGCCCTTCACAAGTCCACGGCTGAACATAGGCCTCCCCCAAGGAATGCCACAAAGCAGGGTCCTGAGCCACCTGCATCCATCGACTCCCTGCATGTCTTACTAGGTCGTCACTCCATCTAGTGGGGGAACGAACTTCGTCCGCCGGTATGAGGTCGCCACGCGAGAACCTTTTTTCCCGCAACATTTATTTCTATTCCTATTTCTGTATCTGTATACGCGTGATTGCTCTTCTGCTAGAGAATAAGACACGAGTTAAGTTATCTTCTAGAATAAGGGAGAAATTCCCATATTCTAGAAGGAAATCTGTGTAGTTAAGTATCACATTTCTACTATTAATAAACTTACGTTAACCAGAGCGCGTCTGGCTCTCAAGATGACTTCGAAGACTGGACGCAGAGCGGAAGCTGTGATAGCCGCTCCAAAGTTGTTGCTTCGAATGTAGGACGCGTTATACAGCCTCTTAGTTGCACAATACTCCTCATTGATCAAACTAAAAAGATATTATGTGTTATGAGTTAGGTAATACTGTATATATAAACCTACGTGCCGAGACCCTGGTTCACTGCCACCTTCACCTTTTTTATGGATTAAGGGTGACACGCGACAACACAGTCCATTGCAGATTTATTGTCACCCCTGAGGTCTAAGATAGAATTAAGCACTAAAAACGTCCCGGGACTCACCATAAGAAATACAGTAACATTAATTTGCTATTTTACGGTGGTATTCTGTGAGAGCGTGGTACTACCCTGGTCTAGCCGACCCATTCGTAATTCAACCATGATATACCTGCAGCGTGACTCTACCACGTAAATCACCTCATTCAACCCTATCCCTTTTATCCTTTCCTCTTTGATTTTTTTAAAATTAAAATTAATAGTTATTTTTCTGGTTTTAACGAACTTAAATTATACATAGTATGCTTAAGTGTTACGTACTCAGCTTGACGGGGGCTAACACTGGACAGGATTGAGTCCCAAGCAGCCTCAAATCGGTAGGTTCTGCCGCCTCCAACGCAGTTACCACGTCCGCCGGTCTAAAGGAATAAGCAAATTAATATGTGATCATAACTTATTTACAATAAAACATAAGTTTATTGATGTGATGGATCACCCGAACCTTATTCACTTTGAGAATAGACATGCACGGCCCCTAAAAATTACTAAAATTATCTAAAGCCAAAGAGATTTATATATATATCTAAAGCTATGTTTACACAAGTCTGTTACTGAAGATTTTGAATTGCTGTCGTCAAGAGAATATCTAAGTGATTCGTAACGTAAGCCTCAGCCTTAGACTAGTACAGACTAGAGAGTATCACACTGTAATCAAAATTATGATAAAGATATTTTTGTTAATCCATAATTGTGAGAATTAATTAATAATACTAATTATTTAATTAACACGAAAGTAATTCGGAAGAAAGCTTTTTCACGAAACTGAGTGACAACTGTCAAGACCCTGTCGATGTCTTAGTTCGATAGATTGCCAGGGGAAAATATTTTGTTTCTTTACAAAAGGTAATACATAGCAACACCCTGGAAGAAATTAGCAGCAGGAGGGCTTTTTTGGCACATGAAAGAGCGCATCGGTGTTGGTGGACTGCACGTCTCAGATTTTTTTTATTTATCAGGCAAATATCTAAATGTCTGGTGAAAGGACTCCTTTACTGTCTACGAGTCCGTCTGGGTGGATACCACACTCCTATCTGTGTTCTAGTAGTGCATTATGATTTAGTATTTACAGGCTGTGAAGCATTATTTGCTTGATGTCGGTTGCATGTGTCCATGGAATGCAGTAGCCACTCACCATCTGATGGACTGTAAGTTCGTTTGTCACTACTATTTTATAATAAAGGTAAACCCGTAATTTTTATTAAATTTTATCACAGCGTTTTCTTTCACCGTTGAGGTCGTAGCAAACAGCACTTAAAATTGCGATTAAGTTTTAGTAGTACCAGCGGGAATTGAATTTGGATTTGAATACAATGAAAATTAATCGTCTAGCTTCTGAGCTACCACAAGTTTACTACTCTGCAATACATTAATATGAAACGCCACTCTAAACGGGTCTCATATAAGCTCTCGGCTCATTTATCTTTCAAACCGATTCGCCTCGCGCCACTAAACTAGGATTTACATTGTTATTGATATTAATGATTTTATCCACTTTTCCGTGCAACAAGATTAATGATAGGGCATCACTATAGTCGTTATTGTTACTAACGGAAGAATTAAGTGCTTTTTATTCAACTAAGCGTTTAACTGGGCTTCATAAGAGAATCTATCACTCTATTTCGTCCTGTGTGGGTGTCGTAGGAGGCAAATGTAAGAAATTCCAGAAAAATTAGGTAAAATGTGCAGCCAAGAGACGGGAAGTAACGTCAGAAGTGCCTGATATATCGTACAGCTATTATCATTCGCCGGTTAAGCGAAACTATTCAGGCTAATCCTCCCTACAAAGAAGTGGGGGGTGGGGGAGGTGGGGGGATGAAGGCCGATAAAGATGAAGCGTTAAAAAAAGGTTGGTTAGTACTGTTACTGTTACCGTTTACACTACTGAACGTAGGCCTCCCCCATAGATTGGCTCATAGAGGGGATATTTGCCATAGTTACCAAGCCCGCTCTTATTTCTGAGGCATTTATAGAGCAATAAGTCCGCCGCGCTGCTCCAGCGCATGTTTTTTTACATGTAGAATAAGAGTGACAAACGCGCACACATTCCACCTGACGGTAAGTAGATACTGTGGCTCATAGACATCTATACCCTCGATTAAGATTCATAATGCAGATGTGTTGTCACCACTTAGGACTAACACGGAAGGCCCCGTATCAAGCTAAACGGGTCTCCGGTTCTTTACACTCTACATACGAAACAGCAGCATTCATCTGCTATTTTACGCTGGTATTCTGTGAGAGCGTGGTCCCTCCCCGTTCGAGCCGACCCATTCGTGCCACAACTATAATATAGCTGCAACATGGCTCTACCACGTATAATGTTGGCGGACTCTACATGACCTCGTAATATTTGTTCTTCAGACACGCAGGTTTTCACGCTGTTTTCATTTACCGCTAAACGAGTGGTAAATCAGCACTTAAAATTATAATTAGCAATGTCATTGTTGTCCGAAATCACAAGAAGATAATTTGTGACAGGAGTTATGAGGTTAGTTTTATAAAGGCATATAATTATATTTACTTTGTGCCCATTACTTTTCCATTGTCCTCTATTACAGCCTATAAAATTCCACTGCTGAACATAGGCCTCCCCACTACTCACACTACACGGTGATTATTTTTACCTTATTTCAAAACTATGTGTCGCGTCCAAGATGGAATGTAGATGAAGCAGATCTTTTGTTTACGTAAATTATTTAAATAAACACCTCAGACGAACAAAAAAGATAGAGCACGTACATTTCAAGTTGCGCAGAAACTGTGTTCAACTTCTTGACACGCACTTACGCACACATCTTTCTTTCTTTAACCAGTCCGTAAAATTCCGCTGCTGGATGCACACATATGCACGCTAAACCATGTTGTTAGTTGAAAATTATTTTATATGTATATGTGAGCGTACCTGCGTATTCTATTTATTTATTCATAGGACACCAGCAATGCACACATTATTATATTTTTGTTGAAAGTAGGCTTCATCGAGAAACCGACGTGTACACCCTTACGAGTATAGGCGGTATGGTGACACAGCATTACAAAATACATTTAGATTAGACATTTATAGAATAGAATAGAATGGAATGATTTTTATTCATGTATTCCTTGATATTATAATAACCCTTTTTGTACAGTTTTTCTTTAATAAAACTTTTAAACTTGTTTACTGACAAACTTTGAACATGTTCTGAGATTTTGTTGTAAAAACGTATACATTGCCCCATAAATGAATTACTGATTCTGTGGAGTCTAGTAACTGGAAATATACTATATACTATAGTACGTGAGGGTAATATGGTCATCCGGTTAATATGGTCACTTTCTTATAACTCAAAAACTACAGCTTTGTTTGCATAGTTGGCTCTGTGATACGATAGCTCTTCATCAGTCAACCAAATAATAAAATATATAAAAATCAATATTGATATTATCTCTATATATAAAAATCAATTGCTGTCTGTTAGTCTCGCTAAAACTCGAAAACGGCTTGAACGATTTAGTTTTTTTTTTGTGTGCGTTTGAGTGGGTCCTAGGATGGTTTAGATTTACAATTGGACCCGGTAAGTGGATCTATTATCGAGATCCAGAAATCACCCTTGCGAAAACAGGGCGGATCGCTAGTAGTAAATATTTTATTCGATTTAAGTATTGTGCAGTGTAGTTAGTTTTTTTTAAGTTGGTTTTTCGAAGTGTAATTATTTTTAATAGGTATATTAGTTACAGTGTACGACTTAGTGTTTTAGTATCTGTCCTCCTCCTAGTTGTGTGAAATTCCTTTTAGTTAAAAATCGTTGAATACTTACGGTGTATCTAAGGGAGTTAGGGTTCCGGGCAAGTTGCGCGATGGCGTCGACATTGCTCACCAGGTTTTTGACGTAGGCGTCTAGAGCGCTGCGAAGAGCGGCCTTGTTACCGCTGACATATGCGTTGATAAACTAAAAATATATCAATGATTTTTATTGTGACCTCAATTTGGTTCCGATTACGGGGAGCTTCGGCCTGTACATGCAATAGACTTTACCAAAATTTAAAGGTACTACTAAGATTGAAGCTGCAATCACTAATCCTTCTATCAAGAGTGACCATTTAGGCCAAATCTCTCTAAAACAGGAGAGGCTCATGTTCAGCGGTGGACTTTTACAGGCTCATGAAGATAACGGCCATTGATCGTTCCAATTAGTTAAATAATCGTGGGATTTTCTGCACTTTTCTAATTCCTCAGAGGCATTGCCTGCACTATCCTAACCAACCATGCACGATGTAAAGTCTTAAGGAGACAGGAGCACACGGTCCACCTGATGGGAATCGGATAATGTAATCCATAGACACCTTCATTAAAAATGAACTAAATCAATTAACCTATAATAAAAATTAAATTGCAATTGCTTTGTCTCTCGGTCTTCGGTTCTCGTCTCTCACCGTACGAATCACAGCTGCAATATGCTGCTATTTTACTTCTTTGAGATTATGTAGCCATAATCTGCTATCCTGATCACCCAGATCCAAAAATGACTATTTCTTTTTTCGCATAACGGTGACTTTACCCGGTTATATTAAAACTTTTAAAAATATTTTATGTTTGCCGAGTGTTGGCGGCCCATGGCAATACATCTCCCCATTTCTTCTCATGAATGTAGTAAGAGGTAACTGACGGAAAAGCTAGTAAGAACTCATAGCATCTGATAGAAGACAGTGTATAATTTTGAATATGCCAGGTGTTAAATGCTAATGTCGGTGGTAGGGAGCAGAGCCAAAGCTGCAATACATTTAGTACTGAAGTCCACTTGTAAAGCGTGATGATGACGACACATTCTATTTACAGTGGAAGAGCAATACCCAGCTGTGAACTGTCAGGCTGATAAAGAAGAAACAAAAAAGGAAAAGAGGTAATTAAACATGATACTCACATTAGCGGCAGTGCAAGCGTCACCAGGGATGCCATAAGAAAGCTCTCCAAAGAGAGCGAGAGCCTGGCCAACAGCCAAGGTCTGGCTGTTGACGTCACGCTGTTTCGCTAGATCTTTGACTATCTGGTAGTTGTTCTGCAAGTAGATACTGGTTACGCCACCATCGAACAGGATGTCGAACGCGTTTTCAATTGCAGAGCTACCGGAAAATAATATAAATAATTTACGGCAATTTTTAAAGAAGAATGTATTCTAAATATCTCTATCGAATTGCTGATTATTTTGCTGTTGGTAAATAAAATAACACTTTGATAATTATAGAATAACAATAGTTGGATTTTTTATGTTCTGTATTTACAGAAGAAAATTTATATTTTGACTACGCTTATATAATTTGTAAGCGTGTTGTGACATAGTTTTCCCACTTAATCTTTTAACATTTATTTTATTTTTATTTGTACATTTACATTACATTAAAAAAAAGGCTGAACAAACTACTTACAAAACTTATTTAAGAAACAGCGTGGAAGCGACCATTTCATTCACAGGGCTTTTTATCAATTACTAGCGATCCGCCCCGGTTTCGCACGGGTGATTTCTGGATCTCAACAACAGCTCCACCTACCTGGTTCTTTTGTGTATATAAATCATCCAGGGACCCACTCAAACATATACAAAAAATTCATCAGAATCGGTCGAGCCAGTATCGAGTTTTAGCGAGACAAACGGGCAGCAATTGATTTTATATATAGAGATGTATTCATTTAATCTTACCTGGGCAGGCCATTGTCAGGAACTGGCGGAATTTCATCAACATCGTAGACGTTGACGTCGGTCAATGAAATAGAGGCGAAGGCGCTCTGTTGAAAAAAAAATAGATATTTTACTTTAAAATAGTTCTAAAACTCTATTATTTCTAACTATTACTTTTTATAAAAGGCACCATTAGCCGTTAGCACTAATACTACTAATACTCCAAAATACTCGAACTAAATTTAAAATGCTTGAATAAGAATCAGTTCACGAAAGTAGGACACTATTAAAACTATTTTTTTTAATAATGGTGACAAACGAGCACACAGTCCACCTTATGATAAATGGATGCTGTGGCCCATAGACATCTACATTATACATCTATCCTCGATTAAAAATCAAAATGTAGATGCGTTCTCATGAGTATGAGGACTAAGATGGAATGCCTCGTTTCCAGTAACCGTAAGAAACACAGCAGCATTAAGCTGCTATTTTACGTTGGTATTATGCAAGAGTGTAGTCCTTTCCCGGTCGAGTCGGCCCGATCGTACTACAACCATAATTTAGCTGCAGCTTGGCTCTATCACGTAAAAAAATCATAATTCACGACAGTAGTAGATCGGCGGATTCAAATCCACGATTTTTAGTATTGTTGTCCGTATCCTTAATCATTATTGTTGCTGCAATTACTGAACATATTTTATTTGCAATGTTGTAATAAATAAAATGTATATATTTTATTGTTATTGGTGTGATATTTTAATGAGGGCTAATAATTTTCTGCTCACCAGATGTCGCTAATTGACACTGAGGTAAAGTTTTTTGTTACACAATGTAATTTAATTGAGAAATTGTTTTTTAATAAAAGTTTATCAGTTTCTAGAGTATTATATTAATACACAAAACAATGCGCCAGTGGTTTGCTCTTTAATATTTTTGCACATTTTTAACTTTTTTTTTAAATTTTTCTACTTTTATGAATATTTGTGGTTTGATTTATTTATTTTTCATGTTATTAATATAAAATATAGCTAATAGTACAGAAAGAAACAATAGTTTTTACATTTTCCGAACAAATTAACTTCCCCGCTATGAAATCTGTCAAATATTATACCTCACTTTCTAGTGGCGCCAGTCTGGTGGCAGAAAAAGTCGTGGATGCCCTCATTAGATTAAACATCAAGAAACTCTCAGTAGCTGCCCGGAGTCAGGAAGTTGGCGGTGTCTCACCCCCGTGCCTCGGAAAGCACATAAAGCCGTTGGTCCTGCGCCTGATCTCTCTCCGGTCATGTCGAATTACCGTCCCATCGGACTGTGAGAGCGAGGGAATAGAGAGTGCACCTGTGCTTGCGCATACACTTGGTCACTATAATCCTGTCCTGCGCCGATGGCTAGTCTCCGTTGAGACTGGCCGATGTGACCGAAATTCGGTCCGGAGGACATTAAACATTGGTGTGTGGACAACAGGTGGTAAAGCTCCCTTTCGGTATACCTTCAGACAGTGCAAAGTGAGCCATTATTCCATCCTGTGAGGAATTCCATTTTAGTGACACGCACATGTAACCGTTCTTTGTTTGAAGTTGGTTCCATTTCCATGCGCTTCGGCAGCCACTTACCATCAGGTGGACTGTAAGTTCGTTTGTCACTTCAGTTTTATAAAGAAAAGGAAAAAAAAGACGAAATTAGTTAGCATTTTAGTGAATTTCACTCTGACAGACAGTCTAAGATTTTCAAGATCATTTTATGTTTAAAAAAATTCGAATCATATTTTATGAGTGTTAAGTGAAATATATTTTCCATAAACTGAAACAACGATCCCGGAGCGTGGGATTAAGTGGTGACAGCTATTCAGTTGTTCGTAACAACACTATCCCCCGGGATTGACGCTGTCGAGGGGAAACTGCTTTCATATCTCACAATGCGAGAGTTAACTAACTGCCAATGCTTGATAATATTTCCTAGTGGAAGCCATTTATCGCATTTGATTTGTTTGTCATAACATTGTAATTTTACGGCTTTGCATATATTGAAATACATACATAGTTTTTATCATAGAATATGGGTGACAAACAAGGACACATTACACCTGATGGTAAGTGGATTCTGTGGCCCATAAATATCTGCATCTATCCTTAGCTAAGAATCAAAATGCAGATGTGTTGTCACTTCTGAGGACTACGACGTAATGCTTCGTTTCCAGTATAAAAGGGTATCCGGTTCTCTACACTCACCATACGAAACACAGCAGCATTAAGATGCTATTTGATGCTAGTATTCTGTGAGAACATCGTCCTCCTGAGGTCGAGCTGACCCATTCGTGCTCCAACTATAATATATTCGTAGCTGCAATGTGGCTCTACCACTGCGCGATACGGGTAATGATTAAGGGAATAAGTCTGTTCACTCAAAGTTGCTTAGTAAGAATAGTAAATATAGTGGATACCTCCATTTAGAATGACAAATTAAAGTTTATTGAAGTTCTAAATTCAACACTATTACTTACGAAAAGAAAAAAACTAAAAATTGCCATGCCCAAAACAATCGTTAGAAAAAAAAACTTAAAACCAATTAGGGACGCTGACGAATAGGTTTAAATGAGCTGGCACCCTTACTTGGATTGAGAAATTCTAACGTATTCCATATAAACAATTATATATTATGCGGGAGACTGATGGTGTGAAACTACAACTAATTGTGTACCTGCGTATATCGATTATTCCATCTTTCGGTGCATCATCGATATACATACGATTTACTCTTGATGATAACTATAGATGGTACAGGTTATCGTGGTAGAGCCATGCTGTAGCGTATTATTGCATCACAAATGGGTTGACTCTATCGGGGAAGAACCACGCTTGCACATAATACCAATGTAAAATAGCAGTATATTGCGCTGTGCTTCGCAATGGAGACAGTTTTCACTGTAGGATATAAGACATTCAATCTCAGTCCTTACGTATCTGCATTTTTATATTAATGAAGCCGTGTACGGGTTACAGTTTTCACACAATAGGTGGACGTGTGCTCGTTTGTTAATTATATAAAAAATAAGTAAAGTTAAATCCTATATGTATCCCACTCCTGGGCACAGGCTTCCTCTCATTTTTGAGAGGGTTTAGGGCAAAGAAATGGCCGCCGTTCTGCTCTAGTGCATGTTGTTGGACTTCACATGTCTACAACTTTTTTTTTAATTTTTATAACATGCTTTTACAACAGGTTACTTAATGATGTTTTCCTTCACCGCCGAGCACATGGTAAATCAGTATTTAAAACTGCAATTAACAATTGCATTGGTGCTGGCGGCGATCGAACCCGGGTTGCTCCTGTATGGCGAGTACTATATACTTACGGCAAGTGTCAACTGCCAAGCCCGTGAAATACCACGAATCTTAAAAAATGTGATCAACATTAATTTAGTTGAAGTATACAAATTTCTTCTGTTTACACAGTTGTACTTGACCAAAGTTTAATCTAAAAATAGTCCAGTAAAAGAGTTTAAGAAAATTGACACGACACGCATTGATGATGTTGATGCTCTGATGGTCCTCCTGACAATACTAGTTCATAGTCGTGAAATTATCGTATTGTTCTTAATTTGTCTGTAAAATTTTAGATTAGGTATTCGTCTGGAAGTGGGTGTTGAAAACTGAATTAAAAATTGCATTTCATTCATACATACATACTTACTTGTATATAACATAGATACATACATAATACATATATACATTCAAATCAAGTTAGTTAAATCGTGTTAAAAATGCCTTTTTCGTATCATCACTATTATTACAACTCATCACAAGTCCTCAGCATAGACATGTCTAGGCCCTCCGTATAGATTGCCACAAAGTACGGTCCTGTGCCACATGCATCCATCGACTACCTTCGTGTTTCCTCAGGTCGTCGTTCTATCTAGTGGGGTTTGCTCAACAATGCGCTTTCCAGCACGAGCCTGCCATTCAAGAACCTTTCTTCCCCATCGGTTGTCGGTTCTTCGAGCTATATGGCCGCCCCATTGCCACTTCTGCTTCTGCTGATCCGTTGGGCTACGTCAATTACTCTTGTTTCTGCGGATATCCTCGCAACGAATTTAATCACACAGAGATAATCCGATCATATCCCTTTTCATTGCTCATGTTATGACTTTAAGTTTCTTCATTCGGCCAGCAGTGAATAACTACGTTTCAGTTCCGTAAGTCAAGGTAAGTACTGATATATTTTTAATTTATTTTAAATTTTGTTTAAAAGATTAATTCTTGAACTCCCTTTTAAAGAAAAAAATATGTGATATTAATATATACATAATCATAATATGTAGCTGTTAGTAGTATGTATTCCGTATGCTGACATTATTTCTCTTATACACCGGTAAGTTTCGGCCGCAATGCTCGTATTCCACAGATAGTATCTCGGTCTCGTGAGAGAGTTGTGATTCTATGAATATGTATTGTATTACATATTCATGGCAAAGTGGATTGATGTGCAAATATACATGAACGCGCTTCAAATTTTAAGTCTCTACGACTTGGAGAGCTTTAAGAATTTCCATCATAAGCTATTTTAGGTTTATATTAAATAAATATATTAAGCATAGGCCAAGTATGAGCGCATTCTTGGAAAGGTCGATTAGTCTACTGATAGTCAAATACTATCGACATCACGTAGATTATTAAACTTTGATATGATTCTAATAAGTTGCACTAAACAAATACTGTAAATATGGTGTATTAATTAAAAAGCACTTGCAGGCAACATTACTAAAACGTGTGATCCATTATTTTGTGCTCAATCTTGTTGAAAATATTTCCGGAAAAAATGTTTTAAAATTAATGTCCCCATCGTATTTTCAAAAGTGTATAATATGAGTGGAATTTAAAATTAATGACTTCAAACATTATTAACAAATAATTTTTACAATATTTATTTTGTATTTTTTCAAACAGTTTTTGGAAAAATGATTTAGAATGCTGTTATATATCCATATTTAAAAAATATCTTCAAATCTGTCTAGAGCGAGCAAAAATTATCTGGATGGATGTTGAACTAGCACCCAATCGCGCATTCAATTCTGATGACTAATTTAATAATTTAGTTGGAGCATTTTTACTTAGAGTAATTACATACAAACGCATTTTTAGTTTAGCTAACCAAGAAATAGAAAAGAAATAGAATCTCATTTCCATTTTCAAATATTTAGAAAAAAAAAATTGTCTGTAATTCGAAAGCGTCTCATCTGAAGCGCCCTGTCACAAGCAAATCTCGTTTTCAATATATTCGTTGTGCCTTATCGCGGTGGCATTCGTATGCCGAACGCATTCCTATGTAAATCGGAATATTCGTAGTAAATGTCTATTGATGGCTTGATAAAGCGAGGGAAATGTAGGTGTGAAGAGATTTCACCGTTTTCGTAAATATAATACGGATGTTAACGTTTGGAATGTTACGTGCGAAAATATAAATAAATGTCGGAAGAACTAAAATTGCGCACCTCGATCAATCACAATAATAAAAAGAGACACGAAAATGGACGGTAAACTGACAGAAAATATCAGAAAGTAGACCGACTTTTGTATTATGTGTAAACGATAAGGTCGTTTAGCAACCTAAACGCTAAGAATTATCGAAAAGGATCATCCAAAGTATGGATGGAAACTTATTGTAAGGTAGCTTAATCTCTCAATTGTATCGGACAACTGTAGTACAGGTAACACAGAACCACAGACCAAGTGTTGTCACTACTAATAAAATTTTATTCCTATTTTCATTCATATGGATTAAGGATTGACCTGAAAATAAACTTATTATATTTTTTAACATTGATTACAATTAATAGTTTTAAAAAATTTATACTTATAGGTGAGTTAATTTCGATGAATGAATTACAAATACAATTTGATGTATGCGACATTTTGAGCGAGGTTTGCAAAAGTAATTACGTATATATTAGGTATTGGAATGTTAAATTTGACGTGATTCTATTTAGATTACCTGGCCGACTGGGATCAGGTAATTATTTTGCCTAGGAAACCTTTTGGGTAAATACCACCCTCAAATCTGTTTCTATAGTCGAGCAACACTGTTGTTTTCGGTTCAAGAGGTAAGAGAGCTAGTACAATAACAAGATGTGAGACATTCCGTATTAGTCTTCGGAGGTGGCACATCTGTGGCTTTTACTTGAAGTTGGTTGCAGGTGTCCATAGGCTGCAATAGCCGTTCACTATCAGGTGGACTGTTAATTATCAGTCTAATATTATAAAGAAATATCAATATGGTGAAATAAACCTAAATTGATAGTTTTTGGGTTTGGATGTATTCTGTTGGTTCTTGCGTCTTGATAATACACCCGAGTATACTCCCGATCTTGATGAATATTTCGTACGAATTCTTTATTGCGTTTTCCATAGCTTCCTAACATGCGATAGTTATCACCGTAGTCGCATTCGACTAGGAGACCATAACTGAAACTGAATGTATTGAGATGAAATTATTTAGTCTCAATAAAAGCCTGTTTATTTTCTCTTAATAGCCACAAACATATCTTGGATTCAAGATCCAAGATATGTTAAGACTATTTTTGTAAGACGAGTAAATTATTGATTACTTTGTCAAATTGATTTCTAATTTTTATCGTGTAACCTTAATTGATTTAAGGAAAAGTGTAATTTATCTAAAAATCAATGTCGAGTAATTTTCACGAATGTTACTAACTAAAGAACGTCCAAATTAACTACCTATGACATAAGAAAGTCGTACACCTCAGTCTACCCGTGACTATAATTATAACAGATCATTTGAAATGTCGAATCCATTTATAAAAATGAACTGGGGCAAAATCTATAAAGCTAATTGCATTGAATGTGAAGTAGGTACTCGCGTAATTATAAAAGCTTGTTCACATATTGACGTATTCCGGATGATTCGACGATTTATTAGAATAAATTTAATTTTATATATGCGAGTTCTCATACACTCGAACCGTCTGTGTGGATGAATAGTTATGTAGCTGTGAGAAAGAACATTTCGGGTTTTACTTTTTCTCATTTTTTCAAGACTTGTTTTGCTGAATTCTATTAAGCTACGATACGATTTATAAATGGGAATATCCGTTTGTTTTAAACAAATCATTATTAATGACAAAAGTCACATTAGATGAGTGAACGAGACATAAGAAATCTGTAAGAATTTTAAGTTATTTTAGGAGGTATTCACGATTCAATTGTCTAATGGCCATTTTGTTACAACATACGAGGGGCTAATGCTAAAGTTCTTTAATATCGAAAGAGATTAACTTTTGTTTCGAACTGAATTGTGCCTTAATTACATATCACTCAATATTGTTGAAACTGCTGAAAAATAAAATCCACCATTAGGTCCGACATAGGCCCTTCTAATATCTGAGAGGGTTTTGTTGGTGGACTTTATATGTCCTTGAAATATTTCTCAGATATGGCTAGCTCACGATAGTTTCTTTCAAAATCGATTACGTAGTAAGTCAATATTCAAAGCTGCATTTAAAAAATTAATTGGTGCCAGTGTAGATCGAACTTGACGACATTTTATTGTAGTCAGCAAGTATTCATACCAATAGGTTTAAAAGTTGTTAAGTTATAATAAATCCAAATACACAGTGTAGTGACGGTGTAAGAATATTCATTAGCCTATAACTACCCTGTGGTGTTGTGAGAGGCGACAGAAGAAAAAAAAGGAGATATGGAGTACCGTCTTAGTAATAACAACTATGAAATAAGAACCTGCGGTTGCCAACTCACCTGCCAAGCGTGGCAACTATGGCAAATATCTTATGAGGCAATATGGGGAGGCCTATGTGGACTTTGAAAGGCTGTAATGAAAGAATGAATATAATCTAAATAGACAGGCAGGTAATCCAACAAGACACTTTACCATTAGTTTTGTTAAAATTGATAATACAAACGAAAAACTGATTAAAACGCTCTTACACTCCTTATAATATTATGATGTGTGGTTGCAAAAAAAAAAAGGAAATAAAAAGAAACTTACCGATGCCAGGGACAATATCAGTACAATGGGCAGCATTTTGGTGGTCTTCAAGTGACCGAAACGGTATATAGTATACACGATCCAGTTCGTTCTTACCCGCTATATATACCTTAATAATGTTAACAAAATGCATCTGTGTAAATGTAATATTAGCAAATAAAGAGAAGAAATGTCAATGTTATTGGTAATTTCCGTTATACAACATATTCACCCTTATTCCAACGCAATAAAACATTAAATACTGTGTTACTATTTAACGAGATGTATATATAAAATTGCCGATAATGATGTAGAACAATAAGATAAATTAATTTGTTTCTTTGTATGTTTTGTTGAAAGCGATCATTAACGAACATATTTCATTATTCTGGCAACAATGCGAAATTAAAATGTTATTATTTTCAAAAAAGAGATGTCATCCATTAAGTAAATAAACTGAGTCTTGTTCAAATATAGTGTATGCTGTACATGTTCGGTAAATAGTTACAATGACATATCATCATCATCGTCATTACAGTCTTTCACAAGTCCAATGCTGAACATAGGTGTCCCCAAAGGAATGTAACAAAACACGAACCTGAGCCCTTTGCACCCTCCACTTTCGCATGTCTTACACTTCGCTTACCGGTGCGAGGCTGCCACTCGAAGTTGAGGATATTCGCAGTAGAACCAGAAAACCAGAAATGGCTGGCCACATAGCTCCAAAAATCGGCTTAATTATGTGATTATTACATTTCTGTTGTATAATTTATATATTTATATTAGTGTAATATTTTTTATCGTTTTAATATAATGTTTAAATATGCAATACTGATGTTGTTTTTTTCTAATTTATCATATAGTCCTTTAATATTTTTTGCCACCTTTCACATTATCCACACGTCCCGTTTTGACTGCGAGAGAATGAAAAAAGGCATTAAGTACGCCCTTTGTTATTCTTTTTATTAAAGTGTTTGATACAATAAAGTGTTAGTAAATAAATGAATGCCGTTTGGTTGCATTGTGAAAGAACGCACACCTCATTTCGTCCAGTGTCGTCCGGTGTTGTAATAGGTGCCAATGGGTAATGCAAGAAAAATCTTATGACTTTCGATGGATGGTATTATAATGATCTCGTTTACATAAAATAGCCCGGCCGATTATGGGCTGCAGCTTCAAAGCTGCTTACGTCTGGTACTGCTCCTATTCACGAGTCTTTGGGATTCTTGTTTGGCATTTCCGAAAAGTTATTTTACCAGTTATCGATCGCTAGTCTAGTTATTTAGGTAGCAGAATTCAAAGGTTTCTTTTATCTTATAAATGCTATCCATCCGTCCATTACAGCCTATGAAAGTCCACGGCTGAGCTTGCCATAGTTGCCATGCTCAGCAGGCTTTTTGGCAACTGCAGATTTTATAGTTTTTGTTGTTATTAGGAAGATGCTGCACCCATCTCCTGTTTCAGTTTCCCTCTGTCGCCTCTTACTACAACCACGGGACGATATGGGATAGTGGATATTTTGCATAAATTTTCCCTTTATTTTGGATATAAAATTTCATCGCTGGGCATGGGTCTCTTCTCATTTTTAAGAAGGCCTTGTAGCAATAAGTCCGCCACGCTGCTTCAGTGCATGTTGACGGATGTCACATGTCTTCGATTTTTGGAACGAAGTTCCTTATCGGACGGTACGAATTTGACGGAAGGGGTTTTTTTATAGGAGAGGGGCAAACGAGCATGCGGCTCACCTGATGGTAAGTGACTACCGCCGCCCATGAACAACTGCAATACCAGGGGAATTGCAGATGCGTTGCCGGCCTTTTAAGAAGGAGTAGGCTCTTTTCTTGAAGGTCCCTAAGTCGTATCGGTCCGGAAAAATCGCTGGTGGTAATCGATTCCACAAGGAAGTTGTGCGAGGAAGAAAACTTCTTCTAAATCGCACAGTGGTGGACCGTCAATCATCAGATGGTATGGATAATATCTCGAGTTATGTCGCGATGTGCGATGGTGAAATTGAGCGGCTGGAATTAGTCCGAACAATTCCTCAGAGCACTCCCCGTGATAGATGCGATAAAATACGCAAAGGGATGTGGTTTGGGGGATAGGCGAGAAAAAGTGTAATATTTTTCCGTCACGACCACTTCTGACGTAGTGTAGACGGCCTTGGCGGCTATAAGGAAGCGAGATGGAATAATATCCATCTCCCTCTTACTTTTTCTTATCTTTCCATGAAAGAAATATTATTTTATTTTAAATGACGCTTCATTTTAGACGTACTGGCGTCAGATAGACAAACAGAGAATTTTTTAAAATACTTATTCCTGTCTTAATGGCATGCAAGTTAACCCCTCGGCTTAATATAAGGCAGTTATTTCGATATCACAGACAGACACAATATCAATTTTATTTATACCTACAAATTTTTTCTATATTGCGAGCGAGATGGAATAAGATCCATCTCCTCGCACTTTTCTTATCTTTCCATGAAAGAAATATTATTTTATTTTAAATGACGCTTCATTTTAGACGCCAGTAATTCATTTATTTGTATTTGTTTATCAATAATATAATAAATTTATCAATAATAATATACTAAGAAAATAACTTCGTTCCAACCGAGTGTTCCACGACACTCACACATGTTTTTTTAATTCCTTAGACATGCAGTTATCCTCACGATGTTTCCCTTCATTATCGAGTACGTGGTAAATCAGAGCAAGTGATATGTGAGTAGAACATTGCGATTGCAAACATGTTGCAGAGTCTCGGTGGATAGAGCTGGTATCAAATAAATACGTATGTAGATATTAGTAATTTTTTGTAAGTATTTCATTTCATTTCAGAAGAATTAGTATGCTGAAGTGGCAATGGGCCGGCCATATAGCTCGAAGAACCGACAACCGTTGGGGAAGAAAGGTTCTCGAGTGGCAGCCTCGTACCGGCAAGCGAAGTGTAGGGCGTCCCCTCACTAGATGGAGTGACGACCTGGTAAGACATGCAGGAAGTCGATGGATGCAGGTGGCTCAGGACTGTACTTTGTGGCATTCCTTGGGGGAGGCCTATGTTCAGCAGTGGACTTGTGAAGGGCTGTAATGATGATGATGATGATGATTTCATTTCATACGTGATAGAACCACGCTGCAGTTCTATTATGGTTGACTACCATAATAAAACTGAAAAGTGGTCGAGCCAACCCATTCGTTAGTACGAAAGGTTGTAGCATGAATGAGGAATGACCATGCTCTCACACAATACCAGCGTGAAATAGCAGCTTATTACTGCTGCGTTTCGTATGGTAAATGCAGAGAATCGGAGTCCCTTTTTATTGACAACGAGGCATGCCATCTTAGGCCCGTATTAATAAACGTTACTCAACGACGAACTCAAGTGCGTAATCATTTAATACGCCCTCATTACGAAATCAGCATCGCAAGATCGTTGCTAATTAATAAACACATAAAAACAGTATCTCAAAACGCTGTACTTAGGAATACTGTTCTGTGACTTGCACTCAAGTATACACACTTGAGAGTCAAGTTTCGTTTATTGATCAGTGTGGCCCTCAGCTGATATCGTAAACCTAAACCGCATCTTGAGATATGTTTATTTATAAGATCATAGCCTCAAGATTGTACTCATGTGCGTGTACTTGAGCTGAGTAACGTTTATTAATACGGGCATTAGTCCCCAGGGGTGACAACGCATCTGTATTTTGATTCTTAATCGAGTGTAGATGTAGATGAATATAAACCACAGCATCCACTTACCACGAGACTGTGTGCTCGTTTGTCACCTTTATTCTATAAAAAGTACCATGCGTTATTGTTAGGTATACTGTCGTAATTGATGTTAGTAATTACTTGTTACTTACTTATTTATGATGTAAAACCATGTACGTTTTAGCTATGTGACAATTAGCCTATTACGTAAGAATTTTTAAGTAATTGCTATTAATGTAAGCATGCATGAGTAGGCCAGTGTACAGGACTTAAGTACAGTTTCTATGATATAATATTATGTTTAAAAAAAAGTTAAAGTTACAGCCTACATACGTTCCACTGCTGGGCACAGGCCTCCTCTCATTTCTGAGAGGGTTTTTAGGGCAAGGAAGTGTCCGCCGCTCTGCCCTAATGCGTGTTGGCGAACTTCACATGTCTTCGAAATATTTTTTTTTTCTTAATTCTCAGACATGCAGGTTTCCTCAGGATGTTTTCCTTCACCGCCGAGCACGTGGTAAATCAGCACTTAAAATTGCAATTAACAATTTCATTGGTGCCGGCGGGGATCGAACCCGGGTTGCTCGCGTACTGTGAAACTTACAGCGAGCGCTAACCATCTGAGCTACCACGGCTCTCACTAATATTATGTGGTTGAACTCTTATACTGCCTACGTTTGGGTTAGCGCTACCCCACCTGTTTTTGCCGCTTAGCAGTAGTGCACTTACTGCTGTGTTTCTGTTTAAACGGTAAGACTGCAGGTTGTGGGGCAAAATACACGTTCATGTAATTTTAACCGACTTCAAAAAAGGAGGAGGTACTTAATTGGACTGTATTCTTTTTATGTGTGTTACCTCAGAACTTTTTTCTAGGAGAACTGATTTGATGATTTTTTTTATTTGAAAGCTGGTGCTTTTCATGAGATCCCATATAAATTTGATCAAGATCTGACCAGTAGTTTTTGAGTTATCCTTAATAATGCGTATTTAATTGACTTCGACCACATTGACGATGTTTTCATTTTATTTATATTGAAGTCAAAAAGTTGTACAAAATTTTTAATTTTTGCACTTTTTTAAATGTCACTTGAACACCATTTATTTGAAAGTGGTGTGTTTTAAAAGTCTGATATTATTCTAATCAAATGAATCAATCGAACTGAAGTGTGGCTATAAGAAAATAAGAAAGTAATTAAAAAAAGTATTAAAGTCCTATAGATTTTCGCAGCCTCGTAAAAGACATTTATGAGGCCTGAATAAATAATTCGACTTCTAAGCCGCGAAAAGAAGCACGCAGTGGAGACAGATAAGGGCTTTATGAATTATTTATCAAATTTTTCCAGCTGGTTCTGTTGTCACCGGGGCTTTTGTTCGGAGATTTCTTTAGAATATCTAGGATTTATTTGATGGAATTTTATTGCAAGGTAAACTCGAGTTTTAAATTTAATATTTAAACAATAAATTTAAGTAAACCAGTATTTTATTTGTTTATTGAACAGACACTATGGTCATTATGGCAGAATCCTTGCAAGACCTCAGCAAAGTGTGCTTTTAAAAACACGCTTACTGTGAAATTGACAGCGAGCTGATCTACCACGGCGGCAGTGAATCAATGAATAGATAAATAAATATGAAAATGAATAAATAAATAAATTAATAAAAAATCAGAAGACTTTATGACTAATACAAGGGTTGTATCCTTCATTTAATTGCTTACGCACTTGCATCAGAGAGAGACGCTCTTCCAGTCCTCCAGACAGAATCTTGGTCACGGCGGCCAGTCTCAACGGAGCTAGCCATCTGAGCAGGACAGAGTTATAGTGCACGAGTGTGTGCGCAAACGTAGTTACTCTCTATTCTCTCACTCTCATAATCCGATGGCACGACAATCCGCCACAGTCGACAATCGGGACGATGTTTTTCTTGGCACGAGGGTGAAACACCACAATCTTCCTGATTTGGGATGGGTCCTCAAGGGTGACTGCGCATTTGTAGTCTTTATTGTTTGAGGTTAGTGTAGGTGGTTTATACGTGGTAGAGCCATGCTGCAGCTATATTAGTAGTATGGTTGTAGCACGAATGGGTCGCCTCGACCAGGAAGGACCACGCTCTCTCAGAATACCAGCGTAAAATAGCAGCTTAACACTGCTGTGTTTCGTATGGTGAATGTAGAGAACCGGAGACCCTTTTAACTGGAAAAGAGGCATTCCATCTTAGTCCTCACGGGTTATAACGCATCTGCATTTTGATTCTTTATTGAGGATAGATGTAGATGTCTGTGGGTCACAGCAACCACTTACCATCAGGTGGACTGTGTACTCGTTTGTCACCCTATCCTTTAAAAAAATAAAAGGTGTGTCTATGGGCTACAGTAGCCACTTAACCTCAAGGCGATTTTTTACAGAATAAGGGTGACAAATGAGCACACAGTCCACCTGATGGTAAGTGGCCCATAGACATCTACATTAATCCTCGATTAAAACTACGGAACTACGCAACTACGGAATGATGATTTAGCTAATTTTGCATAAGCACTCGTATAATAATAATAATGAAGCGTGTAGTGGCGGTGTCAAAATATCCATTACCCCCTATCACCCCGTGGGTGTCGTAAGAGGCTACAGAGGTATACAAATCAGGAGACGGGCAGCAGCATCTTCCTAATAACGACTAAAAATGAAAAACTGCGGTTGCCAACCTACTTACCAAGCGTGCAACTATAGCAAATATCCTCCCTATGACAGGTGGACAGTGGACTTTAAGGATATCTTACCATCAATAAAGAGGATACGCGTATCTTACCGTTAGCGTTAATAACTGTAACGGCTGTAACGGTAACGGTAAGATATCGTCTTAATTGACACAGGGACGGGTACAAAATGTGGAATAGTATTTTGTTACATCGGCAATGCACTGAAAAGAAATTGATTTATGATAACTTAATAAATAATTTGACTTCCAAGCCCTGAAAACATGGACGCAATGGAGACACATAGGAGGAAGCTATATGAATTATTTATCGAAATTCCTCCAGTTGGTTTTGTAGTCGCGAGAGCTTTTGTTCGGGGATTTCTTTTGAATGTCAAGGATTTATGTAATGGTCTTTTTATTGCCAGGCAACACTCTTATTCTTTGAATATGGTTCAAATTTTGGGAGTTATATGTTACAGAGTAATTTTTGCAATACATTTTATTAAAGTATATTTTTCAAGTATCTTAAGGCATAAGATATATGTATGTATCCAACATTTTTAAAGTTATTATATAACATTGATTAGAAGGAAGTGCTTTGCAGAACCCATAATCATAGAAGGACTAAGGTTTTGGATGTCCTTTTTTTACATGGGCAAATGCCTACGTACACCCGGGCTATTGCGGACTGCCACCGACTAAAACCCCGTGGCGTTCCACCTTCGTCACATATTGGCAGGGCCACGGGAACGCTTTCGCATACATCCGCGGCCCCGCCAGCGCCGGCTGCCCCATTGTGACAGGGCTACTCCTCCCCATCTCCATCGCAGGTAAGGCGCACTAGAATGTATGGCGCGGAGGGTAGGGAGAGCGGCGCCTTGCAATTCCGTCACTCCTCTCCCCCCGCAGCCCCACCACCACCGCATCAACGGTGTGGCTCCGTCAGAGTCGCGAAGGATAGGGCGAGTGGCGCATCGCTATACAAACACTCCTCTTCCTCCGTGACTCCACCTCGGCTGCAGCGGTAGAGGGAGAGGACACCCCTCTCGCCGCAGCTCACCAACACACATGTGTGTGTGGTGGGCTCGCCAAGCCCACTCGGAGTGGCCACCTCGGGCCAGCCATGTGGGTTCCTATTTGTTTTGTGGGTGAACAAGCCACGGCTACTAAGACCCCCGCCACGATAAGGCCTGTTCGTTGGGGAAGGTTTTGGATGTCCTAATGTCATAAGTATCCCGACCCGGCATGTAATTATTAATTTGTGTTCTGATTTTGGATTTAATTTTTTTAAACTTGATGGTTGTGCAACCCTTTTATCTTTTCTATTTAAATAAATTACCTTTCTTTTTTAATTTTCATTAGCAGCCAGAATAAATAGCAAGAATCGATGGTTTTCGCGAGTATTTGTGGTCTATCAAATGTAATGTAAAGCTAAGGAAGATCTTTTCTGAAAATAGGAACAAAAGGTTCTCTTATCTTTTTGAAACAGAGGAATCGGGCTCTAGGGATATTTCGAAATTTAGATTCGCGAAAATCGGATCTATTACAACGACTTACCAAATGGAAAGTAATAAAACGATAAAAGAAAGTAATAAAATTCGCATGTCAGCATACGGTAATGCGATAACATTTTTGTATTCAAAAAGAAATTATTTGATTGTATTTTATAAAAGACTTATTACAATATGGACGAGTTTTTTGACGAGAACTAATTTAGATGCAATTATTTAAATAAACATACGAGGAAATTTAAAGTATATCCGCAAGTAATTAAGATAGATGTGGAGTTTCCGTAATATCTGTAGAAAAACAAGAGTAACTGATATAACCTATCAGTTGGACTTCAGCCTACTTTTACATTATATAATAGGAAGGTATTTTTATCTATGACTCTAAAAATTATTTATATAGCAAAGCTACACACAATTTACATTAAATATGATTATTTAATGTAATTTTTACGTTGTTTGTAGTATAATTTTTTACGTTTTATCTAAGCCCTCACGGGTAACAACGCAACTACATTCTGACTCTATTCAAGGACAGATGTAGATGGCTATGGACCACAGCGTCCACTTACCATTAGGTAGATTGTGTGCTCGTTTGTCACTCTTATTCTTAAAAATTATTTATTTTTCTAAGTTGTATTGTACAATTTCAGAGACGGTCGTAAAATCAATTTTGTAAAAAAGAACACGTTAAGCCTTATTTTTAGTAAAAAGTTCTCCAAATAACTTTTCGAGAATAATTACTGTGACGCCGTCCTTTATTCGCAAAAGAACATTATCTTAGACTTTCAGTGTTTTTCCTCGCAATTGAATTCAAGCTTAATTTAGATTATTTCAGAAAAGTATATATTTTAAGCTTTAGGCCTTCGGGACGGCTCTCAAACATTTTCTTTCTATTTCGGTTAGTTTCACACGTTATCGAATGAATGAATTTATGTCTTTGGTACGATATCATTAGGCTCAGAAAAATAACTTTACAAAAAACGTAGAAACCGACTTTAAAAAATTAAAAATAATAAAATCATTTCACATTCTGAAGTTGGGACGTTAATTATTCTATACAATAGGTCTTAACTGTCTCCTTGGTTTAGTTGGTTGTAAACGCTGATTATGAGCTCCCGGGTCCGAATCCGGGTTCGAGCAAAAAAAAATCAGTGACTGAGTTTTTCTGTCAAGAAATCGTCAGTAGCAGCCCGAAGTCAGAAAGTGGGCGGTGTTTTCATCCCTGTGCCTCGGAAAAGCACTTAAAGCCGTATCTCTCTCCGATCGTATCGGTTTGAACATCTTGTACTACGCAGATGACTCCGTTGAGACTGGCCGCTGTGACCGAAATAAATTCGGTTTGGAGGGCATTACAATATGTCTTAGCACGGATTTGAGGATGTGAAATTATTTTATTCTTTGTAATTTTTGGTAGACAGCTTTTAATTTTATTAAGTCAATTTTTTAATTCTTTCTACCTTGATACCAAATATCAAGTTTCTGTCACCTAGAAGTAGCCTAGGTTTATTATGTGTGAGCCAGTGAATCAGTGAGAGATAAAAATGCCGTTTTTCACACTTTAAGGACTCAAGAACTAAAATCATTTTGAAATTCTAAGCCATGCCATGCTGCAGCTATATTATGGCTGTAACATGTATGGGTCGGCTCAACCGGGGAAGAACCACGTTTTTACAAAATACCAGCTTAATGCTGCTGCTGCTGTTTCGTATAGTGAGTGTTGAGAAGTGGAGACCATTTTTCCTTGAAACAAGGCATTCCATTTTAGTCCTCAGGGGTGACAACGCATCTGTATTTTGATACATAATCGAAGATAAATGTCTATGGTTCACAGCATCCACATTCATTCTAAAAAAAGGAACACATATTTTATATATATATATATATAATATTTATAATATTATAAGTCTAAGTAAGGTCCAATAGTTTTAGGCTCGAAATGGTTCGTGTTTACACACTGCCGTTGCGTACGTCGCTCTTTTCTCTTGTGAACTTAGCTAACACAATGCCGTATGTCTTTTCGTGTGTTTGTAACAAACCAAACATACTTTGTACTTTACAGAAAAATCTTAAAAAAACGAAAGTTTTAGCGGATACTTCAAACGAATTTTTAAGAATTATAGCAAAGTAACTTCACTAAAGAGGCACTTTTAGAACTTGCACAGCTTTTATAAACTTGACCTAGTCTATACGTGTTCGAAACCGAAAAGATTATTCAAGTTTACTTAAATTCATCGTAAATATTTGATTGTATTTTATTATTATATGTAATTTTTACTTCATGAAAATTAAGTTACTAGTTTTAGTTTTTTTATTATAGTTTTTAATATTGTATATTATAAAATATTGTATATTATGTTACGTAAATTTTCTCTAGGTGAACCGATTTTGATGATTCTTTTTTTATTTGAAAGCCGGTTCTCATGTGGTCCCATATAATTATTTCAATATCTGATGAATAGTTTTTGAGTAATTCTTAATAATGCATATTAAATTGATTTCGACTACATTGACGATGTTCTCATTTGATTTATATTGAAGTCGGTTGTAAATATTTTTTAATTTTACCACTTATAATGATGATAAAATGTAAATTATTTTCTTAAAATTAAAGTGACAAGCGAACTAACAGTGCCACCAGGTAAGTGGCTTCTGCAGTCCGTGGACACCTGCAACCAACATCAAGGAAGCTGAGCTGCAAGTGCGTGAGGACTAATATGGACTGATCGGGGAAGGACCATGCTCTTACAGAGTACAGACGTAAAATACCAGTTTAATGCTGCTGTGTTCATATGATGAGTGTAGAGAACCGGAGATTATTTTTTACCGGAAATGAGGTATTCCATCTTAGTCCTCAGGGGTGATATCGTATCTGTATTTTGGTTCTTAATTGAGGATAGATGTAGATGTCTACGGGCTAGAGCATCCACTTAAGGGGAGTTTCCCAAGCGGCTGCGCGGTCGAGTTAGGTATTCGAGAGTGTTGTTGTCGTCTCTGTCCAGCCCAGCGTGTACTTGTTAGATAGCACTCATTTAGCAACATTTCCGCGCGTATTTATCTCTATATATAAAAATCAATTGCTGTCCGTTAGTCTCGCAAAAACTCGAAAATGGCTGGAACGATTTTAATTAATTTTTTGTGTGTACTCACTCAAGGGTACCTGGATGATCTAAACGATTCACAATTGAACCCTGTTGTCGAGATGCAGATATTACCCGTGCGAAGCCGGGGCGGATCGCTAGTTATTAATAATTTGACAATTATTCAATTCATGTTAGATATGAGGATGTATACTTTTCTTTTGTTTTAGTTTTTTTTTTAATTATAGTTTTTAATATTGTATATAATAAAATATTGTATATTGTGTTATGTAAATAAATGTATTATCTTTTGAGGATGTATTGTTTCATACAGAATATTCAATAAATTATCTATGTCTGTGGTATTTTCAAATTGTTCTTAGTTGATTCTAAATTTAAAGGCAATACCTTGAAATCTAAGGATGAATTTGCGAGTGTAACTTTGAAACTTTATGTCTTAACGAAAATCTGACAAACCACAGACACAGATATTAGTTTACATTATTATTATTATTACATAAACACACTAGCAGCTAAAAAGATGATGCACCTTATTGTTTGGAGATTTTATTCCATATGTTCTTGAAGGCCTTTTACAGCGTGCGTAGATCGTGTTTACAAAATGTTATTGAGTTTAATTGGTTTATATTCAATCTAGGATCAAACTTCGTTTGTATGGAGCTCGCTTGGGAGAAACTTCCTTTAACATCAGGTGGACTGTGTGCTCATTTGTCGCCTTTATTCTGTAAAAACAAAACCCGAGTTTGATCTCCGCCAGCACTAAGGAAATTGTTAGTTGCAATTATAAGTGCTGATTTTAGTAAATTACCGCAATTTTAAGTGTAATTTTCAGATAGTAATACAGTAAGAGTAAAGACAGTAGCAGCGCAAACTGCAGATAAAGAAAAATGTTTTTACTTTTACTTTAAATATAAAGCAATTTTTACCAGTGTTAGAAACGTAGCGGTTTGTAAGACATGAAATGCTACTTGGCGGTCAAGATGGCTCGTACTGGAGTTGAATTAACTTCGGCAGTAGAACTGTTCAAGTTTTCAAAGAGCACTCGGCGGTAAAGTTACATTGTAACTTATTCGAGTCTAAACTTTTTAACAGAAATAGTGTAGTAGAAAATTTGAAATTTCTTTTCCACAAGGATACGTTAACACGTTCACTGCGAAAAAATCAGTATTCATGTAAAGCGGTGGCGGTCAGAACGTATCCATCAGACTTGAGTGCTGTGCGTAGCAGGCCTCTTCGACCTGACACCATTTGATGGCTCATAAACCTTTGTGAAAGCATGATGTAACCTATATTTTTTGGAACGAAGTTCCTTATCGGACGGTACGAATATGGTGGATGGGGGCTAGGCGAGAAAAAGTGTAAGATTTTTCCGTCACGACCCCTTCTGACGTAGTGTAGACGGCCTTGGCGGCTATAAGGAAGCGACATGGAATAATATCCATCTGCCTCGCACTTTTTCTTATCTTGCCATGAAAGAAATATTATTTTAAATGACGCTTCATTTTAATAGTCGCTAGTAGTTCATTTATTTGTATTTGTTAATCAATAATATAATACGTTCATCAATAATAATATACTACGAAAGGAACTTCGTTCCAACCGAGTGTTCCACGACACTCACGCATGTTTTTTATTATATACACAAAATATTTATGAATTTGTCAGCTACGCCGCTGGATTCGCCCGACAGATTAAAACGTAGTGATTATAGGAGGTAATCAACCCACATAAAATGTACACTTTATATGACTAATATGTTTCGCACCTGCCAAAAATTGACTTTGGCACCCAGGGTTGACTGGCGGAAAATGCCACATGGCTATAAGTCCGCCCTATGTACCCTTAAATTTAAGGTGTTACATTTAAGCTTTACAAATAAAAATAAATAAAATATAATTTTCAAATAAAATTATTTCAATTTAATTTGATTTTTTATGTTCGAGTTTTCTGAAGTCTATACGTTTGAATACCGATTCTGATAACGCACTTAGCTGCTAAGTAACTATACAACAGGGTCTTTGTTACATTTTGTATACTCTATGTGGCAGTCTTTTTTTTTTTGTGTAAATCAGCAAATGAAAATGTCGAGTCGATAAGGATTGATAGCGCACTAAAGAGTTACTTTTATAGTGATGTAACAAACTTGTGAAGGACTTGTAAAGGCCTGTAATAGTGATGATGGTGATTAAAGGTACTCTGTGATAATGATTAGGTAAGTATTGCACACGTACATTTACCCCAAGTATTACATACGTACAGGTTATTCATACGTACAGGTTGTATAACATACGAACAACCAAGGTATTATACGTATGCGATGTATTACACACGTATCATATGTAATACCTAATAATGTTTTTCAGACCGAATTTCGGTCACGGCGGCTATTTTCAACGGAGACTGCGCAGGACAGGATTATAGTGCTCAAGTGTATACGCAAGTACAGGTGCAATTGGTGCACAGGTGCGTGAAGTAAAATTGATAATTTTACACTATATAAATAATATTCATTGTGTAATTTAAAGACTACATTAAGTCGGTTCTGACTGGATTCAAACCCCTGATAAATAGGGTCGTGCTCTGCCTTCTAGCTGGCAAAGTCACGCGGACTTCTTAAATACTAAAGAATAATCAACCTCGTCTGTAGAGTAGTGATATTATTTTTATATACGGGGGTTGCTTATCTGTCTTTGCAGGAAGACTCTCACGTTTAACGTGCTTATTTTGATCGGTCATTTTAAAGTAATTAATTAAAGACGTACAATAATTTTTATATTTCATAAAAGAAATTATGTTTAAATAGACAAATTAGAATATAAAATTATTTTTCGAACTCTTAAATAAATATGTAGAAGGGAATTGAACCGCGGTTTTTTTGTAAATTGTAATAATGTATTTCTCATCAATACAAAAAAATGACGACCATGCTACTCCACTCCTGAGCGTGGGTGCTCAGGCTGCCCCGCGTATTCTGGGGGGGGGGCAAAATTCCGCTCAAAACAATAACTGCTCGGGGCAAACTGAGCAACAACACCAAGGCGACCCCTGCCACGCTATCCGTGAATTTCTGCAACATCAGGGGACTTCACTCGAACCTAAACGCCGTCCACTACCATCTCGAGACGGCGAAGCCGGCCTTGCTCTTTCTGACCGAGACGCAGGTGTCCTCTCCGGCTGATACTTCGTATCTCTCCTACCCGGGGTACAAATTGGAACACTCCTTTGTGCCTCGGGCTGGAGTTTGCGTATACGTCAGAGAGGACATCTGTTCTCGACGCCTCGGCAGTCTTGAAGGTTCGGACCTGTCCATCCTTTGGCTACGCGTAGATAGCGACGACCATCCGCGCGTCTACGGTGCCTCTATAGGTCCCATAGCGGTAATGCCGAAACAGACCGACTCATCGACCACGTCCAAATGGCTACAGATTCCTTGCTACAACAGGTCCCATCCGCAGAGATCGTGATCCTTGGCGATTTTAACGCCCACCACGCCGAATGGCTCGATTCACGTTTAACCGATCATGCGGGGAGATCTGTTTATGACTTTGCCTTGGCATATGGTCTGACACAACTGGTTACTTCGCCTACGCGGATTCCAGATGTGGAGGATCATACACCTTCCCTGTTGGACCTTCTGCTGACCTCTCATCCGGACGGATATCAGGTTTCGCGAATGCCCTCTCGGCTCTTCGGACCATTGTCTGATCCGGGTGTGCCACTCACGCTCCGCTCGCGGTTGCGTTCTGCAGGTTGCCGCCGTGTTTGGCATTACAGGACGGCGGATTGGGACGGAATGCGGTCTTTCTTTGCATCCTACCCATGGGGGCGGGTTTGCTTCTCGCCGGATGATCCCTGCGCTGTTGCTGACTCTGTCACTGATGTGGTGCTACAGGGAATGGAACTGAGGCTTCGGCGGATCGGGATGTAAACACCAGCATGCTTAAAAAGAAGTATAACTTCGCCTCCAGGTCCTTCAAAAGAGTTATTGCCAAGGCAAAGTCAGAGCACATAGGCAGAATTGGCGAGAAACTAGTTCGCCTTCCTTCGGGAACCCGTGCATTCTGGTCTCTCGCCAAGGCTGTCCAAGGGAATTTCTGTAAGCCATCTCTACCATCTCTGCACAGGGAGGGCGACTCACTGGCCCACGCCGCAAAAGAGAAAGCCGACCTTTAGGCTCCTTTTGTGTCCAACTCGACTCTTGATGACGGGGAACACACCGCCGACCATCCGCGGTGTGAGTGCTCCATGCCGGATGTGCGGTTCTCACAGCGCTCGGTTCGCAAAGCACTCCTCTCCCTGGACATCCACAAGTCTAGTGGGCCTGACGGAATCCCCCCAATTGTGCTGAGGACGTGTGCTCCGGAGTTGGCACCGGTTCTTTTCCGGTACTCCTACTCCCTAGGCGTAGTCCCGAAATCATGGAAGACAGCTTTTGTCCAACCGATCCCTAAAAAAGGCGACCACTCAGACCCGTCCAACTACAGGCCTATCGCCATCACCCCCTTGTTCTCCAAAATAATGGAGTCCGTTATAAACTGCCAGCTCATGCGGTACCTTGAGGATCACCAGCTGATTAGTGACCGTCAATACGGTTTTCGTCGGGGTCGATCAGCTGGTGATCTTCTGGTCTACCTGACTCATAGATGGGCGGAGGCAGTAGAGTCAAGGGAAGCATTGGCCGTTAGTTTGGACATTGCGAAGGCTTTCGATCGGGTTTGGCACAAAGCGCTTCTTTCGAAGCTCCCTTCCTATGGGCTTCCCGAGAAATTGTGCAATTGGATCACCAGCTTTCTTGCAGATCGGAGCATCAAGGTCGTTGTAGACGGTGCATGCTCCGACTACAAGCCTATTAACGCTGGTGTTCCACAAGGCTGCGTGCTATCACCAACGCTGTTTCTTCTGCATATCAAGGATATGTTGCAAGCCGGCAGCATTAATTGCTATGCGGATGACAGCACTGGTGATGCTCTATACACCAGCCGTGCCAACATTTCTCGCGAAAACGTCGCCGAGTACCGGAACAAACTTGCGTCTGAAGTCGAGTCTTTGCTGAACAAAGTCTCGGATTGGGGCGACTAAATCTAGTCCAGTTTAATCCTCAGAAGACACAAGCTTGCGCGTTTACCGCTAAAAGAACCCCTTTGTCGTGTCTCCTCAGTTTCAAGCACTCCCTTGTTGCCTCAGCCAGTATCGGAATCCTCGGCGTCGACATATCGAGTGACGTGCAGTTTCGTGGTCACTTGAAGAGAAGGCCAAATTGGCCTCTAAAAAGCTTGGCGTGCTCAGCAGAGCGACAGTATTTCATGCCGGCACAACGCCTGCAACTTTACAAGGTGCAGGTTCGGCCTCACATGGAATACTGTTCCCATCTCTGGCCAGCCCCAGTGCCAGCTCCTTCCACTTGACCGCATCCAGCGCAGAGCGGCTCGAATCGTCGACGACCGAGTCCTTTCCGATCGGCTCGATTCATTGGCGCTGCGAAGAGATGTTGCATCTCTTTGCATTTTCTTTCGCATTTACCACGGGGAGTGCTCTGAGGAATTGTTCGGATTAATCCCAGCCGCCAAATTTCACGATCGCACATAGCGGCAGAACTACCGATACCATCCACACCATCTGGATGATTGGCGGTCCACCACTGTGCGATTTAGAAGATGTTTTCTTCCTCGCACAACTTCCTTGTGGAATCGATTACCACCAGGGATTTTTCCGGACCGATACGACTTAGGGACCTTCAAGAAAAGAGCCTACTCCTTTTTAAAAGGCCGGCAACGCATCTGCAATTCCTCTGGTTACCCTGGTGTTGCAGTTGTTCATGGGCGGCGGTAGTCACTTACCATCAGGTGAGCCGCATGCTCGTTTGCCCCCTCTCCTATATAAAAAAAAAAAAACAAAAAAATACATATTAAAATAGTTTGGAAAACGCGCAAGCGATAGCGAAATTTAGGTATGGCCGTATATCGAGAGTAGAGCACTCCCTCACGTTGTGAGGCGTGCAATAGCTAACTTATTACTACTGCATGATATAAAAGTAAAATTAGGCCGTGTAAAGGCGATATAAGAGAATCCAGTACCCTTTATTATTCCGTGAGTGTCATAAGAGGCGACAGAGGAAAATAAAACAGATGATGGACAGCAGAATCTTTCTGTTAGCCACCCAAAAAAAACATGTGTGCAGTTCACACGCGGTGGAGTGCAACCGTCAAATGAAATGAAATATAAAACAAAAATATTTAACGGCTAATGACTTATTGAATATGATCATTTTCAACCACAAGTGCGACAAAATTATAAGATAAAAGTTTAATTTTATAGAAAATAAATGTTATAATCCTTATTTTTTGACATAATTTTAGTGTGATAAATCAAAAGAGAATCAAAAGAGAGCACTGGTAGCTCAAGCTTAAATAAAATAAAATAATATATGAAACTTTCTTGAAAAAGGACAAACCGTTTGCACTAGATCGACATCTAAAATATTTGCGTTAAATTCTTTTAAAATTGCCTGTTTATCTTTTTTGTTCTGGATGGCCAGTACAGCTACGGGTTAGTTTAACCGTGCATTAAATTTGAGTAAATAGAGTTTTTCCATGCTTTGAATATAAAACTCAGCAACATTAAATTCTAGACGAGTTACGGCAACTGGTAGTCGAGTCTATTTCATTTTAACACAACGTACAAATACGACCGTTGCAAAGTTTTAAGTTCACTTAAGCAATAAAAGCTTTAGGTGTTTTTTTTTCTTTATACATTGCTAAGAAAGTCAACCTTGTGTTGCAAAGAGTAAACGCTAACTATTTGACGTTTATGACTTCACAGTAACATTGTTTATTTTATTATAGTACTTTCAGATAATCTAACTCCGATTTTAATACATAATTTTTAGTAATGTATTTTCGCACGATCACCATATTAATTTTTTTTTTATTTGACTCATAAATATGTAGGTTGGTCCCGACCCTTCTCTACTTTCTGAGAGGTTGCTTCAGTGCTGATAAGGTGACAAATAGGCACGCAGTCCAGAAGTTATGTAGATATTGTGGCACATGTAGATTCTATGTGCCACAATATCTACATAACTTCTTCTTTATTCCCGATATAGAACCAAAATGCTGATGCATTGTAACCCCTGAGAACTATGCTGTATTTTGTGCTGTCCAATTTTTTATACTGAAATACAAATGTTTCAATTAAACTCTAAAAGCAGTACCCTTATTTCAGAGTTAGTTTTATTAAGCAAGGAATTTAATACTAAAAACAAGCTCTTTTTTTTTACTAAAACATTTTAAATTCTCCTTTAGCAAAGCGCTACACTAATTTTAAAATTTAAACAGAGCGTGGAATGCCAGTGGATTGAAAAAGACCTTTTTTATTTTTTAAGTTTTATACGAGTAGCGTCCTGCATCCATCGACTTGCTATATGTCTTTCTAGGTCGTTACACCATCTAGTGGGGGCCTACCCTACACTTCGCTTACCGGTACTAGGTTGTCGCTTGAGAACAGTTCTTCCCATCGCTTGTAAGTTCTTTTATTTTTATTTTTATTGTTTGTTGTAATATATAACAGATAAATCAAATATTTTTTGCGCAGTAGACAAGATTGAAAATCAGAAACTTTATTAATCTGACATTGGTTAATTTACTCTTGATACAAAGACTTTTGAAGTTCACGACCTGGTCAAGGGCAAATAAAATTGAACAAAAGTTGGACGTGAGAGTAGTTTTTAATGTAGTATTATTTAATTAAACTAGTTATTACTCATAACTAATTTTATTATTTGGCTGACTTTTCTGACTTTAGTTAAAAACTGCACATGCCAGCTATCTGCCAATTGTGGCAACTATGGCAGATATCCTCCCTACGAGCTGATCTATGAGGGAGACCAATGTTAAGCAGTGGACCATAATAAACTGGTAAACGTCGAAACTGAACTCAGAAGAAGTGCCTTTTTTATTAACCGACTTCAAAAAGGAGGTTCTCAATTGGAGTGTTTTTTTTGTATGTATGTTTCGCAATATCTTCGCAGATGGTGAACCAATTTTGATGATTCTTTTATTAAATAAACTTTTATTTCTTTATTTAATAAACTATACTTCAAGGGTGGTCCCGTATAAATTTGGAGAAAAAATCCTAAGGGTAGAAAATAAATAACTTATTTTCGTGTGTCACCTTTACTTCTAAGTATAATTACACACGAGCACACATTTCACTTGATTGTAAGTGAATGACATGGTCCGTAGTCACCTACATCTATCCTCGCCTAATAATCAAAATGCAGATGTGTTGTCACCTCTAAGGACCTCTAAGGACTGCTTCGCTACCAGTAAAAAGGGTATCCGGCTCGCCTTACTCACTATACGAAACACGCCAGCATTATGCTGCAATCTCACGCTGATATTCTGTGCGGGAATTCCCAGGTCAAGCTCAATACGTTCGTGCTGCAGACATTGTACTCGCAGCTTGTCTGTACTATATTAAAGAATATGAATTACTTCATCTTCATCATCATCATCATCATTACAGCCCTTCACAAGTCCACTGCTGAACATAGGCCTCCCCAAGGAACGCCACAGCACGGTCCCGAGCCACCCGCATCCATCGACTTCCTGCATGTCTTACCAGGTCGTCACTCCATCTAGTGGGGACGCCCTACACTTCGTCCGCCGGTATGAGGCCGCCACCGAGAACCTTTTTCCCCATCGGTTGTCGGTTCTTCGAGCTATATGGCCGGCCCATTGCCACTTCAGCTTACTAATCTGTTGGGCTATGTCGGTCACTCTGGTTCTACTGCGGATATCCTCATTTCTAAGTTTATCACGCAGTGAGACCCTGAGCATAGCCCTCTCCATAGCTCGCTGAGCGACCTTGAGCTTCCTCATCCGGCCAGCAGTGAAGGACCACGTCTCAGTTCCGTAGTCATCACTGGCAACACGCACTGGTTGTACAGCCTCGTTTTCAAGTTTTGAGGTATACCTGACGAGAAGATGTGCCGTAATTTCCCGAACGCTGCCCAGCCGAGTTGAATCCGTCGATTGACCTCTCGGTCGAAGTTGGACTTACCTAGTCGGACTATTTGTCCCAGGTAAACATATTCGTCAACAACTTGAGCTTAGTGCTCCCAACAACTACCGGCATAGGTGTGACATGGACATTAAACATGATCTTTGTTTTGTCCATGTTCATCTTAAGACCTATCCGTTGGGAGGCACTATTGAGGTCATTGAGCATAGTCTTAGGTCCTCCAGCGATTCTGCCATAGGACTATATCATCGGCAAATCGAAGGTGAGTGATGTACTCGCCATTGATGTTAATGCCGTATCCTTTCCAGTCCAGAAGCTTGAAAACGTCTTCCAATGCAGCGGTGAAGAGTTTCGAGGATATAACGTCACCCTGTCTTACACCTCTCTGCAGTTGGATAGGTTTTGTACTCTGGTTCTGTACTCGGATAGCCATCGTGGCCCTACTGTACAAGCACTTCAGCACTTCGATATACCGACAGTCAACTTGCACCGCTGAAGGGACTGCAGCACCGCCAAATTTCGATGGAATCAAAGGCTTTCTCATAGTCCACATACGCCAGACATAGTGGCAAATTGTACTCCTCGGACTTCTGTACAATTTGCCGAAGGGTATGTATGTGGTCTATGGTGCTAAAGCCTTTTCGGAAACCGGCTTGTTCGGGAGGCTGGAAGTCGTCGAGTCTGCGTGCGAGACGATTCGTAATGACTCTCGAAACAGCACGTAGACGCGGCTCAGAAGGGAAATCGGTCTGTAGTTCTTCAAGAGAGCGTTGTCGCCTTTCTTGAAGAACAAGACCACCGCACTTCTGCTCCACGCCTCCGGTGTAGTGCCACCATGTAGGACGGAATTAAAGAGCTTCTGAAGGACTTCAAGTACCGGTTTTCCACCCGCTTTCAGAAGCTCCGCTGTAATTCCATCCTCGCCTGGGGCCTTGCCGTTTTTAAGGTGCTGGAGAGCCATTCTAATCTCGCTCAGACTGACGTCCGGGATATCATCGGAATAGTGTCGGATAAGACTTGCTCTTGGATCGTTACTCACACTTGCGTGTGGCTCCAACGATGATGTGTACAGCTGCCCATAGAACCTCTCAATCTCACTCAAAATCTCAGGTGTCCTGAAACGAGGCTGCCACATTCGGTCTTCAGCTTCGACAGTTGGCTCTTTCTGGCAGACAGATCTCTGGCAAGACTTTGGAGCCCTGGTTCCGCTCGATCGCTTCTTCAATACGAGCTGTATTGAAGTTGCGCAAATCCCCGCATGCATTTGGAGATCTGTCTGTTCAGTTGCCTGTATGCTATCAAATCTACTGAAGATTGCAGCTTCATTTCCGTCTAACAGCCATGAGATTAAGAGTGTGATCGGAGAGTTTTGTGTTCTTCTGCGGCGGGTCTTACAAAACTTAGCTCCGACCATGGACAGTTTCCCCGAGCTTGTCATTCATATCGTCCACTGCATTGCAATCTTCTAGGCACTGAAAACGGTTTTGTAACTCGAGCTGAAAGGTTTCGGACTTTGGATTAGAGCACGAGGGGACGGGCGTTGACTTCATTAGACGACACCTCTCCAACAACGTTTAGGTTCAGTGTGCCTCTAACCATTCGGTGATCGCTACCAGTTTTCACCCTCGCGATCACTGAGACATCACTGAACAGTTGGCGTCTAGTCGTCATAATGAAGTCAATCTCATTTTTGTCGAACCGTCGGGGCTCGACCAGGTCCACTCCTGTGGGGCCGCTTCTGGAAGAAAAGTTCATCATAAAGAGTCCTCTTTCTCCATGAAGTCGGCCAGCTGCTGGCCCTGGGTTCCGTTGCCTAATCCGAATTTCCTACTTTCAGCTCACCGTTCTCTCTTGTGCCTAGCTTTGCGTTGAAGTCTCCCATTAACACCGTATAGTGGGTTTTAGAGGAATGCATGGCTCTGAGATATCCTCATACATTCCTCCACCTCCTCATCAGGGTGTGCCGAAGTTGGTGCGTAAACCTGTGACCTTCAGCGAATACCGTTTGGTGATTCTGAGTATAAGGTACGCAACCCTCGTCGACACACTCCCAATTTTTACAACGTTGTTAACGAGACTTGTGGACGATAAATCCGACACCTCCTTGGGACAGATGGTCGCCCTCCGGTGATAGAACAAGTTGCCGGATTCGAGGATTACCGTGTCCTCCCCTCTCTTCGGACCTCGGATAATCCTATAATATTCCAGCGCAACTTGTCTATCTCTTCTTCAGCTCCAGGATCTTCTCGTCAGTCCTCAGAGTGCGTGCGTTATAAGTTGCCAGGTCGAGTCGTCGTAGGTGGCAACCGAACCTCCACCGGAGATTCTTAGCACCTGCCCGCCGTTACCATGGTCGCCACCGTAGCCAGGAATAGCGGGGCCGCCGGGGACTGGGGCCGTTTCTTCGTAACTATATAATTACTTCATCTATCAACCCATAAAGTTCCACAATTGGACATCATAGACTTCCCACAATGAAGGATTTTGTCATGATCCCCAAGCTGGAGAAGCAGGTTGGCTATCTCCGTACTGGTTACTTTTACAAATTAGTTGTACCATTTATTTAGTTACTTTTTAAGTGGTAGAGCCATGCTGCAGCTATATTATGGTTGCAGCACGAATAAGTTGGCTCGACCGGGGTAGGACCACGCTCTCACAGAATACCAGTGTAAAATAACAGCTTAATGCTTCTGCGTTTCATATAGTAAGTATAGGGAACCGGAGACCCTTTTTATTGGAATCGAGGTTTTTCATCTTGGTCTTCATCTGCATTTTGATTCTTAGTCGAAGGTGGGTGTGGATGTCTATGGGTCACAGCATCCACAAGACTATGTGCTGGTTTGTTACCTCCATTCTATAAAAAATATTAATAAAGAAAGCAAAAGAAAATGGGGAAAGCTATAGTAGGACAAAATAAATAATTTATTCTATATACTGTTGGCGACTATTGACGAATGTGTGCATTTATGGATGTGTTTACATCGCATACTATATGTAATTCCGTGGGTGTCGTAAGAGACGACTAAGAGAAAGGGCTGGATCTTGGGGCTTCCGAAGACGATTTTGCGATTATCATTGCACCTGCGAAGCATATGTAAAATGCTATGAAACGCTTAAAAACACGTTAAAACACACGAGCGAACACTTTATATTTATTTTCAGAATATTTTTACGAACGAAAGTGCAAGTTTGGTTAGGTTAATGTCGCATATTTAAATTTCCTTTTGAGGTAAGTGCCAATCTATCTGATGTGAAAAACAAAACATGTCAAAGGGGATCGAGGAATGGACACTATAGAATAGAATAGAATCATTTTATTCAATATAGATTACAAGAATTCTTATTGAAAGTCATTAAAACTTGATTACCCGTTTGGAAAAAACCCCTGTCCTTGGAAGAACCAGAAAGAAACCTAGTGGGCCTTTTTTTCCTAAAGTAAGAATAATAATATAATATAAATACTTCATCATCATTACAGCCTTCACAAGTCCACTGTTGAACATAGGCCTCCCCCAAAAAATGGCTTCCGCCAGACTAGCGACGCGTAGTAGACATGACACCGATAGCCTTGACATGTCAAGGTCATCGGTGACGCAAACCCCATAAGTTTTTCTCCTACCAAATATCGCTCAATGCGGCTAAAGCAGTATTCACTTCAAAAATTATAAAATGGCAAATAGCGCTGAGTAATGCGATATAATCTATCTTGAATTTTGCATTTTTCATTGAAATTAAAATAAATTTAATACTTAATTTAAATAATATTTTAATTAAGTATTAAATTTATATACATATTATGTACGTTTAAAGTAACGTTTTATTTTAACCTTTGCATATATTAGCAACATTGATGTATATTTGAAAAAAAAAAGACAGAAGACAGTAAACAAAGCATGCAAAGCAAATTATAGCGTATTCAGTCATAAATATATTGGTAATAATTCTTAAGCTAACAGTTTTATGAGGGAGTTACTTAGTCGCCTCTTAACTAAGTTTGTAGCTGGCTATCTCAAGAGACACTTACTTCCTGTGAATAGTTAGTAAATACCTAATTGGAACCAACTTGTTAGACAAAGTCTCATTACTAAATGATCCGTATTTATATCCGTATTAAGTATATATGTAAGTCCTCTCATTTTACTAATATATTTATAAATATTATAAGAATTATAAGTATACTGATATTACTTTCCACTTTAACTACCGTTTGGTTTTGTGAACAAGACGGTTACGTCACGGACACTGAATAAAAATCTCAGCTGGAGCCAACATTTGGCATTTCATGCTAAATTGTGTCATATTCATACTTATAATATTATAAATAATAATATTATAAATGCGAAAGTGTGTTTGTTTGTTTGTCCTTCTTTCACGTCGCAACAGAGCGTCGGCATGGCATGATTATTTGTATGGGGATAGTTCGGTGGCTGTAGAGTGACATAGGCTACTTTTTTCAGCGGAAAAACATATCATTCCCGTGGGAAAATCGAATATGTTGCAAAATTAAATTCAGCTAGGTGGCGCCACCGTGATTCTACAAGACGGACGACGGTACGATGGACGAACACAGAAGGTCAGAATATCTGGATTATTATGTCTTTTTACCAAAATTAAGATAAAAAATGTATGGATCTGTATTTTTCCACACAGGACCGGGAAGCGAGCGATAAAAAACATAAAATTCACCAACTGATTTTCTTCAAACGTTTTGGTGCATCGTAATTCACAGAATAGGCGATAACCTCGCAGACGATATTAAGTAATCCGTTGATGCTCTGCCTACCCCGCAAGGGTTACAGGCGTGATTATAAGTATGGATCAGAAATACTATCACCACCTGTCACGCTTTCACCCTTAACTATTACTTAACAATGGTAGAAACAGTTCTTAGTAAACCTTATTAATAAGCCTTAGTAATATTTATTGAACGGAAATGAATACAGTTCTTATATGTGGTTATGAATGAATCGGTATTACAATAAGAAAAATTGTGCAAAATTATAAGAAAAATATTTTTTGAGAGTTCTTATTAACTAACGTATACATAGTTTAAATTGATTCCGCTAGATGTCGTTACTAGGTTTTTAAAACGCGGTAACGAAATGTTTCCTGACATGTACTTAACTCCCGCCGTTGAGCCGCGCGTCAACTTATAGTGCATACGGTACCTATACGCTTAAATTGTTTCTATTTCGTAGCTTATTCGACTACCTGCTTTCGATTTCGGTTGTTTGTTATTTGCTTTGTGATTTGGTTAAGGTAGTCAAGATTACGGGAACGTAAAATGATTTTAAAAACTATTTAAAATCTATTTATTTCTTAATTACAATTAAAATTATAACTACTTAATTAATACGTCTTGACAGAAGTCGATGTCAGAACAAGTGTCCGCTCCCATGAGCTCTGCCTGATATCTCATGCAACCAAAAGCGCTGACTCTACAGTTACTGGATACTGTCTAATGCTTATGCAGCCCTCTAAATCGAACCGTAACAACCCTATGGTCTTGTGGTTGCATAACTCCTCCTCTCCAAGAGCGGAATTATCGGCTGCAGTGTTTTCAGCTGTTGTCCGATGATTCCGCCATCTATAACTAAATTACTTTTACATTTTCTTAAAACACTAAGGAAAATAACAATAGGTAAAATGACATACAGTAATAAAGTAGCTAAGCTAACACCTCTGACCCTTATCACACTATTATCACTTTGATCACTATATTCACTGCCACTGAATTTAAGATTTTGGTTCAACACGTATGCTAGATGTTTCAGGTCGTCTAAGGCTAAGCCTTTCAGGTTAACTGCTCCAGTATCCGTCAGGTTCAGGTGATCCAGTCTTGGTAAGTTTAATACTGGGGTCACTCTATAGCCAGTTCCTTAGCAAAGTATAGGCGGTGCAACAATTTATAATTATCTATGAAGGTCTCACAATCCTCACTAATTTTTATGATGTATGTGCCCAAAAGTGATTCTTTAGTTATGTCATCCTGGCATTTATTTGTTAATATTATTCTATGGTTGGCGTATATAATCCAATTTACAGGGCCGATAGACTGGATTTTGACATCCTCAAGATCAACGAGCCGAGGTTCGCATAGTGTGAGATTGTTTTGGAATTTCATCAGTTGTTCAGCACATGTGTTTCTAGGATAGGATACCATGTTGGAGCTCATACACAGGAATTCATCCGCCGCTATCTCGGTGCACGGCGGGAGACCGGTAAGTATTGTGAACCTTTCACCAAAATGTAAGGATACTTGGGAATTATTACAGACGTTCTGTTTCTAAGTGCATCGAATACAGGTAATGGGTATAATTTGTAATAATTGTAATTAAAACTATCAGTAAGTGGAACTTCCATCAAGTACGTAATCTGGTTTGCTTTCATGTAAGCTTTTATAACAATAGTTCTTTCAATTTTCACTAAATTCTCTACATTTACAGGGTACACTAGGTTATCGACTTTGGCAATATCATTAAGTATCACTAACAGTTCAGATGAATTAATAATTGATTGGTGTAATACTGAAACTTTACTGAGAGCTAAAGCAGTTTCTATTTCACTAAGTTTAAGGTAAATACTACGAAAGTTACTAATAAACATATTATACATGCCTAAAATATACGTGTTATAAATTGAATTATTTTCTTTGGTAGCAATGTATTTTACTATTCGTTCAATTCTTTTAAGCGTTCATCTAATATTAGTTCATTTTCATGTAAAGTTTCTGTACTATTTGCCAAGCTATTCAGCATTTTAGAAACAACGGTGATTTTACTATCAATACTTAATTGGTTGTTCTTTAACTTAGATATAACGGAATCGTATCTAAGAGCATCTTCGTGATCTAAATTGCCGGTGATTGCTTTAATGGCTGATCCTAGGGGGTCTATGAGACCTCTTTTAAATCTATTGGATGGTACAAGTTGCTTAAATTTTTCAATAGTTAAATCGCAAGAATAGTCAGCTTGGTCTTCATGGCTTGGAATTCATAAGCATATGGTTTATTAATATCAACTAATCTACTAAAATCTTTAAACTTAATAATATTTAAATCTAAATTTTCCTTAATTCCTAATAAGTTCACTTCTTTAACTATAAGCCACCTGCTTGTTTGCCTAAAGGCTTGGCCTTCTTTTACAGGGAGCAGGCCAGGTTGCTGTCAATTTTTTGAAGTTGAAGACTGCGGGTCCAAAGTATGTGAGCCATAGTCAGGATGACCACGCACCACCTGTGGAGGTCGTTTGAAATTTTTAATAGGGACCTTTGTATCCCGTTCACCTATTTTAACGGGAACGATATTACGTTCTTCAGGACCTTGAATAACAGCTTTCCTGTACCTAGGTTTGTCCTTACTTTTCCTAATATTGATGTCCTTTACGTACGCTATTTGCCCTTTGTTGAGTACTACCTTTGTTTCTCCTCCTTTCCGTTCCCTAGCCTTTTCCTTTTGTTCAATCATTCGATCGGAAATGTACTTATATAAATATTTAGTGCGTTTTTGGTGGTCTTTTAACAGCTGTTGGGTATAGGCCCTATCGAAATCGTTATCAAAACCTTTCCAGAATCAGTGTGCCCAAAGCAGACTTCAAACGGAGTTAAACCAGTAGTTGAATGTATTGTGTGGTTATAAGCCATTATAGCGTAAGTCATAATAGAAGCTGCATCTGTAAATTTCTGCTCATACTTAGCAATACGATATATTTCAATTATTGTCGAATGAAAACGTTCTATAATACCTGTGGAATTATGATTATTGGGTGTTGTGATGTGAAGGTCTATTTTATACATATTTGTAAGTTCTCGCATTAGCTCATTGTTAAACTCTTTTCCAGGATCGCAAGTTATCTTTTAGGTACGCCATAGAATGAAAAGTACTTTATAAGGGCTCGAACTACCTCAGGGTGGATCTATTTGAGATTTCAAATGCTTGACCTAATTTACTAAAAGCATCGATTAAGGTAAGAAAATATTTGTTTTCTATAGAAAAAAGATCTATGAAAACTTCCTGAAAAGGAGAATGCTGGGTCTGTGTTAGTTGCAAAACCGGTTTAATTGGTTTTCTGTCATATTTTGAAATTTTGCAGGTATGACAATTATTAATTACAGCCGAAACCGTTTCCTGCATATTATCCCAAAAGTAGTTCCTACGTATGCTTACCATGGTTTCCTTTATACCACGGTGACATGTTTTACCCTCGTGATGTTTTAGATTATTTCCTCTGTTCGGCCTCGTCTTCTACATATACGACACGCTCTGTACACTCGAAGAATTCTACAGTGCCCTTTTTAAATAGTTCTATGATAATTTTGGAAAATTGTTTTCTATGTGATTCGTCCTCAAAGTAAATGAAATATTTAATCTTTGGTTTTACATACTCTTTTAAAAATTGTTTAATTAAGTTTTCGTTATTTATAGGTAAGAAAACTTCTAAAATTTTGTGCTTTTATTTGAAATATCTTTGACCTGCATTTCATTCCTAAACCAAGTGAATATAAGTATTTGATTGGGTTTAGTATCTACAGCTTCCTCAATATAGATATACCTGTTGATTCTAATTCTAAAGCTGAGTGTACTGTTTCTGTGCTAATAGATGGTACAGGATAAGTTTGTTCGGTTAAATCTATTGGATCAGATGCTGAAAGAGTAGCTGATAGGTCAGACACGGTTATTGTATCGGAGTTCTCATTTGGTTTGTTAAGTTTTGCTATGCGGTAAATTTCGTCGGTCAAGCTGTCTACATAGTTTTAAGGTTTTTGTCTGTATCGGTACGTTCACTTGCATCGAATCATTGTCATCGTCGGAATCTAATGCGTTTAGTTTGATACGAGATAGGGCGTCAGCGTTAGTGTTCTGCTTTCCATTTTGTAGATTACCTCAAAATCAAATTCTTGTAAACGTAGTCGCCATCTTGTTAATTTACTATTTGGTTCTTTGAGTGCATAGAGCCAGGCAAGGGTCGGTGATCAGTATATACGTAAAATTTTGTCCGTACAGATAAGGTCGGAAATATTTAACTGCCCATATAATGGCTAGGAGTTCACGTTCGATTGTGCTATACTTTGTTTCAGTGTCACTTAGTGTGCGACTGGCATATGCGACTGGTTTTTCAGAACCAATTGCCCCTTGTGACAACACGGCGCCTAATGCGACAGATGACGCATCTGTTGTTAGTATGTAGGGTTTAGATGGGTCTGGGTATTGTAAAAGAGGTGCATTAATAAGTAATTCTTTGCATTTCTCAAATGCTTCTATATATGATTTGTCGATAACAATTTTATTTCTTTTCTTCAAGCAGGAAGTTAGGGGTTGAGTTATTTTCATGAAATCCCTAATGAAACGACAGTAATAACCTATGAGTCCTAAGAAACTTTTATTTCAGTGGTAGTTTTGAAGTGGGTAATTAATTATTGCTTTTACTTTGTCGTCGTTCGGTTTAAGTCCATTTTGGTAATACTGTGACCTAGGTAGAGGACTTCTTTCCCAAAAACTCAGATTTATCAAGTTGCACCTTGAGGTTAGTCTGTCGTAGTCTGTCAAAAATCATGCGTAACTTTTCAATATGTTCTTGAGACTTTGAGATGCCACAATTATGTCATCTAAGTAGACTAAACAGTGGATCCCTTGCAGGCCTCTTAGAATGTTGTCCATTGCGCGTTGGAAGGTTGCCGGCGCTGTCTTTAAGCCGAACGGCATCCTTAAGAACTCGTAATGGCCAAACTCGGTACTAAACGCAGTTTTTTGTCGGTCACTTTCGTTGACTTCAATTTGATGATAACCGCTTGCAAGATCTAAGGTCGAGAAGTATGTACATTTGCCTAACTTATCAAATATGTCGTTTATATTTGGTAGAGGATATTTGTCTCTATAGTCACTTCGTTAAGTCGCCTATAGTCGATCACCATACGAAATTTACGTTCCCCAGACGCGTCGACCTTTTTTGGTACTAAATGAACTGGGGCACTCCAAGGAGAGAAAGATTCTTGAATGACATTGTCTTCCAAGAGTTTCTCTACTTGCCTCTTTATTTCCTGAGCTTGAGCAGGTGGTTGTCTGTACGCTTTAGTATAAATTGGGTCTTCATTAACGGTACGGATAAAATGTTTCACTTGATTGGTGAACGTCAAGGGCAATTTGTCACAGTAAAGATGTCTTTGTATTCCGTACAGAGCGCAAAAATAGCTTTACGCTCTTCCTCATTCATGTGTTCTAGTCTTAATTTACCTAAATTTTGTAATAGGAGTTGGTCAATGTCGGTATCAGTTTTATCTACAAGGGAATTAACTAGGGTTTTCTCACTGTCATTAAAAGTCTCAGTTTGGAAAGGTCGTGTCACGGTCAGGGTCATTTCCTGTTCGAGTATTTTGGATAACTGTGGGCATATCCGTTATTGCACGTCACAATAGCACTTGGCATTCTAACCCTTCACAAAACTGCTTATAATTTAATATGGCTTCGCCTGAATGTACATCGGTTGGTAGTTTAACACGTAATTCCGATCTAGGAGGTAAAATAAAAATGTGATTTTCAAAATTATGTATAATAGGGATACTTGTAAATTTTGTCGAAAGTATATGACGCTTTAAATCGATGACAGCCTCTAATTGTTTTAATAAGTCATTACCTATGAGGCCATCATAACGCGAATCTACATTATATATATAGAACTTATGATATTCAGGGGCTTTTAAATGTGGGTGGTAACGGAATAACTATGACCTGATTATGGCTACTTGTAGCATGTGTACTAATGACCTCGAAGGTTCATTAAAATGTCGTTTTAAAATATTGGTATGCTTTGCGTGGGCTTATAAATGAACGTGTGCTACCGGTGTCCAGCATAAATTTGGAATCTAACTCGGGGATATATATATAAGGTAATTTTAAATTAGAGTCACAATTTAGTTCTATGGTTTCAGGGGTTTGGCTGAGGCGTTTATGCGAAAATTTTCAATATTTTCTGTCGTCTTAATGTCATTTGTGTCTGCCGCGTTGGTCTCCGTTTCCGCGGTTACAGTTTCTTCAGATTGATATTCGGGGTAATAGTAAGAAGCGTCATTAGGATATTGATCGAAATAATCTGGGTTTTCGTAGTAATACATGTCGTCGCTATAGTCATTCTCATTTAATTCTAATTCGTTTAACCTAAAACCTTGTTGCGGTCGTGCTACAGGTGCTGTGCGCATCGACACATCTGTATTAATTCGCGGTTGGTTATGCTGAGGACATTATTATTATTGTTGTATCGCTGTTGCATACCGAACTGTTGAGGACGCATCGAAGGTAAGGGCTGAAGGCCTACAGGTTTATAGCCAAATTGAGGTGGACGATATCCGAATTTCATTTGGTTATTATTAGGTTGTGGTGGTCGATAATAATTTCCGAAATTGTTAAATTGTCGCTGCTGACCTTGAGTGGGAAGCAGCATCTGCACCTCTTATTCGGTGGGATGCCAAAATTATATCTAGGTGGTTGGTTCATTGGCATAGGCTTAAAACTAGAAAAATGTTGAGGTTGAGTATTATTATTACCGAATTTAAATGATGGGGATGCGTTATGCGATTGTGAATGAGATGCGAGATTAGATCCAGACATTTTGTTTCTCATTTGGTACTGACTATGGAAGTTAACTTCTTCTAATACAGTGGAGAGCGCATCCTCTAATGAATTTGGGGCCTTTAGACGCACTACTCGAACTAAATGTTCCGGTAAATTGTACAGGAAAACGTTTAATGATGTATTTTCATAAATGGCCTTTTTACTACAGCGCATATTTGAGTCAGACAACCGATTAACTTTGCCTATTAAAATTGATCTCAAAGATTGAATTCGACAGCAAAAATCTAAATAACTTTCTCCGGGTTTAATTCTTAAAGTCTCAAGTTCGATATTTAAACACTCCTCACTACGCGAGTCTCAAAATGCTGAATTAGTAATTGCTTAAACTCATCCCACGTTTCGATATCATCGCGCTCCCCGACTAATGCAGCTGCATTGCCGATAAGGCGGCTTGTTATTGTATTCATCACGTACAAATTCTGTTCCGTCGTGCCAGTAAATTTAGCTATAACATATTCACACATTCTTAAAAATAGATTTAAATGACGTTTATCTCCATCAAACGTAGGGATGATTTTAATCATTTCACCGGGAATAAGTCTGATATTCTCCATAATTATGTATTAATTTACACACACAAACAATAAAAATAAAATGAAATGTAAAAGAAACCTAAATATCACACGAAATTATTAAGAAATAAAATGTATATGCTTAATAAAACTATTTCTTTGTAAAACTATAATTTGTTTATAATTTGCAAATTATAAAAATAGGTAAAACTCAAATTGTTTATTACATACAATTATTTATTTAATTTTTAAACTATTTAACCAGAATACGTTAAAATGAGAAGTTCGATCTCAAGATAACAGAACGTCGAGGTAGTGGAAAGGATGGTGAAAAGTTCTACTCACCAGCCGCCAGCTGCTCTCATGGTTCAGGATCAGCTCCGCTTCCTTGACAAATTTCTTTGGTTCGAGGATCGTCTCGGTTTTTCTTCGCGCCGCGGACCTCCGATTACGACAGAGTTTTATATCGAATTCGCGAAGGACGCAACGCTACCGAAGTGTGACGATCCTACCGGCTGCGCCAGTCAAGATTACGGGAACGTAAAATGATTTTTAAAACTATTTAAAATCTATTTATTTCTTAATTACAATTAAAATTATAACTACTTAATTAATACGTCTTGACGAAGTCGATGTCAGAACGAAGTGTCCGCTCCCATGAGCTCTGCCTGATATCTCATGCAACCAAAAGCGCTGACTCTACAGTTACTGGATACTGTCTAATGCTTATGCAGCCCTCTCTAAATCCGAACCGTAACAACCCTATGGTCTTGTGGTTTATAACTAGGTTGAATGGATTTATATTGGCTTTCATTTTCGGTTGTGTATTTTCTTGGATAGGTTTTGTTGATTTGGTTGGTATTCCTTTATACATATTTAGACTCTAGCTTTGATTTTGGATTTTGTTTATTTAGAATCGTGAATTGGTTTTCGTTGTTTTAGGTTGTTTATCAATATTTCAAAGGAATATTAATAGTATATATAGTGTATACGGTACCTTACTTCTTCTTTCGTTGGTTATATTTATATTGACTACTGCTTTCGATTTCGGTTTTCTGCGATTTGTTTTGTGATTTGGTTTAAGTTGATTCCATTTTTTTGGCTATCGTTTTCGGATTCGTGTTGTGTCTTGAATTGGTTTTGTTGTTTAGATTTTAAAAAATATTTAAAAGGAATATTTATTCCTTTTAGATATTTTGGATTTGCTTTTAAAAAAAATATTTAAAAGGAAATTTAATTCCTTTTAGGTATTTTAACGTTTTTATAAATAGGTTTTCTTACTTCATAATGCCTCGCAAACGTAAGTCCAGCCTTTCAAGAGTATCTTCTCAAAGACAAGCGAAAAGATTAGCTCGATCGCTAGAATCTTTAGAAGATGCTGAACTGAGAAGCAAGAACAAGCAGAGCGTCAGGCTGCTTTTAGAGCATCTGAGACACCTTCTCAACGTCAGCAAAGGCGTCTTGAACAGACAGAGCGTCAGGCTGCTTTAAGAGCTTCGAAACACCTTCTCAAAGTCAGGAAGGCGTCTTGAACAGGCAGGCGTCAAGCTACTTTAAGAGCTTCTGAAACACCTTCTCAAAGTCAGCGAAGGCGTCTTGAACAGGCAGAGCGTCAAGCTACTTTAAGAGCTACTGAAACACCTGATCAAAGTCAGCAAAGGCGTCTTAAAAGGCAGAGCGTCAATCTACTTTAAGAGCTACTGAAACACCTGCTCAAAGTCAGCAAAGGCTATTTGAACAAGCGGAACGTCAGGCCGCCTTAAGAGCCGCGGAAACACCTGATGAAACTCAACACAGACTCATTGAGCAAGCTGAACGTCAATCTACTATAAGGGCATCTGAAACACCAGAACAGACACAGGCGCGAAGGGATGCAAATGCACAGCTCAAGCTGAACGTCGACAAAATTTTCAAAGAAACAATTGGTCGGTTTTAATGACGCAGCATTCAATTATGATCCGTTGATTGATTATAAAAATCACAGGTTAGTTGTTATCGGACTGATGGACAAGGCGTGTCGATTTTGCAGCGCTTTAAAATGGAAAGATGAGACCGCAGGCATGTGCTGTTCCAATGGCAAAGTGTCTCTTCCGTTACTTGGGGAACCAGAAGAACCTTTGAAAACTCTCTTTTATATGATGCTAATGAGTCACGGCGCTTTTAAACAGGATCCGGAAATTTGAAACTCATGCTTTCAAATGACGTCCTTCGGAGTTGACCGGGAAATAATAATGCCGGGATTTTCGCCTACATTTACGGTGCAAGGGCAAATTTATCATAGAATAGGTTCACTTTTTCCAGCTGAAAACGAACAGCATAAATTTTTACAAGTATATTTTATGGGTGACGAAGAAATTGAGGTAGACCGTCGCTGCCAATTTATCCAGGGAGTTGAGAGAGACACAGTGTACAAAATTCAAAGATTCTTGCATGAACGTAACATTTTAGTCAAAACTTTTAAAACTGCTTTAGAAAACCTACCTGAAGAGGATTATCAAGTCGTCATTCACGCAGATCGGACCCCTCGAGGAGAGCATGAAAGGCGCTGCAATGCACCTTTGATAAACGAAATAGCAGCCGTAATTAGTTGTGATCAATTTTCTTCACGAGACATTGTCTTGCGAGCACGTGATGATACGTTGCAACGGGTAGCCGATACATACAAGTTTTATGACGCTCTGCAATACCCATTGATTTATTGCAAAGGACAAGAGGGTTATCATTTTCAAATTCCACTCATTAACCCGGTCATAAAGGAGCCTACTCCGAACAAAAAAGTATCATGTATGGATTTTTATGCGTATCATATGATGTTGCGAGAAAATTATTTTAGCCTCTTAGCCCGGTGTAGACAATTATTTCATCAATTTTTGGTAGACATGTATGTGAAGGTAGAAAGTGAACGTCTCCGTTATATATCTTTAAATCAAAAAAAGCTGCGTTGAGAATTATATACATTTACAAGATGCAGTTTCTAGCGACGCCAATGTAAACCCCAGAGATTTAGGTAAAATGGTAATTCTGCCCTCATCATTCGTTAACAGTCCCCGCTACCTACATGAGTACACACAAGACGCATTCGCCTATGTACGAACTTACGGAAGACCTGATCTTCTTGTTACTTTTACCTGCAATCCCACATGGAAAGAAATAACCGAGGAGTTAATGCCGGGCCAAAAAAGTACTGACAGACACGATTTAGTTGCTAGAGTATTTAGATTAAAAGTACAAAAATTAATGTATGTAATTAACAAAGGGAAAATTTTCGGAGAGGTGCAGTGCTTCATTTATTCAATTGAATGGCAAAAAAGAGGATTACCGCATGCCTACATTCTAATATGAAAGATAAAAACATTGCTGTGGCCGTAGCTTCCTCCGGTATAGCCACCACGCTGCTAAGCGGGGGCCGCACTGCACATTCTGTTTTAAAACTCCCTCTAAATCTAGCCCAGGAAGAATCGCCGATCTGCAACTTTAGCAAAAATAGTGCACGAGGTATAATGCTACGACAATGCAAACTTTTAGTGTGGGACGAAAGTACAATGTCGCATAAAAAAGCTGTAGAAGCACTAAATCGAACGCTCCAGGATTTGCGCAGCAATACCGATGTAATGGGAGAAATGGTGGTTTTACTGGCTGGTGACTTTCGCCAAACTTTACCTGTCATTCAAAAGGGCACACCTGCAGATGAAATTAAAGCATGCCTCAAGTCGTCTATTTTATGGAACAAGGTGACAAAATTGAGTTTAACTACGAATATGAGAGTGCATTTGTATAATGATATCAATGCTGGAAACTATGCTGACACACTATTAAAAATTGGCGATGGGCGGTTGGAAACGGATGCTGAGGGCTGCGTTAAATTGACAAGAGATTTTGTAATTTAGTACAAGTCATTCCGAATTAATTGCGAGCGTTTATTCAGATTTAACGAACAACATGCATGAAGACAAATGGTTATGTGTAAGGGCGATTCTTGCACCAAAAATGAGACCGTTAACAAAATAAATTCAGATATATTAAGCGAAGTAGCAGGAGAAATAACAGAGTATTTGTCAGTAGACACAGTTATGTACACAGAACAGAGCACTTCATATCCCGTAGAGTTTCTAAATTCTCTAGAGTTGTCAGATGTGCCCTCACATGCTTCAATTAAAATTAGGCGTCCCAGTCATGCTAATGCGAAATTTAGATGCTCCTCGGTTATGTAACGGGACAAGGCTGCGTGTGACACATCTTGGACGGAACATAATCGGTGCTACAAATTTGACAGGCGTAGGAAAAGGTGAAAATGTTATTATACCACGGATCCCTATAATTCCCATGTCTTCCTTTTCAATTCAAAGGTTGCAGTTCCTATTAAGCTCAGTTTTGCAATGACAATTAATAAAGCGTAAGGGAAAACGTTACAGGTAGTGGGGTCAACTTAGAAAAACCGTGCTTCTCTCATGGTCAGCTGTATGTAGCATGTTCGTGTGTCAAATGCCCAGAATCTCCACATTCTTTCCCCGAATGGAAAATATATAATATTGTGTACAGTAGCGTCTTAAAATAGTGTTCAGTTAGTTTTTCCAAAATTCCCACAATCAATTAATCAGAATTCTACAGATCTTCCTTTTAATTCAAAATTTCTATTTAGCTCAGTTTCTTTTCAATTCCAAATGCTGCGTCTGACGGACCTATTAGCTCAGTTTCCTTTCAACTCAAAGGCTGCATCTCTGACAGATCTTTATTTGGCTCAGTTTCCTTTCAATTCAGAAAACTGCATCTCTGACGAATCAATTTAGCTCAGTTTCTTTTCAAAAGTCTGCATCCCTGACGGATAATTATGCTCAGTTTCCTTTAATTAAAAAAATATCCCATTTCCATTTGGAATAAACAGGCTATTTTCATGCTTTCCTATACGCTGCGTTTCAAAACATTTAAATAGGCTGACGAATCAATTTCGCTCAGTTTCCTTTTAATGGCTGCATCTCTGACAAATCTATAAAACTCAGTTTTCTTTCAATTTAAAAAGCAATGGATAGTTCATTTCCCAGTGACCATGCGCGCGAAGCCGCGGGTAACAGCTAGTACCATATATTATATAGATGTAGTGCGAGTTTAACTTGTGTGAGTCGTGGTTCGCTTTGTTTAGTTGTAGTAGTTCGTTGTAGTTGTTTTCTGTCTTATTAATAAGCATTTGACGATTGGCTTCACTTTGAGGCTCCAAATACTGGACTGATTCCCACTAGCAACGATTTCCACTAAAGTTACAAATCGCACTGCTGGTCAGCTTAGGTTTGCTATGCACTGCTTGTAAATTTTTACTCCTTTTTTTGGTTTATTGGAGTATATTGGAGTTTACTCCTTAAGAATCGTTTCATATATAGCGCACGGTATGAAAAATAGATAGGTAGTAAAATCAAGCGTAAACAAAAAGTGAAGCCGTTATGGTTTTCCTTTGCGCAACATAGTCTCATCTCATAGCGCGAAATTAATAATGTAATATAAGTCATATATTTTATGTAAAATAATTTATATAATTTATTTTATCAAATCAATATAAATAAATATATATGGATTCATTTACTACCTATTGTATATATTTTAAGATTTCAGGAGTTAACTCCAGTCACGCGTTGGAGCTGACACGCACAATTTTTTTAAGCTATCATTCTTTAACATAGACATATGTCTATGATAATTAATGTTATATTTTAAAAATAGAGGATACCCGTGCAGATTTTTTCGCCGTTTTACTGCGGACAGAGGATTAGTCATTAATTTCACACAAGTTGCTTCTTCAATGTTCGGGATTGGATTTGTTTTTGTTGTCTCCGTTTCCGTTTCCGTTTCATCTGTCTGACCTGTCTTCATCTGTGTATCGCTGTCTCTGTTTCTACCATGTAATAGCTGTATAAGAATATCCACTACCCGATATCGTCTTGTGAGAGTGGTAAGAGGCGACAGAGGGAAACAAACCAAGAGATGGGCAGAAGCGGCTTCCTAATAACAACTAAAAAATAAAATATAAACTGTGGTTGCCAACAAATACCCCTTATGAGTCAAACAAGGGCGGCCTAGGCCTAGCAGTAAACCGTTGATAGGCTGTAACGAAATTTTTGCCACAGCAGCAAGGTTTTGGACGAATTACTACCTCTTTAGAAACTCTTTTACAAATATCATGCGTTATCTTGCGACATAGGATGAGTGGCACTGTAACACAGAACACAATTAATCTCTCCCGAGAGCACTGTAATATCCTGCATTGTGAAAATTTTCTCAGAATATTTCGAATGACTTGCAAGTGTGAACTAGTACATACAACAGTGAGTTATGTTATGTGCCATAGCTACGAGTATTTTCGCCCGTATTTTTAAATATTTGTTGCATGATATCGGTCTCATTCTGATCAAGTAAAAACTTCACAAGTCCTGTGAATACGAAAACTATGGTGTTCGCTCAAAGTAACCTCAATCATCCCATACCAATTAAACTTTGCGCTAGAGTTAACTAAACTAAGTTATTTATGTAAGTTAAAATTACCGCGTTATATTACACAGGCATTTATTGCTGTAATTGAATTTCAATTGAATAGTTAGTTAGCTATGCTATTGAAACATGATCATTGATTGGATACAGATATGCAGTTATTGAAAAGAGATTTGTCATTATATCATGCGTCACAATGTTAGCTACATATTTTAAGTTACTGATTCTTCACTTTGTTGTAATTGTTTTGGTAAGTAAATAAATATATTTTATTAAAAGACGTGGCCCCCACATTCTCCTGTATCGTGGAGGCAGTTTACATAAATGAATTGCACAAGTACAAACATCCAGACCCGGAACAATTGCTTGTAGGCCATACAAATATCTGTTCCGTGCGGGATTCCAACCTGCAGTCCTTACCGCCGTATCTCATTGCTAAGCCACTGCACCACGGAGTCGTCAAACACGTAATATAAATATATTATCTTCCATATCTCTTTTTATTGTGGGGCTTCAGCTCTATGCCGTAAGACTTGGTTTTATCTTGATGCTACTCATGACAAGGTCTTAAGCGGAGGTATATTTTTAAAGGAGAAGAGGCAAATGGGCATGCGGCTCACTTGATGATGGTTTCCATGCCGCCCATGACCTTGTCCGTAGTACACTTGTGTATATTCTGAAAATTTTCATAGGCAGTCGTAGTCGAAATAGGAACCATTTTTATTTCTCACTCCTTAAAATATATCCTTAAGGTTTTGTAGGTACTGATATCCAGTTCCGATTCACGGCCATTGTATCTAATTGTACATATATCTCAGGAGCAGCAGATAGCAAGCTGATTCTTTGTTAACGTGGTAGAACCTCCTGCAGCTATAGTGCAGCTACAATAGGAATGGTCGGTTCGACCGGAGTAGGACCACGTTTTCACAGAATACCTCACGAAGAATACTGCTGTTTCGTGTGTTGAGTGTAGAGAACCATAGACCTTTACTACTGGTAACGAGGCATCCCATCTTTGTCCTCAAGGGTTAAAACGCATCTTCATTTCGATTCTTATTTGATTATAGATGTAGATTTCTTTGGGCCACAGCATTACCATCGGGTGCACTGTATGCTGGATTGTCCCACTTATTCTATTAAAAAAATGATTCTATGAAAAATAAAAATAAAACATTTTAAGAACAAACGAGCATGAAGTCTGCCAATACTTATCTCTATATATCTCATATTGGAGCGTTAGGCCATTTGAGAATTTCGGGAAGGCAATTCCTAGCTGTGGGATATTTTTATAATTTTCATTTTATGTTACAGAATGTCGTGTGTCAGGACGAGTTATACGACAACTGGTATGCGAACGATGATGGTAAACACTTATCATTTTTATTAATATTTTTTTAACTATAAGAAGCCAGTATTTCACTTCTGTCCCACCTGATAGTTAAGTGGTGATGAAGCCGAAGGCGATGGTAAAGCAAACTGACTTAGATAAACAAAATGCTATTTAATCTTGTCTGGAAGATAAATTACTCCACTGATTTGGAGTAAAGGGTAAATATCTACATAAATGACAGGAAATAATAATCAATTTTTTTAAATCGCAACCGCACCACCATACATGGCGAACGTGTTAAGTCCGCGGGGAATAACAGGTTTATAAAAAGGTTTTAAGTATTGACAACGCTTTCAAGTTTATAAATATATCAAGTGCTTAAATATTAGTATGAGCTTGTGTATTATTGAAACAAAATATTTTTTTTATTCACAAACTCTTATGAATGGTCACGAGAAAGAAGAAAAAAAAAACACATTATAACAAATTAACAAAATTTCAACACATACCTAACAATTCAATCAATGTTAAATTCCATGAGGGCCAATAATCCCCCGCTCACCAGATGTCGCCAGTCGATACCGAGGTATCATTTAAATTAGAAGTGGGTTTTAAATAAAAGTTAATCAGTTTCCAGAGTATTATATCAGTACACAAAACAACGCCTCAGTGCTTTGCTCTTTAATTCTTTGCACATTTTCATTTTCATTTTTTTTCATTTTTTCTGTTATGAATATCCGTGGTTTAGTCCATTAATTCCCAATCTAATTAATATAAAATATAACCAATAGCACACAAAAAAACATCAACCTTTACATTTTCCGGAAAAACTTTCCCGCCATGAAATATTTCAAATACTACATCTCATCTTCAAGTGGTGCCACACTGGTGTCAGAAAGTGTCGTGGATGCCCATTATAAGAGAAACAAAAAAATACTTTTTAGCAAATCAACTAATTTTACCAGATAACAGTTTTAATCAATGTCAACATTATATATATAATTTATAATCATAAATAACAATAATAATTGAATATAATACCAAAATAACACTAATTTGTTTAAATTATTCTGTTTAGATTTAGATTATTCTGTGTGGAACTTGATTGACTTTCAAATGACCATGGGTTTATGTCATTAATGGAATTGTCAAATGTGTAATATGCTTTTCTAATCAAAATGTTTTTTACATACTTTTTAAATTTATGTAAAGGCAAGTCAAGCATTGAATCAGGTATTTTTTGAAAAATCGAATGCCTTGTGCCATAAATGAATTGTAAGTTTTCTTTAGTCTAAAAAATGGTATAACAACTTTATTTTTATTTCTAGTATTAAGGTCATGCATGTCACTATATTTATTATACATGTGTATATTTTTCCTAACAAATAGTATATTAGAGGATATGTATTGAGAAGCAACAGTTAATATGCCGAACTCTTTAAATCGTTCCTTTAGAGACACTTGTTTACCCAAGTTATAAATGGAACGAACCGCTGATGTCCGCTGCCATACCCCATAGTAAGATATCTAAGAACATAACACTATTGAAACAACTGAAATACACTAAGCGAGCAGTTTTCACATCAGTTAACTGTCTAATCCTGCGTACTGCAAATGCAGCAGAACTTAGTTTTTTAGCTTAGAATCCAATGTAATTACTAAAAATACTGTTAAGTTAACCATGTTCAACGATTCCTCACCAATATTTATACTCATAGTTAATTTTTTTACGTTAGACAGTGTAAATTCAATGAATTTAGTCTTTTTCGCATTCAATAGAAGATTATTAACCGTAAACCACCGCTGTAATTGCGAAAGAGCAACATTAACATCGTGAAAGTTAGTTTTGTTTCTATGTACACCAAATATAAGAGAAGTTTCATCTGCAAATAGCACTATTTTGCAAAATTTGGATACAAAGAACAGCAAATCGTTAATATATGTCAAAAATAGAAAGGACCAAGAATAGAACCTTGTGGTACACCCATTTGAACAAATGACCCGACTGATTTTATTCCATTTATTTCAACCCTTTGTATGCGAACCGTTAAATATGATCTAATAATTTTAAGAGTCTTACAGGAGGATTTCGTGATCAACACAGTTAAACGCTTTGGAGAGATCACAGAAAATGCCAAAAGCGTTTTTATTATTTTCCCAAGCTTCATAAATGTGCCTTAACAATGCAACTCCTGCATCAGTTGTAGATTGATTCTTTGTGAACCCGTATTATTCAACATGGAATAAGTCATTTAGTACTGGTAATACAGAAACAGGTCTGTAATTGCTTGGATCACTTTTTTCACCAGTTTTGTACAACGGTATGACTATTGTATTTCATAAGATATTGATTGCTCACCTGATGTTAATGACTACTGAAGCCCATGAACAACTGCAACGCCATGGGAATCGCAGGTGCGTTGTCAGCCTTTTCGAAAGGAGAAGGTTCTATTTTTGAAGTATCCTAAGTCGTATCGGTCCGGAAAAATCGCTGGTGGTAGCCGATTCTACAGAGAAGTTGTGCGGACACAAATCTTCTAGTAAGTCGTACGATGGTGAACTGCCTAACATCCAAATGGTTTGGATGGTATCGCGAATGTCGTCGTTATAATTGCAGCCCATTACATCAAATACTTTTTTCCTTGTAGGAATTGGACGCGCCAGTTACGTGAGTTTCTTCGATAAAAATTTGTGGACTGTATTGGTACATAAAACAAGCAGAGCAAGGAAAGTGGATGAGAGTGGAATGCACGCACTAACCTTGTGAGGGACTGCTTCGTCTTCCTCTCGGAGTATCAGCTAACACAGCAGGTCCGCCACGTGGATCGGCGTATGCACTCATTCAGTTCCAGGACGTCACACACTCTTTAAATTTCGGCTTATTGTAATCGCGGAAGGCGCGTCACATTAGCGAAATTACTAGGACTCAATGTCTGGTGATAATTAATACTAATTGCCGCTGCGTGGCGCTTGCGTCGCCTTCAACGGCTAATACGTGCATATAGGAAGGATTAGGAAGGGTGGGGTTAAAGATATGTACCAAGTATTTTATTAGATTTATAAATTAAATTGTTAACTGGCGTTACCAGGAATAATGTTACGAAATATGATTCCCGTGCAAGGAGCAAATTTCACAATTTTTTAAGGTATTTGGGACGTCATGACAATTAATTTGCTATGCAGAAAAAAGATATCTCCTTAATAGAAACTGGTAAAAATAGTCATTAGTACTTATGTTTGAGAATGGACAAATGTACTACTGAGTGGTAGGGCTCCTTTTCTATTTCGGAGCCCGTCTGGGTGGGTACCACGCTCTTCCCTACTACTGCCGCCAAGTAGCAGTGCTTGCACTGCTGTGTTCCGGTTTGAAGGGTATTGAGAGCCAGTATAGTTACAGGCTGTGAGGCATTCCATTATAGTCTTCGGAGGTGACAACGCATTTGTAGCCTTCTTTGTTTGAAGTCGGTTGCAGGGGTCCATGGGCTACTGTAGCCACTTACCATCAGGATGCAAAAAATCTAGAAGTAGTTGATGTGACAGGTTGTGTACCTACTGCTCTTGATGTTTGAAAACCACTCACTACTTCGATAATTGTCACGCGTAAAGTACGGTTCACATGATTACAATTTCGATATTTTTAAATCGCTTTATTTTTTTGTACTTTGTTTTTATTATTTTAGTAGAATAAGTTTATTTGAAAATGTATATGCCATAGGTTTCTAATACGTTTACCAATTACACCTATTTTATTGAAACGGTAAATAAAGTCAGCCGGAATAATTTTCGAACCGAATTTCGGTCACGGCGGTTAGTCTCAACAGAGACTTGCCATCTGCGCAGTACAGGATTATAGTGCACGAATGTGTGTCCAAACACACATTTCTACACTCTCAGACTGATACGAGTAGGAGCTATTTTATACGACCTGAGAGTGATCAGGCGTAGAATCGCCGACTTAACTTGCTTTCCCAGGCACGAGAGTAAAACACCACCAACAGTAACTTCCTGACTCAGGGCTGCTACTGAGAATTTCTTGACTGACTTAATCAGTTAAACATTTTCAAAGCGTTGTTTCTTAACAAATGTGGTATCGTATGTGGACTTCTTTCGGCAATTATAAGTTTGTAATCGAAATTTTTTTTCTTTTTAATGTGATATATAACAACTACCTTGATCTAGCAAAATTCCATGATGTTAGGTCTACGGGAAGTACTTTATAAGTGAAAATGAACATATGTGACATAAATGATTATATCTGTGTTGACTTAAAAGTTGCTTTACACCTCTTAGGGACCGTGGATATAAAACCGATAAGACATGTATTTTTCAGCCCTATCTGCCATTTCACGATATAAGAGACTTTGGCGAGTCGGATTCGGTTTCCCATCGTTTGTACCCGTTTGTACCGCCGAGTATGTTGTTTGTACCTCAATTCTACTGCGAGAAATACCGATAAGACATGCAGTTTTCAGCCCCATCAGCTGTTTCAAGATATAATAGACTTTGGCGAGTCGGGCTCATCGTTTGTACCCGTTTGTACCGCTGAGTACTACGTTTTTACGGTTTGTACCGCCGAGTATTTCGTTTGCACCGTTTGTACCACCGAGTGCCTCGTTTGTATCTCCAAGAAACGGACAGAAAACACTCATCGGGAATGTATTTTCAATGTAATTCGGTTATTTTAAGAGATAGTTCAGTTTGGCGTATGTGCCACGGTTTTTTATCGTTAGTACCGTGTGTACCGCTGAGTATTACGTTTGTACCGTCAAGTACTTCGTTTGTACCTCTATGAAATATACAGAAAACGCTTATCATGAATGTATTCTTAAGGCCATTCGGCTGTTTTGAGATACACTTATGTTTCACGAATGCGACGCGATTTCCAATCGTTTGTACCTCCATAAAATAGATAAAAACACTTAACATAAATGTATTCCAAAGGTCATTCGGCTGTTTTAAGATATACAGGGTTATTTTGCAATATAGGCAAATGGTGAAGAAAAATTAATTAAAAAAATCTCAAACATTCTGTCTTTTTTATCTTTTAAATTCAAAATGCGTGGTAGCATTATTTTACCTGATTTTACTGCGCACGCACACATTCGTTAGGTCGATCGGTAGGCAACAACGTTGTTGCCCATAAATCACATTTAATTTAGGATAATTTCAAATAAAAGTAGAAGCCTTATTTACTCGTATTTTCAAAAACTGCAATAACGGTATATCATTATTTATATATTTGAACTTAAGTTTAAAATTTGGCTACTCTTTGAAAAATAACCTTGTATTTCTCTTTTACGAATGCGGCGCGGTTTCCAATAGTTTTTACTCGTTTGTACCGCTGATTGCTCTGTTTGTACCCGTTTTCTACCGATAGTTACACCTTTTAGTTCCTTTTTTAGGTTTTCGATTGATTCAACAATTTTACGAGATGATAGAGTTTAACATTATTGTGGTTCGCACTCGTTTGTACCACCGAATTTTTTTAGTTTTTTCCAATAGCAGGGAATATAATGCAAATTATTAATGTATTTTTAACTTTTCGATTCGCAAAAAAATCGTCGCCCCTTACAAATGGATTTTTTTTCAGTCCTAGTGGCGGTACAATCCGGTACAAACGCTACTCTTCAAGATGCTATTTTAGTAGTCCTTGTAAACTTAAGGAAGTTGCCGACCATATTTTCGCATCCCCATGTCTCTTATCCCTTAAGGTACATACGATTTCAAAAGCGGTACAATCCGGTACAAAACTAGTACAATCGAATGGAATTCATAAAAATTAATTATTGTGTAACTAGTTGCCAACTTCACATATGTGAGGGCTATGCGCGGGATTTCTCTGCGTGATAAACTTAGAAATGAGGATATACGCAGTAGAACCAGAGTGACCGACATAGCCCAACGGATTAGTAAGCTGAAGTGGCCTATTGCCACATAGCTCGAAGAACCGACAACCGATGGGGAAAAAAGGTTCTCGAGTGGCAGCCTCGTACCGCTAGGCGAAGTGTAGGGCGTAGGGCTCATGGTGAAACGTCTTATGATTAATAAATCTTTTTAATTTTAGATTTTAATTATTTTTTTAATTGCTTGTTATTTCAGAATCTTTATGACGAAATCTGGAATGCTTCAACCGTACCGAAAGCGCACTTGGGATTTGTACAGATAATGTTTGCGTTTGTACTTTTTATATGGTGAAAAAAACATATAAATGAAAGTTAGCAGATTAATCTAAACAATTATATTTTTGTTAAATAAAACACTTTTTATGTCTAATGACTATAATAATTTATAAATGAATCAATTACATAATTTAGTTGACAAAATAAACTTGTGGTAAATATATAATTATCTATGGAGTAACCTAATCATCATCATCATAATTACAAGTTATTACAGCTTATCACAAGTCCACTACTGAGAATAGGACAATCCCAAGTATTTCCAAAAAGAATGGTGCTGAGCCACCTGCATCCATCGACTTCGGCATCTCTTACTAGGAGGAGTAACTTAAATTAGTTAATTATTATAAAGTAACTGCCCACAGGTGGCTCAAGTCCGTGCTTTGAGGTGGTCCTTGGGGGAGGTCTCTGTTTGTTGATGATGGAGTGCTTACGAACGTGCCTATGTATGTGGTAGAGCCAGTTTGCGGCGTATTATAGCTGCAGCACAACTGGGGGTCGGCTCGATCGAGAAAGAGCCACGCTCGTAAAGAATATCAGTGTCAAATAGCATATTATGTCTGCTGTGAAGTGACTAGAACCGAAGACTCTTTTAACTAGTGATGGACCATTCCATCTTAGTCCTCAGGAGTGACGACGCATTTGATTTTTTATCTTAATCGAGAGAATAGCAGCTTTATGCTGCCGTATTTCGTATGGTGAGTGAAGAGAACCGGAGACGCTTTTTACTGGAAACGAGGCATTCTATCTAATATCGGTTTTCTAAAGCAGTTTTGCAGAAAATTAAGTGCATGGAAACCCCTTTAAAAAATACCAGTTAAATTATTTATGAACCGTTTAAAGTTTTTTCATTTTAAGTCATCCTAAGTTGGTTGGTTGAGCAAGTGGCTTAGCTTGTGTATTTGGGATGTGTATTTAGCAGGGATGGTAGATATGATAAAGATATAGAACGACGAGTGAACGCAGGAAATAGAGTAAATGAGGCTCTACACTTTTACGTGGGAGGTCAGAATGTGTCAAAAAAGGCACGTATGGCAATTACCAATTCTGTGTTAGTCCCTACCTTAATGTTTTTTTTATAGAATTTGAGTGACAAACGAGTACACAGTCCACCTAATGGTATCCTCGATAAAGAATCAAAATGCGAAAGCGTTGTCACCCCTGAGGACTAAGATAGAATGCCTCGCTTCCAGTAAAAAGGGTCTCCGGTTCTCTACACTCACCATACGAAACACAACAGTATTAAGCTGCTATTTTACGCTGGTATTCTGTGAGAGCGTGTTTCTACTCCGGTCGAGCCAACCCAATCGTGCTACAACCATAATTTAGCTGCAGCATGGCTCTACCACGTTTAAAAATGTACTTTATGGTAGTGGTAGTTGCAGAAAAAGCACGAGAGTAGAATAAGTGCTGTAGAAATTTGGTCATTAAGGAGTATGTTAAGGCTGAATCTAAATGACAGGGTGACAAATTGTGTGATAAGAGAAAAGTGTGGTTTGCAAGATTATATTTTATGACCAGGATTAAGAAAGGAATGCTTCGGCGGTTTGGTCATGGAGAAAGAATGAACGGGGAAAAAGTGACAAAGCAAATCTATGTTTCAGAAATTAACGGCGGAGTCGGGAAGGGACGTCCTAGACGAAAGTTTATCGACCAAATTGGCGATATATTGAAGATGGGCCAGAACAAGAGTAACCTTAATAGACGAGCATGTATGCGAAGGTATATGAATGTAATGGAGGCGAGAAAGGTGTGTCAGGATTGTACCAAATAGAAGTCCGTAGTCTCTGCCTACTCTCTGAGTGACTGTTTATGTTTATGTATGTTTTTATCATCCTAAGTTGCTGAATGAATCGTTTGTAATATAATCTGCTTTTACATGCATCGCATGTGTTATAAAACGGATCGTTACGAAGAAGAAATATTTATGGAATATAGGAATAGGGCATTAGTCCTCACAGGTGGCAGCGCATCTGTATTTTGATTCTTAACTGATTAAAGATGTATGTGTCTATGGGCTGCGGCATCCACTTACCATCGGGAGGACTTTGTGCTCGTTTGTCACCGTTATACTATAATACTATCCTCTTTTTATCCTCTTTGGGTCTATGGGCCACCACAAGCAGAAAAACAAACACTTTAGTTCCGATTGAGATTAAAACCCTGAACCCGTGATGTAATAACCAAGATACCCGCTTCGTTATTACGTCGCGGTTTAGATGTTGGCTACTAGGCCCGCTATTATATAATGGTTTTTCAATATATACAGAAAGACTTGTAATATTTTGTAGTATTCGTCGAGAATAGCTTCCCGAGAATTAGCTCACGGTGTAGAAATGCGACCAGCAAGCCTTTCTAATAATCGTTATTACAGTCTACCAAAGTCCACTGCTGAAAATAGTAGGTCTCCTCATGGATTGCCTCATAAGGGGGATATTTGCCATATTTGCCTCGCTTGGCAGGTGAGTTAGCATCCGCAGTTTTTTATTTTTTAGTTTTATTAAGAAGAAGCTGCTGACAATTACTTAAACTTGACTATATAATATTTGTCTTTGTAACTTTACGCAAAAATGTGATTAAAGAGACCGTAATGATAATGTAAATTTCATCTATTATAGGGTATATGAAACTGTTATAAACACCTTCAAAGAAATCCGAGTTAGCAACACTAAGGCTGATTTCCTTAGGGAAATAGCCTCAAGCTCTGAAAGATAATTTCAAACGTTCTTCACTCTATTTGTTGGACTATGCAAAAGTATTGGCGCCATTATGTTTGTATATATGCTGTTAGAAATTATTATCAAAGTTATTTAAGTAAAAGAATGTTACTCGGTAACAAACCCTCCTTACTATCAGAAACCATTCTGGAGGTCAATTACCAAAAATAACAAAGATGTGAGAGTGCATGTTCAACTTGCTTTCTTGCTTACGCAACCAATCATTATCAGCAACAAAACAGCGCACTGCACCATATATTCAGTATAGAGCAATACAGTTCGACCAACCGTAACGTGTTCCCCTCACAAACACACACCGGTGTAACGTGAAGGACCCAATTATATATGATAACACCAAAGTATGCAAGCCAACAGCAACGACCCATCGCAATGTAACACAGGGCAGCCTCTCAGCAACACGATCTTCCTTCCCTTTACTAGTAGAATACCCCAACGGGCATAGTAACGGCAGTAAGACTCGTAGAATTACCGACTGATCCCTATTAGTCGCCTGCGCGATACTATATACTGCTAGAACAAGTGGGAGATTACAGTTCTACCCTCATTTGTTCCTATTTCCTTTTATTTTTTTACCCTCATTCCTAACAATACTTTATAACTCTATATCTTTTTTATAACTCTTCTTCCCTCTTCTTTTCTTCCCGGTTCACAGCAATGCAAGCACTGCTTTCGGTGACAGATGTAGGATAAAACAAGTCCTACAAGTACTAAAGACGCGAGTCGTCTGCATACATGAACCAGTCCGCCAAGCGCAACAACAGTGGACACACACAGCTTGATGAAGGAAAAAGTAGAGGTAAAATATAATACATGGAACATTTTTAGTAGTACTCAATTTAAACTGTGCTGCTAGTCACTCTTTTTTAAAATAAGAAAACACGTAGTGTTCAATTATGTCAACGTTATTAGAATTGTTTAAACTAACTCCCATTCATCTATAGATCCATAGATGAATGGGAGTTGGTTTAGAATAACTATTTTTTATTGAGCTGAGGGAGCTATTTACATACACGAGTATTAACATTTTTAAACATAAACAACTGTCCATCTGTTTGGGCTAATCTTCGGAAATAGTTTGGGCTAATCTTTGGTTGAACTGATTATAATGACACTTACGAGCAGATAGAGAGTAATGCCATGAGTGATCTATTCTATATTTTATTCGAAAAACTTCGAGATTTACGCAGACTAAGCATAGGTCAGCATTGGTTATTCGTGGAGTATCTGCCACGAATAACCAATGCTGGCCTCTTTTACGCGGGGGAATTCTCGTGGATGAATACTCGACCGCTTTAGAGGAGGTAGGTGGGTTATGTCATCCTGTGACAAAAACAAAATTTCTAGGAACTAATAGTGACTATGACCTATCATGGAAAACACATCTAGCTAATATCTGTAAAAAAGTTAATAAATGTGTGCTCCTTACACACATTTCAAGATTGTCAACAAAGAAGGCGTTTTAATTGCCTATCATGGACTTGTTGCACCTATCCTAAGATATGGTGTAATATTTTGGGGCAACTCGGTAAATAAGGAATTTGCATTCAAAGCTCAAAAGAGCTACTACTATAGACAATTACGTGACAAAAAAGATTAGACATAAAAATACCATATGGAGATACAGCACTAGTCAATAAAAGCATTCTTTGTATGGCATCACTGATTCATAACAAACTGCCAGATGGGAGTTTTGGCGGGAACTTGATCGGCGGCGGTTTTTGCTGCTCCTGTATTATTGTTTGAATAATAGTTTGAAGTAGATTTTGATATGTAAAAGTGGTGCGATTTTGTGTATTAAGTGTCTGCGCATGTGAACTATTAGTGGAAACGGTGAAACAAGTGCTCTGATGGTGATGTGATTCTCAAGATAAGGAGTCTATCTGCTTAGGCGCCATGAGATACCATCGCCAACTGTCAGCTGTCTGCGGACTCAAGTTGCCGTCAAAATCTCCCAAGGGCTGCACAATGTGACGCATCAACATATTGTGAAGCAGTGTACTAGGAAGAAAATTATAATAAACCGAATAAAAATACCTAAGACTTGGCCTAAAGGTCTAGATACCAGGCCATAAAATCCAAAAAAAAAAACTGCCAGATGATGTCAAAAAGTTGCCTATTCCACAATTTAAGAAGATATTACACAAAAATTATAATGTCAAAGGGTACCTAGAGAATAAAAGAATTATAATTCTTTTATTCTCTAGGTTTTAATTTAATTGTAACTTAATAATAATAATTTGAATTTAGTTATAATTTAATAATAGTAATTTATATATTTAATATATGCGACACATTGTAATAATTTAATAATTTGATAAGATTAATATAATAAATCATAATTTTGACATAATTTAATTCGTATGACAATATTTTAAATTTCATGTGTTATTAAAGATATTTAATTTTGACTTTATATAACTTCAAGATATTTAGTATGACAACAATTAGCACTATAGACTATACTCAACTATTGACATTTTTTCTTCTTCCTATTTTTCTTTTGATTTCAACGCACCATTATTTAATTAGTAATGCGTAGCCTAATATTGAAGTGTATTTGCACACCTCATAAGGTAATAATACAGTGTACATATTCTAATTTTCTGTAACAACTTTTATACCTGTATTATGTGAATAAATGAATTTGATTTGATTTGATACTCGTGCAGATTTTTTCGCCGTTTTATTGTGATCAGAGGATTAGTAATGGTGGACGAAGGCAAAGACGAAGAAATTTAGGTCATTAATTTCACAAAAGTTTTGCTTATGTTCGGGATTGGATGTTGTGTATTGGTTAGAGATATGGGGATACCGTTTCTCTAACCTGTCTGCATCTGTCTGTTGCTGTCTAAACTGTCTCTGTTTCTACCATGTAATAGCTGTATAAGAATATCCACTACTCCGTATCGTCTTGTGAGTTTCATAAGAGGCGATAGAGGGAAACAAAGCAGGAGATGGGCAGAAGCGTCTCCCTAATAACAACTAAAAAATACAAAATAAACTGCGGTTGCCAAAGCGCCAAGCAATTGCATATCCCCCTATGAGTCAAACTATGGGGGCGGCCTGTTCAGCAGTAAACCGTTAATAAGCTGTAACGGCATCATTGACATAGCAGCAAGGTTTTGGACGAATTGCTACTTCTTTATAAACTCTTTTACGCATATCATGCGATGTCTTGCGACAAAGGATGAGTGGCACTGTAACACAGAACACAATTACTCTCTCCCGAGAGCACTGTAATGTCCTGCATTGTGAAAATTTTCTCAAAATATTTCGAATGACTGGCAAGTGTGAACTAGTACACATAAGCCACTGTTATGATATGTGCCATAGCTATGAGTATTTTCGGCCGTATTTTCAAAAATATTTGTTGCATGATATCGGATTGATTCTGATCAAGTAACAACTTGACTGTCCTGTGAATACGAAAACTATGATGTTCGCTCAAAGTAACCTCAATCATCCCATACCGATTAAACTTTGCGCTAGAGTTAACTAAACTAAGTTATTTATGTAAGTTAAAATTACCGCGTTATATTACACAGGCATTTATTGCTGTAATTGAATTTCAATTGAATAGTTAGTTAGCTATGCTATTGAGACATTATCATTGATTGGATACGGATAATGTGCAGTTATTGAAAAGAGATTTGTCATTATATCAGTCGTCACAATGTTAGCTATATATTTTAAGTTACTGATTCTTCACTTTGTTGTGATTATTTTGGTAAGTAAATATCTTACCAAAAATATTTTCATGTAAAATGTTGCCAAGACGAGACTATATGGCTCGAACTACAAAATTAACAGATCTCATGTAGAGTCAAGCTTCTAGCTCTACACGCCCTAACTCTACAAGCCCTAACTTCAAAATATGTGGCTTGGCCGTTTCGTTACTATCGGCTGCCCATGCTGTAAATGACGACCGCTGGTGAGATAGACTACTGCTGCTGGCGGTGCTACCCCTTGCCTCTTCATTTCGGCCCCGTCGTGGGACAGTATAAATGAGACAGGAAAGAAGAGGAACCAACTTTGCCACATATTTTGACTGGAGTGTAGAGTTTGTGAAGTTAGGGCTTGTAAAGTTAGGGCGTGTAGAGTTAGAAGCTTGGCTCTACATGAGATCTGATAATTTTTTGACAGTGCGAGCCATATGGTCTCGTCTTGGCAACAATTTACATGAAAATGTTTTTGGTAGGATTTCACTTCTTTTTGTAAGTTGCTTATGACAATATTTTTTAATTTTGTTCATTCTTTCTTTCTTTTTTGTCGTGTATTTCTTGCACATCAGAGGTGCTTTTTTTCATAGCCCACTCTCTATATTTGCATTTTTTCTTTGTTGATTTATTGTTTGTAATAAGCGATAGATACATAACGATAGATAGAAAACTGGATGGATAGAAAACTCATACAAACTTCCATCCCCTACACCATTGTGATTTCCCATCCCCATAGAAGTTTTCTTTTGTAAATACTTGTCACCACATTTTAATTTTTAATGAAGTATATAAGTATAGTAATATTATTCGTATAATATAAGTATAATAATGTAGTAAAATTCTGAATCCTGACGAAAGCCTCCATATACACTTTTATCCCCTAATTTAAGGGGTTGAGGGGTGATTTTTTTTAAAAGCCTGAAATTATAATTTTTTTATTTGTAATGAGAAGTCTGTGTACTTGTATAATTTTCACATCTCTAGCATTAAATTAACTTTGTTTGGGAAAACCCATATACAAACTTCCATCCTCTAGTTTAAAGGGTGGGGGTTATTTACTAAAAATCCTGTAAATATGTATTTTATTTTTATTATTTATAACAAGGAGTAACAAGGAGTCCCTATATCAATTTTCAGACCTCTAGCATCAAAATTTGCGTCTCATACAAACTTCCATCCCCTAGTTTAAGGGTTTGGGGGATGAAAGTTCCAAGTTTTAGAATTTTTTGCTGTTTGTGTAGAAAGCTGAAATTTGGTATGTAAGCTAATACTAACTTACATACCAAAAAATTCATAAAAATAAAGAAATTTCAGCTATCTAGGACTTCAGGAATTATCCTAAGTATTTTGATGATCATCAGTGAGTGAGTGAGTGACGAAATCGGGGTTTTTTAGATATCAATCAAATCTAAAGTATAAGTGCTATGCAATTAAAACTTTATATGTTTAATAAGTTAACTATGGGAATCATATCCCGAAAATTTTGTTTATTTTTAGTCTAGTCTAATTTAGTTTTAGTCTAGTATAATCAAACCTCAAGTTATGAGGGTTTAAAAAAACGACGAAGCGCTTCGAGAAAAGGTAGGTAGTGTTTCGTTTTGGTTTGGATGACTCGTCTTGGCGGGGGCACTGCCGTGCCCCCAGGTATTATCTTCCATATCTCTTTTTATTGTGGGGTTTCAGCTCTATGCCTTAAGACTTGGTTTCATCTTGCTGCTACTCATTACAGGGTCTTGAGCAAAAGTATATTTTTAAAGGAGAGGGGGCAAATGGGCATGCGGCTCACTTGATGATGTTTTGTGGTTTCTGCCGCCCATGACCTTGTCCTTACTACACCTGTGTATCTTCTGAATAGTCGTCATAGTCGAAATAGAAGCCATCCATATCTCTAAGGAATATTGTCATCCATATCTCTAAGGTTTTGTAGGTACTGATATCCAGTTCCGATCACGGCCATTCTGTGTGATTGTACATATATCTCAGGAGCAGCAGATAGCAAGCTGATCCTTTGTTTGCGTGGTAGAACCTCCTACAGCTATAGTGCAGCTACAACAAGAATGGGTCGGATCGACCGGGGTAGGACCATGTTTTCACAGAATACCAGCGTAAAACAGCAGAATAATGCTGCTCTTTCGTTTGGTGAGTGTAGAAAACCAGAGACTTTTACTACTGGTAAAGAGGCATTCCATTTTTGTCCTTAAGGGTTACAACGCATCTTCATTTCGATTTTTAATTTATTATAGATGTAGATTTCTATGGGCCATAGCTTTACCATCGGGTGGACTGTATGCTCGATTGTCACACTTATTATATTACAAAAATTATTATATGAAAATTAAAATAAAATATTTTAAGGACAAACAAAAAAGGAGCATGAAGTCTGCCAATCCTTATCTCTATATATCTCATATTGGAGCGTTAGGCTATTTGAGGATTTCGGGAAGTCAATGCCTAGCTATGGGATATTTTTATAATTTTCATTTTATGTTACAGAATGTCGTGTGTCAGGACGAGTTATACGACAACTGGTATGCGAACGATGATGGTAAACACTTATCATTTATATTAATATTTTTTTAACTATAAGAAGCCAGTATTTGACTTCTGTCCCACCTGATAGTAAGTGGTGATGCAGCTGAAGCCGAAAACAAACTGACTTAGTTAAACAAAAGAATATTCAATCATCAATATGTCTTGAAGATCAATTACTCCACTGACCGCAGTAAAGTGTTAATATCTACATAAATAACAGGAAATAATAATCAATTTTTTTAATCCCATCCGCACACCATACATGGCGAAAGTGTTAAGTCCGCGGGTGAAAAGAGATTTTTAAAACGATTTAATTATTGGCAACGCTTTTAAGTTTACAAATACATTAAAGTGCTTAAATATTATTCGACTCGAATATATTTTTTAATAGCTGGTACCCGTCGTCTTGCTTTCGCAGAAGAAATATTTGTGGAAATATTGTTTTAAATTTGGAAGAGTTAAATTGTTTAAAATATTCATTGAGATTGAATGATGTATAACTTTCAAATAAATTTGTGGAAAATTGTGCGGAAGTGCAAGCAATATGTTGACAAAGTTTTACCGCAATCTAATGAACGATATGGCAGCGCATAAAATACGAACAAACAAAAATTATTTTTTTATACAGGGTGTCCAGTAAATAGCACGACATACTGCAGGAGGTGATAGCTAGGGTCACTACCTATCAATACAACACAATATATGTTCAGCAAAATCTTACGGATTTACAGTTTTACAAAATTTTCCGAAATACCGAAAAATCTCTACCTTGAAACAGATTTTTAAGCATCTCATAATGAAAAAATCCTTTTCTAGTACTTTTTTTTACATCAAATTATTTGTGAATACTTACTTTACTCATTGATAAGTCTTTTTCTATCAAAGACAAGAATGTTTTCAAAAATACTATTTTTGTTTAAATTTGCACAGAACTATTTTCTTATCACTTAAGTTTAACCTACAGTGGTGAAAAAAAAATGTATGTGGCAGTTTTGTACAACAAACTTAAAAATAGCTTGTTTAATGGTGATTTTGGAAAGATACAATACTAGTTCATTTTCATTAAAAAATACAAAAAATAAGCTATTTTAGTTAATAAGAGCATTTTATTTTAAATGCAAGTAATGTGACTTTGAATTCGAATCGTTGTAAGGTCGTACTACGGTTCGAATTACATAATAATTAATCTACAGCCGACCGGCCGGCCGGTCTGTAAATGACATCTTGAAGGATAAGGTGATAGTAAAAAACAGAGGAGTTAACTTTAATAAACATTTATTTAAATAAATTACAATAAATGCTCAAATTGCTTCCTTGTGCCCTAATACACGCTCGGCATCTTCTTAAAATGAGCTTTTGAGTCTTCTCAGGCTTATTTCCGATATTTTTCTTGCTGCAATGTTAACCCTTGCTCTCAATTCATTGTCATTTTGGATCGGTTTTCATAGACTATGTCCTTCATGGCACCCCAATAAAAAATCCAGGGGTTTAGGTCCGGAGACCTAGGTGGCCATAATATCGGTCCCAGTCGCCCAATCCACCTGCCTGGATAAGCTTCATCTAAGTAGGCTCTTACTTCCCGGCCATAATGAGCAGGGCACCCATCATTTTGAAGCCACATCACCTCTCTTAGCTCACTCGGAACATTTTCAAGGAGCGTGGGTAGGGTTTCTCGTAAAACTCCAAGTAATTATTGGCATTTAATGTAGGTGGAAGCTCGACGGGACCCACAATCTGGCCATTAAAATCCCACACCATAAATTTATTTTGAATTGGTACTGGGACCTGTCTTCTCTTGACACATACGGATTTTCTAATTGCCAACTATGTAAATTATGCAAATTCAAGTAGCCGTCCTTTCTGCAGGCTGACTCATCACTCCATAACACCTTATTAAAAGTTTGGGTCCTCCTGATGCATTTCAAGCATGCGGCAGAATTGAACTCTCGGCAGGTAGTCTCTAGTTAAAAGAGTTTGCACGCGTCGTACGTGAAATGGATGGTATCCATACCTCTTAAATACCGAATGAACAGTGGACTTCGGTATCCCTGTGCGCCGTTGTATCGCCCTAACCGAAGTTGTCGGGTCTTGTTCTCGTTCCTGAAGCACTATGTCTTCGTCAACAACGAGGCCGTCCACCGCCACGTTGACCAGGAGTCTGCCTTCCATGTAGGAGTTATGCACTCTGGTAAATATTTCATGGTGTGGATGTCTCCTATCGGGAAACCTTTCCTGTAGAGGTGGCAGCAGCTCGGGAACTTTAGCCAGCTTCTCCGTAAATAAGGTGCATCTCAGCATACTCTCGCTGCGTATAACCAGGAAAAACGCGGCGGTTGGCCATGTTATAAAACACAAAAGTCCAGGTGGTCGCCAAGTCGTCGTAGTGATCACAATAAAAATCAAATCGTAAGGCAAACAAAGTCCGGGGTCCAAGGCACAAAACAGTCGTCAGTACGAAACAATAATTTGTGAACACAGAGATGCGTTGCGCACGGTTTAAGGTAGCGTACTGACAAGTGTCGCAAATAAGGTTGAGTGAGACACAAAATCACAATGCAAGAAAGAGCGGGATAGCACATGCGCTTCTTTTGTTAGACAGTAACCGGTCGGGTCGGGTCGGTCGGCGAGCAGGTAAAAACCTTTAGTCATTACGCGTGCATGTTGCATTTTACGTGTCACAACTAGTTTTATAATAATTCGCGTAAATGAGCAGCTATTACTTATTCTCATAGTGGTTTTTGTCAAAATTACGTTAATTACATTTTCAACAAAATCAGCTTCTCTGGAACTAAAATAGCATTTTTTGTATTTTTTAATGAAAATGCACTAGTATTGTATCTTTCCTAAATCACCATTAAACAAGCTAGTTTTAAGTTTGTTGTACAAAACTGCCACATACATTTTTTTCACCACTGTAGGTTAAACATAAGTGATAAGAAAATAGTTCTGTGCAAATTTAAACAAAAATAGTATTTCTTGAAAACATTCTTGTCTTTGATAGAAAAAGACTTATCAATGAGTAAAGTAACTATTCACGAATAATTTGATGTAAAAAGTACTAGAAAAGTTAAACATTACAATAAGTGTAAAGGAAACACGAGCATGCCAGCCCATACAAGCAGCAACTATTCACTAAAATACAATAGAATCATTTTATTCAATATAGATTACAAGAATAATTATTGAAAGTAATTTAAATTGTTCACTGGTTCGTAAAGAACCTCTGTCCTGGAAAAAACCTGCAAGACTTTTTTTTTTTAAATTTATTTACAATATAATATACAGTTAAGTATGGACACATTTAGAAACAGCATGGTTGCGATCACTTAATTCCCAGGGGTTATTATCAATCATTTACTCTTTAATAGTTTAATAACCTTTACTAAACAGCTTTTGCTTACAAAAAAATTTTAATTTTTGATTTTAATTATTATTCTAATTAATTGCTTGTTATTTCAGAATATGTATGAAGATGTCTGGAATGATGAAGAAGACTGGAATGCTTAGCGAAATGCTACAATCGTAACAAAAGCGCACTTGGGATTTGTACAGATAATGTTTGCGTTTGTACCTTTTATAGGGTGAAGGTAATATATATATGAAATTTAGCAGATTAATCTATACAATTATACTTTTTGTTAAATATAACACTTTTTATGTCATTGTTATAAATAAATCAATTACATAATTTAGTTGACATAATAAAATTGTGGTAAATATATATTTATCTATGGAGTAACCTAATTATCATAATCATCATCAGAAGTTATTACAGCTTATCACAAGTCCAATACTGAGCATAGGACAATTCCAAGTATTTCCAAAAATCATGGTGCTGACCCACCTGCATCCATCGACTACCTGCGTCTCTTACTAGGTTAATTATTTTAAAGTAACTGCCCACAGGTGGCTCAAGTCCGTGCTTTTAGGCAGTCCTTGGGGGAGGCCTTTGTTCAGCAGTAGCCTTGTGATGGGCTGTAATGATGATGTTGATGATGGAGTGCCTACGAAAGTGCCTATGTATGTGGTAGAGCCAGGCTGCGGCGTATTATAGCTGCAGCATTACTGGGGGTCGGCTTGATCGAGGAAGAACCACGCTCGTAAAGAATAGCAGCGTTAAATAGCATATTATGACTGCTGTGAAGTGACGAGAACCGAAGACTCTTTTAACTAGTGATGGAGCATTCCATCTTAGTCCTCAGGAGTGACGACGCATTGGATTTTTTAATCTTAATCGAGAGAATAGCAGATTTATTCTGCCGTATTTCGTATAGTGAGTGAAGAGAACCGGTGACCTTTTTACCCGACTGCCAAGGAAGGGTTATGTTTTTCGCGCGTATCTTGTATGTTTGTAAATTTCTTTATTACTTCGTATCTTCCAAACGGCTGGATGGATTTCGACAATTAAGGTATCGTTTTATTCGTCTTAGAAACTCAAGTGTTCTTAGATAGCTGTTTAAAAAAAATAAACAAAATGGCAGATTTTTGGCGCAAAATAGTAATATCGAGTAGGGTACCAAAATAAAGGAAAGTAAAAGGGGATTACAAATATATATATGGGCCATGGACTCGCCTTGGCTTCGCCTGGGTGAGATTTATTAATATGGCTTTATTTAAATTTAAGATAATCATCAAAAACTATTTATTACGTCCTATAAATTTTACTATATTTAAAAAAACTCCAAGTTTTTCGGATAAAATATAGCCTAGATCACTCATGGCATTACTTTCTATCTGATCGTGAAGGGTCATTATAATCAGTTCTAACATTCCCAAGATTAGCCCGAACAGACAGACAGACAGAAAAAAAGTTCAAAAATGTTATTACTCGTTTGTGTAAATAGCCCCCTCAGCTCAATAAAAAACAATTGTTCAGATTTATTAATATGTATAGATATATAGATGAATGGGAGTTGGTGTAAACAATTCTAATAACGTTGACATAATTGAACACTACGTGTTTCTTATTGTAAAAAGAGTGACAAGCGAGCACAGTTTAAATTGAGTACTACTAAAACGTTCCATGTATTTTAGCTCTACTTTTCCTTCATCAAGCTGTGTGTCCACTGTTGTTGCGCTTGGCGGACTGGTTCATGTACGCAGACGACTCGCGTCTTTGTCGATGCTCCATAAGTTGGTTCTGCGTATTTTATGTCTGGGATACTTATAAAGATGGTAATACCACCAGCAATCAGCCATTATTTATTACTGGGTGGTAGGACTCCTTTATCCTTTTTGCCACCTAAAAGCAGAGCTTGTTTTGCTGTGAACCGTTTTGAAAATTGTTGAAAGCCAGTTTATTTACAGACCGTGAGACATCACATTTTAGTTCCCAGAGGTGTCAACGCATCTGCGGCCTGCTTTGTTTGAAGTTGGTTGCAAATGTCCACGGCTGCAGTAGCCACTTACAATCATGTGGACTGTAAGTTCGCTTGTCTCTTTAGTTTTATACGATATACGAATACGAATTTGATACGAGTTATAAAAAGATATTGAGTTATAAAGTATATACACAAATATATCCAACAAATAGAGTGAAGAACGTTTGAAATTAATTTTCAGAGCTTGAGGCAATTTCTCTAAAATCAGCCTTAGTGTTCCTGACTCGGATTTCTTTGAAGGTGTTTATAACAGTTTCATATACCCTATAATAGATGAAATTTACATTATCATTAGGTCTCTTTAATCACATTTTGCGTAAAGTTACAAAGACAAATATTATATAGTCAAGCTTAAGTAATTGTCAGCAGCTTCTTCTTAATAAAACTAAAAATAAAAACTGCGGATGCTAACTCACCTGACAAGCGAGGCAAATATGGCAAATATCCCCTTATGAGGCAATCTATGAGGAGACCTATGTTCAGCAGTGGATATTGATAGACTATAATGATGATGTTTAGGTGATCGCATTTCTAAACCGTAAGCTAATTCTTGGGAAACTATTCTCGACGAATACTACAAAATCTTAAAGTCTTTCTGTATATATTAAAAACCATTATACAATTGCGGACCTAGTAGTCCACTAGTACCTCTAAACCACGAAGTTATTACAAATTAGTTATTTTGGTTATTACAGAAGAGAGACATTTGGTTCACAGTTTGAATCTCAATCGAAACTAAAGTGTTTGTTTTTCTGTTTATGGTGGTCCACAGATCCAAAGAGGATAAAAAAGAGAATAGCTTTTATAGTATAACGGTGACAAACGAGCACACAGCCCTTCCGATTTTAAGTGGATGCCGCAGCCCATTCCCGACTCTGCCATAACATACTCCATAATACCCGCATTTCTACAGCATTTATTTTACTATCATGCTTCTTCTGGCACGCCCAACTTTCACTACCATATATTAAGGTAGGGACTATCACAGCATTGAGAATAGAGTGTAGAGCCCCATTTACTCTATTTTCTGCGTTCACTCGTCGTTCTACATCCTTGTCATATCTACCATCCCTGCTAACTACACATCCCAAATACACAAATTAATCCACTTGGTTTTTGATTTTTTAATTATTTATTTTATTTTAGACTATTTAGTGTCCCGACACACTCTTATCAACTAAATTTAATATGATAGCACGAGGTCCGACACAAACATGGCCCCAGTTTACGCTATTAAAAACTTTTATAACCAATTTATTACTCCTAATTAAATTTAAACATATAACTTATATATATAGTTATATATATTTTTAAATATATATATATATAAGTTATATGTTTAACGTATGCAACGTAACAATGCACGTATGGCAATTCTCAATGCTGTGATAGTCCCTACCTTAATATATGGTAGTGAAAGTTGGGCGTGCCAGAAGAAGCATGATAGTAAAATAAATGCTGTAGAAATGCGGGTATTATGGAGTATGTTATGGCAGAGTCGGGAATGGGCTGCGGCATCCACTTAAAATCGGAAGGGCTGTGTGCTCGTTTGTCACCGTTATACTATAAAAGCTATTCTCTTTTTTATCCTCTTTGGATCTGTGGACCACCATAAACAGAAAAACAAACACTTTAGTTTCGATTGAGATTCAAACTGTGAACCAAATGTCTCTCTTCTGTAATAACCAAAATAACTAATTTGTTATAACTTCGTGGTTTAGAGGTACTAGTGGACTACTAGGTCCGCAATTGTATAATGGTTTTAATATATACAGAAAGACTTTAAGATTTTGTAGTATTCGTCGAGAATAGTTTCCCAAGAATTAGCTTACGGTTTAGAAATGCGATCACCTAAACATCATCATTATAGTCTATCAATATCCACTGCTGAACATAGGTCTCCTCATAGATTGCCTCATAAGGGGGATATTTGCCATATTTGCCTCGCTTGGCAGGTGAGTTAGCATCCGCAGTTTTTTATTTTTTAGTTTTATTAAGAAGAAGCTGCTGACAATTACTTAAGCTTGACTATATAATATTTGTCTTTGTAACTTTACGCAAAAATGTGATTAAAGAGACCCTAATGATAATGTAAATTTCATCTATTATAGGGTATATGAAACTGTTATAAACACCTTCAAAGAAATCCGAGTCAGGAACACTAAGGCTGATTTCCTTAGAGAAATTGCCTCAAGCTCTGAAAATTAATTTCAAACGTTCTTCACTCTATTTGTTGGATATATTTGTGTATATACTTTATAACTCAATATCTTTTTTATAACTCGTATCAAATTCGTATTCGTATATCGTATAAAACTAAAGAGACAAGCGAACTTACAGTCCACATGATTGTAAGTGGCTACTGCAGCCCGTGGACATTTGCAACCAACTTCAAACAAAGCAGGCCGCAGATGCGTTGACACCTCTGGGAACTAAAATGTGATGTCTCACGGTCTGTAAATAAACTGGCTTTCAACAATTTTCAAAACGGTTCACAGCAAAACAAGCTCTGCTTTTAGGTGGCAAAAAAAGGATAAAAGGAGTCCTACCACCCAGTAATAAATAATGGCTGATTGCTGGTGGTATTACCATCTTTTATAAGTATCCCAGACATAAAATACGCAGAACCAACTTATGGAGCATCGACAAAGACGCGAGTCGTCTGCGTACATGAACCAGTCCGCCAAGCGCAACAACAGTGGACACACACAGCTTGATGAAGGAAAAAGTAGAGCTAAAATACATGGAACGTTTTTAGTAGTACTCAATTTAAACTGTGCTCGCTTGTCACTCTTTTTTACAATAAGAAAACACGTAGTGTTCAATTATGTCAACGTTATTAGAATTGTTTACACCAACTCCCATTCATCTATATATCTATACATATTAATAAATCTGAACAATTGTTTTTTATTGAGCTGAGGGGGCTATTTACACAAACGAGTAATAACATTTTTGAACTTTTTTTCTGTCTGTCTGTCTGTTCGGGCTAATCTTGGGAATGTTAGAACTGATTATAATGACCCTTCACGATCAGATAGAAAGTAATGCCATGAGTGATCTAGGCTATATTTTATCCGAAAAACTTGGAGTTTTTTTAAATATAGTAAAATTTATAGGACGTAATAAATAGTTTTTGATGATTATCTTAAATTTAAATAAAGCCATATTAATAAATCGCACCCAGGCGAAGCCAAGGCGAGTCCATGGTAAATAAGGGGCAAAAAATATAACTATGAAATTTCATTCCTTAATTTTCTTTTCAAAATGCATAAATCCCGGTCTCAGTCTTCTTGAGTGAGGACTATTTGCGCAAGAAATAGAAAAATCTCGTCTATAAATTAATCTTTCTCGAGCATTGGAATTGATTGTTAAACGACTCATGGAAATAAGTTGAACAGCATAATATTGAAAAAAGTTATGAAAATATTAAGTTTTTTTTTAAATTTACTAATAGTTGATTGACTCTTACCGGGTACAGGTAGCTATATGAAATGAATCATTATTATTGCAACATAACCTGAGTCCTTCGTCGAACATTGCCTCGAGTGACTGCCACAAACTGGGTCTCTGTTTCGCAGGGGATTTCTTGTGGATGAATAACCGCTTTAGAGGAGGTAGGCAGGTTATGTTACAAACCGACTAAAACCTGGTGGTCGACGTTGACAAGGATCACAGGATTTCTGTACGGGATACGACCGCAACCCCTTTTGCTATGCTGAGGGGTAATAACGTTTACATAACGCTTGCCCTGCTCAACTAACTGCTACAATTCTCGAACCTCAATCAACTGAGTTTCCGTGAATTTTAAAATTAATGTTAATATCAGATTTTATTATCAGTAATACTTTAAAATAATTACGGTTCAAAATTTTTGTCAGAAATTATCGTGTAACGCGGTGTCTTAATCACATCTCGTTTCGAAAATATCGGTGATATTGACGAAGAATGCGATAAAAAGTAGCCGGTATTAGCTTAGAGAGAGTAAGAGTGAGAGAGAGTAATAGATTTACAGATCATAAGCAAACCATACTTGTAATAAAATCTATCGTCTGCTCGACATGTTCTCTTAATTTGTTACCAAGCGCTGCGATTGAAATTAAAGATAGTACAGCCTGTTTTACGTCTCACAATGAAAAAAGAAAATTAAAACACTGGATCTTACACGAAACGACTGATCATGATGTCCCGGATTCAAATCCTGGGTCGGGACAAAGAAAACTCAGTAGCAGTCTGGAGTCAGGAAGTCAGCGGTGTTTATCCCCTGTGCCCGGAAAGCGCATAAAGCCGTTGGTCCTAAGCCTGATATGATACAGCCTGTTGTATGTCTCACAGCTGGGCACAGCCTCCTCCCATTCATGAAAGGGTTTTTGAGCTACTAGTTCGCCGCACTTCTCCAGCTTGGCTGACTTCACAACATGTCCTCAAAATCTATAGTGCCTCAGACATTTGGGTAGGCAGATTTCCCATGACGTTTTCCTTCATACGTGGTAAATTGGCACTAAAAATTTTTATTTACTATTTCATTGGTGCCGGCAGTGATCGAACCCCGTTTGTTAGCGTAATGAGAAACTTAGGGCACTTTCAGAATACTGGATAAAACTACACGGTTTTTATTCCTAGTTAGCCTTAAGTGTTCATGTAGCTTTAACGAGTAAACGCGCGTTCGACATTGCGCTGACGTCGGACTCTTGTTAATACATTTCCATGTGCGTCAACACGAGCTTTAATATCACAGGTTTTTTGTACTGCCGTTCAGTTGAGCGTTTTCGAGGTGTTGAGACATCTTCTTGCGATTCTGGTCGTTTTGCTGAGTGCCCATAATGTGCATAGATAACAAGCCCACACAACAAGTAACCACAAGCAGCAATTATTAAAATAAGCTTATAAAGAGGCGGGCTTAGAAATAACTTGAACTTATAAGTATATTCTATGAAGGAGTAGACGGTGATGAAAAGAACTAACTGAATCTGTGGTTCGCGTATCACTGAATAAACGCGCGCTATGTGAACACTACACAAAAAGTTAACGTGACCTCTACTCGCACCATATGAAGGTGGCCTCACAGCGAGCGCTTAGTCCCTGATCTACTACATCATGCTGTGAATACAACCAGTGTAAGTTGAAATAACTTTAGTCCACTAAAATACTGTTTCAGTTGATTAAACAAACTCCAACTACTTCAAATACAGTCTTTAATGTGTTTCGTTTAGTATTCGCCTTAAGATGAATTTTCTCAACTATTTTGTTATCTGCGTCTTAAGATAAAAGTCAAATCAGCACAGAATCAAAGTAAATTACAAAGATTTGCATTAAAAAACAATAGCGAAGTTAGTAAACTTTCATTCAAAACAATCGAGATAAAGAGACTCTCAATCCTCTTCAGAGAAGCGTATTTTAACTGAGATATTGCCATTGATTATTGATTTTATTCTTTTTTTCTAAACCTTTTAAGAGTTTTGAAAGACTTACGAGTTATTTTTAACGCGTTCGAATACACTTTATAGATAACCTTGTGGTTATATCACATAATTCTTACGCGGTAGAGCCACACTGCAGCTAGATTATGGCTGTAGCACGAATCACGAGCAAGGACCACGCTCTCACAGAATACCAGCGTAAAATAGAAGCTTAATGCTGCCGTGTTTCCTATGGTGAGTGTAGAGAACCGGAGACCCTTTTTACTGGAAACGAGGCATTCCATCTTAGTCCTCAGGGGTGACAACGCATCTGAATTTTGATTCTTAATCGGACATAAATATAGATGTCTACTTACCAACATCCACTTACCATCAGGCGGACTGTGTGCTCGTTGGTCACCCCCATTCTATACAAAAAAATAATGCTGCTGTGTTTCGTATGGTAAGTGAGAAAAACAAGGGACCCATTTTGCTGCTATCAAGGCATTCCGTTTGACTGTGTAGTGGTGGTGTAAGAATATCCACTACCTCATATCATCCCGTAGGTGTCGACAGTGGGAAATAAACCAAGAGGTGGGCAGCAGCGATTTAATAATAACAAATATAAATTAAAAGTGGTTGTCAACTCGCCTGTCAAACGTGGTATTTATGGAAACCTTCCACTTGTTTTTTTTACTATTCTTAGCCAGCGCTTAACTACAATCCCTAATGGTAAGTGGTGGTGTAGCCTAAGATGGTGAGGCGCACTGACTTAACAAAACCTATTCACTCTCTTATATTATTGTGAGGCAAGCTATGGGGTATACCCTCCCCCTATGAGGAAGCTCAAGGTCGCTCAGAAAGCTATGGGGAGGGCTATGCTCAGGGTTTCTCTGCGTGATAAATTTTGAAATGAGGATATCCGTAGTAGAACCAGAGTAACCGACTAATCCGAGCCCAACGGATTAGTAAGCTCTAGTAGCAAATGGACCGGCCATATATTTCGAAGAACTGACAACCGATTGAGAAGAAAGGATCTCGAGGGCAGCCTGTATCGGTAGGCGAAGTGTAGGTCGGCCCCCCACTAGATGGAGTGACAACCTGATAAGACATGCAGGAAGTCGATGGATGCAGGTGGCTTAGGACCGTGCTTTGTGACATTCCTTGGGGAGGCCTATGTTCAGCAGTGGACTTGTGAAGGGCTTTAATGATGATGATGATCAATCTATGGGGAGGCCTATGTTCAGCATTGGACTTTTAAAAAAAGGCTGTAATGGATGACTGAATGATTAAACGTTACTGAATCCGGGAAATTGGAATCCGGGAGTGAGTCACTTGACATCCACGTGACTTTTATCGACTTAAAAAAAGGAGGAGGTCCTCAATTCATCGGAATATTAGTTAAGTTCTTTAAAGTCGAATTCACTTTTTTAAAAGTTCAATAATATAATTTTGTAGTAGCGTTCACGATTGTAGAAAATCTACTTCGCTAAGCCATGGTCAACATGAATATTTTCATTATCTGTAGTTATTATAATTATTATTATTACTTACTACCTGTTAAAATTATCTTGTGGCACACTTCATAAACCACATATTAAAGAAGTATGATAAGATGTGTTAATACAATATGTAAGAAAAAAAAATGAAAATAATTGCTATAAATGAAGTTTATAGCAATATTGTATCAAGTTTATGACAATCGTGTGACGATGCTGTAAAACCGTAGCTTTATGATAGTGCAGGTGTTTTCAATTGCACAGAGTAATTCGTATTTTCATTATATACGTAATTCATGACTATTTCTTTTGTTTTCGGTATTGGTGTTTGTACTCCCTCAAGCTTACAGATAAGTTCGCAGGATTGTATGAAAAAAATCCTACGATATGTGCCTGACTAATTTATTCTCTGTATAACTGCTAAATTGAAATAATATAACAATTAGTGATATGTAAAAGTAGCGTGGGTGGTTTGAAGCTATCTAAATCTACAATTCCGGTCGCGGGTATTGTAAAAGATGCGCAGTATGTATTTAAAGTAAAATCTAAAGTTATAACCGAAAGTAGCAATTTCACTAAATATAGTGCATTACCACGTATTGGCAGTGTAAGAGAATTTATCACATAACTTGACATTTTGTGCGTCGTAAGAGGTGAGTACAATATAGGGAATGCCAGAGAGGTCTTTGATAAAAAAAAACACAACACAAAAGAATTTCCTCTTGTATGGTGCACTTTACAATTTCACAAGGACAAATATCCCGACCCGGGACAATTATTTGTAGGCCTTATAAATAATTAAGATAACAGAACCATTCTGTTTATTCTAGACTTAAAATACCCACATCAGCTAGGGGGGACGGCGTCAAATGAGTGAGACAACTAGTAGGCCAAAGAAAAAAATCTCTATGCTACAGAAAATACCCAATATTCAGTAGTGGACTTTAAAGTTCGATGAAGAATATCAAGGATAACATATTGAAAAAAAATGGATTTAAAAACCAAATAAAGCACCCTCTCTGTTTCTAATTAACCTGTGAAAGTAATACATTTGGTGCATTCGTCGCCGCCTCTAGAGCTTTATTAAAATGTAGAATTGTCTATCTCCAAGTCTAGCTACGTTTAGTCGTATTTAATTGCGAACTGTGTATTGCTTGTTCTTAATAATTTATAACATGTTACTTAAAATTATTATTACTCTATGTCATTATTTTTTAGAGAATAAGAATGACGATTGAACACATAGTCCACCTGATGGTAAGTAGATGCTATGGCCAAAAGACATCTACATATATCCAGGCTAGGATGGAATCCCTCGTTACCAGTAAAGAGGGTTATCTACACTCACCAAACTCACCATAATACAAAACACACAGCAGTATTATTCTGCTGTTTCATGCTGGTATTCTGTGAGAACGTGATCATAACCCGATCGAGCCAACCCATTCGTGCTGCAGCTATATTTAGCTTCTAGCTGCAGCGTGGCTCCACCACGTAAACATTACCCATTCCTTATTTTATTTACGATGTCACATGGATATTTTTACCGTCTACGTAGCTGCTACACTTTATTAAGGCTTTAGCAGCAATCTGCATATGTTACGTTTTGTTCACATCAATAGAGCTAAGGCTAAGGAAGGACCACGCTCTCACAGAATACCAGCGTAAAATAGCAGTTTAATGCTGCTGTGTTTCGTATGGTGAGTGTAGGGAACCGGAGACCCTTTTTACTGGAAAAGAGGCATTCTATGTTAGTCCTCACGGCTGACAACGCATCTGTATTTAAATTTGCAAACGAAGATAGATGTAGATGTCTATGGGCCACAGCAACCACTTACCATCAGGTGGACTGTGTGCTCGTTTGTCACTCTTATTCTATAAAAAAAAAGGCTACAGTAGCAGTTTGTAACTCTATCTATTAAAATAATATAACGCAAAGGTAATTGCAGGGGAAGATAATTCCAGTGCAATCCTTTATTTAAATCGTCAAAAAGATTGGGTACACCAGATAGGTTACAGTGTAACTGATGCCAATTACACTAAATTATCTATTGGTAGCTTTTACCAGTTACAGTTAAACAATTAATTTCTATTTTATGAGATAATTTACCATTATCTAAAAATAAAAATTTAAAGAAAATAATAAAAAAGTGCCAATCCGCCTGCCAAGCGTGGCGACTATAGCAGCTATCCCTCCTATACGGCAATCTATGGAGGTATGTGTTCAGCAGTAGGCTTTTCATAGTTAATGAACGAAATTAAACATATATAATATTACTTATATTAATAATATGTTCTAGTAAAAGAAAGTGGATTTATTTATCGATATTATAGTAATCACAGTAAAACACAAAAAGAATAGCAAAAATAAAATACCAACGAATATACTTAGTTATAGTTAAAGCTTTACGAATTCAAAGTCTGATTATGTTTAAAAAACTAAATTTAGTATCTTATTTCGAATACAGTTCACTGAATAATAAGTACATAAATAACATAAAAGACTCACGCCTGTCACCCAGAGGGGTAGGCAGAGACTACGGACTTCCATATGGCACGATCCTGACATACCTCCCTCGCCTCCTTTACATCCATATATCTACGCATACACGCTCGTCGGTTAAGGGTACTACTAATCTGGCCCATTTTCAATATATCGCCAATTTGGTCGATATACCTTCGTCTAGGGCGTCCCTTCCCGACTCTTCCGTTCACTTCTGCAACATAAATTTGCTTTGTCACTCTTTCCTCGTTCATTCTTTCTACGTGGTCATAATAAGTACATAGTTAATAAGTAAATTATCAGTAATTCTACAAATTATTCATTACACATGCTCGTTCAGTCTTTTGCAAGAAAGAAACTATTATAGCACACCACAACACAGTCCTTCAAAGGTTAAAAGGGTAACAAGCTATAGATCCAACCGGATGAAAGCGCAAAATTAATCGCCGACGCTTTGTTGTGGTTCCTGGCATTCCCGAGTACATTATCGGAATTCATCTACAATGCACTCTTCATTTTGTATAACGCTACGAAATGAATTATAAATTTTAAAAGACAGAACTTATTTGCTGTATTCACCATGTGGTGAACATATCACTCATGTGATATGCTCCACAGCAGGCTAAAAGGAAATTCCTGATACTCGCACTTTCGTGGACAACATCGACTGGCACCGTCGATCTCCGGTGTGAGCAGGGGATGATGTAGCGCTGTGGAAAAATAACAGTTTCGTAGAAAACAATCCGCACTGCACACGTAGCATTAGTCGCTCCTCGGGTTGAATACCCTGCCCGGTGGGAGATCTCCTATTTCATACCAACGGCCGAAACAATTTAGCCGTTATTAAAACTTAAAATTAATGTCAGTTTAAAATTAAATGTATTGAAGCACTGCATTGTAGCGTTTCATTGTTGGATATATTCAATAAAAAATTCTAACAATAAAATTTACTTAAAACTTAAAGTAAATATAATAAATATAAAAACCATTTATTATATCTTTTTCCTTTAAAAAATATTTCCAGGTTTTCAGATAAAATATAGCCTAGATCACTCCTGGTATTGCTCGTCATTCCGAAGATTAGCCCGGACAGACAGACAGACAGACAAAAACAATATTAAAAATGGTGATTTATGTTTTAATAGCATGCAAGTAACCCCCTAAGCTTAATAGTAGCTAGTTATTTCAATATTACAGATATAGGCGATTGTTCTGTCGTAAGTTGTGCGATTCGGGACTGCATTCCTGGCCACTTTTCTTCCACGTTGCAATGCTGTTGAATAAAGAAGAAGGAAGAAATAAATCAGTTGCAGAGACACAGATTAATTATTCCCTTAATTTGCATGGAATTGCAGTCTTCCACTGGAAACATAGCGCTTTAAAAAGAAATGCAAAATTTCCTTTAAACAAAGGAGCAAAATGAAAGGAAAAAGTTGTTAAATTAAAAAAAATGTGCTGTTATCTTTGATTAAAAGTATAGAATAAAATAAAAGAAATTTAAAATCATTTGTTCCGCCGCCAAAGAGAAAAAGATACCCGCAACAAGACGAGGGTGATTAATTTTATACGCCCACATCGGTGTGAATTTATAGCTTGTTACCTTTCTTACAGATAAAATATCGTGCACTGACTCGATAATCTCTTTTTTTATTCAGAATAAGGATGACAAACGAGCACACGGTCCACCTGATGGTAAGTGGATGCTGTGGCCCATAGACATCTACGTTTATTCTCGTATAAGAATCAAAATAGAGATGCGCTGTCACCCCTGAGGACTAAGATGGAATGCCTCGTTTCGCATCAAAAGGTTTTCCAGTCCTCTACACTCTCCATATGAAACAGCACCATTCATTTATTTATTTTGCAAGAATATGATATTTTAGTTTGATTACTGGTGCGACCACTCGCTATACAAAATACAACAGACTTAAGCTGCTATTCTATCCCGGTCGAGCCCACTCATTCGTGCTACAACTAATATGTCTGCAGCGTGGCTCTACCACGTACAAAGTTCACTTCTTTCTCCTTCAGCTTCAGCACGCTTCTTTCTCGGACTCGATGCCCATTGTTGAACTGAAATATCAAAACTCCTACAAGCTACTAGTAGGCTTGGCGGATGTTGCTCTGCCCTTTCCGGTAGGTGGCGTAATGACTCACTCTGAAATAAATTCTGACATTTTACAATGTACAATGTAGCCTATAAAATGTATAACTGATTCTCTTATAACTGATCCAGATTAAGTTGTTTTCTTTTTTCACGTTTCTTTTTTACTTTGTTCTCGTTGACACGTGTCCTGTTTACACGTTTGGGATAGTGCCCTGTACACCTTGTGATAGAGAAAACTGACTACCCTAACGAAAATAAATAAAAAAATGAACTGAATTAAGTTGGTTTAATAGTTACTGCATACAGAGCTAACCCGACAATGAAACCGTGCGACTAGTAACGTGAGCAAAGTCGTTCTGCACGACCGGCGAACAGTGTTACCGTATGAGGAGAAAAAGATGCACCAAACCCTTATCAAAATTGCGCAATATTTTACGAAAATCCGCTTTCTAAAATCCACTAAATTCCGCTAAGTTGAATGATGTAAATGTATAAGGAAGTAAGAAAAAATGCGATTTAAGAAATCTTTATTTATTTAACTAATATTAAGTACTAAAATTAACTAAATTAAACAATTCTACTACGTCTTCATGGTCATCATCACCTCCAGATGTCGATGATGTGCCTACACCTGCTGCTGTTCTTTTTTTTATAGTTTTGATAATTTTGTCATTTTCAGGTAAGTCATAAATGTGGCAGCTTCGCTTAAGTTTTTTTTATTTATGACCTATCATTAAATTTGAGTTCACTGTTTCAGCTGACATACGGTAACATAGCTTACGTTTGAAAATGTTCATAACGCTGTAAATCCGCTATACTTCGGCGTTTAAATGTGAAAGCGACAGCATGCTGATAGATAGGATGTAGAAATATATAATAGAAAAGCATTCATCCTAGCCATATAGTAATTTAATTTAAAAACTCCAAGAGAAGTTCGGTAAATCTGGGTCATCATTAACAACCTTAAGAATCTGTAATTTAAACAGATTATGGGTAAGAAAGTCTACGCAATAGAAAAAAGTCAAATAGAACCTCAAAAAAAAAACGCTATGTGTGCGTGAGCGTGTAAATATGCAGCTTTGATTTATGTGATAGTGACGTGACAGTCGTCGTCACGCACACTATCTATAACAAGCTTTACGCACACATAGCGCCGCGGGCAAAGATGAAAAAAAATAACACTAAAGTTACCTTTGCAATGGTGGGTGCCTCATTTGCATAAAAAAATTGGTATACTTTTCGCCTTATAGCCGCTAAGGTGAAATCGTCTAATTTATTCTTGAAATTATGTTTCGGTCCAAGATTTTCAGTAGACTTAAATTGCTCGTTTTATTTGTATTCTTATAATACACTGAACGCTGTGGTCATACCGATTCCCAAAATTTCAGCTGTCTTAGAAACACATTTTTTTCCGGTACTTCAGTAGGTAATACCGAAGCAGTTTCCTGCTCAAATACGTATTTGTAGACATTGCGTACCATAAGCTTTTCGGTAACGCTAAGAGAAGCCCGTGGTCTCTTCTTTTTTGGGGAAAAAGAGCTTTTGCTCGACGTTCTTGGTTGAGGTTCCATATCGTTTGTACGAAACAATATAAAAACACAATAACTCAACAATAACAAATAACACAAACACAACGTAACAAAAAACTTAACAAGAAACTAAAGAAAAGCAACAGGAGAACAGCGCGCAGAGAAAATATTCGAGCGATCAGACCAGAGGTTAGAAGCCGAATGAATGACAAGACAAATGACACACAAAATGGCGACCGACACGGCGGGCGCAGGGTGCCTTCCGAAAGTCAGAGCGTCCCCTCGAGTCACAATAGTATTAAATTATTATTCTTACTAACAATATTTTTTCTGTTTATTTCAATGATATAATATTCGTCAACAAGTTTCACAATGTCAATCAAGATAGGTTAATTTAATTTTAGTCATAATCATCAAGTCATCGTATACTAACTGACTGACTGAACGCATCACTATTACAATGAACCTGGCAACATTCACAAAGTGACATTAGCATCTGTCAGGCAGCTTCGTTTAATTAAAAATACGATTGTATGGCTTAAATTGGAATTTTAAGTTTAAACAAATTTCAAGTTTAAGACATGTAATTCTTTTTTCAAAATATATTTGTGTCTTTAAGTTTTTTTTTTACTATATAGCTATATTTGTGAACAGCAGTTAATGAACAAGTAGTAACAGTTGAGAAGAAAAAACTTAAAAGAGCAGCTCATGTTTCCGGCACTATCCAGATCTTTTAATTTACTGCATTACACAGATGTTCGAAAAAGTTGGTTGTTACTCTTAATTTACTTCCGGCGCTTGTTCTATTAAAACGATCAAATGCCATAGTTGCCATGCTTGGCAGGCGGGTTGGCAAACGCAGTTTTTTTTCATTATTTTGAGTTGTTATCAGGAAGATGCTGGTGACCATCTTCTGTTTTCACCGCTACGTACACGTTAGCTACTGCTGGAGAATTCAAGTCCTGTGACATGGTACTCTGACTACTAGGCAAACAGGTAAAATGAAACCATAGAACAAGTACACTCAAACCCTAAAACTTTGGAACTACTACATTTTTACTCAAATATTTTCCTGAATATGATTCGAATGCTGACCTGTTGCAGGCTTTAGTCATGATAGATAAGAGACTATTTCTTACTAAGTACGCCGACTACAAATACATTATTTTAATGTTATCAGTGATTGTTAAATAATTTCTATTATGAATCATTACAATAATAATTGTGTAATTATCGTTTTGTTTTATATTATAATTCTTTAAATTACAAATATAGAATAGATTATAAGTCATTGTATTGTCATAATAATTATCATAGATAATTTTCTCAGTTTATTTTTAATTTAGAATTTGAGAGATTTGTAAAGAATATTATATAAGTAATTTCATTTTCTAAACAATTGTAATTAATGATTTCTTATATTTACGCGAACACTACACATTGAATAAAACTATTTTTACGGATACGGATTTATACTACGCATATATATACATATACTACGCATATATGCGTAGATCGGACCAAAAATTAATATTCAAAAAACTGAAGGTAGCCGGGCTAACTATGACATTAGGACGTCAAACACCTCAGTCCCCCCCGTGACCATGGGTGCTGTAAAGCACCCGAAACGTCGGGAATCAAAATTAATAAAATTAAACGCGATAAAATCCGTAAAAGTAGTTTTACAGAAATAAGTGATATTCATTCTGTAATACTAGGAACACACACAAGCTAGTAGTACCAGTTACTCGACTCCACCGAGTCAGTAATTCATTCTTGGGGCGATGTATACGATTTTACAACAAAATCCCAGAAAATATACAAAATTGACCTCCTCAAAGTTCAAAAACTTTATTAAACTAAGTTTGTATAAAAAGGGTTAATTTATGGATGATAATAACCTCTGGGAATGAGGTGATCGCTACCAAGCTATTTCTAATTTGTTTTGTGTTGTTAATTGTGTAACATACATGATTGTAAGCTGTTAATTAAAAAAAGTCCCGCTGGGTTTCTTGCTGGTTCTTTCCAGGGCAGAGGATTTTTTCCGAATCAGTAGTAAATAAGACAAAAGAGTGACTTACAATAAATATTCTTTATAATCTATATTGAATAAAAAAGTTTCTGTTTCAGTTGTGGTGATCGGACCAATCGAAACAACTGACTCGTTACAATATCTCTTTATTACTCCTCACTTAACCTAGATGTATTTATTACACTACTAGGAGGAGGAAGGCACATACCAACTACACCTCCCCCGATACTTAAAAAAAGAGATGTTTTGTATTTACTTTTTTTTTACATTTTATGTTGTTGATTCTTATAATAAAAAATGATTTCTGATTACATTTACATTACATTGTACTAAATACTTGTCATCTAATGCTGTTATCAATAATATGGACATTATAAAATTAAACATTTAAATATAATATTACATCAACCCTGAATCTTATTTATTAAGTCAGTCCAGGATATGCATGCGATTCTATTTCGTACGTCATTAAATCTGTCGTATTTTTCGTATTAACCAACGTTACAATAACATGTTAACATGAACTTATCACATATCATACCATATAATACCATATATTAATATTTTTTAATATTTATTTTCTCTCGAGATTTATTATTTGAACTTTAGTTCCTCTTTTAATGTATAGGTACATACTTCTCTTTTTTTTTAAATCCCCAGTTCTATATTTTCACGGGTTCACGGCCGTGTCTTTATTTTTATATTTATTTATTAATTTTTATATAAGGAGCACTCGGATCACTCTCCACATTTTAAAAATTTTCTTTAATTCTTGGTCTACCCTTTTATTATTATTATTATTTTATAATTATTTATTAGCTTTTCACACTATATAACCTACAAGATCAAGTATATAGGTGGGCGACAATAATAATGCGTTTTGCATTTAACTTGACATTATATTATATGTACTTTTTATCCGATATATTGAAAATGGGCCAGATTAGGAGTACCCTTAACCGACGAGCGTGTATACGTAGATATATGGATGTAAAGGAGGCGAGAGAAGTATGTCAGGATCGTGCCAAATGGAAGTCCGTAGTCTCTGCCTACCCCTCTGGGTGACAGGCGTGAGTGTTTATATATATATATATATATATATATATATATATATATATATATACTTTTTATCCCTTCCGAAACCTTGATGTCTACGAAAAGTTCTCATGGTGATTAACGATACATAAACTCAATCCGCATTTAATCGCATACCGAATAACCTTAAAAAATTAATCGGTTATTAGGATTTCCAAATTCTAAGCTGATTAGGCTTCTTTTATGTGAATATGCTAACTTCCGATAATTTTCCTTACCTATATCACTACTTTTACCCATGTGTTATTTCTTTCAATAGTTTCATTTATAATTACGTATTCTGTACCTTAGCCATACATTTTTTTTCACGTCTTTTACAAATTTATATCATATAAGTATATAAGTAGTCTCTTATATAATTTAGGTACATCATTTGCTGTCAGAGAATGAGGCTCACAATTGATTAATTAATTGTATACTTGATAGGAGTTTCAAAATCGTTATAAAGAAATTATTTTCATGTACTACATAAATAAGTTAGATATTAAAACTATTTTCCTGGAAAATAATGAATTATAAATATAAAACCAAAATTATTAAATTACTTTTGATATTATGATACAGAACAGAGAAATATTAAGCAATCGTTATCATTAACATAGCCACAGCAGATCAAAATACAAATTATAATCCCAGCCGCGTAAGCGATTTGTGACACTTTTGTTTTAAATTCCAAAGTACGTTTATGGGAACGTTGCGATTACGTCGTATGATCATACCTAATTTTAACAAAACTTACAAAATGTTTTATTATGAATACACTTAAAATGTATCTGAAAATTATAGTATTAAACACTTTCTAATTTACTTAGTTAAGTTCTTTACATTGCATTGTTATAATACTTGTACATAAATATCAAGTATATATTATAAATGTTATTTGTCATTAAGAGTCGAAGACACATTATTACCTTTTTTTAAATTTCATGACTTGTAAGGAATATGTTTATCTTATTTGAAACATAAATTTATAAAAAAAAATAGGTTATTACACAAATATAAGTTTGAATAGGAAAATACATGTTGTATGGTAATAAAATATTATTAACATTATAAAAGAAAAGTTTTTAAGTAGATAATAACATAATTTTTAGTTTCATTTTCTATAATAAAAAAAGACTATTACATTATGAAAATTATAATAATGGAGTATCGATACACTTTGGACTTGATTTTAATAAGCGATAAATAGTAAACCACATTTAGTTTAAAATTGTACAAATTTTACGTAAACAAAAAAACATAACATGAAAGCGAAATTTAAGGTTAAATTAGGAGTTATTGTAAATATGAAAAAATCTTGTAAATTCATATAAAATATATCTGCGCGAAAATGTATTTATGATGTTTAATTTTTCTTTTTTTTTACTAGTGGTTGTGTGGATCGATCCTATAGTTACTACATGTGTAACTTGTAATAACATTTTGGGTAGCATTGTAGGTAGCACTGTAATACAGAAATACAAAATAACTAAGTACATGATATCTCACTTTTTAGATTTGGCTGGGGATCACCTTATTACATCATTTTAATTGTTCTCACGTCCCTGCATGTTAATTATTTTCATACTAATGCATCTCATTACATCCCTTTTCGATTGTCAGGCCTTTTTTTCATAATTCTTGTGAAAAAAAGGCCTGACAAAGGTAAAGGTAAAAAATTAAAATTATGAAAAAAAGGACTTTTTTTCATAATTTTTTACCTTTAGCTAGCTTTATTTCTATTCAATTATAGATTTATTTATTTATTAGATATCGGGAATCGGAGTTTTAATTCACTTCTTTTATATTTTACTTCATGATATTTATCACGCAGGTACTTTATACATATGGGCCCCCCATTTACATTAAAATGATGTTTGTACGTTAAGCATGTATTCATATCCTCGCGTGTTGTATAATAGTGACTCGTTTGCTCAACCCACCTTTTGTACAGCCTTTTCAACGTAGTTAAAGGGGTTAAGATTTTAGGTCACCAAAGAACAATACTTATTAGCACGATTATCTTTTTTTAAAATATTTTTTTATATTACATTTTTATTATATTAATTTCATTTTATTGGTACATAAACTTTTTTTTCATACTATATCAAGGTAAAGTGTACCTTGGGTTGTGCGCACAACCTTGAGGTCTACGTTTAAATCATTTTAAAAAGACTCCAACAATTGTCACGGAGGAAACTAAGTTCACACTATGATCCAATGAAGGATGTGACCTCAATGTACCATTATTAAGGGTAACTAATTTAAGACTTCTCTGGTCCCCGACAGTACTAATATGAGTAAAGTTGTTCACATCTTACTTGTACTGAAGGTATTGTTCCCTAGTACCCGTTACTCCCGATTTTATCATCCAAACATGGAAACATACCCTGCTCGAGGACTATATGCTTTACCAGTGATGGACGTTCCCGTATCTCTCCATTACTTATTTATTCAGGTCAACTTTTGTTTTATTTCTATTCTCTTCATAAATTTTATTTCCTTCTTTATTTATACATTACTGTGTTCTTTATTAACATGTTATTATCTATTTGAATGTATCGCTTAATTTTATACACTTGCATGCTCCACTTCCATATATACTAACTTGCATTATTCTCGCTCATAATGAATTCCATACCAGGAGTTTAAGCATCATCAATATTTGGGTGATCAGTCCAATGTTGACGAAACTAAGCAACTCAATCATTCGTATCCACACTTTTGAACATTCCTTTCTTTCATTCCTCACACCTTTTAAATACATACTTTCTAATTTTGTACAAAAATGGGGAAACATTTTTCTGTCTGTGTTTAACTTTGTTATGAAAGAAATTGTTAAAATCTTCCATAATTATTTTATTCCTTAGTACCTTAAAATGGTAGTTTTAAATATTTTTTTATTGACACAGAAGGTTAAATGGTTACGTCGTTAATATTACTTTTACTTATATCGAAAAATGCCTTAGCTTTTTTTTAAATTTAGGATTGCTAGAAATATGATGATTAATAAATCGTATACAGAAAATAATTGGTAATCACTATAACAGCTACCAAGTTTAAACAAAACATTAATTTATTTCTACATTAAAAAAACAATTTTAATTTTTAAGTAGGTTAATATAAAACTTTAAGATTTATAGTCATTAGAAAAGAAAAAAAACTAATAATAATAGCGAATTGTTTACAACCTCTTACAAAATTGTATACATTTAAATTATATATATATTTTTTTATAGAATAAGGGTGACAAACGAGCACACAGTCCACCTGATGGTAAGTGGTTGCAGTGGCCCATAGACATCTGCATCTAACTTCGTTTGCGAATTTAAATGAAGATGCGTTGTCAGCCGAGGACTAAGATAGAATGCCTCTTTTCCAGTAAAAGGGTCTCGGTTCTCTACACTCACCATACGAAACACAGCAGCATTAAGCTGCTATTTTACGCTGGTATTCTGTGAGAGCGTGGTCCTTCCTCGGTCGAGCCGACCCATTCGTGCTACAACTATACTATTAATATAGCTGCAGCATGGCTCACCACGTATGAAATTTGCTAATATATTAATTTGCTACCGAAAAAAACAGCGGAATCTATTACTGATGTGTTACAACTACAAAATATGAAAATTTATTGACATGGCATGTAGAATGTAATCTATCATATTATTTTTTTTTTCAGGACAGTAATAAAATAATATTAAACAATTACTAAATAAAAGTGAATATAAAATTGTCTTGTGCCTTAATACAAATGCCATAAGTGCTTAAGATATAATGTGCTTAATTTTTGATATTGTATTATGATTGCATCTTTTTTTTTAAATAGTGATAGAAATATTGAAAAATCAATTGTATCGTGAAATATCTGATAAATTACTTCAACTTAATCATATGTTAAATATAGAACATTTCACAACATCGTTTCACTTCATTATTTAATTTAATAGTATATATTAGGTCCTTACATATGAAATTGGCGTTTTGTAAGGGAGGAATATAAAGTCAATTTTTTTTTTGTAAAATATATTTAATTAATCAAAGTATGCACCGTTCTTATCTATGCACTTTTGCCATTTCATAGGTAGTTCATTGATCCCTTTACTAAAAAACCATGGGGCGAGAATCAATAAACTTTGAAGGCGGTTTGGACTGCCGCATCGGAGTTGAATTTTTTCCTTGTAAGAAGTTGTCCAAATTCCGGAAAAATGGTAATCTGTTGGAGAAAGGACCAGGAGTACGGCGGATGTCGCAGACATTCCAATTGTAGCTCATCTAACTTAGTGGTTGTTTGTTGTGCAGTGTGTAGTCTTGCGTTGTCGTGAAGCAGCAGTGGCCTAGAGCGATTGACCAATCTCGGTTGTTTAGCAGCTAGTTCTTCCTTCATGGTTTGCAGTTGCTGACAGTAGATATCTGCCGTAATCGTTTGGCCAGATTTGAGAAAGCTGTAGTTAACGACACCGGCGCTAGTCCAACAAACACTCACAAGTAACTTTTCTGACTCAATTTTCGTTTAGGGCAGGATTTGGCTGGGTCTCCAGGGTTTAGCCATTGCGACGAGCGCTTCCGATTATCGTACAGTATCCACTTTTCATCACAAGTAATGATTCGATTTAAAATCCCTTCATTATTGTGACGGTTGAGCATAGTAACACAGCAGTCGACGCGCGTTTGCAAGTTCGATTCACTCAATTCATGAGGTATCAATCGTTCAAGTTTTTACTTTCCCGATTTGCTTCAAGTGGATTAATACAGTTTTATCTCTTACCCAAAGCCTGTAGCTATCTCTGAAGTGCTTTGTGATGGATCCGCTTCCACAATAGCCTTTAATTCTTCATTTTCCACTTTGGTCTCCGGCCGTCCACGGGATTGGTTATGAAGGTCGAAATTTCCAGAACGAAAACGTTGAAACCAAAAACGTACCGTGCTTTCTTTTGCGACACCAGCGCCGTACATCATTAATCCTTCGACCTGTTTCTGCAGCACTGGTGCCACGGTAGAACTCGTACTCGTAAATATACTGATATTTCATTGAATAAAACTACTTTTACGGATTATATCCCGTTTAATAACTTATTTTTATTAATTTCCGACGTTTCGGGTGCTTTACAGCACCCATAGTCACGGGGACTGAGGTGATTAACGTCCCGATGTCAGAGTTATCCGGAGTACCTTCAGCTTTTAATTATTAATTTTGGTCCGATCTACGCAGAATGAACTTACTGTGTCTTGAAGTCTTGCAGTGGTATGCTTGGGTTTAGTTTTAATTTTATTAATTACAGGATCCCAAGCAGGTGGTAGTACCCAGCCTCCCTCTCTATTGAAATTAGGATGTTTTTTAATTTCAATAGCCTCACGTATCATCCTTGGCAGGAATCTATGTTCCTTCGCGAGAATTTGTGGTTTATCAAATCTAATGTAATGGCGGGGGCCGTCTAGGATATGATCACAAACTGCAGACTTCCCGGAACGTTGGTGCTTCACGTCAGCTATGTGTTCTTTTACGCGGGTTTTTATTGATCGTTTTGTTTGCCCTATATGAGAGACCACATTCACAATTAAGCTTCTACACTCCTGCATCTTGTAGAGGAATATTGCACTTGACGGATGGTAAGAACTGACTAATCTTCTTCGGCGGCTGGAAGAATGTTCTAATAAGAGGCTCGCTTCAAGATGTAGCCAATCTTGTCTGTGACACCTCTGACATATGGTAGTACGCAGAAACGTCGGGAATTAATAAAAAATAAGTTATTAAATGCGATATAATCCGTAAAAGTAGTTTTATTCAATGTGTAGTGTTCGCGTAAATATAAGAAATCATTATGTAAACCGATATTTCATGTTTTCCATTGTGCGGTAATAAGCGACGCCAAAGAATAAAATAATCAGGAAAAAACAAATGAATGCCTGTTTTCAAAACTCAAATGTACCAGCTAAATGAATTTATAAATTTGAATTTGGAATTCTTAACCAAAGAGGAGATATTTCAGATCAAAGTGGTCAGTACGACAAAACGCTAATTTCATATGTAAGGACTTAATATATTTACTTTTTAATTTTAAATAGGCCCCGGCGGTGCGCGTGCGTTTTAGCAGCGCACCGCCTGGCAGGGTCGCCATGTGGTGATCGAATCCCAATCGAAACAACTGTCTCGTTACAATATCTCTTTATTACTCCTCACTTAACCTAGGTCTAAATGTATTTATTACACTACTGGGAGGAGGAAAGCACAACTAGGTAAGACAAATCATTTTTTTTAATACACAGATCTTGGCTGGATAATTTTACATCGTTATTATAATGGATTTCCGCAAAGTAACGCCTAATTATTTTAATTATTTACTTACAACTTACGATTTCGTAGTTCGATGTTTTGGGTCCCGAAGAACCACGTCCCCACCGTAAATGTCCGGATGTACTGGACATCGTGCTCTCTAAGAACGTCAACTGCCCGATAGTGATAAAGTTGCTGTACGACCTGAGTTCTCAGTACCTCCCGATTTTGATCACCCTGGCCTCATGGCGGTGACTACGCTGCCCAGGGCTTTTAAGACCAAGAATGACCGGAGGCTCTACCAACAACATCTACAGAAGATACCTCCAGAACATACAGCAATCTACTCAGCGGATGATGTAGAGGCCGCTGCTACTAGAATAACTCAGACGATCCATGACGTCCTTAACGCGGCCTCTACAATCTTCCACCCCACAAAGATAAGAGAAGAGCTGTCGCAAGAGAAACGTGTGCAGCTCAACCGGAAAAGAGCGCTGAGGAAGCTCTGGGGCACGTATTCGCTCTCCCAGACTTAAGACCCAACTCAATAAGCTGACGGATGAACTGTCGGTTGCAATCCAGGCCCACAGAGTTCAAGCTTAATTTAGATTATTTTAGAGAAGTGTATATTTTAAGCTTTAGGCCTTTGGGACGACTCTCAAACATTTTGCTTCTATTTCGGTTAGTTTTTACATGTTATCAAATGGATAAATTTATGTTTTTGTTGGGATATTATTATCTTCTGAAAAATAACTACATAAAAAATAGAAGCCGACTTTAAGCAATCAAAAATAATAAAATAGTTTCAGATTCTGAAGTTGGGGCGTTAATTATTCTATACAATAGGTCTTAACTGTCTCCTTGGTTTAGTGGTTGTAAACGCTGATTATGTGCTCCCGGGTTCGAATCCCGCGGTCGAGCAAAAATAATCAGTGACTGAGTTTTTCTGTCAAGAAATCCTCAGTAGCTGCCCGGAGTCAGAAAGAGGGCGGTGTTTTCACCCACGTGCTTCGGAAAAGCACTCTCTCTGATCGTATCGGTTTGCCGTCCATTCGGACTATGAGAGTAAGGCAATAGAGAGTGCACATCCTGTACTGCGCAGATGGCTCCGTTGAGACTGGCTGCTGTGACCGAAATAAATTTGGTTTGGAGGACATTACATATTATGTCTTAGCACCGACTTGAGAATGTGAAATTATTTTATTTAAAGTTTCTGTCACCTAGACGTAGCCTAGGTTTATGATCTGTGAGTCAGTAAATCGAGAGATAAAAATGCCGTTTTTCACACCTTAAGGATTCAAGAACTATAATCATTTTGAAATTCTAAGCCATGCCATGCTGCAGCTATATTATGACTGTAACATGTATGGGTCGGCTCAACCGGGGAAGAACCACGTTTTTACAAAATATCAGCTTAATGCTGCTGCTGCTACTGTTTCCTATAGTGAGTGTATAGAACTGGAGATCCTTTTTCCTTGAAATAAGGCATTCCATCTTAGTCCTCAGGAGTGAAAACGCTTCTGTATTTTGATACATAATCGAGGGTAAATGTAGATGTCTTGGGTCACAGCATCCACCTGCCATCAGGTGGAATGTGTGCTCGTTTGTCGCCCTTATTCTATAAAAAAGACATGCAAAATTATAAGTCTAAGTAAGATCTAATAGTTTTAGACTCGAAATGGTTTGTGTCGACACACTGCCATTGCGTAGGTCGTTCTTTTCTTTTATGAACTTAGCTTATTACACAATGCCGTTTGTCTAGATTTTTGTAAAACAAACCAAACTTACTTTATACTACAGATTTTTTTTTAAAACATGAAAGTTTTAGCAGATACTTCAAACGCATTTTTAAGAATTTCAGCAAAGTAACTTCACTAAAGAGGCACTTTTAGAACTAGTATACTGTTGCATAGCTTTTAAAAACTTCACCTAGGCTATACGTGTTCGAAACCGAAAAGTTTATTCAAGTTTACTTAGTAAAGGCTTTTCTTGAGCAAATTTTTCTTAGTGACTTGTGAAAAGTAATTCTAGTAAAAAAAAATTAAGTAAATTTTTTAATTGTCATTAAATTCATCTCAAATATTTGATTGTATTTTATTATATGTATTTTTACTTTTCATAAATATTGATTGCAGTGTTACATGGGCAACCCTGAAATATACAGGGAGTGTATTTCAGCGTTGACAATCTATAAAGAAGTTTTAAATTCAACGACTTCAAAAAAAGGGGAGGTTCTCAATTCACTGTATTTTTTTAAGTGAACCGATTTTGATGATTATTTTTTCTTTGAAAGCCGGTTCTCATGTGGTCCCATATAAATTTGATCAAGATCTGACCAGTAGATTTTTAGTTATCCTTAATAATGCGTATTTAATTGACTTCGACTACATTGATGATGTTCTCATTTTATTTATATTAAAGTCGGTTGTACAAACTTTTTTTTAATTTTACCACTTGGCAATAGTAGACCTTGTAATAGAGTGTAATTATAATGATGATAAAATGTAAATTATTTTCTTAAAAAATTAAAGTGACAAGCGAACTAACAGTGCCACCAGGTAAGTGGCTACTGCAGTCCATGGACATCTGCAAACAACATCTAGGAATCTGCAAGTGCGTGAGGACTAAAATGGACCGATCGGGGAAGGACCATGCTCTCACAGACTATAGGTGTAAACTACCAGTTTATTGCTACTGTGTTCATATAGTAAGTGTAGAGAACCGACGATTCTTTTTTACTGGAAACGAGACATTCCGTCTTAGTCCTCAGGGGTGACAACGCATCTGTATTTTGAAGAAGATTAAGAAGCAATTAAATAACGAATTGATGGAATAACTTCATCCTGTATCGCACAGACAAAACCCTCGGTTTCCCCAAAGAGGTCACCAAAACGTAGCCAGTAGAGGGAGGTAACTGTGTCTACGAAAGGCTCATGTAGAGCCTTGTAAAACCTCCCGGTCGGAAATGCTTTGTACTGCCGGGTCTTGCCATTGCTCGTTGGCTAAGGCTAGAGGGGTAAGTCCTTTATCACAAGAAATGACGTCCCTATAGAATGGATCATTCGTTCTCGTCAGAAAGTAATTACGGAGGCTGCACACTTCGCGATTATGCATGGTGAGCACGCTTAAACAGCCACGCCCACCATGTTTCCGCGGCAACAGCCTCATAATTGACGATCTCGGGTGATGCATCCTATGGGACGTCATAGTAGTGCGGACTTTTCTATCCAGGGCGTTTAGTTCAGTTTGAGTCCTCCTAAGTATGCCAAAGGTATATATGAGAACAGGCATGATCCAAACGTTGTATGCGTGTGTCTTATTCATACCGGATAAGAGGCTGTTAAGCACTTTGGTCAAGCGTACTGCTTCATACCCGCCTCATCGATACCGATGTTCTGTGATATACCCAGGTATCGGTATGTTTTAGCCTCGGAAAGGGTCCTTATGTTGATGGGCATAGATAAGTCTATGCCCTCAGAGTTAGCAACCCTTCCCCTTTCAACATGGAGGACCGCACACTTATCCGTCCCCAGCTCCATTCTAATAGAATCACTAAAATCACAAGTGATGTTTAGCAATTCCATAAGATGGGAGCGACTGGAGGCAAATAATTAGAGATCATCCATATAGAAAAGGTGGGTCACTTTTGTACCTCCTTTCTGAAGCTGAAATCCCCACCCGGAGTTCTCCAGTAAGGTACTGAGAGGGTTCAGGGAGAGGCAGAACCAGATTGGACTCAAACAATCGCCCTGCAAGATACCCCTTCTTATCCTTATGTGGCTTTCCGCATCCGTCATCCGCTCGCCTAGATGACAAAGGATTGTACTCCACTGTCCCATACACTGCCCGAGGAAGTCTTTAACTGTACAGTCAACCTCGTACAGCTCGAGCACCCTCTTTAGCCATGTATGGGGCATCGATTCGAATGCCTTTCTGTAGTCTATCCGGGCGGCGGAGAAGTTCCGACGGTTGCGTTTAACCACTTTGCCAATGACCATGTCAATGAGGAGTGGTTCCTTGGTTCCACGACCACCGCCCCGACATCCATTTTGAGCAAGCGACATCGCCTGATTTAAGTCCAGGTGACGAATGATTCGCGTACTGAAAATGGATGTCAGTGTCTTATATATGTTGGGTAGACACGTAATGGGGCGGTATTTGCTAGGGTCCGTGGAATCATGGTCTTTAGGAACCAAATGAGTGATCCCAGTAGTGATCACTCATTTGGTTCTTAAAGGTAGGCTCGGGAGCGACTTTTGGTCGAGAGCCTCTTGAAACTGTCGGGCGAGCACAGCGTGAGTCCTGGACTTTTCAAGTTCGGAGCCCTACGGACCGCCTCAGCTACGTCATCCGGCGTTATGATGACGGAGTCCATGAGCGTAACACTCGCATACTGACTCGCCACAATTTCCGTCCAGGGCCCTCGCTGTGGTTTATCCAATCTGTTCTTGAAGGCGTTTTAGAGCGTGCGTAGATCGTGTTTAGAAAATTTTATTGAGTTCAATTAGTTTATATTTAATCTAGGATCAAACTTCTTTTGTACGGAGCTCGCTTAGGAGAAACTCCCCTTAACATCAGGTGGACTGTGTGCTCGTTTTTCACCTTTATTCTGTAAAAACCCGAGTTTGATCTCCACCAGCACTAAGGAAATAGTTAGTAGCAGCGCAAACTGCAGGGAAATAAAAATGTTTTTAATTTTACTTTAAATATAAAGCAATTTTTGCCAGTGTTAGAAACGTAGCGGTTTGTAAGACATGAAATGCAACTTGGCGGTCAAGATACCTTGCTGGAGTTGAATTAACTTCGGCAGTAAAACTGTTTAAGTTCTCAAAGAGCACTCGGCGGTAAAGTTACATTGTAACTTATTCGAGTCTAAACTTTTTAACAGAAATAGTGTAAGTAGTAGAAAATTTGAAATTTCTTTTCCACAAGGATACGTTAACATGTTCACTGCGAAAAAAATCAGTATTCATGTAGTGCGGTGGCTTTCAGAACGTATCCATCAGACTTGAGTACTGTGCGTAGTAGGCCTTTTCGACCTGACACCATTTGATGGCTCATAAATCTTTCCGAAAGCATGATTTTACCTATATTTTTTATATACACAAAATATTTATGAATTTGTCAGCTACGCCGCTGGATTCGCCCGACACATTAAAACGTAGTGATTATACAAGGTTATAAGTCCACGTAAAATGTACACTTATATGAGTAATATGTTTCGCATCTGCCAGCAATTGTCTTCGGCACATAGGGGTGACTGGCAGAGAATACCACATGGCATTAAGTTCGGCCTACGTACCCTTAACAAAGGTGTTATTATTATTAAATTAAAGGTGTTAATATTTTATTTAAAAAGGTCATTTGAGCTATTAAAATAAAAATAAATAAAATACAGTTTGCAAATAAAATTAATTTAGATCTATTTTAATTTTTTATGGTCGATTTTTCTGATGTCTATACGTTTGAATACCGATTCTGATAAAGCACTTAGTAGGCACCACAGGGTTTTTGTTACATTTTGTATATTCTTTGTGACAGTCTTTCTTTTGTGTAAATCGGCAAATGAAAATGTCAAGTCGATAAGCATTGATACCGCACTAAAGAGTTACTTTTTACTGACTAGTAAAAGACTGTAATGGTGATGATGATGATGATCATTATTATTATTATTATTAATAACTAATAATTAAATTCAATAAAGATACATTTAAAATATCATATATATATAATTTGAACAATTAATATGCGTTAATAAGCATAAAGTTTAAATATATTCATTTCGAATATTAAGTATTATAGTATAGTAAAGGCTTAATATTGTCTATAAAAACCTTTAAATTTATTAAAACTATGGAATACATAATAGAAGTACAAATGGAATAAATAATAGAAGTACAAGAGGATTATATTGCAATAATAAAGATAAATAACATTTGTAATATAATTAAAAATGGGTCAAAAGTTAAGTTAATGAGGGTGTTTTTGTATTACTGGAGGGTGTTTATGTAATGATTGTTTATATGAGGGCGTTACCGGAGACACATACCCATGGGTGTACATATATATGGGGTGGTCGGCTGACCGACTGCTAATAGTACTGTTGCACAATGTATAGTCCTATATTAGGGACTTATGATAGTAAGGTCTATGGAACAAAAGCATTAATATAGAAGGTCTCTATGATGCATAAGCATTATGATAGCAGAGTTAGGACTTGAAGTCCCATATGTAAAAGACATATAATAGTAAGGTCTATGAAATAAAGCAAATATGTGGAAGATCTCAAATATGTAAAAGCATTATATTGAAAGAAATTGGACTTGAAAAGGGTTATTATAGTGGCGTGTAGATTGCTTCACAGCTTTCGAGACCGAGGTAAACATGGACTCGTTAACCGATGTGTTCTACACATATCATCTTAGTGCCGGTGGTAAGCGGGTTTGTTGTAGCAATACGACTTGCCTGTGGGCATTGCACACCCCTAGCGCTAGTCTTAGCGCATAGCGTTATGATACGTCGGCTATCTTTCGGATTAGGGTGAGTGTGTTTGGTAGTACTTTTAAGTGCAGCAAGCATACTCAACTCCATGTCTTAGTGCAATAGCGTTATGATACGTAGAGTTTTGGCTACTGACGTCTTAGTAGCGTGCTACTATGATACGTTGGTGGTATTTTTAATTAACAACAGTACCAATTTTGTTACCAAAGACGATAGGGATCATGTGGGTGTGTTGTGAGGGGGCGCCATCCATATGATAGTTGCATTGATGCTTACTGCTACTTGCGGTATTGCGTCTTGTGATGGATCTGTAGTTCTGGTCGATGGAGGTATGCGGGTGGTGATGTCTGCTGGGATTGTATGGGGGAACTTGGGATGGTGTAAGCCCGACGATAGTCGTATTGATGCTTGTTTCGTTCTGCAGCATAGCGTCTCTGCGATGGTTGTTTAGCGGGTCGCTATTCTCAATGGTGCTCTCTGCATCTTGGTTTGACTCACAACCTAAGTAGCTTTGCCCAAGTCGTGTCCCTTCATTACGGGGTTGCAGACTGTCTGACCTCCATGATAATATAGAACAACATAATAATATATCTCTGTAAATTTCCCACCTTTGAAAGATTGAAGGCAACTTGTTGGTGCGTGAGACAAAAATGATCGAAAAATGCATATACTCAACGTGAGTGACAGAAACCCTTTCTGATGGCGAATTATTACTAATATCTTATAACTGCCTATTGGCTATATCTGCCATTGTACTGGTTGGTGGAGCATATCTGTCGACCTCATGCGGGTGGTGGTGGTTGGAGGGAGAATCTGAGGGGGCTCTCAAGGCTGCGGCCGAAAGCCGCGCAACGTGGGACCCCATTCCCTTGAGGTGAGCAGAGTAGACTCATGTCACGCTCTGCGGCTAATTAGCCGTGCTGATCATACAATTGGTGGTGATGCCTTACACTTACATCACGTCTGCAGAAACGGCGGTCTGGCAGGTCACGGAGGGCTTTTTATGGCTAGTGTGCCTATTGTTGCCTAATCCGTATGACGTACATTCACTGTGGCTAGATTTTATCGTATTCTGTATGGCGTTTACACGTATTGACATGCGCGACTGCGGTCTATGTTAATGCTTATGCACTACCAAGGGGCCAAGCCCTCTTTTACTGGTACGCCAGTTATTTTGCTGTGGACTGCGGTCCAGTTCCCAACATAACGTCCCCTTCGGGGGGAGCGCGTTGGTTCGTTGGCGCTCACCGCACACGGAGTGTGTGGAGCCGTGTGCCTCCCCCACATTTTTTTAAATGTGGGAGAGCGAAGCCCTTGTATCTGGTATTTTATATAAATATTGTGAGCCTTTTCCAAGCGGGAAGGGATTAATTAATAAGGAATTGACTGATGTGAACCTGATACAAGTGGAATAGGGACGAATTAATATTCTTAATATTTTTTCAGCCCTGTCTTCGTGAACGGGGTTCTTTAGCTTATAAGGCACTACCAATAGCTTTCGACAGCTCTAGTGAATATTTATTCTTCCAAGAGACACCTAAAAGAACTAAGTTACTATACAAACACAACGTAAATAAGGGTCCTAATTAAGACGATCACGCCTTAAAATTTATTAAACGGCCTATATTTAAACCTTTGGAAAGATCAATATATGGTTAATATACTGGTCACATAAGAGTGTTACATAATGATTGGGTAAGTATTACACTCGTACATTTACCCCAAGTATTACATACGTACAGATTATACGTACGTATAGGTTGTATAACATACGAACAACTTGTTCGTATGTAATTTCTAGGTACAGATACATACAGGTGTAATACGTATGCAATGTATTACATACGTATCATATGATAATAATGTCCTCCAGACCGTATTTCGGTCACGACGGCCAGTCTCAACGGAGACTAGCCATCAGAGCAGGATAGGATTATAGTGCCCAAGTGTATGTGCAGGAATTTACATAGGTGCACTCTCTCATCCCTCACTCTCATAATTCGATGGGACGGTAATTCGACACGATCGGAGAGAGATCAGGTGCAGGACCAACGGCTTTAAGTGCTTTCCAAGGCACGGGGGTGAAACAACGCCAACTTCTTAAACTTCTTAACTTCTGGGCTGCTACTGAGAATTTCTTGACAGAAAAACCCAATAGCTGATTTTTTGTCCCGACCCGGCATTCGAATTCGAGCCCAAGACCTCATGATCAGCAACAGCGTTTATGAACATTAGACCAACAAGGCAGTTACCTCACATATTACATATGATACGAATGCCTCGTTGGTCAAAATGGTATGTCAAAATCAGTTATTGTGTTTTTGTCAAGAAATTCTCAGTAGCGGCCTGGAGTCAGTACGTTGACGGTGTTTCATCCCCGTGCCTCGGAAAGCATGTAAAGCCGTTGGTCCTGTGGCTGATCTCTCTCCGGTCGTGTCGGATAACCGTCACATCGGACTATGAGAGTGAGGGAATAGAGAGTGCACCTGTGCTTGCGCATACACTTGGGCACTATAATCTTGACCTGCGCAGATGGTTAGTCTCCGTGGAGACAGGCCGCCATGACCGAACCTCAGTCTGGGGGACATTATAGTTACGTGAGGTAATATTGATAATCTTACACTATATAAATACAACCAGTTGTTTAATTTAAAGGCTATATTAAGTCTCTGTTAAGTCTGATTAGGGTTCCGACCCATGATTCATGATAATTAGGTTCGTGCTCTCCCTTCTATCTGGCAAAGTCACGCGGTCTTCTTAAATACTAAAGATTAATCAACCTCGTCTGTAGAATAGTGATATTATTTTTATATACGGGGTTTACTTATCTGTCTTTGCAGGAAGACTCTCACGTTAAAGTCTTTTCTTGATCGGAAATTACTAAAGTGATTAATTAAAGACGTAAAATAATTGTTGTTTCATAAAATAAATTACATTTAAATAAACAAATTAAGAACATTAAATGATTATTCAAATACTAAAATAATTATATAAAAGAAATTAAACCACGTCTTTTTTTGTAAATTGTACCAAATAATGGTTTTCTCATGAATACAAAATAGCTACATTGCTAACTTATTTCTACTGCAAGATACAAAAATAAAAGTAGGCCGTGTAAAGGCGATGTAAGAATCCACTACCCTATATCATTCCGTGAGTGTCATGAGAGGTGACAGAGGAAAATAAAACAGATGGTGGACAGCAGAAACTTTCTGTTAACCACACAAAATAATAAAAAACTGCGGTTGTTAACCTAATGGCAGGCCAATCGTTATCATATTACAAAATCGTAAATATTCCTCCTATGGGACGTTCTATGAGGGGTTTTATTGAGCATAAACTTTTTATAGGCTGTAATTAGTAAATAATGAAATGATATAAAAGAACGATATAAGAGGATATAAGGCGTGTATTTTCGTCACTACTTGACACGATATTGATTGATCGTGTCTCTACCACTTTTACTTTTATTCCTAATACTAAAATGTACCTAATTTCCTTTAACTTTTCTGTTGCTAAGCCTCAGTATCTGCGCTACTGTGTTCCGGTGTGAACAGTAAAGAGAGTCAGAATGGTTACAGCCAGTGAGGAAATCCATCTTGGTCCTCTGATGTAACACCGCATCTATTACTTTCTTGTTTGAAGCTGGTAGTAGATGTCCATAGGCTGCAGTAGCCACTTACCATCAAATGGACTATAATAAGTTTTTGTCATTTCTATTTTATGACAAAAGCAGGTTTAAAATATTCTCATTCTATCGTATCCGTTGTTCGTTTTTTTTAATAGTGTTTGTATTACTCAATACGACTGTGACATAATCCGTGGTTTAGTATAGGTGAAGACTATACATACATAGACATGCAAGTTAGAAGTATGTCTTATCGGTGTTGTATTAGGCGACTAGGGCGACGTAGACACTTCACTGGATGGTAAAAGGATCTGTGGTTCATAGTCATCGTCACCTGTTTTCGATTAAGAATCAAAATGCAGATGCTTTGAAACCCCTGAGGAACAAGATGCAATGCATCGTTTCCAGTAAAAATGGTCTCCGGTTCGCTTCACTCACCATATGAAACACACCAGCACTAAACTGCTACTTTACGCTAGTATTCTGTGTAAGCGCGGTCCTTTTCCGAGCGAGTTGACCCATTCGTGCTACAACCATATAACTGTACCTGGCTCTACGACGTAGAAACTTAAATTGAAGATGTAAAGAGAAATAATTTAGCCTAATTAGCAAACCGAAATAACTTTCTTGACAAAGGACAAAACTACTTGATCATCATCGACACCTGAAACATTTGCGTTAAATTCTTTCAACACAGCCTGTTAATCTTTCTTGTTGTATGTAGATTAAGACATTTTGGCCAGTATTTCAGCTACGGTTCAGTTTAAACATGTGATAAATTTGAGTAAACACAGTTTTTTCATGCTTTAAAAATAAAACTCAGCAACATTAAATTCTAGACGGGTCACGTTAACTGGTAATCGTGTCTAGTTAATTTTACGCAACGTTTACGACCGTTGCTAACTTTTAAGTTCACTTAAGCAATAAAAGCTTTAAGTGTTTTTTTTTTCTTTGTACGTTGCTAAGAAATTCAACGTTGTGTTGCAAAGAGTAAACGCTGACTCTTTGACGTTTATGACTTCATGGTAGCATTGTTGATTACTTTATAGTAGTTTCAGATAATCTAACTCTGATTTTAATACATAATTTTTTAGTAATGAATTTTCATACGACCACCATATTCATTGTTATTCTTTTTGTTTTATTTTAATCATAAATATATAGGTTTGTCCAAAGCTTTCTCTACTTTCTATAAGGTTGCTTCAGTGCTGATAAAGTGACAAATAGGCACGCAGTCCAGCAGTTAAGTAGATATTGTGATACATGTATAGACTCTACATTTATACCCGATATAGAATCAAAATGCTGGTGCATTGTAACCCCTGAGAAGTATGCTATCTTTTCGGCAGTTAAAATTTTTATTTCTTCGATTTTCACCGAATAAAAATATACAGAAATAAATATTTACTTCATTTATTAATATTATTTAAAATCATTTAAGTAAATCTCGTTTAAGTACAAATGTTTCAATTAAACTATTAAAGCAGTACCCTTATTTCAGAGTTAGTTTTATTAAGCAAGGAATTTAATACTAGAAACAAGCACTTTCTTTTTTTTTACTAAATCATTTTAAATTCTCCTTTAGGACCAAGGTATCGGTCTCGCCTTACTCGCTATACGAAACACACCAGCATTATGCTGCAATCTCACGCTGATATTCTGTGCGGGAATTCACCGGTCAAGCCAATACGTTCGTGCTGCAGACATTGTACTCCGCAGCTTGTCTGTAATATACTAAAGAATATGAATTTCTTCATCTATCAACCCATAAAGTTCCACAATTGGACATCATAGACTTCCCACAATGAAGGATTTTGTCATGATCCCCAAGCTGGAGAAGCAGGTTGGCTATCTCCGTACTGGTTACTTTTACAAATTAGTTGTACTCATTTATTTAGTTACTTTTTACGTGGTAGAGCCATGCTGCAGCTATATTATGGTTGTAGCACGAATGGGTTGGATTGACCGGGGTAGGACCACGCTCTCACAGAATACCAGCGTAAAATAACAGCTTAATGCCACTGTGTTTCGCCTGGTGAGTATAGAGAACTGGAGACCTTTTTTACTGGAATCGAGGTGTTTCATCTTGGTATTCAGGGGTGATAGCGCGTTTGCATTTTGATTATTAGTCGAAGATGGGTGTGGATATCTATGGGCCACAGCATCCATAAGACTGCGTGTTTGTTTGTCACCCCCATTCTATAAAAAAAATTAATAATAAAGAAAGTAATAGAAGATAAGGAAAGCTATAGTAGGACAAAATAAATAATTTATTCTATATACTGTTGGCGACTTTTGACGACTGTGCGCATTTATGGATCTGTTTACATCGCATACTGTATGTCATACCGTGGGTGTCGCAAGAGACGACTAAGAGAAAGGACTAGATCTTGGGGCTTCCGAAGACTGTGTTACTATAAAATGTTTATAACTTGCATATATATAAAATTCCTAGTAAGGCGACTGTAAGCAGCAAAGGTGCGATACATCAAGTTTTGAGATTAACATTGCGCCTGCCAAGCATATGTAAAATTTAACCTTGGTATGAAACGCTTAAAAACACATTAAAACACACGAGCAAACACTTTATATTTTTTTTCAGAATATTTTTACGAACGAAAGGCAAGCTTGGTTAGCTTAACGTCGGATATTTAAATTTCCTTTTGAGGTAAGTGCCAATCTATCTGATGTGAAAAACAAAAACCGTCAAAGGGGATCGAGGAATGGACATTATAGAATAGAATAGAATCATTTTATTCAATATAGATTACAAGAATACTTATTGAAAGTCATTTAAACTTGAATACCGACAGTCAACTTGGCACCGCTGAAGGGACTCCAGCACCGCCCAAATTTCGACGGAATCAAAGGCTTTCTCATAGTCCACATACGCCAGACATAGTGGCAAATTGTACTCTTCGGACTTCTGTACAATTTGCCGAAGGGTATGTATGTGGTCTATGGTGATAAAGCCTTTTTGGAAACCAGCTTGTTCGGGAGGCTGGAAGTCGAGTCGAGTCTGCGTGCGAGACGATTCGTAATGACTCTCAAAAACAGCACGTAGACGCGGCTTAGAAGGAAATCGGTCTATAGTTCTTTAAGAGAGTGTTGTCGCCTTTCTTGAAGAATAAGACCACCGCACTTCTGCTCCACGCCTCCGGTTTAATGCCACCATGGAGGACGGAATTAAAGAGCTTCTGAAGGACTTCAAGTACCGGTTTTCCACCCGCTTTCAGAAGCTCCGCTGTAATACCATCCTCGCCTTGGATCGTTACTCACACGTGCGTGTGGCTCCAACGATGATGAGTGCAGCTGCCCATAGAACCTCTCAATCTCACTCAAAATCTCAGGTTTCCCGGAAACGACGCTGCCACACTAGGTCTTCAGCTTCGACAGTTGGCTCTTTCTGGTAGACAGATCTCTAGCAAAGACTTTGGAGCCCTGGTTCCGCTCGATCGCTTCTTCAATACGAGCAGTATTAAAGTTGCGTAAGTCTCGCCGCATGCATTTGGAGATCTGTCTGTTCAGTTGCCTGTATGCTGTCAAATCTACTGCAGCTTCATGTCCCGTCTAACAGCCATGAGATTAAGAGTGTGATCGGAGTTTTTGTGTTCTTCTGCGGCGGATCTTGCAAAACTTAGCTCCGACCGCATGGACAGTTTCCACGAGCTTGTCATTCATATCGTCCACTGCATTGAAATCTTCTAGGCATTGAAAACGGTTTCGTAGCTCGAGCTGAAAGGTTTCGGGACTTTGGATTAGAGCACGAGGGGGACGGAGCGTTGACTTCATTAGACGTGACCTCTCCAACTTAACGTTAAGATTCAGTGTGCCTCTCACCATTCGGTGATCGCTGCCGGTTTTCACCCTCGCGATCACTGAGACATCACTGAACAGTTGTCGTCTGGTCGTCATAATGAAGTCAATCTCGTTTTTTGTCGAACCGTCAAGGCTCGACCAGGTCCAATTCCTGTGGGGCCGCTTCTGGAAGAAAGAGTTCATCATAAAGAGTCCCTTTTTCTCCATGAAGTCGGCCAGCTGCTGGCCCCTTGGGTTCCGTTGTCCTATTCCGAATTTCCCTACTTTCAGCTCACCTTTCTCTCTTGTACCTAGTTTTGCGTTGAAGTCTCCCGTTAACACCGTGTAGTGGGTTTTGGAGGAATGCATGGCTCTAGAGATATCCTCATACATTTCCTCCACCTCCTCATTGGGGTGTGCCGAGGTTGGTGCGTAAACCTGTATGACCTTCAGCGAATACCGTTTGGTGATTCTGAGTATAAGGTACGCAACTCTCGTCGACACACTCCCAATCTTTACAACGTTGTTAACAAGAGACTTGTGGACGATGAATCCGACACCTCTTTTGGACAGATGGTCGCCCTCCCGGTGATAGAACAAGTTGCTCGAGGATTACCGTGTCCTCCCCCTCTCTTCGGACCTCGGATAATCCTATAATATTCCAGCGCAACTTGTCTATCTTTTCTTCCAGCTCCAGGATCTTCCAAACCTCCACCGGAGATTCTTAGCACCCCCTGCCCCACCTTTACCATGGTCGCCACCGTAGCCAGGAATAGCGGGGCCGCCGGGGACTGGGGGCCGTTTATTTGTGTCGTTGCTCATGGGGGGTATATTGCCATAGTTGCCACGCTTGGCGAGCGGGTTGGCAACCGCAGTTTTTTATTATTGTTTTGCTGTAATCAGAAAGATGCTGCTGCCCATCCTCTGCCTCAGTTTCCCTCTGTCGCCTCTTACGACACCCACGGGAAGATATGGGGTAGTGAGTATTCTTACCCGCCACTACACGATTATTAACGTGATAGAATCTCCTGCAGGTCGGTTCGACCGGGGTAGGACCACGTTTTCACAGAATACCTCACGAAGAATACTGCCGTTTCGTGTGTTGAGTGTAGAGAACCATAGACCTTTACCACTGGTAACGAGGCATTCCATCTTTGTCCTCAAGGGTTAAAACGCATCTTCATTTCGATTCTCAAGTGATTATAGATGTAGATTTCTTTGGGCCACAGCGTTACCATCGGGTGCACTGTATGCTCGATTGTCCCACTTATTCTATTAAAAAAATGATTATATGAAAAATAAAAATAAAACATTTTAAGGACAAACGAGCATGAAGTCAGCCAATCCTTATCTCTATATATATCATATTGGAGCATTAGGCCATTCGAGAATTTCGGGAAGTCAATGCCTAGCTGTGGGATATTTTTATAGTTTTCATTTTATGTTACAGAATGTTTGTGTCAGGACGAGTTATACGACAACTCGTATGCGAACGATGATGGTAAACATTTATAATTTTTATTAATATTTTTTAAACTATAACAAGCCAGTATTAGACTTCTGTCCCACCTGATAGTTAATTGGTGATGCAGGCGATGGTAAAGCAAACTGACTGAGTTAAACAAAATACTATTCAATCTTGTCTGGAAGATAAATTACTCCACTGATTTGGAGTAAAGGGTAAATCTATATATATAAAAGGCAAACCTGACTGACTCATCTATCAACGCACAGCCGAAACTACTGAACGGATTTCGCTGAAATTTGGCATACAGACAGTTGTAATGACGTAGGCATCCGCTAAGGATTTTTGAAAATTCGCCTCCTAAGGGGGTGGAAAAGGGGTTAAAGTTTTGTATGGAAGTCCGTCATTTTTAGAGCTAAAAGCCTGAAACTTTGTTTTTAGGTTAACGATCAGAAATAAACAATTACGTGTCCTAGGGTTTTTGAAAATTCAACCCCTAAGGGGGTGAAAAAGGGGTTGAAAGTTTGTATGGGGAAACAAGATTAGTTAAACTATTTTATTCGAAACTTCACAGGAGTACTCCTATCAATAAATGAGTAAAAAGTGTTTCAGGCTCTTTCAGAATTCAACCCCTAAAAAGTGGAAAAGGGGTGACAAATTCTGAAAATCAACATGAGTATCGTTTTTATGGTTTATCGGATCGCTGATTACGAAAACAACAACTATTTCAAAATCCAACGTACCAGACGGGAAATACCTACCATTATCCCCTGTGGGGATGCGATATGGTTGATATGTCAATATGGGTGTCGTTTTATGGTTTTTTAGGACGTTAATTACGAAAATGGCATCGATTATGGTTTGAAACCAACATGGATGGAAGGATGGATGGATGTATGTTTGTATGTAAAAATCATCATGGGTTTGGCGACTTTTGTATCATTTGTAAGGTTTTTGGGTCGTAAATAACGTAAATGATATTGATAAATATTTTAAACTTAATTTATTAGAATAGAATAGAATATACTTTTATTGCACAAAACCATAAAACAAAATAGACAAGAAGATTTGTACAAAAAATTTGCACAAAATTACACCCGAACAAAATAATATTAATTTAAAAATTAAAAAAACAATGAAAATAAACAACCAAACCAAATATATTTTTTTTACAAATTAATAAAATGGTAAAATCAAAAGAAATACTTAGGTACCTACCTATTTTGTATTGATCATCAAGTTCCAATCCCTACCAATAGATGGCGTGGGTATCGTTTTAGAACGCGGTAACGTTGTGTTTTTTCGAACTATTATAAAATGAATGGTGAATGAGCGCTTCACCCTGTACCACATACGGTACCTATTCACTGTTAACGGATATTTGACTAGACTTCGACTTTGTTTGCTTGCTTACGGTTTAAGATTTGCTTCGTGTTTCAGATTGGTTGCTTGATTTTGTCTTTCTTATAACCACTGTTCAAACTTGGAATTCGATTTGCTTTGTTCGTGCTCTTTCATTTTTAATGTACGGAACCCAAGAAAATGCGATTGTGGTAAGTTCATAAATTGTTACATTTGTGAAAAATGATTGGCCTAGGTTTTCAGTTATGACCCACGACAGAAATGGCGATAATTATTCAACAGCAAATGAATATTCAGCCGATATATTAAAAAATGAAACTCACGGTGGACTTTGTGAATTGGTAGCTGCAGGATTAATATTTCCGTTTCGGTTTGAAGTATATCGAAACGGTCTGCTATACACAGAGTCCGGAACAGATATATGTCCAGTAAGGCGATTACGATTTAGCCATAATTTATCTAATGGACGTTTTGACGCCTATCTGCCTATTGTTGCAAAGAAAATTACACAACGTCGCACGGAGGTACCTGTCGAAGAGAGTGATCCTTTTTCAGAGCTTAACCATTTAACTGTTACATCTTTTGTAAACAGTGGAATATCATCTCCAACCAGCGGAACAGATCAATCTGTACCGTTGACATTAAAATATGAAAAAAAGAAAAATAAACGAAGGTCGAGACACAACAAATATATAGGCAGAACAAGCCAGATTCAAATCGTAAAGCTGTGTCCGCTTATCAGAAAAAAATCCCGATGTACACAGGCAAGCTATTGCAAATTACCAAACTGCGAATCCACAAGTGCATAGAGCAATTCAGTCACGGTATGAGGAAAACATACACTGCGTTTATGGAAAAACAAGGTCCATTCCGCTATGGAGTATGACCCTGATATTGCTTATAGAACTGACAGCAGTGTAGCCTTGGGTTCTATGACATACAAGTGTCAGTGGTGCAATTCGCTGAAATGGAAGGATGAGACAACTGGTATGTGTTGCAGCGCTGGAAAAGTGCAACTTGATCGGTTAAAACAACTGCCTGAACCACTCTTTAGTTTGATTAATGATTTATACCCAGATCATGACCATTTTATGGGTAATATTCGTAAATATAATGCCTGTCTCCAGATATAATACGCTACAGTATCCATTGATGTTTTGCTGGGGGGATGATGGGTATTCACTCAACATACCACAACGCGATTCCACAATTGAGTTGCGGCTTAATAAAACTGTCTCTTCTGCAAGTTTCTATTCGTATAGAATAATGATTAAAGAAGGAGAAGATAACTATTTAGTCAACTATCGTGCCCTTTTTAGTCAATATTTGGTGGATGAATACGCCAAAATAGAAACAGATTAAATTATATCAAAAATTATCAAGCCAAATTACGTGCTGATAGTTACATCCATTTAAAAGATGCTATTGGACGACAAGACGCAGAAGCCAACCAACTAGGACAAATGGTTGTCCTTCCATCATCTTTTACGGGGGGACTTAGGTATATGCACGAAAGAACACAGGAGGCTATGACCTATATTAGGAATTACGCCCGGTCTGATCTTTTTATTATTTTCACATGCAATCCTCACTGGGACGAGATAAAAGAGCAATTGCTTCAAGGACAACAATATCATGATAGACACGATATAATTTCGAGGGTGTTTCGACTAAAGGTGAAAAAGATCATGAAATTATTGACAAAGGGCAAAATATTTGGTGAAGTGCGATGCTATATGTACTCAACGGAATGGCCAAAGAGAGGCCTTCCACATATCCATATTTTTATGGCTTCACAAACGTATTACACCGGATCAAATCGAAAATATAATTTGTGCTGAAATACCTGATCCCAAACGTGACTCAGAGCTTCACGAAATCGTTAAATGTAATATGATACATGGTCCATGTGGAACTTTAAATCGAAAGTCACCATGTATGAAATATAACATGTGCAGTAAACGTTTGTTTCCCTTATGAGAGCCCTGGGATATGGCTCTCATAAGGGAAACTCAAACTGGTGAAGACGATTATCCGCAGTACAAGAGACGTTTACTAGATGACGGTGGGTTCTCTGTTGATATCAAAGGCACAACCATAAATAATCGCTGGGTAGTCCCTTATAATCCAGTATTATTAAAAACATTTAACGCTCACTTAAATGTGGAAAATTGTCATTCGGTGAAATCAATAAAATACGTCTGTAAATACGTAAATAAAGGTTCAGACCAGGCATCGTTTGCTTTAGAGAATGAGAAGGATGAAGTTAAAACCCACACAAGTGTAAGATATACCTATAAGTTCATCAGAGGAATTTTTGAATTTCCCATTCATGAGCGTTTCCCTCCCGTAGTCCACCTCGCTGTTCATTTGGAAAATGGGCAAAGGGTTTATTTTAATGAGCAAAATCTGAGTGAAAGAGCGAATAGTCCTCCAACAACCACACTCCTATCCTTTTTCGATTTGTGTAAAGTGGATAACTTTGCAAAAACATTGCTCTACCTAGAAGTACCTGCATACTACGTTTGAGATAAAAGAAAGTTTCAAAGGAGAAAGAGAGGAGCAAACGTTGAAGGCTGGCTAGGGGTTAAAAAAGAGCACGTTCTGGGCAGAATTTATACTGAGCATCCGAAAAATACAGAATGCTATCACCTTCGCATGCTTCCTCACGAGATCCGGGGCCCAATTTCGTTAAAGTTAGAAGCAAAAGTTAGAAGTACTCGCGGAATTGCTTTGGCTGTGGCTTCTTCTGGAATCGCAGCTACACTGCTTGAGGGTGGACGAACTGCTTATGCTACCTTCAAGTTACTACTCAATTTAACAACAACTGATACTCTTATTTGTAATATATCGAAACAAAGTAATTTTGTTGAAGTATTAAAACATACAAAAATGATAGTGTGGGATGAAATAACCATGGCTCATAAGGGTGGCGCAGAGGCTTTAAACAGAAATCTGCAAGATATAACAGGAAATAAGAAGTTAATGGGTGGTGTAACGGTTTTGCTGGCTGGAGATTTTAGACACTCTACCAGTAGTGCCAAAAGGAACTAGAGCAGATGAAGTTAAGGCGTGTCTTAAGAGATCCACTTTATAGCCTGTAATTAAAATCCTCAAGCTCTCGAAAAATATGCGGGTACACTTAGGAGAAAAAGAGTATGATGGTGGATTTGCGAATCTCCTACTTGAAATCGGCAACGATGATTACCCGATAAATGACGGAATGATAACCATCCCTGATAATTTGTGCACAGTTGTATTTACGTTACAGGAGTTAATATCCAAAATTTACCCAGATATTGCTCATATCCGATGGAATGGTTGTGTGAACGTGCCATACTAACCCCGAAAAACGATCAAGCAGCAACAATTAACGATATACTGTAAACGTCTTTTGAGGGGGAAGAAATGGTGTACACGTCAATAGACTCTGTGGTCAACACAGATGACGCAATTAACTACCCTGTCGAATTTCTTAATTCACTGAAATCATCGTGTCTTCCACATCATAAGCTTATTCTGCGCGTGGGCACTCCTGTTATGTTGTTGCGAAATTTAAAACCTCCTCAACTGTGCAACGGAACCAGATTAAAAGTAAAAGCGTTACATCGCAATGTAGTAGAAGCCACAATTATAACTGGATGTGCGCAAGGGGAAACTGTATTTTTTCCCTTGATCCCAAATGATCTTTCCTTTGAATTCAAACGAATACAGTTTCCCCTCAAAGTCTGCTTTGCAATGACCATAAATAAATAACAAGGGCAGACATTAAAATTTGCGGGTATAGACTTGAGAGAAAATTGTTTTTCACACGGGCAATTCTATGTGGCTTGCTCACGCATAAGCTCGCCCACTAGTCTGATAATTTTGGCACACAGTAGTAGATTAGCAAAAAATGTGGTGTATAAAGAAGTTTTGTAGTTTACTAGCTTTTGCCCGCGGCATCCAGTTATGATTGTGGCTTGTATCAGCAGACTCTTTTTCACACATGGGCGCGATATTACCGAACTCCACGCGGACGAAGTCGCGGGCAAAAGTTAGTTTAGATATATGGGGAAAGTGCGACCGAGTGCATCGTTGGGGACGGACCACATAACGAAATCAGACACGCAGGTTCCTTTACAATGTTTTCTTTCACCACTGAGCACTTAGTAAATCAGCTTTTAAAATAAGAATCAATAATTTCATTTACGCCGGCGGGAATCGAATTCGGTGTGCTCGCGTTCTACACAATGTTATGGTGAGCGCTAATCCTCTGAGTTACCAAGGCTTGAGAATTAAAATAATTTAGCAGGACATATTTAATCTTAACCGTCATTAAGGTTTTGAAATTTGTCAGTATTCTCCCACGATCCGATTACAAAAGTGTAGACAATTTACGTAAAAAATGCAACAAAAACGGTTGGGATGCAGGGCACCGTTTATTACTATCGTGAGAATTGAAGTCGTTCTTTTGTTGGAACGTTACTAAAGGGTGGGAAGAAAAATCATCGAATTTCTAATATTGGTAACACCGATTTTTTTAAACCAGTCCCCCACACTAAGATTTTCTCCTGTATCGTGGAGGCTGTTTACAAATATAAATTATACAAGGACAAACATTCAAAACCGGAATAATTATTTGTAGGCCGTACATATACTTGTTCCGAGCGGGATTCGAACCCGCGGTCTCCAGCGCTGCACCTCATTGTTAAGACATTGCTCCACGGAGCCGTCAGAATAAAATATCGTTATTTATACTTTTCGATCTCCTCTCAATCAGCAGTCGACGCAGTCTCATTAAAAAGAAATGACCGTGGCGTCACTTTAAATCCATACTATATACTATATTACTATATAATATTATAAATGCGAAAGTGTGTTTGTTTGTTTGTTTGTTTGTTTGTTTGTTTGTCCTTCTTTCACGTCGCAACAGAGCGTCGGCATGGCATGATTTTTGTATGGGCATAGTTCGGTGGCTGTAGAGTGACATAGGCTACTTTTTTCCGCGGAAAAACATCTCATTCCCGTGGGAAAATCGAATATGTTGCACAAGTTTGTCCTTCTTTCACGTCGCAACGGAGCGTCGGCATGGTATGATTATTTGTATGGGGAGAGTTCGGTGGCTGTAGAGTGACATAGGCTACTTTTTTCAGCGAAAAAACATATCATTCTCGTGGTAAAATCGAATATGTTGCAAAATTAAATTCAGCTAGGTGGCGCCACCGTGATTCTACAAGACGGACGACGATACGATGGACGAACACAGAAGGTCATAATATCTGGATTATTATGTCTTTTTACCAAAATTAAGATAAAAAATGTATGGATCTGTATTTTTCCACGCAGGACCGGGAAGAGAGCGATAAAAAACATAAAATTCACCAGCTGATTTTCTTCAAACGTTTTGGTGCATCGTAATTCACAGAATAGGCGATAACCTCGCAGACGATATTAAGTAATCCGTTGATGCTCTGCCTACCCCGCAAGGGTTACAGGCGTGATTATAAGTATGGATCAGAAATACTATCACCACCTGTCACGCTTTCACCCTTAACTATTACTTAACAATGGTAGAAACAGTACTTAGTAAGCCTTATTAATAAGTCTTAGTAATATTTATTGAACGGAAATTAATACAGTTCTTATATGTGGTTATGAATGAATCGGTATTACAATAAGAAAAATTGTGCAAAATTATAAAAATTTAAAAATATTTTTTGAGAGTTCTTATTAACTAACGTATACATAGTTTAAATTGATTCCGCTAGATGTCGTTACTAGGTTTTTAAAACGCGGTAACGAAATGTTTCCTGACATGTACTTAACTCCCGCCGTAGAGCCGCGCGTCAACTTTTAGTGCATACGGTACCTATACGCTTAAATTGTTTCTATTTCGTAGCTTATTCGACTACCTGCTTTCAATTTCGGTTGTTTGTTATTTGCTTTGTGATTTGGTTAAGGTTGAATGGATTTATATTGGTTTTCATTTTCGGATTTGTGTATGTTCTTGGATCGGTTTTGTTGATTTGGTTGGTATTCCTTTATACATATTTAGACTCTGGCTTTGATTTTGGATTTTGTTTATTTAGAATCGCGAATTGGTTTTCGTTGTTTTAGGTTGTTTAACAATATTTCAAAGCAATATTAATAGTATAGATAGTGTATACGGTACCTATACATTTACTTCTTTTTCGTTGGTTATATATATATTGACTACTGCTTTCGATTTCGGTTTTCTGCGATTTGTTTTGTGATTTGGTTTAAGTTGATTCGATTTTTTTTGGCTATCGTTTTCGGATTCGTGTTGTGTCTTGAATTGGTTTTGTTGTTTTGATTTTAAAATATTTGAAAGGAATATTTATTCCTTTACATATTTTGGATTTGCTTTTAAAAAAAATATTTAAAAGGAAATTTAATTCCTTTTAGGTATTTTAACGTTTTTTTATAAATAGGTTTTTTCTTACTTCATAATGCCTCGCAAACGTAAGTCCAGCCTTTCAAGAGTATCTTCTCAAAGACAAGCGAAAAGATTAGCTCGATCGCTAGAATCTTTAGAAGATGCTGAACTGAGAAGGCAAGAACAAGCAGAGCGTCAGGCTGCTTTTAGAGCATCTGAGACACCTTCTCAACGTCAGCAAAGGCGTCTTGAACAGACAGAGCGTCAGGCTGCTTTAAAAGCTTCCGAAACACCTTCTCAAAGTCAGGAAAGGCGTCTTGAACAGGCAGAGCGTCAAGCTACTTTAAGAGCTTCTGAAACACCTCCTCAAAGTCAGCGAAGGCGTCTTGAACAGGCAGAGCGTCAAGCTACTTTAAGAGCTACTGAAACACCTGCTCAAAGTCAGCAAAGGCGTCTTGAACAGGCAGAGCGTCAAGCTACTTTAAGAGCTACTGAAACACCTGATCAAAGTCAGCAAAGGCGTCTTGAACAGGCAGAGCGTCAATCTACTTTAAGAGCTGCTGAAACACCTACTCAAAGTCAGCAAAGGCAATTCGAACAAGCGGAACGTCAGGCCGCCTTAAGAGCCGCGGAAACACCTGATGAAACTCAACACAGACTCATTGAACAAGCTGAACGTCAATCTACTATAAGGGCATCTGAAATACCAGAACAGACACAGGCGCGAAGAGATGAAAATGCACAGCTCCAAGCTGAACGTCGACAAAATTTTCAAAGAAACAATTGGTCGGTTTTTAATGACGCAGCATTCAATTATGATCCGTTGATTGATTATAAAAATCACAGGTTAGTTGTTATCGGACTGATGGACAAGGCGTGTCGATTTTGCAGCGCTTTAAAATGGAAAGATGAGACCGCAGGTATGTGCTGTTCCAATGGCAAAGTATCTCTTCCGTCACTTGGGAACCAGAAGAACCTTTGAAAACTCTTTTTATATGATGCTAATGAGTCACGGCGCTTTTAAACAGGATCCGAAATATAACTCATGCTTTCAAATGACGTCCTTCGGTGTTGACCGGGAAATAATAATGCCGGGATTTTCGCCTACATTTGTCTGGGCATGCTAGCAGTATTTTATCACTTAAAGTTTCAAAGTTAAGGTTTACAGAAAAAACACAGGTAGAACTATTCTAAATATCTACTATAATAAAAAAAATAAACGATTGTTCGGTCTTTTGTACGAATTTAATTCTCACGGTAGCATTTCAACGGAATTCTGTGACTAGAATCGGGTAACAAGTTATTGTACTTCACACGCGACGACACGGATCCCAGTGAAGTCAGTAAGGTAAGAACAACAGCACTTGCCAATAAGCGTGCACACCTACTTTTCGCTACGGCTTATTAAATCATATAACGGTGTTTGTTAACAAGTGTTTGTTAACAAGTGTTAAATCATTTATTGATATTTGAAAAAAAAATAAGGGTGACAAACGAACACACATTTCACTTGATGGTAAGTGGTTGATGTAGCCCATATGCACCTAGATTTATCATCAATTAAGAATCAATATGCAGGCGGTATTAGTACGTGGTAGTAAATTAGATATCCGAAGACCCTTTTTACTGGAAACGAGGCCTTCTATCGTAGTCCTAAGGAGTAACAATGCATCAGAATTTTGATTCTTAATCGAGGATAGATGTAAATGTCTATGGGCCACATCATTTACTTACCATCAGGTGGACTGTGCTCGTTTCTCACCTTAATTCTATTAAAAAAAGACACATAGCAGGGTAAGTAGCAATATTATACGAATTTCTATACCCAAGCGTCAATGTAGACACTGTTGTGTTTAAGTTCGAAAGATAAGAAAAGCAGTATATTATTAGAAGTATTTTTTTATACATTTATCCTCGATTAATAATATCAAAATACATATGCGTTGTCAGCCCTGAGGATGAAGATGGAATGCCTCGTTTCCTGTAAAAAGGGTCTGCAGTTCTCTACACTCATCATAAGAAACACATCAGCATTAAGCTGTTAATTTACGCTGGTATTCTGTGAGAGATTGGTCTTGCCCCTGTCGAGCCGACTCAATCGTGTTACAACCATAATATAACTCCAGCGTGGCTCTACCACGTATAAAAACCATAATATATAAACACATCGACACTGTAAAGGGATATTTTTTAGTTGTAAATGTTTTACAACTAAAAAAGTACCTGCAACTTTAAAATGTTTTAATATTTAATTTTTCGTCATTTATTCCAGATTGATTCTAAATTTAAATAAAAGAAAAAATTAAATGTGTTGACGGTAAAAATTGAGTTGAACTAGAGGAAGCGAATTTTGTTCCCAGAGTAATTGTTTTTTTTTTGTTGAAAATCGCTATTTACACGTATTTTTGATTTGACTTGGGTTTTTTACGATAACTTGACATTTTATTGCAAAGAAAAGTCGACATTTAACTGGAGAAGAGATGTTAAGAGCAATGGGAATGCTCACGTTGAAAAGCACGCTGGTGCTTTTCAACGTGACGTCGCTGCGGAAATAGGCACCAGGCATAATATGATTTCGAGGTTGTGGTCACACCAAAGTGCCGCGAGGGTGCATTCAGGACAAATCACATACTACACCCAGACAAGACCGTTTTTTTGCAAATTGCTGCGAGAAGACAACCAAATGTTACGGCGATGCAATTGGTCCAAATGCTACAGTCTCAACACAAGGTGCTTGTGAGTGACCAAACTGTGAGGAGGAGACTGCATGATGCCAACCTTCATGCTCATGGAACACTTCGGGTTCCAGCTCTAAGAAGCGAAAATCGTGGACGAAGTCTACAATGGGCTAGAGAACATGTGAACTGGGAACCTCATCAATGTTCGTTCCTGCTTTTCACCGATGAATTCCGATTTGATTTTCACCCTGATACGAGGAGAGTACGTGTTTAGAGAGTTCCTAGTCGTACAAACTGGCTTCAACACACTCAAGAAGTGCATCCATACCAAGGTAGGACAATTATGGTGTGGGAAGAAATTCCTTTTGGTCGAAGAACGGACCTCGTTTGGATATAGGGCACTATGATGGCTGAAAAATACCGTAGTTAGGTGCTAAAACCAATAGTCTTGCCACACTGAACACAAATGGGTCAAATTTTCCTGCTTATGCACGACAATGCCACATAGGACCAGGGTGGTAACAGCCTGGTTACACAAACATGATGTTACGGCCCTAGAATACGGCGCAATCCCCAGATTTAAATCCCATTGAGCATGCTTGGGATATGCCCCAAATAAGAGCTCTGAGTGATTTTCTTGAAAATCTAGTTATAGAACAACTTTATGCATCTCGTAGGTCTTGGGATAATTCCTCAAAAGGATATTGACAACCTCCTCCTGAGTACGCCCAACTGATGCAGATGCGTTATGAATGTCATGGGAACTTTCACTGATTATTTACTCTTAATTAATAGCCTTCCCTAAAATGGATTTTACTTTACTTTATTTTTCACTTTAAAAACTAAACTTTCATGATGTACAGTTTTCACACTTGCGTTTTTTTCTCTGCATAAAAATCTGAAATCTCATTTAAAGTCAATGTTTATATAAAAAAGGTAGATTATTAAATAAAGTTTTGTTGGATATACATATACATGTCTTAAGAAAATATTGACATACTCTTTGGAATTCATGTCTTGTTAAAATATCCATGTACCGTGTTGATGTGTTTATTATTATTGGCTGTGGAGCATTCCTTCTGTCTTAAATGGTGACTGTGGATTTTTTGTTTGATATTGGCTTCAGGAGATAATGGACTGTGTAGGTTGCTACTATTTACTATGCCGTAAGTTCGTTTCCATCCATCCATTACAACCTTTAAAGTCCACTGCTGAACATAGGCCTCCCTATAGCTTACCATAGTTACCACGCTTGGCAAGTGGGTTGGCAACTGCAGTTTTTTATTAATCTGAATTTTTATCAAGAAGATGATGCTGTCTATATCCTGTTTAGGTTTCACTCTGTCGACTCTTACGACACTCATCAGCATCATCATTATACCTTCACAAGTCCACTGCTGAACATAGGCTTCCCCTAAGGAATGCACAGCCACAAAGCAAAGTCCTGAGGCACCTGCATTTATCGACTTCCTGCATGTCTTACCAGGTCGTCACTCCATCTAGTGGGGGCCGACCTAAACTTCGCCTCCGGTACGAGGCTGCTAATCGAGAACCTATCTTCCCCATTAGTTGTCGGTTCATCGGGCTACATGGCCCACCCATTACCACTTCAGCTTACTAATCCGTTGGGCTATGTCGGTTACTCTGGTTATACTGCGGATACCCTCATTTGTAAGTTTATCACGCAGAGAAACCCCGAGCTTAGCCCTCTCCAGAGCTAGCTGAGCAACCTTGAGCTTCCTCATTCGGCCAGCAGTGAAGGAGCACGTCTCAGATCCATAAGTCATTACTTTCAATACGCACTGGTTGTACAATTTTGTTTTGAAGTGTTGAGGTATACCTGACGAGAAGATGTGTCGTAATCTCACGAACGCTGCTTAGCCGAGTTGAATCCGTCGATTGACCTTACGACACTCACAAGACACTATAGGGTAGTGGATATTCTTACACCAGCACGACACGGTGGTTAGTTCGTTTATCATAGTAACATTACAGAAAAAAGATAACTAAGTAATAAAGATTCACTCCAAAATCATAAAAACCAAAATGTAAAAACTTAAAACTGTCAACGGTCAGGAATGCGCAACTTATAGAGAAGCATGTGAAGCTCTGCATCTTTTAGAAAACGATAATCACTGGGATGAAATCATGGAGGAAGCTGTGCAGTGCCAGTCACCAGCCAAAATTAGGGATCTTTATGCAACTCTCATATCATCTTGCGGGCTATCTAATGCACATAAATTGTGGGACAAATATAAAGAGTACATGGCGGAAGATATTTTGCGAAGGTTACAGCAGACACACGCGAACATGACATACAATGAACACATTTATAATGAAGCACTTGGAAAAATTGAAGATAAAGTAATGGCAATGGTAGGCAAAAATTAAGCGACTTTGGAATGATAAGCCCTCAGCGAACAACCGAAAATGAACTAAGTGATGAAATTATACGTGAAACAAACTACGATATACTAGCTTTGCAGCAGCAAGTAGCCGAATTTGTACCGCTTGTTTCCCGAACAAAAACGAGTTTTTGACAAAGTATTAGGACAAATTGAATCTGGAAATGGTGCACTTTTCTTTTAGATGCCCCTGGAGGAACTGGGAAGAAATTTTGTTAAATTTATTATTAGCGCAAGTACGGAAAGATAAAAACATTGCTGTGGCCGTAGCTTCCTCCGGTATAGCCGCCACGCTGCTAAGCGGGGGCCGCACTGCACATTCTGTTTTAAAACTCCCTCTAAATCTAGCCCAGGAAGAATCGCCGATCTGTAACTTTAGCAAAAATAGTGCACGAGGTATAATGCTACGACAATGCAAACTTTTAGTGTGGGACGAAAGTACAATGTCGCATAAAAAGCTGTAGAAGCACTAAATCGAACGCTCCAGGATTTGCGCAGCAATACCGATGTAATGGGAGGAATGGTGGTTTTACTGGCTGGTGACTTTCGCCAAACTTTACCTGTCATTCAAAAGGGCACACCTGCAGATGAAATTAAAGCATGCCTCAAGTCGTCTATTTTATGGAACAAGGTGACAAAATTCAGTTTAACTACGAATATGAGAGTGCATTTGTATAATGATATCAATGCTGGAAACTATGCTGACACACTATTAAAATTGGCGATGGGCGGTTGGAAACGGATGCTGAGGGCTGCGTTAAATTGACGAGAGATTTTTGTAATTTAGTACAGAGTCATTCCGAATTAATTGCGAGCGTTTATTCAGATTTAACGAACAACATGCATGAAGACAAATGGTTATGTGAAGGGCGATTCTTGCACCATAAAATGAGAGCGTTAACAAAATAAATTCAGATATATTAAGCGAAGTAGCAGGAGAAATAACAGACTATTTGTCAGTAGACACAGTTATGGACACAGAACAGAGCACTTCATATCCCGTAGAGTTTCTAAATTCTCTAGAGTTGTCAGGTGTGCCTCACATAAGCTTCAATTAAAATTAGGCGTCCCAGTCATGCTAATGCGAAATTTAGATGCTCCTCGGTTATGTAACGGGACAAGGTTGCGTGTGACACATCTTGCACGGAACATAATCGGTGCTACAATTTTGACAGGCGTAGGAAAGGTGAAAATGTTATTATACCACGGATCCCTATAATTCCACAGATTTTCCTTTTCAATTCAAAAGGTTGCAGTTCCTATTAAGCTCAGTTTTGCAATGACAATTAATAAAGCGCAAGGGCAAACGTTACAGGTAGCGGGGTCAACTTAGAAAACTGTGCTTCTCTCATGGTCAGCTGTATGTAGCATGTTCGCGTGTCAAATGCCCAGAATTTCCATTCTTTCCCCGAATGGAAAACATATAACATTGTGTACAGAAGCGTCATAAAATAGTGTTCAGTTAGTTTTTTCCATAATTCCACAATCAATTAATCAGAATTCCCACAGATCTTCCTTTCAATTCAAAATTTCCTATTTAGCTCAGTTTCTTTTCAATTCCAAATGCTACACCTCTGACGGACCTATTAAGCTCAGTTTTGCAATGACAATTAATAAAGCGCAAGGGCAAACGTTACAGGTAGCGGGGTCAACTTAGAAAACTGTGCTTCTCTCATGGTCAGCTGTATGTAGCATGTTCGCGTGTCAAATGCCCAGAATCTCATATCTTTCCCGAATGGAAAACATATAACATTGTGTACAGAAGCGTCTTAAAATAGTGTTCAGTTAGTTTTTTCCATAATTCCACAATCAATTAATCAGAATTCACAGATCTTCCTTTCAATTCAAAATTTCCTATTTAGCTCAGTTTCTTTTCAATTCCAAATGCTACACCTCTGACGGACCTATTAAGCTCAGTTTCTTTCAACTCAAAAGGCTACATCTCTGACGGATCTTTTATTTGGCTCAGTTTCCTTTCAATTCAGAAACTGCATCTCTGACGAATCAATTTAGCTCAGTTTCTTTTCAAAGTCTGCATACCTGACGGATAATTATGCTCAGTTTCCTTTAATTAAAAAATATCCCATTTTGAATAAACAGGCTATTTTCATGCTTTCCTATACGCTGCGTTTCAAAACATTTAAATAGGCTGACGAATCAATTTTGCTGTTTCCTTTTAATCTTTTCTATCTTTATTATCTCTATAAATTTGTCAGAGATTTTTTCACCGAATATGTTGGTGAAAAAATCTCTGACAAATTTATAAAACTCAGTTTTCTTTCAATTCAAAAAGCAATGGATAGTTCATTTCCCAGGGACCATGCGGGCGAAGCCGCGGGTAACAGCTAGTTAAATTATATTTTATATTTTTCCAATAATATGTACATTATGTGTAACGTCCATGTCACCTATGCCGGTAGTTGTTGGGAGCACTAAGCACGAAGTTGTTGAGGAGTATCTTTACCTGTGACAAATATTCCGACTAGGTAAGTCCAACTTCGACCGAGAGGTCAATCGACGGATTCAACTCGGCTGGGCAGCATTCGGGAGATTACGACACATCTTCTCGTCAGGCATACCTCAAAACCTCAAAATAAGATTCTACAACCAGTGCATGTTGCCAGTGATGACCTATGGATCTGAGACATGGTCCTTGACTGCTGGCCGTATGAGGAAGGTCGCTCAGCGAGCTATGGAAAGTGCTATGATCGGGGTTTCTCTGCGTGATAGACTTAAAAATGAAGATATCCGCAGTAAAACCAGAGTAACCGACACAACCCAACGAATTAGTAAGATGAAGTGCGGGCCGGCCATAGCTCGAAGAACCGACAACCGATGGGGCGAAGTGTAGGGCATCCCCCAACTAGATGGAGTGACGACCTGGTAAGACATGCAGGAATTCAATGGATGCATGTGACTCGAGACCGTGCTTTGTGGCATTCCTTGGGGAGGCCTATGTTCAGCAGTGGACTTGTGAAGGCTGTAATGATGATGATGATGATGATGTGTATGTTATGTACATAAATATATTTTATTTCATTTCACTACCTAAAAGGATAAAATTTTGACTTGAAAATCTACTACCCTACATGATTCCGTGGGAGAGATGACAGAGATAAGTGGAACAGGACATGGGCAGCAGCATCTTCGTGATTTCACAACCAAAATAGTAAAAACCGGCACAATCATCAGATCATGACAATCGTGCCAAGCGTGGCGAATATGGCAGTTATTCTCCCTTTGAGAAAATCTATGGCCTATGTTCAGCTAATGTTTAATGAATGGACTGTGTTTTGAAAACTGCTGTATGCAAGCACGATGGAACCAAATTGTTAAGGGATATTTATTATTTTAATTCATTGATAATAATAAGTTCTAATATAATTTATACGTGGTAGAGCCATGCTGCAGCTATATTTAGTAGTATAGTTGTAGCACGAATGGGTCGGCCTCGACCGGGAAGGACCACGCTCGCAGAATACCAACGAAAAATAGCAGCTTAACGCTGCTGTGTTTGTATGGTGAGTGTAGAGAACCGAGACCCTTTTACTGGAAAGGAGGCATTCCATCTTAGTCCTCATGGTGACAACGCATCTGCATTTTGATTCGTAATCGATATATAGATGTCATGGCCGCAGCAGCAACCACTTTCATCAGGTGGACTGTGTGCTGTTTGTCACCCTTGTACTATAAAAAAACTTAAATAAGTCCTAAATTTATGTACAGTTCTTTAAAAACAGTAATATTGCATATAAAATACACATGTAGAGAACTTTAAATGTTACCTACGTAATTCGAAATATTAGGAACCATGGTCTGTTATGCATGATATTTTAAATTCCCACGGTGGAATTTCTACACGATCCTGAGAGCCTGCGACCCGAGACCGCCAGTTGTTATCGTTTCACACGAGACGCCACAGATCCCCAGACCCGTGTGAATTTAGGTGGGGTGAGGTCTATGGCACGTGTCAAAAGGTCCTCGAGTTTGAACCTGTAGTACCTTAGGGTCCGTTACACCTATTAATTAACGAATTTAATAGTAGTTAATTTTGTTATGAATACGGAGTGTTGTTGATTAAAAATGTTCTCAACAACTAATTTTTTCTCTGGGTTTTATAAACTCTTTGCAAAAAAGTAGGCACCTAAGCAAAGAACTAATTTTATTGTTACTATTCATTTTTTTGATAATATTAGGTAGCCTTATACTCAGAATTTTGTAAATTAATATAACATATAACATTTTAATTAAATTAATGAGAAATAATATTGAAGTTCAAAGCGCTAGTCGTGTACCTGCTCACTAAGTAAAAATGAAACACTTTTGTTTTTTCTTTAATAAAGTAAAAGCAGATAAAAGTTTAGTATGGAGTGTGACCACCTCTTGCTGAAACTATAGCTTACATTTGTCTGGGAATGCTAGCGAGTATATTATCACTTATGGTTTCAAAGTTAAGGTTTACAGAAAAAAACACAGGTAGAACTATCTACTATAATAAAAAAAATAAACGATTGTTCGGTCTTTTGTACGAATTTAATTCTCACGGTAGCATTTCAACGGAATTCTGTGACTAGAATCGGGTAACAAGTTATTGTGCACGCTTCACACGCGACTACACGGATCCCGTGTGAAGTCAGATAGGGTAAGAACAACAGCACGTGCCAATTGAGCGTGCACACCTTCTTTTCGCTACGGCTTATTAGATCATATAACGGTGTTTGTTAACAAGTGTTTGTTTACAAGTGTTTAATCATTGATTGATATTTGAAAAAAAAATAAGGGTGACAAACGAACACACATTTCACTTGATGGTAAGTGGTTGCTGTAGCCCATATGCACCTAGATTTATCATCAATTAAGAATCAATATGCAGGCGGTACGTACGTGGTAGTAAATTAGATATCCGAAGATCTTTTTTACTGGAAACGAGGCCTTCTATCTTAGTCCGTAAAAGTTCTATCGTAGTAGTAAAAGAATTTTGATTCTTAATCGAGGATAGATGTAGATGTCTATGGGCCACATCATTTACTTACCATCAGGTGGGCTGTGCTCGTTTCTCACCTTAATTCTATTAAAAAAAGACGCATAGCAGGGTAAGTAGCAATATAGAATATATAGAAATACGTATAGTATTTCTATACCCAATCATCAATGCAGACACTGTTGTGTTGAAGTCCGAAAGATAAGAAAAGCAGTATATTATTAGAAGTATTTTTTTATACATTTATCCTCGATTAATAATATCAAAATATATATGCGTTGTCACCCCTGAGGATTAAGATGGAATGCCTTGTTTCCTGTAAAAAGGGTCTGCAGTTCTCTACACTCATCATAAGAAACACATTAGCATTAAGCTGTTAATTTACGCTGGTATTCTGTGAAGCTTGGTCTTGCCCCTGTCGAGCCGACCCAATTGTGTTACATCCATAATATAACTGCAGCGTGGCTCTACCACGTATGAAAACCATAATATATAAACACATCAACACTGTAAAGGGATATTTTTAGTTGTAAATGTTTTACAACTAAAAAAGTACCTGCCACTTTAAAATGTTTTAATATCAAATTCTTCGTCATTTATTCCAGATTGATTCTAAATTTAAATAAAAGAAAAAATAAAATGTGTTGAAAAATTGAGTTGCACTAGAGAAAGCGAATTTTGTTCCCAGAGTAATTGTTATTCGCTATTTACACGTCTTTTTGATTCAACTTGGGTTTATTGTGATAACTTGACATTTTATTGCAAAAAAAAGTCGACATTTAACTGGAGAAGAAATGTTAAGAGAGCAATGGGAATGCTGCACGCTGGTGATTTTCAACGTGACGTCGCTGCGGCAATAAGCACCAGGCATAATGTGATTTCGAGGTTGTGGTCACGCCAAAGTGTCGCGGGGGTGCATTCAGGACAAACCACATACTACACCCAGACAAGACCGTTTTTTTGCAAATTGCTGCGAGAAGACAATCAAATGTTATGGCGATGCTATTGGTCCAAATGCTACAGTCTCAACACCAGGTCCTTGTGAGTGACCAAACTGTGAGGAGGAGACTGCACGATACCAACCTTCATGCTCATAGACCACTTCGGGATCCAGCTCTAAGAAGAGAAAATCGTGGACGAAGTCTGCAATGGGCTAGAGAACATATGAACTGGGAACCTCATCAATGGTCGTTCCTGCTTTTCACGGATGAATTCCGATTTGGTTTTCACCCTAAAATGTATTTACGTTTTTGAATATCATAATATGATAATTCAGTGTGAGGATTAACGATCTTATTTCTTAACGTCGTTGCTGTATGGTTCAAGCAATGTCTAATCATTCTTGTCTTAGGTTAAGTACGCTTTAGTTTGTTGTATTTATTTTAGTTTTATACTAACAAATAGGTTTAACATACTTGTATAACTAACATTATATGATCCATGGAAGTCGGAATAACATATTTTTATTTTATTTTATTTATTCATCTATTTAGAAATTTCGGAAAAGCTATTTGTATCATGTATACATTTACGTACATAAGATATTTTAGCGTTATAATGCGATTTAATATTATTATTATAATGATTATTTTATAATTAGTAAAACGCTGCTGCCCATCTCCTGGTTTGATTCCCTCTGTCACCTCTTACGTCATCCAGGGGACGATATGGGGTAGCAAATATTATTCCTACACCGCCACTACTCTGTTACGATTATTCCATGCATTCCAATAATTCGACTGATTGCCTTAACTTTATAATTAATGGTGTGCGGCGTGATCACAAATCCCTTCGAGTCCTTACTCCATAGTCTTACATTAACACATTCACTGTCTCGTGACCCACATTTGGTTCATTGCTTTTGTCTTACTATTGTCACAGAATAAATAATAGTACATTGTGTCTGGAAACTGGACAGTGAAAGTGTTAAAGAATAAAGTTCTTATCACCCTAAGCACGTACATGTCCCGCAATAAAACAGAAACAGAGACATAGCGCTGATACAGAATGTTTCAATAATTGTCTTTCCTATGTATTACTAATTAGTAACGGTTATTATTTGATAGTTGTAATAATTGTATTACTAATCAACAATTTGATTTTATTGAATTCAATGGATTTAGTATTTTATGTAAGACAAGACAGCACACCTTGCTGTGGTACATAGACAATTATATCAGAGACTAAGATTGAATACCTCGTTACCAACAAAAAGGTTCTCGTCACCCTATTACCTACCTACATATATCAAACATAGCAGCATTATGCTGCTACTTACGCTGGTTGTTTGTGCAAGCAGGATTACCATTGATAGTAATCCGGTTGACCGGGGAGTATATCCATTCATCTCGTTCCTGCATCTTAGAGATCGCGGTATGAAACTGACATTGATATTTTTATAAGTCCTTCAAAGAAAATGGCGTCTTCAAATAAGTAAAAAGAAAAAAATAATTTGGGGTAGTGAATCTCCGCTCAATCCACCAATATGAAGTCGAATAAAAATATATATTTTGTGGATGAATATCCATATTAATATTTACGGTTGTTATATCCTGGTTATTCTTTCCTGCATATTTTAAAACATGCCATATTCTCCCACGGGCTTGAAGTTTCCCAAATAGCAGAACTCGCTTCCTGGTGTGGAGATTTTTAAATATTTAGAATGTCTCAAATCTAAAACGCTAACATGCTTTGCCTTTGCTTGTGCTTCGAGTGCAGGAGAGTAATTGTTTTAGGTATTTTTAGAACAAGATATCTACAATATGGTAAATGGTTAAAGTACACGAGGGTAATTATGAATCCACAGATTGTTAGAAAATAAATATATTTGAAAATGTATCTATCTTCTATAAATTAATAAGTGAAGATAAAATTTATATCGCTCTTTAAAAATATTACGCGAACGCATAAGTGTGAGATTTGGTATAGTTAAAGATTATATGAAGAAGAAGTGCAGAAAGCTAAAGTTTATATATATGTAATTTGTGTTATGTATACATTAAACACAATAAAATAAAACATACATTGTTTGCGTACATACTGCCAATATTTGTAACAGAAATTAGGTAGGCAGGCCTGAGGTAAAGGCATATGTATGTTATTACCACTCTAAGGCCAATGTCAAACACTTAATAGTCTGTAGTCGCACAGAGTACAGGCTGTGCCAAAAAATTTTGAAATGTTGCCAAAACATAATTACTGTTTCTAAATGTTTTTTTCAATAGTGTAATTTTATAATTTTGCTTATAATTAATTAATTACAATCTACAAATTTAATGACCTACGGTTGAATCGACCACTAGTTAAATGTAAAAAGTTTTTACTTAAACAAATAATCACGCAAGTTCATATTCATTCATTAAATTAAAACTATAACCGTTTCAAAAAAAGATCCTATAAAAGAAGAAAAAGAAATAGTGAAAGAACCTCCTAAATTGTGAAAAAGCACATTTATTTTATATATTAGATAAGTGTTTTATTTATTAATATGCAGTTGAAAGTTAAATACAGCTTGCTTATAATTAAGCTGCTTGCTTATAATTTTGCTTATAATAAATTAATTATAATCTACAAATTTAATGAACTACGGTTGAATCGACCACTAGTTAAATGTAAAAAAGTTTTTACTTTTACAAATAATCACCCAAGTTCAAATTCATTCATTAATTAAAATTATAACCGTTTCAAAATAAGATCCTATAAAAGAAGAAAAAGAAATTGTGAAAGTACCTCCACAAATTCTTCTCTTGTACTCACCTTCCTGTTCCTGATATAACACTTGAACGATAACTGAAAAGTTTTGCGTGCCGTGACATAGACACGGATATCAACCCACTATTGTTTCGAAAACCATAATCAAAATAATGTTAAACACTCGCTGCCCGCGGTAAAATAAAATAGGGAAATAGAATGGGTGTTTAACATTATTATAGTAACCTCACCAGCCTTGCAATATTCGCTTGCGATAATATTGATCACGACCGGATCGGAATTTTGTCTCTTGGCTCAGACTTTAAGAACAGCCGGTTTAACAGCGTCCATGCGCGCGTAGCCCAATTTATTACCGTTCCCGTTACAGCCTGTCCAAATTCCACTGCTGAACGAAGGTCTTCTCCATAGATTACCTCATATTTTCCAAACTATGGAACTTGGCAAAAAAAAAGGGTTTGCAGCCCAGTTTTTTTTTATTTGTTCTTAGGAAGACGCTGCAGTCCATCTACTAATTTCTTTCTCTCTGCCTCCTCTTACGACACCAACGAGACGATATGGATAGTGGATATTCATACACCACCACTACACGGTAGCCCAATAGTTTATTTATTCATTTGGATTAAACGGTAAACGGTAAAAATTCCGACAACAATTTACCCATTGCGCTCGCGAATTTCTGTTACACGCATCCCGGCATTACTTTCCTGTAGCTTTGAATATTTCATAGCCAACAGAATCGTGGGCACTTTAAATATTTCCGTGTGTGCTGCGCTCCACGCGGCCGGTAAATTTTCACTTATTTACTCGTAATATCACTCACGAAATATTCCCACACGCGTGTTGCATATTGCAGAGGTTCATGTATAACACATTTCCATCTGCACTTTCATTAGTGAATACGAAATATTTCACCAGTCGGAAAGAAAATGCATATAACTATAATCTTTTTTATTTACATAAAAATGAATGTTTCTTTTTTGTCGCGTATGCGTTCCTTAGCTATTATCCGATTACGATGAAACTTTAATGGATTGGAGCCGTGGTAGCTCAGGGGCTAAGTGCTCGCTGTAAATTTCACAGTATGCGAGCAACCCGGGTTTGATCCCCGCTGACACCAATGAAATTTTTAATTGTAAATTTAAGTGCTGACTTACCACGTGCTCGACGGTGAAGGAAAGTCTTTTATGTAGATGTAATACTTCAAAGCATAAAACGTATTATAATTTGTAGTTGTTATATTAGGTCCTTACATATGAAATTGGCGTTTTGTACGGGAGGAATATAAAGTCAATTTTTTTTGTAAAATATATTTAATTAATCAAAGTATGCACCGTTCTTATCTATGCACTTTTGCCATCCCATAGGTAGTTCATTGATCCTTTTACTAAAAAAAGCATGGGGGCGAGAATCAATAAACTCTTTGAAGGCGGTTTGGACTGCCGCATCGGAGTTGAATTTTTTTCCTTGTAAGAAGTTGTCCAAATTCCGGAAAAAATGGTAATCTGTTGGAGCAAGGTCGGGAAGTACGGTGGATGTCGCAGACATTCCAATTGTAGCTCATCTAATTTAGTGGTTGTTAAATGAAAATAAAAACTGCGGTTGCCAACCCGCTTGCCAAACCTGACAACTATAGCAAATATCCTCCTGAAGTGGTTTGATAGCAGAGCAAGAACTCTTAGCGGTAACAAATAAGTTTATTGCTCCACCAAAGTGAAAAATACAAAATGACCCTTAGAGTTTTCAAAAGCGCGAAACAACTTAAACGTATGTATGTGCATGTGAACAACAAGCGGCGATTGGGCAACTGCCCGCCAAGATTATTGCGGGGGGGGGGGGTCGCTCACTCGCATCTCATCTTCATTGTCATCATTACAGCCCTTCACAAGTCTACTGCTGAACATAGGCTTCCCCCAAGGAACGCCACAAAGCACGGTCTCGAGCCACCTGCATCCATTAACTTCCTGTATGTCTTACCAGGTCGTCACTCCATCTAGTGGGGGGACGTCCTACACTTCGGTTGCCGGTACGAGGCTGCCACTCGAGAACCTTTCTTCCCCATCGGTTGTCGGTTCTTCGAGCTATATGGCCGGTCCATTGCCACTTCAGTATACTAATTCTTTGGGCTATATGTCGGTTACTCTGGTTCTAATGCGGATATCCTCGTTTTTAAGTCTATCACGCAGAGAAACGCCGATCATAGCCCTCTCTATAGCTCGCTGAGCGACTTTGAGCTTCCTCATACGGCCAGCAGTGAAGGAGCACGTCTCAGATCCATAAGTCATTACTTTCAATACGCACTGGTTGTACAATTTTGTTTATTTATTTAACAATTTATGTACACACAAAGTAATGTTACAATGAAAAATTAAAAAAGATATTTTGTACAAAGGCACTGCTTATTTCATATTGAAATTTCTTCCAGCAGGCCTGATACTGGACAAATTCAAAGAGAATCGGATTTAGTGTACACTCTCATAATAAATTTTATAATATTAATGTAAAAAACATATATCCATACAAACATACATATACCTAAATACTATACTATATACAATGTGTCCGGTTACCGGTGTCGGAGCTTTTAATGCTATAAAATATAATCAATTTCATCGACAAATCATGTCTCAAATCTCATTTAGACCTAGCTGTATTTAAATGGCAGCCATTTAAATTTTTCAGTGTCACCACCTCGACCCCGCGCATTAAAATTACAATATTCACCGATGTAGAAGTCCTATCTTCTTAAAAGATGTCTCATTGGATAGATAAAGATACGCATAATAAAATAAAAGCAAATTTTTAACTGCAAAATTGTATTTAGATCCTAAAAAGACTAAGAAAAGAAAAAAAATGTAAAAAAAATCGGTTATTTTTTCACATTTCCGACTTTAATAAAAAAAGTAAGTCATTTACCTAATGATTTTTTACATTAATCAGATAAATCAGAACATTTCCTAACCAAAAACATAAAAATCTTAATTGTAACCAAAAAAAAAACAGTATTATAACTGTTTGAATATGACCTTTGAAAAATTTGTCGCCCTGGTTGCAGACAGACAAAATGAATTGATGAGAAGAATGAAACACAACATTTCAAAATGCACGTAACTAAAAAGTTATTTATAAAAACTGTTCGAAATGACCTCCACGATGTTGGAGACATGTTGTAGCCCTTATTGCCACATGTTGAGTTGCACGTCTGATCATCTCCCGATCTTGTCGCAATTCATTTCCAACTTCGATTATTTTATTAATCAACTCTTCTCGTGAGTTTGGCACGTTCGCATAAACTCTTTGCTTCATAGTGCCCCATAGAAAAAAGTCTAAGGGAGTTAAATCCGGTGAACGCGGAGGCCAAGCGATCCCTCCACCGCGACAAATCCACGGCGAATAGCGCTCATTTAAATAATTTCGCACATTTACTGCAAAATGTGCAGGTGCACCGTCAAGTTGGAGAATCATCCTTGCTCTGTGAGTTAATGGAAGCTTCATTAATTCTTCCAAAAACTGTGTTTGCAAAAACTCTAAAAATCTTGGGCCATTCATAGTTTCTGGTAAAATTATACGCCCAATTAAAATATCGTCTTTTATTCCAGCCCAAACGTTCAATCGAATTTCATGTTGGAAAGTACTTTCTCTAACAGCATGAGGGTTTTCTTGAAGCCACAGATGCTCGTTACGGTGATTTGTATAACCCGATCTCGTGAAAGTGGTTTCGTTCCTTACAAAAGTGCGAGCATTTGGTGTAGGCCTGTTGGGAAACATTCTGGCGTACTCTGTGACAGCTCTGTTTGCGTTGCCATTGCACAATCCATACACAAAGTGGATATCAGCGATATGCTGGTTTGAGTATTCACCATCTGCCATTTTTGAAAATATCAAAATAACTAGAAACTTCACCACAAACTTAAAAAGTTCCACAAATCGGTTTTTTTTTAACAATAACAACAACAAGCGATCTTGGAGGGGCAAAAGTAGTGTAATCACAACGCGTGGCGAGGGACGACTGTTTTTGTTGTCCCAAGTACACTTGTTTAGAACATCAAACAATGGGCTTTGGGTTTTTCTACCTGCTCTTGAACTATCATAAATGATCCTGCACGTGCAGCTTGCGCTTTTGAGAGGTCGTGTTTGATAAAGTACAATTCTTAAACTATTTAATTTGAAATTAAGATTTTAACGTTTATGTTAAGGAAATATCTTGCTCTATCTAATAAATGTACAAAATTGATAGGTAAATGACCTACTTTTTTCATTAAAGTCGAAAATGTGAAAAAATTACCGACATTTTTTTTCTTTTCTTAGTCTTTTTAGGATCTAAATACAATTTTGCAGTTAAAAGTTTGCTTTTATTTTATTACGCGTATCTTTATCTACCCAATGAGACATCTTTTAAGAATGTAGGACTTCTACATCGGTGAATATTGTAATTTTAATGCGCGGGGTCGAGGTGGTGACACTGAAAAATTTAAATGGCTGCCATTTAAATACAGCTAGGTCTAAATGAGATTTGAGACATGATTTGTCGATGAAATTGATATACACTCACTGGTTGTATATACACGCACTGGTTGTACAGTCTGGTTTTCAAGTTTTGAGGTATACCTGACGAGAAGATGTGCCGTAATTTCCCGAACGCTGCCCAGCCGAGTTAAATCCGTCGATTGAAGGTAAGGTCGAAGTTGGACTTACCTAGTCGGACTATTTGTCCCAGGTAAAGATATTCGTCAACAAGTTCGAGCTTAGTGTCTTAGGTCCTCCAGCGATTTTGCCATAAGGACTATATCGTCGGCAAATCGAAGGTGAGTGATGTACTCGCCATTGACGTTAATACCGTATCCTTTCCAGTCCAGTAGTTTGAAAACGTCTTCCAATGCAGCGGTGAAGAGTTTCGGGGATATTACGTCACCCTTCACTCACTCGCATCTACCTTAAAATAATTTAAATTCTTAAAATAATTCAAGTCGAATTGAGTACCTCTTCCTTTTTGAAGTCGGTAGATTATATTACAAAATATATACAAGTCTACCTACATATATAAATTATAAAATAACCTTTAATATTATACTACTCGTACTATATAAAAACAAATCCTAACCTAAGATACAAAATAACAATAAGAATATTACATTAAAACCAATGCATCGCCAACAACCATATGAGGCAATCTGTGGAGGAGGCCTACGTTAGCAGCGGACTTTAGATAGGCTGTAATTGTATGAGTAATTAATAAAGGTTGTAAAAACGAAGATAACAGAAATCTTTAGTTGAACTTATATTATGTAGTAAGTACTTAAAAATTCAATTTTTTTATATATACATATATATTTTAGTTGAATAAAGAGCTTATTAGTTTAGTACAATGGGAATGACTTTATTTGGCTTAGGTAACGCGGTGGAAAGAAAATTATTTAGCGTGTTTTCATTTGCATAATTTTACCTCCCTAACGTTGTAATTTTATGTAAACATTTAATTTTAAAATAGGATTTGCATTATAATAAAGGTATATAAAATAAATTTATCTTGCAAAAGTAAATTAGTTTAATACCTAAACTTACGTGTTATTCATTTATTCATTCATTCATTACAGCCTATTGAAAGCCGACTGCTGAACAAATGCATCCCCTATTGAATGCCTCATAGGGAGAAAGTTTGCCATAGTTGCCTCGCTTTGAAGACATTACATCAATGCGTTATATCAATGACCGTCGTGTAGTGGCGACGTAAGAAAAAAACATTTTACCATATTTTTTTATGGAATAAGGGTGACAAACGAACACACAGTCCACCTGATGGTAAGTGGATGCTGAGGCCCGTAAACATCTACATTTATCCTCGATTCAGAATCAAAATGCAGATGCGTTGTCACCCCTGAGGACTAAGATGGAATGTATCGTATCCAGTAAAAAGGGTCTGAATCACCATATGAAACACGGCAGCAGTAAGCTGCTATTTTACGATGGCATTCTGTGAGAGCGTGGTCCTTCTCCGGTCGAGCCGACCCATTTGTACTACAACCACTATATAGATGTAGCATAGCTCTATGTTATGTCATAGATACTATTTACTTTAAAGTCTTGTATAATTTATATTTTTTATTTACTAATTTACTTGTACTTTGTATTTACTTTATGTTATAAGACTTGTATACTTTATATTGTTTATTTACTTAAAAGCTAAATTACTTTCTTAAAAGCCAAACTAATGTTATGTCATAGGATACTATTTACTTTACGAGTATGTTATAAGACCTGTATACTTTATAAATCATATTGTTTACTTCCTTAGAAGCCACACTAATTCGATTGTAATATTATATGCTAATGTTTATAGTTTACCATAAGTTAACCATAACACCAAGAACAATGTTGTTCCCTTATGTTGACCCCCACCTCCTAGCTTCCTACACTATTTAAACCAAATCTTTCGTCCCTCCGCCGCTTCGGAGGGTGTCATTGCATTGGGCGCAAAAAAAAAATCCCTCAACATAATTCCATTCCCAAGTTCTCTGTATCAACTACTATATTTTAAGTTAGTTTAAAAGTATTAAATAAATTTATATTTAAAGAGTTTTTGTCTCTGCCACATAACAAATTTGTAGATAATCAATAATAATATAATAGAATAAAATAGAAATAATAAAGCAATTTGTTTCTAGCTTCTGTACCCTACAAGTTTATAGAATTACTTATAATGGTTAATTACCGCTTAAAGAAAATCCTAATCATGTCTATGCTTGTATCTTTCTACATGTCTCCATGTCCATGTCTTCCTGCATGTCTTACTAGGTTGTCATTCCGGCCGCTCTACACTTCGCTTATCGGTACAAGCTTTACGAGGCTGTCAATCAAAAATCTATCTTCCCTGTCGATTGTCGGTTTTGCAATCTCGATGGCCACCCATTGCCACTTCAGCTTGCTGATCCATTGAGCTATGTCGATTACTCAGATTTTATTGTGGATATCATCATTACGGCTAGGTTTTTGCTCAGAAGTGGGACGCATGTCAACTGTGGTCTTTGCTATTTTACTGGCTTATATGGAGGTAAAAAAAGAGTGAAAAATCTTGTTGTTAAAATTTGTACGTGTAATAGTCGCGTGTAAGAAAATTAACATTTACCAGTACATAGGTACCTCCTTTCTCTATGGTAAGGTCGAACTAAATTAAAAAGTAAATTTTGTTAGCATTATAATGATGTTTATGTCGAACGGTAGGCTTAATAGAGCTTCGTTAAGCTTTGTGATGTATATTAGATTTACTAGTCTTTTATGTTATAACGCTAGAAATTAATAGTAATGTTGATGAAATTTTACGGACTACATCAATTATTTATTCTGTGGCTATGTTACATATTTGTAGTTGTTTGTCTAGTGGTCGAGGGTGCGTCTGCTGATGATGTGGTCTGGTTATCATCAGCGTCAGCACGGAGTCAGAAAGCTGCCAGTGTTTCATCCCCGTGCTTCGGAAAGCACGTAAAGCCGTTGGTACTGCGCCTGATCTCTCTCCAGCTGTGTCACTATAGAGTGAGGGAATAGAGAGTGCGCCTGTGCTTGCACACACTCTCGTGCACTATAATCCTGTCCTGCGCAGGTGGCTAGTCTCCGTAAAGACTGGCTGCCGTGATAGAAATGTGGTATGAGGGACAATAATGTGGGAATGATTTGCTTTAATGATTTGCTTTAATCACCATGCTTGGCAGTCGGATCGGAGACCACATTAAGAGATGACTCGTGTCTTTGACTCTGTTCCCTGTCTCCAGCATTGTAATTGTTCATCGAGGATAGATGTAAATGTCTATGGGCCACAACATCCACTTACCATCAGGTGGATTGTGTACTCGTTTGTTATTCTTATTTTATAAAAAATGCCATTTCTCATAGTCGCCTCTTACGACATCCATGCATGAACGCGATGGGTTCTCTTACATCACAACCATAAGATATTTTTATTTTTTTATAGAAGAGGGGGCAAACGTGTATGCGGCTTACCTGACGGTAAGTTACTACTGCTGCCCATGAATAACTGCAACACCATAGGAATAGCTAATTCATAAACTAGATATCACATATTCGTAATGATATTTCGACAATTTAAGCAGTTTTATAGTACCGTCACCTTTACAGCCTTTTAAGGTCCACTGATGAACATAGGCCTACCTCATAGATTGACTCGTGTAGTGTTACAGTATAGATATGTAATATAAATATGTAGTTAGTGTAGTGTAGGCCTAAGAATAAATTCAAAGGAGACAGTTTCTTTTTGTATGGAGAATGGGCCCACCAAAAACTGTGATGACTCGTAATGAAATGTATGTAGATTTATTCCTTATAATCTCTAGATTACTACAGTAATATTAGTAGTACCATATATAAAGGGAATACTGAGAAAATAACAGTCAAACGGCAATCTTATTATAACCTAAAATCCCATACGGGCGACTGTCTAATAGTTTTTTATTGATATCCTATGTTATAATAGTGCACTGTGAATAATAAAAAGTTGTAGGTTCTTAGAATTCTTAAGTACTACTTGGTGGATGGAATTTTTTTTAGTAGTACCGGAGTAAAAAGTACGAATAAACAGACGCGGTGATGTATTGATTCTTGACTGTATTTATTATTTATTGTGGTGTATTGAATACTAAGCACAGAATACATTACAAATGTATTCAAGTGAAGCAAAAAGTAAGCCAAAACTATGCTCAACTAATTCTAAAAACAAGCACACATGTACTTATTTATCTAATATCATTTGCAACCAGTAACACGGTTTTAGGTGCATGCGTGCGTCCAACAGTGAACTTTTAAGGGGTGTTTAGCGAGTTTTACCTCTAGAGCGATTGAGAAAATAAATAGCACGTAAGATGTTTTGAACTGGTCGTGTAAGGATAAAAAAACTCTGTTTTTGTTATTGTAAAATCATCACATTCTTAAAGCAGTATTAAAAGTGACACATGCCGCCAGGTGCAGTGTCAGGACATTGTTATTAATTTGTATTGATTGAATAACATGTTTACATTCCAAGCACCATTAAAACCAAAATGACTGGATCTGGATAGTAACATATCCGATTTTTACGATATTAACCACGAAAAATAAATAGCATGTAAGGTGTTTTGAACAATTTGTGTTAGGATAAAAAGAAACACTGTATTGTCACTGCATTTTTATTGTTTATTATTGTAAAGTCATCATATTCTTAAAGCAGTCTATTATAAGTATCACAGGCCGTGAGGTGCAGTGCCAGGACATTCTTTTAATATGTGTTCATTGATTAGCATGTTTACATCCAACGGCAATTAAAGCTAAAATGAAAAATTCTCGAGTAGCAGTCTCGTACCGGTAAGCTCAGTGTGGGGCGGCTACCCTCTAGATGGAGTGACGACCTGGTAAGATATTCAAAAAGTCTATGGATGCAGGTGGCTCAGGACCGTGCTTTGTATAATTCCTTGGGGGAGGCCTATGTTCAGCAGTGGACTTGTCCACTGCTGAACATAGGCCTAGGGCTATAGGCTGTAATGATGAAGAAGTTTTAAACTACATAGTTGTGTACGGATACGGCTCGACCGGGGTAGGACACGCTCTCACGGAAAACGCTACAAGCGTAAAATAGTAGCTTAATGCTCCTGTGTTTCGTATGGTGAGTGTAGAGAACCAGGTCCTTTTACTGGAAACGAAGCACTCCATCTTAGTCCTCAGGGTGACAATGCATCTGCATTTTGATTCTTAAACGAGGATAAATGTAGATGTCTATGAGCCACAGCATCTATTCAACTTGCTCGGCGTTTATTTATAAATTAGGCGCTTTATTTATAATAAGGCACATAGTAGAAACAGGTCAAGTAAGCAACAATAATAACAAGTTTTATTGATTATTATTCGTCATCATTACAACAATTCACTGCTGAACATACATAGGTCTTCCCTAAATTAAATATATAATGTAAAATATTGTATAGCTCTTCCGTCAACTGCCATCGCGTTTCGTCCCGTATGGTGTCGTAAAAGTCGTAACAGAGTAAAATAAAGATACCAGGAGATGAGCAGCAACATCTCCCTATAGAATACTACAAAAAGCTTTGGTTGCCACAAGCGTAGCAACTGTGGCAAAAACTACCATATAGTAATGATGCATATTTACATTACTATATAAATATAAATATGCATCATTACATATATTGTGTATAAATTATTCCAATCATTGTGAGGTTCATTTAAGTGGTATTCACAAATACGAGCGCACAGTGGCACATAAAATGAGTTATCAATCAGCAATCTCTCTTTTAGGTTAGTAGTTCTTTTTAGTTTAGGTATTAAGAATCTAGATAAATGATTACATAACTTAAAAATACAGTGTCGGGAAGTAGAAGCAGCACGCTTATAACTAGCCACAGAATAGAATAGAATCATTTTTATTCAATATAGATTACAATACATAATACTTATTAAAAGTAATTTTTTACTTTTACCATTGGTTCGCAAAAAAACCTCTGTTCTGGGAAGAATCAGCAAGAAACCCAGCGAGACTTTTTTTAAAAAAGAAGCACATTTTACAATATAATTTTTTATACAATTGTTTTGAAAACATTTAGAAACAGCATGGTAGCGATCACCTCATTCCCAGGGGTTATTATCAGTCATTTACTCTCTAGTAGTATAATAACCCTTACTAGACAATTTTTGCTTAAGAAATAATTTAAACCTTTTGATAGAAAAGGTCTGCATATTATTATAGTAATTATTGATGCCGCTCTGGAAATGGCAGGAGTTACAGTTACAGGCATAAGGGGTGTTTGTTGGATGTTACCGATGTCTTCAATATTCATGAATTGTAATTCCATATTCTTGTTATCATTTGTGTCTCCATACAGTTGTAGAAGCTCTCGGCCAACAAGATTGCAGACTCATTCTAAATGATCCACCTGAAAAGTGTTTTTTTTCATCAACTAACCGAACAGACTATAGTTTTACAGTGTCTTCCACCTAAATAATGATATTTATTAATATTTTATTTATTTCAATCTTTATTACTAATAAACAGTCTTAATGTCTCTTAAATTATATATAAATAGCATGTACTCGTTTCCCTTCATAATACTTTTGTAGTAAACCAGATTCCACTAAGGTAAAAAGAAATAAAAATACATCAAATCAGAAAGGTAAACAAGTGAAGTAGTTATTTTAGAATTATAACATTATTTGACTAAGTACAAGTTCCTAGACGTTTTACATTTACACTAATTTCATTTAAGGTAAAAAATATTACTTGTATATTAAGTACAAAGGTAGACAAATATGGGGTAAGGTAAGGAAGAAGTAGCAACTAAAGAAAAAACTGTGGTTATCGAATATCTCTATAAGGCAATCTGTGGGGAGGTCTATGTTCAGCAGTAGACTTTTGATAGGTTGTAAAGTTAAAGATAACCTGGTGGTGAATAGCCAAATTGTTTGTAGTGCAGGTGTGTGATACTACAAACATCAATCTGTGTGCCAAAGCGATTATGCCAACTCCTCCGGAAAGCCTATTTCAGGCAGGGGATCACTTACAGGCTGTTAAAGTAAAGTAAGTACCTGGTGTGATGGTATCCACTGCAAAATAATATCTCTTTCTGCTGAGTTCTTAAAATGAGCTCTTAAAATTGAAGATCCACATGGAATACAAATCTTCTAATGGAATGAGCAGTTTCAATACTTTCTTGCAATATTTTTAGGCAGTTACAACAAACTGCATCAAGTAGATGTAACTGAAAAAATTGGGAATGCAAATAAAAAGTAAAGAAGTAAAAAAATATTAAATTCAGAAAGAATGTACATTACCTACAATCAACAAAATAACATAAAAATAATCTAAACAAAATTCTTGCTTCCCTGATGGAGTTTAAATATAATAAACATAAATAGTAGATGTATTTAATTAAATATTAACACTAATATGTATTCCCTAATAACATCCATTTATTTTTATGTTATCTATATCTATAATATTAAATTCAGAAGGAATGTGTGTACATTCCTTCTGAATTTAAGCAGCTCTTCCTATTAACAACTATCAATAAAAAAACTGTGGTTGCCGACTCGTCCACTAAGCATGGTAACTATAGCAAGTATCCTCCTTTGAGGAAATCTGAGGGAAGCTCTATGGATAGCAATGGGCTTTTGATAGGATGTAACGGTTGTGGATATAGTTACTATGACAGACACTTTTAACATAGATTTGTGTATATTTTGTGTGATTTTATTTTCTCTATTAATTAAATTAGATTTAACCAATAACATAACACTTCAATACTTTGACACTTTTAACATACTAATAAGAATTGTGTTTGTCATATGTTTTAGGTAATTCAACATAAATTATAGATTTTCCAAAATTCTAGGAGCAAAAGTAAACTTGTATTATACACTCACATATACTTTTAATTAAACTCGTCAGTTTTCATTTTCGAATGTCATTGGCGAATTAAATACATAATGTGGAATATTTGGCTAACCTGTATAATATAATCCAACATTTGTTGCATTGATTAGACATTGACATATAAATTTGTTAGTAATATGAAGGATATTTATTAGTATTTTTACAAACTTAAAATAATTAAGTACTAAAACATGTATAGATCGTTAAGTGTCTGTGGGTGTGGGTCTTTTATTTTTATTTCTAAAAAATCGTACCATATTTCAATATTCAGTAAAAATAAAATAAAATGTAATACATTATAAACGAAACTTAGTAGTTTTCGTTTCCGTAGTATAATATTTTTGGACTAGAACTTCGAGAGTGACAAAAATAAGATATATTTCACATAAAAGTTTGAAACTTTAAATCAACTGTAGGTTTTGTACAGTTGAATTCTTCGCATTCCATAAGATAAGATACTCACCTCTTGAGAAATCCACAAATATAAAAGTTGGCGCACATCTGCTCCTGTCTCGGCTAGTTATTGTCTTCGCACAGTGTGTTGAAATCCACAAATATTATTTAATTGTTTTCAGTGTATGCTGATCTTCCAGATAAGTAAGTAAGTACAAAAAACAGCAGCGTGACGAATGTCAATGCCGTAAAGTAATACCCGGCCGCCGGCACAGACATAGATATGATGCTTATATTATGATAATATGGCCGTCGGTTTTTACCCAGCACGGAAGTCAATGACAAAATAGCGTTTCATTCCACGGTGTCTTTGAACCATGTTATATGATATAAGCTAACACTTTTAGAAATAGGATAAAAATCTCAGTGGTATCCCACTTTAGTAATAAATATATAATATACAAATAAGTACAAATATAATATGTATATAATAAGTTATCTTGGTATAAAAATACATTTTCTTTTAATAGAAACTGCAAAAATGATTCATTACACGCATTTTCCCCCATATTACATTAACCAGAACACGGAATATCAAAACCACTCATTTTTTTTTAGATTTCTTGATTCCGTTTAGATATTCATAAAATCTATAGGCCATTTATTATAATAAATTGGTAACTTTTTTTGTATGTAATACCATTAAGGGTCGTTAAAATTTCTAGTGGGTCCAAAAACGACTGACTCCTTTGATGGAAATTCAGTAAAGTTTTCGAAGTTAATTTCGAGTGGCGCTTTTAGTTTATTACAGATCTAATTGTACTTAAATTGGCCTTAAAATTTCTATAATTTGATAGAAATTCTTTTTTGAACTTCAGTTTATAGACAGAATTTTTAATTAATTTTATCTTAAATATTCTTGAATGAAATACTTCAATTGATAATTTAATTTAATTTTCAGAATATAAGTTAACAGTTCGATGGCGCAGTGGTTGTGTATTTGACTGCGACAAACTCGATTACCGCACGGAGGTTGTATTTTTTTATAAAACTGAAGTGACACGCGAACTTACAGCCTACCTAATGGATATTGGCCACTGCAGTCCATGGACACCTGCAGACAACTTTAAACAAACAATACTTCCCATACTAATACGAATACTACACTAATGAGGACTAAAATGGAATGCCTCACAGTCTGTAATTATACTGCTTAGAGAGCTGGCTCTTACAGACCGGAACACAGCAGTGCAAGCACTGCTATCTAGCGGCAGAAATACGTAAATGGTTGGTATATTCTCAGACGGAATCTTAGGTAGAAAGGAGTCCTACTACCTAGTAAAGTAATTTTTCTGGGTGTTTGAGGTTTGGGTGGTTAGTGTGCAATTTGTGTATATACTTTTATGCGTAGTAGAGCCACGCATATTATGGCTGCAGCACGAATATATCGGCTCGACCGGGGAAGGACAACGCTCGCACATGAAATAAGCTTGAAATAACAGCAATGCTGCTGTGTTTCATCGTTACTCACTGTATGAAAGGGGAGTGACGAAGGCCGTGGTCACCAGGAGTGACAATGCAACAACTTTTTATTCTTAATAGAGTCATCTGGTGGACCGTGTGAAACATTTTCAACTTCCTGACTTGGAGCTGCTACTGAACCTAAATACTGATTTATTGGCAATCGAAGCCGGGACCTCATGATCAGTAGTCGCGTTTACGACCACTAGACCAACGAGGTCACTATATAACCTTATTTAAATATAATAAAAATTAATGTTTGTTTGTTCGTATTTTATGCGTTGCCATAACGTTTTAACTTACAATAGGTGGCACGCGTATTGTACCGAGAAATTTATTTGAAAGTTATATATCAATCAATAATTCGATGAATGTATTATCATTCCTAATTAAAAAAATATAACTCTTCCAAATTTATAACAATATTTCCACAATCATTTCTTCTGCAGCAACAACGCGCTGGAAACCAGCTACAGCTAGTTATTAAATAAAATCAAACATAAGATGGCATGCATGAGACTTGTATATTGCCAAGAAATCTATAACAAGATCCTTACTCCATAAACATTTTACGACGACAATCGTTTTCACAAAACCTTGCGTGTAAATTATGTTTACACGCACGGTTTTAAGGAAATATTTTCGAGCCGTTATAACAATTTAAAATAATGTTACAATTGTTTAATAAATAATCATTGTGAAAATAGGATTGATAAACATTCTCCGGTAGTACTGCCACTGTCTATTTCACATAAAATTTGCTTTGACGCTATCGACATGACCGGTGACCCTCATCGGTATACCATTTAAACAGCCTATATTATAAAAATCGTATGAAATACGTTTTACTAAATCGTTGTCATCCACCTCCAAATAATTGTCGCTCTTATAACCACTTTTACAAACACGTTTTAAATGCCCTTTTTTATTACACTTTTGACAAAAATAATTCGCATATCGACATTAATTTATCTTTAGTATGGTTCTTATATCCACAAACCAAGCAAGATATGTTTTTTCTGCAGTTTGACGAACAGAGTTTTCTTGGGCTCGTAAAGCGAAAACGGGTTGCGCAGCCGCTGATGATATGGCTAGTCCCTCATCTTGCCATGAAATTTGAACTGCAACTTGAGCACATCGTACGCTTTGTGCTAATTCCAACGCTTTGTTGAATGTCAAGCTATCGATGTTTTCACTAAAAAACTTTTCTTTTCCTCGGTATTCGCCAATCCTAGCACAAACTTGTCTCGTAATGCCATCTCGAGTTCTACTTTAAAACCACAAAACTGTGCAAGATGACGAACGCAGGCCGCCCATTCAGTTAAGGTCTTTGTTCCGCTTTATAAAAAACATATCTTTCCGCAAACATACATTTCTTTGAGGAAAACTGGTTGTCAATCTTTTCAATTAGAGTCTTATAAGCTAAGTCTTCTAGTTTTAACGGAAAAACTAAATCGCGTACTAGGCGATGTGTATATTCTGCTAATGATGTGAGCAAAAAAGTTGTTCTCATAACTCCTGCTTTGTCAGTGTCATCATGAAAATCATTTGCCATACAGAACTGGATAAATTGACTCTTAAAAATATCCCACTCTTGCATGTGGTGATTAAATGTGAGATTGTTGCCGAACAACACATTTCCTTTATTTGACATTATTTATTTGTAACTATTTAACTTTATTGCACTCAATAATGCGTGAATAAGGTCCTCGTCGCCAAATATTTTGTATTTATGGGGATTTCACCACTAAAACACAAATGAAATTTATACCTTTTATTGAATGACAACACAACTGTCAGATCTTAGTTTTTTTTCTTAAGCCTACAATATGGCTTACATACACTACAATAATATAAATAAAACAAGTGTTGTAGATTCATATATTATATTTGAATAACTACCTTAATAGTTATCAGTTCTCACGAAAACTTGACAGACAATTACCCACTGAAGTTGTCGCTTTTAGGTATCAGTGTGTGCGCGCGCATCGTAACAACTTCATGGTGTCGTTTTTAGGTGTCGGTGTGCGCGCATCGTAAAAATTCACTCTCATCATTTTTCCCTAACGCCCCAAAAGATGTGAAAGATATATAGATGTATAGATGCGTAGATATATAGATGTGAAAGAAGCAAGAGAGGGTTGTCAGGATCGTGTCAATGGAATGTATGTATGTATGTACGTATGTATGTTATTGTAAATCAGACACTTAATATTTTGTCTATTTATTGTATCAACACATTAAATAGATCACTGTGTATTTAGCTTGTAAACTCCAAAACATAACGCCAGGACAAAATTCGTTTCTGCAAGTAATTTATTCAAATTGCGCAAATGGTCGCAAATTACGTTGTTTTGCTTCTACGTAATAACGTTATTTTGTTGTCTTTTTGATCTTTGTACGTATAATGATATCAAATCACAACTTTTGTTATAATAAATAAAATACAGATCAAGTTTGCATTTCAGTATACTGTGTATAAATGAATTCATTCATCTTTATGTAACCATGTAGAGACGAACTATGGGTGTTGTAAGAGGCGACAGAGGGAAAAAACCATGTAGAAGGCAGCAGTGTCATCCTAACAGCAACTAAAATTTTAAAAACTGCAGTTGCCGACCTGCTTGCCAAGTGTGGCAAAATGGCAAATTTCCCCTCTGTGAAGCAAAGTTTTCGAGTTGCAGCTTCGTGCCTCCCCCTACCGCTGCAGCCGAGGTGGAGTCGCGGAGGAAGAGGAGTGTTGGTATGGCGATGCGCCACTCGCCCTATCCTCCGCGATTCTGACGGGCCCACACCGTTGATGCGGTGGTGGTGGGGCCGCAGGGGGAGAGGAGTGACGGTATTGCGAGGCGCCGCTCTTGCTATCCTCTGCGGCCGAAACTTGTTTGGCGGCGGAGCCAGAGACCAGATCCGCCGCTGGGGTCGGGAAAGCGTGTGCTACTGTGCGCTCGATGTTCCTGGTCCCATGGTCTCCGTTTAGTCGGTGCGAGTCCAACATAACCCGTCCTTGCCCTCGCGAGGCGGGTATGCGTAGGCATTCCCCATGTAAAAAAAAAGGTGCGGCTGGGGTGGCCCTTGGGCTACCCTAAAGCAGCCTACATTATAACGATATAAAATGTAATATTGAAAGAATTTAACTTTTTAATTTCAAAAATTCAAAAAGTATAAGTCACAAGTCGTTTTCACAAACAAATTACAAACAAACTACAATTATAATTATTTTACTAGATTATAGTCTGTAGTCTATGAACCGCTTTCATATAACTATTTTACGGTATATGGCTATATCCCTAGGGGTTGGTCGAAAGTAAGAGATGAAGTTCTTAGAGTAACTATTTTACCTATTCCAATTGAAATCTTGAGCTTGTGATGTTCCTTAAATCACTCAAAAGGGTAAAAAAATTAAACTTTTTATAAAAATAAGAGGCGGATTTAAAGAACTAAAAATAATAATATACTTTGGATAATATAACTTCAGTCAGGGCTTTAATATTTAAGTAGCTATATATTTACTATATAATGTGGAAGTCATTTTATTCTTTTTAGTTCGTTGAAGTCAGCTTTTCATTTTTTAAGCGTAATTTTTTACTAATACTAATAAAAAGTATAAACCGACTTCAAATTGCTAAAAAAGAAGTTATTTATTTGTTACCCTTAGAGGTGGATTTTTTTCTCTAAATTTATATGGGACCACCCTTGAAGTACTTATTTAATAAAAAAGAATCATCAAAATTGGTTCACAATCTGCGAAGATATCGCATAACATACATACAAAAAAAAACCTTGAATTGAGAACCTCCGCCTTTATGAAGCCGGTTAAAAATTACGCTTCAACTAGTGCTCAATTGTAAGTGTATTTATTTACTTACGATATGATTACGCATTCGTAGGTACTTACACCCGTTTAATGTATCTCCAAATTCATTATAAAGCTATTACAAAAGCTACAGGGCGTAACATCACGGGCACGTGCTGTTCCCACCATGTCCCATTTCACACGGGACGTATCTTTTCGTGTGAAACTAGCACAAAAATGGAATGAAATTCCGTGGAATATTTTCCGTGAGAATTATAATTGAGCGGATTACCGACCGGGCTTCTTGTTATTCTTTAATTGTAACAAAATATACACGAATATGCTTAGTGTACATTTTAAATTTATATATCATCAGAACCTTTTTAAATAACCTTATGAATGTCTCAATTCAACGATAAACGGCACCAGAGGATGGACCTGCTCATAACTACTCGAGAAAAATAAGAAGAAGAAAAATCTAAATCGTTTTGAAATTACAAAATATGAAATTCTTGAATCGATACTTGATATGGTATTTTAACTACCATCATATACATTTTTAATTTTTTTTGTTTTTTGTAACGGCAACCTTAGTAGTACTGCTACCACAGCCCTTATAAATCCCAGAATACATGTAGTTTTAAACAAAATCAATCAAAATTATTTTTTCCTAAAATTTTGAAAGATTTTTTTCAGTCCACTTTCACTCATCGTGGTGTAAAAAGTACTGACACTACTATGGCAAGTTTTTTAAAAATTCAGCAACCAACCAAAATTCTAAAATGGTATAATACTCTAGAAAAACTTCTGTGGGGCACAGGATTTTGCTGAAAATGTTGCATGAATCAAAACAAAGGTACAAATATTTACATTTATTTTATTTTTGCATTATTAATATTACAGTAAATGTTCGAATTGCTGGCCACCGGCATTAATATAGGCATGGCATCGCCTTAAAATCCAAAATAATGCCAGATCAGTTCAGTTTGCAGATCACCACCAGTCCAAAAAGCGAAGCCAAAAGTCGTTACTACGAGAGCCACATCAATTGAATACGGAACGGTGCAAAGTAAAATAAAGGAGCAGAGTGTACTGACTGACTTGTTGAGAACACTAAAGCAATTTGTCTACCTGCCCTATTGTTATTAAACAACGAACATCATCTATCTCTCTCTAACGTATAGTCTCCCTCTATCTATCGCTCTCTTACTTCTAAATTTTACTGACTACGCACATCTGCAATTCAAGTTCTAAGAACTTGCAACAAAAACCTTTTTAGCACATAGTGTAGTGTGGTGAAAGTGATTAACTAGCAACAAAAATTTATGTCCAAAATTTCGGTTCTTGTTTAGAAATAGTAGGCTTTTTTTTTTGTGGCTAGTTATCTAAGAGTATTATACCATTTTAGAATCTTGGTTAGTTGCGTTAATTTTTAAAAAAACTTGCCATAGTAGTGTCAGTACTTTTTATTTACACCACGATGAGTGAAAGTGGACTGAAAGTAAAAATCTTTCAAAATATTAGGGGAAAAAATAATTTTGATTGATTTTTGTTTAAAAACCACATGTATTCTGGGATTTATAAGGTTGTGGTAAATAGCAGTACTACTAAGGTTGCCGTTATAAAAAAAACAAAAAAATTAAAATGTGCTCATGGTAATTAAAAATACCATATCGGGGTATCGATTTTCGAAGAATTTCATTTTTTTGTAATTTTAAAACGATTTAGATTTTTTCTTTTTTTTCTCGAGTAGTCATGAGCAGGTCCACCTCTGGTGCCCGTTTATCGTTGAATTTTGGGACACGTTGTATATACTCGTATAATTCTTGTATGTGATTGACTCCTCCTATACGGGTGGACCGATTTTGATGAAATTATGTATGTGTGATTAACCATGGTTTAGATTTATTATTGGACCCGATAGGTGGCACTGCTGTCGAGATCCAGAAATCACCCGTGCAAAGCCAGGGCGGATCGCTATTTTTATATAAAAAGGCCACCCTTTTTAAGGGCACACAGTCAACCTGATGATAAGTAGACGCTGTGGCACATAGACACTTTCATCTATACTCGATTAAGAATCAACATTGAGGTACATGGTCACCTCTAAGGTCTAAGATGTTAAAAACTTTTCTGCCCAGGAGTTCGTCTGGGTAGGTACTACCCTCTTACCTATTTCTGCCGCCAAATAGCAGTGTTCCAGTCTGAAGAGTATAGAGAAACAATATAACTATATATTGTGAGGCATTCCATCTTAGTCCTCAGAGGTGACAACGCATATTATGTAGCATTATTTGTCTGAAGTTGGCTGCACGTATTCATGGACTGATGTAGTCATTTATTATCAAGTGGACTGTAAGATCGTTTGTTATTTTAATTAGAAATTGTGGAATACCTCGTTATCGTTACCAGTAAAAAGTATATCCGTTTCTTTACACTTACCATACGAAACACATCAATATTATGCGAAATTTTTTTCGCTGGCGGTGAGAGAAACCGGTTCGTACTGCAGCCATGATATATCTGCAGCTTGGCTCTATCACGTGTAAAACTATAATAATGGATTTGTAGTCGGCGTACTTAGTAAGAAATAGTCTCTTATCTATCATGACTAAAGTCTGCAACAGGTCAGCATTCGAATCATAATCAGGAATCAATTAAGTGAAAATGTATTCGTTTTCGGGCTTGAATGAATTCATTCTATGGTTTAATTTTACCCGTTTGCCTAGTGTACAGAGGAACATGCTTATATGTCACAGGTCTTGATCTGTCAAGCAGGAGCTAACGGTTATTAGGTAACGGTTATAAGATCAGGGAAAAGTTTCTTCGTATTTTATATACAAATTCAAAATATTTTTTTTTCAAAATTTAGTTCCATTTAATATATTATATATTACGGCATTTTCATAATCCCGTTTCTGTAGAAATCTTGGGATTTTTGATCAAAAAATTGCGAAAAGTAGTTTTGACAGTCCTCTCTTGATGTTAACCTAACATTACCCAAAGAATTCTGAAGAGACCAAAACAGGTGAATATCTGAGGTTGCATAGTCAGGACTATAGGTCTCTCAATTTTTGCTGAGTGGCCAAAGATATGTTTGGTCTGGCGTTATCATGATGAAAGACCTCTCCTTTTCTGTTGATCAATTCCGGCCCTTTTTTCTCAATTTCTTGCTTGAGTCTCATTAGTTGTTGGCAGTAGAGATCGGAATCGATGGTTTTGCTCGGCGGTAAAAGCTCATAATAAACGATACCCTTCCAATCCCACCATACACACGGCATCACCTTATTGGGTGTTAATCCAAGCAAATTCATTAGCTTTCTTTCAGTGAGCTCGTATGGTACCCAAATACCGAGCTTTTTTGTATAGCCAGACTTTTTCAAATGGGTCAAAACTGTTTTGTGGTCAATCCTTAATTACTCGGCTATGTCGTAACTACTAATAATTAATCTTGCTCCACTTTTTCAAAAATGGCATCGACTTTATCGGTATGAGGGCGAACCGAGCGAGCTGCATCTTTGACACCAAAATTCCCAAACGCTTGTACAAACTTTGTGTTACGCTTACTGACACTGCATTAGGTCCATAAACGTCACAAATTTTTTTCGCGGCTTGAGTCGCGTTTTCCCTTTTTTGTAATAAAACTTCAGAATGTATCGAATTTTTTCGTTACATTTACTAATTTTGACGGACAGAAAAACAATTGAAAAATTGCGGAAAGTGTTTTTTTACTTTTTATTTTTCTTTTTCTTAATGTCCTATATGTCCTGTATTTGCCAGATACAAACAGTACAACTAAAGAGATTTTTCTTCAATTTTATATAAACAAAAAACGAAAAACTTTTTCCTTGACCTATTATTACACCTCCCTCCCCCCCCCCTCCCTCTCCGAACGGCTTCCCGCCTTGTCGTGGCGGGGGGCTTAGTAGCCGTGGCTTGGTGCGGTGAACTAAGAGGAACCCTCATCGCTGCACTGAGGTGAAGGACCGGCCCGTGGTGGCAACTTTGAGCCCCCGATGTGGCTTGGTGGGTTGCGGCGAGACGGGTGGCCTCTCCTCCTACCGCTGCAGCCGAGGTGGAATCGCGGAGGAGAAAAGTGTTGGTTTGGCGATGCGCCACTCACCCTATCCTCCGCGACTCTGACGTGGCCGCACCGTTGATGCGGTGGTGGTGGGGCTGCGTATTGCGAGGCACCGATCTCCCTTCCCGTTGCAGCCGAATCTTGGTTGGTGGCGGAGCCATAGACCAGATCCACCCCTGGGGTTGGGAAGGCTAGTGCTTCTAAGTGTTCGTTTTTCCTGGCCCCATGACCTTCGCGCATCGAATACGGGGCGTCCGTTGCGCAAGTGAAGTTGGAGGCCGCAGAGGAATGCGCACCATGTGTTCTGGTGCGCCTTACCTCAGAAGGAGATGGGGAAGGAGTAGTCCTCTCCCGAGTAGGGGTCGCCATGGAGCAGCCAGCGCTGGTGGGGCCGCGGATGTGTGCAAAAGCGTTCCCGTGGCCGTGCCAAAATACCGCAACACCATTGGAAACACCATAGGGCTTTAGTCGGTGTGAGTCTGACATAACCCGCCCTTGCCCCCGCGAGGCATTTGGCCATTGGCATGCCCAAGGCAATACTAAAAAAAGGTATTAATGAAAAGCATTTTGGTGGCGTTGAAAGAGAATCCGTTATTCCCTTTCGACAGAGATAAACTAAAACATATTATGGTAGCAGTATCTTCCTTATAACAACTCAAAATAATAAAAAATGTGGTTATCAATCCGTCTTCCAAGCGTGGCAACTATGGTAAATACTCCCTATGAGGCAATTTATGGGAGAGGCCTATGTTCAGCATTGGACTGTAACGGAAAAAAAATTGAAGTCAATTTTCAACATTTGTGCAAAAGTTCCCTTCCTAAGTCTGCTTGTGAATTTCTCGTGCGCGTTTTAATAGAACAAGCGCCGGAAGTAAATTAAGAGTAACAACCAAATTTTCTAACATCTGTGTAATTAATTAAATTAACAGCTCGAGATAGTGTCGGAAACATGAGCCGCTCTTTTAAGAACTTTTTCTTCTCAACTGTTACTACTTGTTCATTAACTCCTGGTCACGCACAATGAAAACGGTGAATTTTCTGAGTCCATGGTCATAAAGATAGCAATATAGCAGAAAAAACTTAAAGACAAATTAATTTTCTCTTTAAGTTTTTTTGTCTTAAATATGAAATTTATTTGAATTTAAAATTCCAAGTCTAACCATAGCTATTATGGATCAAAGTGACCACAGTTAAACAAAACGGCAAATTCTGTATAAATAAAGATCTTTATTTAGAGATACATTAAGATCAGTATCACTATCACTACAGCCCATCACAAGTCCCTTGCTGAACTTCCCATAGATCCTTCCCATAGATTGCTACAAATTATGGACCTGAGTTATCTGCATTCATCGACTGTCTGCGTTTTCACCAGGTCATCACTCCATTGAGCGGGGAGATATTTAGAGTTAATTAAAAAATTCAATAACAGTTAAAATATAGTAGGTTGTATTTTGTGCAAATATAAAACGCACTCACAATTTTTTCTTTGCTTCATTGAATCGACATTGTATTTTCAGAATGCAGTTGTTCACTCACAAAGACGACGGCGCGGCGGTGTGCAGCGGGGACTGCGTCCTTCGAGCCGGATTATAATGTTTGAGTTGGTAAATAAAACATGGACAACAAAATATAGGTTTATGCACTAAGTACAATAGAAGTAGAATAGGTTACATTTATTTTATAAATGCGTTTGAAAATGTAAGGTCAATTAAAGGAAGCAAAAAATTGAGTTAGTCGTGGGGTCTAACATTACAACATACATACATATTATATTATTAACTAATTATGCCTAACATTTTTTAATATCTAGAGGCATAAGAGGCTTTGCCTACAATAAGCAGTCACATTTCCAGTGCACATCTTCGACCGAAAATACCCAGATAATTACAGGTAATAAGTGCCATAACTGGACATGTTTTTAAGAAACATTTCTTTACTTTGGACAGATAGTTATATACAGTTGGATCCATGTGCAGGACGTGCTTTGGGGAAGAGTAAATAACAGCTCACGTCTCGGACTACACATCTCAGCTAGGAACTATCATGAATCTTGCCTTGCGAAAAAACTAAAATACATTAAATTTATTAAATAAGATAAATGCAAGAAATATACATATAGTGGTATGTAGAGAGTAAGGTCTTACTTACATTTTAGTTTGAAGAAATATATTCAAATCTTGTCCAGATAGTAGAAATATTTTAAAATCCCAGAGAAAATCCAAAAACCGCATCAAAGTGCGGGCAGCGGGCAGCCCGGCGTTTTCAACGAAGAGGATTTATAGCAAGTCGCGTTGCTCGTTTCCCCCTGGAAGAGACGTGTTGTGGTTTGATATATGTACTAGAGCCGGCTTAGCATAGCTAATATGGAAACATAAAAATTATGTTCATAAAAAAACTAAAAGTACACACGTATTATTTATTTTTACCTTCAATTATTGTATTTTGTATTTATTAAATATTGTATATAAAAAATTTAGAATAAGGGTGACAAACGAGCACACAGTCTAGCTGATGGTAAGTGGATGTCGTGGCCTATAGACATCTATCCTCGATTAAGAATCAAAATGCATATGCCTTGTTTTTAGGACTAAGATGGAATGTCTCGTTTCTAGTAATAATGGTTTCTGGTTTTCTACACTCACGTCCGTACTTTTCCTGTCGCCTCTTACTAAACCCACGGTATGATATGGGGTATAGGATTCTTTTTTGTCGCCACGCCAGGCGTTAGATATTTATGAATGACAATCAGTTAAAAAAATGCGTTACCACGCATTCTGAATTTAAAAGATAAATAGGACAGAATGTTTGAGATTTTTTAATTAATTTTTCTTCACAATTACATATATTGCAAAATAACCCTGTATACGAGTATGTAAGTATAAAATTGATGCGTCAGTTAGTAATCGTGTAAGCTTTGAACGACTTGACTGATTCAGGTCCACAATATATTTGTTTTGTCGAGACGATGGTTCATAATTTTGCTAAAATCCGTTAGAGGGCGCTGTAGTTAAGTTATCAAAAATACTATATACAGGCTTATTTTGCAATAACCCCAGTAGTAAATATATAGGATATAGGCAAATGGTGAAGAAAAATTAATTTAAAAAAATCTCAATCATTCTGTCATTTTTATCTTTTAAATTCAAAATCCGTGGTAATGCATAATTTTAACTGATTGTCATTTATAAATATCTAACGCTTTCTATTTTACGCACGCACACATTCGTAAGGGTCACTCGGTAAAGTAACTTGTCACGCGTCTCCCCGCGAATTTTCCTTCTATTTACCGTTACACCGCTAAGTACCAACGTCCGCTCGCCCGGCCGACAGCTGACAGTGTTGACCGTGACCTCATTACGTACGCTTCGTAACCAATGACTTAATGCAAATATTCGAACCGTGGATACAATTAAAGTTTACTTGGTGCGCAAAGATTATACGAAAGTGAGTCTTTACCGCGGCAAGAAATTAACGTTTGTGTACCTATCAATCAAACTATTCAAGTGCAGTGAGCGACAACTTAAATGGTGAATATGAAGGTAGGTGGATTGCGCACGGAGGCTCTATACTATGGTCTGCAAACTCGCCGGAACTTTCACCGTTAGTCTTTTATCTGTGTATAAAATTCCGTCATTCTGACCGCAACAAGCGTTGAGAGTGGTACCCTGTGTTAACGACTTCCTTAAATATCTAATTGTATGTACAAAAATCGATCATAGTGTGATATTTATTAGTGTCGTCATTATTGTACTAAGATTGTAGTTCATACTAGTGGATTGAGTTAAAAACAATAAATTAGCAATTGCCGTCTCGTTCTCGCATAGCATCGTCGGACTGTGACAGTGCGGGGACCTCACTTCCTCAACGGTAGGCATAAGGACAGCGCTATATTTTTAACTCTCTCACACCTTTGTAACTACAGATATACCTGCACACTACGATGTCTTTACAACGCACACCACCGAATGTGTTTTCATCGGACGGTGATATTCCTGCACCGGTAAAGAAGATTAGCGGTGAAAGCTTTATAACTACCCGTAAACGTAAACAAATGGAAAACGATAAAACTGATACAAATATGATTAAATTTGAAGAAAATTTTGATAATCAAATGCAAATATGGAATAAAACCATTACCGATTGCATCGCAAATAGCAACGCCTCCGCGGTAAATACAGCCCTAAAGGGCGAGCTATCAAAGATTACCTCCGCGTTATCAGAACTTATTGATAATTTGTTGAAACTTAACACGGATGCTATCAACCTTAATAAATCATTGAATGAAGTTAACACCCGACTGTGCGAAATAGAGAAATCACTTAGCTTCTCGAATGAACGACAGGACCTCTTTGACAGTCGACTGAAAACTGCAGAATAGAATACATCACAATGTAATGGGTGTAAAACTCAAATACAACTACTTGAGAACAGCAAGGAAGACAGTGCAATGTCGAAATAACTAATATCCCCGACAGGCGAGGTGAGAATCTCATCAGCATAATTGAGTGTTTGGGCGATGCTATTAAGCATCCTTTACAATCATCCCACATAATAGCCGTTCATCGTGTACCTCATGCTGACAAAAATGATCGACGTCCGAAGAATGTTATAGTAAAATTCGCAAACAGGATACTGCGCGGCAATATGATTGCCGCCTGCCGTGCTACGAAGCTACGAAGGGGTTAAATTCGATATCATTGTGCGTACCTGGCCAACTTTACGTTAACGAGCTTTTAACGTTGAATAACAAATTGTTGTTTCGTCAGTGCTGGGAGGCTGCTAAGAAAAACGAGTATAAATATGTATGGGTTAAACATGGCACCGTTCTGGTTCGCAAGACGGATACTTCACCCGCTATTGCAATCAGATCCCTCCAGGACATCGCACAAATCAAATGAACAACACCCGTTGACAACAGACAGCATTGCAACGCCATAAACAGGTTTAAAATTAAATTATTTACGTCTAGATATGTAAACATAACCAATTTTTATCATTATATTGTGTTACAAGAAAATATATATCCTCAAATGGTTAAGTCAACGTTTCACACATTATACTATTATAACTAATCACACTTTTCTAAGTAAATATTGTTATTAAAATAGACTAGATACATGTGGTGTAATTTTTTTGTACCTTCGTATCTCAGACTTAGACTTGAGTGCACTCTTTTAAATTTAATTAATATCCTATTAGTATTATATGAAAGACATACACTTTGGTTAAATTGTTACATATCTGATCTGCTTAATCACTCTTCCAAGATTCTTACTACTGTTATTATTTCTAATCATAATACTCATGGCATAACATTAATATCTATTCAGGTACTTATAATTGTTATTTATCTGGTTTTGTTATCGATATTTTATTTAATTAATAAACAAAGTCCATGTTCCTACAATTTAACGTGTGCATTTATACTGAATATCCTAGTCTGTACCCAATGTGGCTCTAATGATTTGTATGCAATACCATATACATATTTTTAGATACAAAATTTAATAACATAAATAACAATGTATTGTCAGTCTACCATCAAAATTGCCGCGGTTTGAGAACTAAATTAACATATTATCGCATAATTATGATGTTATAATATTAACCGAGACTTGGTTACATGATGGCATTGCAAACAATGAATTTGTGGATTTCCGCTACAACGTGTTCCGATGCGACCGAGATCGCGCTGTAACAAAGCGTCGCGATGGTGGCGGGGTGTTGGTGGCTGTGCAACGCTCGCTGTGTCAGCACATACGTTGCGTGCCCGCACTCCCCGCTGCCCCCCTCGATATCCCACCCATCATAAATCATATTTTATTAGAATTACGCATCGGTAAGTCTCAATATTTATTAAGCGTGACTTACATATCACCCGGTCTAGATTCTGATATATATTTTACTTATTTTAATAAACTACAAGAGATTATACAGATAAATTGATATGATAACTATTATTTAATAGGCGATTTCAATTTGCCTTGTCTTGACTGTACTAACTACTAACGTACACAATAGTAAAACGTTATCTGCCCCTATCACTCTAGTCCCACCTGACGTACATCATCCTCCTTATTACATCTTAATACCAATTGATAATAACTTATCCAAACGTATGCCAACGAATCCACGTTTAAGATATTGTTACAAGAATGCTAATTATGAATAAATCAATAATGATATATTAGAAATTAATTGGTGTGAACTATTTCAAAATAAAACTGCCGAAGAAAGTGTTAACGTTTTCTATGAAAATATATTTGATGTTATACGTAAACGCGTTCCCTCTAAACGCGATTCCAATTCTAAATATCCAGTATGGTTTACCCCTGCATTGATACATATATTTAAGAATAAAAACAAAGCTTGGATTAAGTGGAAAGTATATAAAAACAAATCCGATGATTCTATTTTTTAAATGTATCGGGATGTTTTAGGAAAGAATCATTGATTTGTTACAACAAATATATGAATTCATTAGAAAAGAGTATTCCTAAAAATATTAAATACTTTTGGATTTACATAAAAAATCGTCAAAATCAATCTAAATAATAATTCCAAATAGTGTTCACTATGACGATACAGAGGCGGATAGTCCTGAAGGCATTTGTAACCTGTTTTCTTCATTCTTTCATTCAGTTTACCAGCCTACTGATGTATCTGACTCCTTCTGTATTGACCATATAGACGATATAGACAATAGTATGCTTAATGACACTATTATTAGTGACATACACCTATCAGAAGCAGATGTCTTAAAAGAACTAAAGGCAATAGATAGCACTAAAGGCGCAGGTCTTGATAACATTCCCCCTATTTTCATTAAAAATACTGCCGTAACCATATATAAACCGTTGGTCATATTATATAACAGACGGTATATTTCCAGCTATGTGAAAATCAGCCAGGATAACACCAATACATAAAGGAGGCATAAAAAGCGATGTAGTCAATTATCGTCCAATTTTAATCCTTCCCACTTTATCTAAACTTATGGAGAGACTATCTATATATAATATCTATCCACTATTGCATAGGACTTCCGCAACAACATGGGTTTGTTCGTAAACGATCCACTATCACTAATCTTATTGTTTATACTTCTGAATTGTTTGACAATATAGACGCTAATACGCAAACCGATAGTGTCTATATAGATTTTCGGAAAGCGTTTGACCGAGTGGATTATAAATACTGCTTGCTTTCAACGGGATTCGCGGAAATCTTTGGAAGTGTTTTAAGTCGTACATAACAAACAGAACACAAAAAGTGGTCATCAATGGATATGAATCAAATACGGTTGTTATAACGTCTGGTGTGCCACAAGGATCTATCCTTGGTCCCCTGTTATTCATTCTGTTTATTAATGATATAAATAATTGCTTTCAGCATTGTAATTTTTTATTATATGCAGATGATCAAAATTTATCGAACTATACATAATTATAATGATCACCTCGAGTTCCAGGAGGACCTGAATATATTTAACAATTACTGTAATATTAACAAACTACAGCTAAGTCTCGATAAATGTAAAGTTATTACATTTACTAGAAAACGAGCGTGGAGTACATATAATTATTCCATAGGCGGCCACAGTCTTAACAGAGTACAAACTATTCGCGATCTTGGTGTCACATTGGATACTAAGTTAACACTTGATGTGATGTCTTCGTACGTCCTAATACATATCTACATATTTATAAGACCTTAATCCGTTCACAGTTAGAATATGCTGTATGTATTTGGGATCCTTTGTATATAAAATTACTCAGATAACTTAGAAAGAGTGCAAAAGGAATTTCTGCGTTGTATGCACTATAAATGCTGTCACAACTTTCCATCATACCACCAGCTATTACAAAGATATAAACTCTTAGACTTGAAGTCTAGGAAAATACGAATGCAAGCCATGTTTTTGTATGACATTTGCCATAACAGGTACGACTGCTTTGATATTGTCAATAATATTAACTATAGAGTGCCTACTAGATCGCCAGTCGATCCGACCGTCTGACGCCGTGATGCCGCTTGTTCGCGCTCCGATCCGCTGCTTTGAATTTAAGTCGTGAATAAACGGTTATTTAATATGTAGGTTCCATTTTGAGGTACCAATATTAAATATTGGGACTACTTGTGACAACGACGTACGTTGATAAGCAAAATATTTTTTTATGTTATTTATTATAACGATTCTAACCCCGTTAAAAGTGTAAAAGGAAAGTTGGAATCATAATTCGCATCGTGTTATTATTAACTTAACCTTTAACTGGTGACGTGTTTTTGTAACGTTAGTGGTGACGTGAGGCCTGACAGGCCTCGGTTGAATATAAGTGTAGTTCGCTATGTTCAAAAATTATTACTGTTGCCTACCTAATTGTGATAATATAGATATTTAGGTATTAAATAAAATGATTTTGTGTATTCTAATTATCACTTTTATTTATGAACTGATAATAAAAAAAATTAGCTCTCGTATTATTAGAAAAAAAAAACGATATGAAATCAACATTCAGTCATAAAAAAACAAAAATCAGCATTCTTATTGATAATAACATTTTTAAAACTTAGTATAGACTTGAATCATCTTATAAAATAACATAAATCTCTGATCACAGTTGTAATTCCAAAACTGACAATAGGTAAACTTCACTAATTTTTATTGGTACTCGGGACACAACTGTTTCGAGCACTGTAGGCATACATGCTTTTTACACGAAACACATTGGTAAAAAGATTTCCGCTGCCGCTTAGGTGGACAGGTGGCACATTTCCTTTGGGTCTTCTGCGTTATTTGCGTGTTTTGCGACTCAGGTGGCAAATCTGAGCCCACAATTCATCTGATGGTCGACCTTATTTCAAGTGGCATTCGTGAGTTATAAACTCTGCGCCGCATGTGCTGTAAAATCAATGGTTCTGCCTCCGTCAGCTTGATGTGTACATGCGCGTTTACCGTATTAATGTTTACCGTACTGATCCTCATCAGTGTCACTGCTTGAAACTGGATTATCCTGGTCTGCCGGTGCTTCATGCTCCTCATTTTTGTGTCTGAGTTGTGGTCACTAGAGTCTTCACAACCCAACCATTCTTAGATTTGGATCGCAGTATAACTTGTCTACTAGTACTTGGTACTGAATTTCTCTGCTCCAGTACTCTACATCTTTTTTATGGTTCTGTATCATCCATCGTATATGTTTGCAGGTACACGATATAATAAACTACAAATAACAATTTAGCAACACTGTCAAAAAAGTAACGTAAGTGGTGACGTAGGGCCTGAGAGGCCTCAGTGAAACATTAAATCCACATAACTCACCGAATTTGCTCCCGCCGACATTATTAATTACTATCCCTGTCCACGGCGTGAGTGCAACTAAACTCGAAGCTACTAAGACGCACAATCCCGAAACGCGCGGGTAAAGGGGTGAAATAACGTTTCGTTAGTGCTATCGGGCCTGTGAGGCCCAACGTCACCAGTTAAAGTTTAAGCATTAATAGTAAGCGTGTCACTAAGAAAGTAAACAGTAGGCAAAAACTTGAGAAACAAAAACGTGAATTGAATCACACACACAGAAGCGCGCTTAAGAGTAGTTATTGCCCATAAATGACATTCAATTTGGGATAATTTCAAATAAAAGTAGAAGCCTTATTTACTCTTATTTTCAAAGAAATAATAATTTCGGTATATAATAATTTATTTATATGAACTTAAATATAAAATTTTGCTACTGTATGAAAATTAACCCTGTATATAGAACAAAATTACTTACATTCACAGAACTACGATAAGAATATTATTATGTAAACCATCAAAAGTGCCAAAAAAGAAAACAACTTAATCTTGACCCGTTAGGAGACGCTGTGGTCCAGTTATTAATAAATTTTATATTTACATTGTAAAAGGTCCGAAATAAATTCTTAGCGAGTCATTACGTCCTCTATCGGAAGGGGCAGAGCAACATCTGCCAGACCTGAAAGTAACTTAAAAGTGTTTAGATATTTTAGTTCGAAAATGTGCATCGAGTCCTAGAAAAAAGCGAGTTTATCGAGCCATTGCACGATATTTTATCGGTAAAAAAGGTAACAAGCTATAAACTCACACCGATGGGAGTACAAAATTAATCACCCTCGTCTTGTTGCGGGTTTTTCTTCTCTTTGCGTCGGAACAAATGATTTTATATTTCTTTTATTTTATGCCATACTTTTATCACTTTTAATCAAAGATAACAGTACATTTTTTCCTTTCATTTAAAAAGTTATCAATACAAAACTCATTTAATTTTTTCCTTTCTCTTAAAGAAGATTTTTGCATTTCTTTGACCTGTGGAAGACTGCAATTCCATGCAAATTAAGGGAATAATTAACCTGTGTCTCTTCAACTGATTTTTTTTTCTTCTTTTTTCTTTATTCAACAGCATTACAACGTGGAAGAATAGTGGTCAGGAATGCAACCCCAAATCGCACAACTTACGACAGAACAATCTATACATATAAATAAAATTGAAGTGTATATCTGTAATATTTACACGTGATATAGCCACGCTGCAGCTATATTAGTTGTAGCACGAATGAATCGGCTCGACCGGAGAAAGACCACGCTCTCACAGAATACCAGCTTAATGCTGCTGTGTTCCGTATGATGAGTGTCGAGAACCGAAGACCCTTTTTACTGGAAACGAGGCATTCCATCTTAGTCCTGAGGGATTTGTATGTTCTATAAAAAATACAATTTATTTATTACAATGTAAAAGGGCGAAACATTATAATAAAGATATGATTATAAAATTGAATTAAAACATTGTTATTTTGTGCTAAAATTGGATATAAATTCTATGGTTAGAATTTTTATTGAATATATCCAACAAAGAAACGCTTCAATACAGTGACATTTAATTTAAAAGTGCCATTAATTTAAAGTTTTAAATACGCGTTAAAAATAGAAATTTAATAACGGCTGAATTGTTTCGGCCGTTGGTAAGAAATAGGAGATCTCCCAACGGGTAGTGTGTTCAACCCGGGGAGCGACCAATGCTACATGTGCAGTGCGGATTGTTTTATACAGAATTGTTGTTTTGTATTTTTGTATTTTTGTTCATATATTATGCTATTGTAGCGCGATGACAGCGCTACATCATCCCCTGATCATAACGGAGGTCGATGGTGTAGTCCATGTTGTCGATAAAAGTGCAAGTATCAGGAATTTCTTTGTAGTCTGCGGTGAGGCATATAAAATAGTCAACTCATACGACACATGGTGAATACATCAAATAAGTTCTGTATTTTAAAATTTACAATTCATTTCGTAGCGTTATACAAAACGAAGAGTGCATTGTAGATAAATTCCGATAATATACTCGGGAACGCACGGAACCGCAACAAAGCGTCGGCGATTAATTTTGCGCTTTCATCCGGTTGGATTTATAGCTTGTTACCCTTTTAACCTTTGAAGGACTGTGTTGTGGTGTGCTATAATAGTTTCTTTCTTGCAGCAGACTGAACGAGCATGTGTAATAAAATAGAATTACTTACGAATTAATTACGAATTACTAATTTACTATGTACTTATCATTCAGTGAACTGTATTCGAAATAAGATACTAAATTTAGTTTTTTAAACATAACCAGGCTTTTAATTTGTAAAGCTTTAACTATAACTAAGTATATTCGTTGGTATTTTATTTTTGCTATTCTTTTTGTGTTTTACTGTGATTATTATTTAAGAATTTTCTTTTTTCATAAGACTTAAATGACAAACAAATTTACAGTGTACCTGATAGTAAGTGGCTACGGCAGTCTGAAGACACCTGCAGCCAACTTCAAACAAAGAAAGCTAAAGGTAAGTTGTCACCTCTGAGGACTAAGATGGAATGACTCACATTCTGTAATCACACAAAGCGCTTTAATTTTTATTATGTAATAAAATTCTTTATAACTACAAGCTTAGCAAACTTGGCAGCGTTGAAATAACAGAATCATCTCACAGAATACCAGCGTAAAATAGCAGCTTAACACTGCTGTGTTTCGTATGGTGAGTGTAGAGAACCAGAGACCCTTTTACTGGAAAGAGGCATTCCATCTTAGTCCTCCCGGGTGACAACGCATCTGCATTTTGATTCTTTATTAAGGATGGATGTAGATGTCTATGGGTCTGAAACCACTTATCATCAGGTAGACTGTGTACTCGTTTGTCACCCTATCCTATAAAAAAAAATCAGTAAACTCTTTACAGAAATGCTTATAAATTCCCAGTGTGGTGGAAAAAATTGGGACGACAGCGTTCAAATTTTTTTTTTAACCTGGTATTATTTTAGTAAAGGAATTTAGATATTTTTTTTTAACTTTATGAAATATGTCTTTTATGTGGTAGAGCCAAGCTGCAGTTACATGTTGGTTATAGCACAAATGGGTCGGATTGAACGGGGAAGGATCACGCTCTCACAGAATACCAGCGCAAAATAGCAGCTCAATAGTCTTGTGTTTCGTATGGTGAGTGTAGAGAACCGGAGAACCTTTTTACTGGTTACGAGGAATTCCAACTTAGTCCTCAGGGGTGACAACGCGTCTGCATTTTAATTCTTAATCGAGTATAATTGTAGATGTCTATGAGCCACAAGATCCACTCACTATCAGGTGGACTATGTGCTCGATTGTCACCCTTATTCTATTAAAATTAATGACATAGAGTAATAATAATTTAAAGTTACATGTTGTTATTTAAAATTAAGTACAACCGATGCACAGTTCGCAATTAAATACGATTAAATGTAGCTGTAGACTTGTGGAGAGATGCTATTACACAATTTTAATAAAGCTCTAAAGGCAGCGATGAATCCACCAAATGTATTACTTTCACAGGTTAATCAGAAACATAGAGTGTGCTTTATATGGTTTTTAAATCCATTTTTTTTTTCAATATGTTATCCTTGATATTCTCCACCAGGTATTTTCTGTAACATACAGATTTTTTTTTTCTTTGGCGTACTAGTTGTCTAACTCATTTGACGCCGTCCCCCGTAGCTGGTGTGGATATTTTAAGTCTAGAATAAACAGAATGGTTATGTTATCTTAATTAATTGTAAGGCTTACAAATAATTGTCCCGGGTCGGGATATTTGTTCTTGTGAAATTGTAATGTGCCTCCACCATATCCTTTTGTGTTGTGTTTTTTTTTGTCAAAGACCTCTCTGTCATTCCCTATAGTGTACTCACCTCTTACGACGCACAAAATGTCAAGTAATGTGATAAATTCTCTTACACTGCCAACACATGGTAATACATTCTATTTAGGCAGTACAGACACTAATACCGAAAACAAAAGAAATAGTCATGAATAACGTATATAATGAAAATAAGAATTACTCTGTGCAATTGAAAACACCTGCTACGGTTTTACAGCATCTTCACACGATTGTCATAAACTTGATACAATATTGCTATAAACTTCATTTGTATCTATTTTTTCTTACATATTGTATTTACACTCTAGTGGCTTCTGCTGTATTGATGTTACTTCTTGAATATGTGGTTTATGAAGTGTGCCGCAAGATAATTACTATAAAGAAATTGCTTACTATTCGTAATTTTAACAGGTATTAAGTAATAATAATTATTATAATAACAACAGATCCCTCACAGTATCGACCAATTACGTATCTCCCAACTATATACAAACTAATTACCTCTTGTATAACACTAAAAATTAATACGCATTTAACACATAACAAAGCATTAGCGTAGGAACAAAAAGGATGCAGACAGAATCACAGTGCATGCAAAGAACAACTCATTATCGATTCGACAGTGATAAAACACGCTACCTCTCATAACCGGAATCTTAATGTAACATATATTGATTATAAAAAAGCATTCGACAGTGTACCTCACTCTTGGCTGATTCGAGTTCTGCAAATTTATAAAATCAACCCGGATATTATTTCTTTCCTTAGGGAGTTATGGCAAGTGGAAAACTAAACTACACCTTAATGACAGCAATAAGACTATAGTTACAGAAGATATACCAATCGCTAATGGCATTTTCCAGGGAGATTCATTGGGCCCACTGTGATTTTGTCTGGCTCTTAACCCTTTATCTTCTTTGCTCAACAAAAATAATCATGGGTATAAATTTACTAAAGACACCTATGTGAATCATTTAATGTATTTATGGATGATATAAAACTTTTTGCCGAATCAGAAAAAGAAATGAACGCCCTCATAAAAATTACAGCTGAGTTTAGTAAAGACTCTCTCGGCTTTAGATTGTAAATGGCTCAAATGGTCCTCTTCTGTAAAACAAAAATAGTTTCTGAATCAGCCGCATTTCCCTATAGCAAAATCCCATGAGACATTATGCTATGGAAATAACTGAAATAAACTAATCTAGCTGTTTCGACACTAGTGAGACCTCTAATCTTTTTTACAACATAGGCTGCAGAACTTAGTCTGCTTGCTAGTTTGGATATATGGGGGCCACTGAGCTTTGCGTCGAGAGGGATGCCAAGAAAAACAGTGGATTCAACAGGGCTCAGTTCTTCCCATTTAAAACACCCAGATTTTTAACATTAGTTGTTGTAAATTTAATACGTTTAGTTTTATTTCCGTTTAAATGTAGATTATTAACGTTAAACCAATGCACTAATGACGTTTAAGTTTAAAAATCAAGGAAGTATCATCAGCAAATAATACTATATCATGATTATCCCCTATAAGGGAAGGTAAGTCTTTAATATACACTAGAAATAGGAATGGGCCGAGAATCGAGCCCTAAGGGATACCCATTAGTAAAGGGTGACCCGGAAGAACTTTTACCATTGACAATAACTTTCTGCATTCTATTACTTAAATATGAAATAATTAGTTTAAGCGTTGTGTTCTTGACACCATAGTACTGTAGCTTCCTGACTAGTGTCTCATGGTCACCACAGTTGAAAGCCTTGGAAAGGTCACAAAATATTCCCATAGCATTCTCTGAATTCTCCCATGCACAAAAAATATGTTTAATAAGCTCAACTCCAGCGTCAGTTGTCGAGCGACCCTTTGTAAAACCAATTGATTTTATAAAGTAATTTATTAATATTAAAGAAACTTGACATCTGATCTAAAATTATTTTTCAAAAATTTTACTAAATTTTGCTAGTACAGAAATTGGTCTAAAATTGGCGGTTATAATGTACTACCAATTTAAATAAAGGTATGACTTTACTATCTTTCATTAAATCAGGATACACGCCAGATTCCACGTTTGTATTAAACATAGTGGTTAGATAAGGTGCTATTGTATATATTAAAGATAAAATAACTTTAACGAAATCCTCATAAATCTGCCGTTTTCTTAACATCTATAGTTTTAAAATATTTAACACTGCTCCTTGGATGCCTTAAGTTCTTGGAGCGCAAGCTGGTTGGTTCTCCATCCGGCGCGTCTTGGCGTTGCGAATATTTATTTTACTATTTATTTTAAATAATAAAAGAAAATCGATCGAAAACAGAAGGAGCAGAGTAATCTAATGTCGAGTTGTTGTTGTTTTTTTTTACTATTTACAAATCTCCAATCAAATTATTTACACTAATATTATAAAGAGGAAAGATTTGTTTGTTTGTTTGTTTGAATTGAATAGGCTCCGAAACCACTGGACCGATTTGAAAAATTAATTCACTATCAGAATCCTACATTATCCCTCATGAACATAGGCGATAGAATATTTTCAAAAAACTTCGTTAATGTAACTCAAGGTGTGAAAAAAATACCAAAAATAATCATTATATCGCGTACGCTGCGGAAACTATTGACAATAGAACAAAGTAATTTACTACAGTTATATACAGTACATCAATATGTACAAAAAAGTCTGCAATACCATATGTTTAACTATTACAGTTATGTCACAATAACTACTTTTCCATGTTAAAGTATGCAATAGTAACGCCGAAAATTCCTTATATCGCGTACGCTGCGGAAACTATTGACAATAGAGCAAAGTGATGTGCTTCAGTTTTATAGAGGACATCAATATCTACAAAAAAAAATCCGGGTACCATATGTCTAACTATTACAGTTATGTCACAATAACTACTTTTTCATGTTAAAATATGCAATAGTAATCCCGAAAAGTCCTTATATCGCGTACGCTGATCTACAAAAAAATCAGGGTACCATATGTCTAACTATTACAGTTATGTCACAGTAACTACTTTTTCATGTTAAAATATGCAATAGTAATCCCGAAAATCCTTATATCGCGTACGCTGATCTACAAAAAATCCGGGTACCATATGTCTAACTATTACAGTTATGTCACAGTAACTACTTTTTCATGTTAAAATATGCAATAGTAATCCCGAAAAATCCTTATATCGCGTACGCTGATCTACAAAAAAATCCGGGTACCATATGTCTAACTATTACAGTTATGTCACAGTAACTACTTTTTCATGTTAAAATATGCAATAGTAATCCCGAAAAATCCTTATATCGCGTACGCTGATCTACAAAAAAATCAGGGTACCATATGTCTAACTATTACAGTTATGTCACAGTAACTACTTTTTCATGTTAAAATATGCAATAGTAATCCCGAAAAATTCTTATATCGCGTACGCTGATCTACAAAAAAATCCGGGTACCATATGTCTAACTATTACAGTTATGTCACAATAACTACTTTTTCATGTTAAAATATGCAATAGTAATCCCGAAAAATCCTTATATCGCGTACGCTGATCTACAAAAAAATCCGGGTACCATATGTCTAACTATTACAGTTATGTCACAATAACTACTTTTTCTTCGAGCTATATGGCCGGACCATTACTTCTATAGCTTACTAATCCGTTGGGCTATGTCGGTTACTCTGGTTCTACTGCGGATATCCTCATTTCTAAGTTTATCACGTAGAGGAACCCCGAGCTTAGTCCTCCCCATAGCTCACTGAACGACCTTGAGCTTCCTCATAGGGTAAGGATATACCCCATAGCTTGCCTCACAATAATATAAGAGAGTGAATAGGCTTTTGTTAAGTCAGTGCGCTTCGCCATCTTCGGCTACACCACCACTTACCATCAGGGATTGTAGTTAAGCGCTGGCTTAGAATAAAAAATAACAAGGGGGATGTTTGCCATAAATACCACGCCTGACAGGCGAGTTGACAACCGCAGCTTTTTAATTTCTAATTGTTATTAGTAATACGCTGATGCCCACCTCCTGGTTTATTTGCCACTGTCGACATTCACGGGACGATATGGGGTAGTGAATATTCTTACACCACCACTACACAGTCAAACGGAATGCCTTGATATCAGCAAACTAGATCTCCTGTTTTTCTCACTTATCATACGAAACACAGCATCATTTTTTTATAGAATGGGTTTATGGGTTTTTTTTAGAGCCAACGGGCACACAGTCCACCTGATGTTAAGTGACATAATAGACATCTATATTTATCTTTGATTAAGAATCAAAATGCAGATGCTTAGTCACCCTGAGAACTACGACGGAATGCCTCGTTTCCAGTAAAAAGGCTCTCGGTTCTCTACACTCACCATACGAAATAGAGCAGCATTAAGCTGCTATTTTACGCTGGTATTCTGTGAGCGTGGTCCTTGCCCGGTCGAGCCGATCCATTCTTGCTACAACCATAATATAGCTGCAGCGTGTCTCTACCGCGTAAGAATTTTGCTTTAAGTTGTTGTTCTGTGATATAACCTCAAGGTTATCTAGGAAGCGTACTCTAATCCATTAAAAGTAACTCGTAAGTCTTTCAAAACTCTAAAAAGGTTTAGAATAAAATAATAAAATCAATAATCAATGGCAATATCTCAGTTCAAATACGCTTCTCTGAAGTGAATTGAGTCTCTTTATCTCGATTGTTTTGAATGAAAATTCACTAACTTCGCTATTGTTTTTAATGCAAATCTTTGTAATTTACTTTGATTCTGTGCTGATTTTACTTTTATCTTAAGACGCAGATAATAAAATAGTTAAGAAAATTCATCTTAACGCGGATACTAAACGAAACGCATTAGAGATTATATTAGAAGTAGCTGGGGTTTGTTTAATCATCTGAAACATTTTTTAGTGGACAAAGGATATTTCAATTTACACTGGTTGTGATTGCAGCATGATGTATTAGATCAGGGACTAAGCGCTCAATGTAACGCCACTTTTTGTGTAGTGGTCACATGGCGCGCGTTTATTCAGTGATACACGCGCCATAGATTAAGTTAGTTCTTTTCATTACCGTCACCTCCTTCTTAAAATATACTTATAAGTACAAGTTATTTCTAAGCCCGCCTCTTTAGAATCTTATTTTAATAATTGGTGCTTGTCATATCCCATATTACAGGACGTTTTTTAAACTTATCTATACACATTGTGGACATTCAGCAAAAAGACCAGAATCGCAAGAAGATGTCTCAACACGTCAATAACGCGCTCAACTGAACGGCAGTACAAAAAACCTATGATATCAAAGCTTGACGCACGTCGAAATGCATTAACAAGTGAACACTTAAGGCTAACTAGGAATAAAAACCGTGTAGTTTTATCCTGTATTCTGAAAGTGTCCTAAGTTTTTCATTACGCAAACAAACGGGGTTCGATCACTGCCGGCACCAATGAAATAGATAATTTACATTTTTAGTGCTGATTTACCACGTATGAAGTAAAACGTCATGGGAAATCTGCCTGCCCAAATGTCTGAGGCACTATAGATTTTGAGGACATGTTGTAAAGTCAGCCAAGCTGGACAAGTGCGGCGGACTAGTTGCTCCAAAACTTTCTCATGAATGAGAGGGGTGCTCAGCTGTGAGACGTACAACAGGCTGTATTAGGCGTAGGACCAACGGCTTCTTTTTTCATTGTGATACGTAAAACAGGCTGTACAAACACTTTAATTTTAATCTACTCTTTTTCTCTCTCGCTCTCTCTCTCTCTCTGTCTCTCTCTTTATCTCTCTCTAATCTTATACTGGCTACTTTTAATCGCATTCTTCGTTAATATCACCGATATTTTTGAAACGAGATGTGATTAAGATTCCGCGTAACACGATAATTTCTGACAAAATCTTGTAACGTAATTTTTTTTGAATATTACTGGTAGGAAAATCTGAAATTATCATTAATTTTAAAATTCACGGAAACTCAGTTGATTGAGGTTCAAGAATTGTAGCAGTGAGTTGAGCAGGGCGAGGGCTATGTGATTCTTATTACTCCTCAGCATAGTAAAGGTGTTGCGGTCGTATCCCGTACAGAAATCCTGTAACCTTCGTCAACGTCGGGAGCGACCACCAGGTTTTAGTCGGTGTGTAACATAACCTGCCTACCTCCTGTAAAGCGTTCGATTATTCATCCACGAGAATTCCCCCGCGTAAACGAGGCCAGCATTTGTTATTTGTGGCAGATACTCCAGGACAATAATGTTCGACGAAGGACTCAAGTTATGTTGCAATAATAATGATTCATTTCATATGACTACCTATATCCGGTAAGGACCAATCAACTATTATTAAGTTATAAAAAAACCTTTTAATATTCTGATAACTGTTTCAATATTATGCTGATCTAATTATTTCCATGGGTCATTTAACAATCAATTCCAATGCTAGAGTAAGATTAATTTATCGACGAGATTTTTCTATTTCTAGCGCAAATACTCCTCGCTCAAGTAGATTGAGACCAGGGATTTATGCTGCTTGAAAAGAAAATTAATAAATCGAATTTCATAGTTATATTTTTGCTCCTTATTTACTAGCTACCCGCCTAGGCTTTGTCTGCGTGGGATTTATTAATATGGCCTAATTTAGATTTAAGATATCTTAAAAAATTATTTAATTTAATTCTATAAATTTTACTAAGTATATTAAAAAAAATCTCCAAATTTTTCGGATATAATATAGCCTAGATCACTCATGGCATTACTATCTATCTGTTCGTGAAGTGTCATTATAATCAGTTCAACCATTTCGAAGATTAGCCCGAGCAGACGGAGAGACAGAATCAATTTCAAAAATTTTGTTACTCGTGTATGTTAATGGTCCCCTCAACTCAATGAAAAACAGTTATTCAGATATATTTATGTGTATAGATCTATAGATGAATGTAAGTAGGCTTAAACAATCCTAATAACGTTGACATAATTGAAAACTACGTGTTTTCTTATTGTAATCAAGAGTGACAAGCGAGCACAGTTTATATTGAGTACTACTAAAAACGTTCCATATATTTTAGCTCTTCTGTATTTTTCCTTCATCAACCTGTGTGTGTCGACTGTTGTCACGCTTGGCGGACTGATTCATGTATGCAGACTTATCGCGTCTTTGACGATGCTAGGTCGGTTCTGCGTATTTTATGTGGGATACTTGTAAAATATGGTAATACCACCAGCAATCAGCCATTATTTGTAACTAGGTGGTAGGACACCTTTTATCCTTTTTCTGCCACCAAAAAGCAACCGGTTTAAAAATTGTAGAAAGCCAGTTTATTTACATTCCGTGAGACATCACATTTTAGTTCTCAGAGGTGTTAACGCATCTGCGGCCTGCTTTGTTTGAAGTTGGTTGCAAATGTCCACGGGCTGCAGTAGCCACTTACAATCATGTGGACTGTAAGTTCGCTTGTCTCTTAAATTTTATACGATATACAAATACGAATTGATACGAGTTATAAAAAAAATGTAGAGTTATAAAGTATATATACAAACATAATGGCACCAACACTTTTGTATAGTCCAACAAATAAAGTGAAGAACGTTTGAGATTATCTTTCAGAGCTTGAGGCTGTTTCCCCGAGGAAATCAGCCTTAGTGTTGCTGACTCGGATTTCTTTGAAGGTGTTTATAACGTTCCATATATCCTATAATAGATGAAATTTACTTTATCATTAAGTTCTCTTTAATCACATTTTACGTAAAGTTACAAAGACAAATATTATATAGTCAAGTTTAAATAATTGTCAGCAGCTTTTTCTTAATAAAACTAAAAAATAAAAAACTGCGGATGCTAACTCACCTGCCAAGCGAGGCAAATATGGCAAATATCCCCCTTATGAGGCAATCTATGTTCAGCAGTGGATTTTGATAGACTGTAATGATGATGATTTTTTTTTGTTTATTGATCCACCAACATTTGTATCATTCCTTACATGCTATTCCCGTGTAGTGGCGGGTTAGAATACCCATTACCCCATATCTTCCCGTGGGTGTCGTAAGAGGCGACAGAGGGAAACTGAGGCAGAAGATGGGCAGCAGCATCTTTCTGATAACAGCAAATAATAAAAAAACTGCGGTTGCCAACCCGCTCGCCAAGCGTGGCAACTACGGCAATATCCCCAATGAAGAAAGTTACGAAGAAACGGCCCCAGTCCCGGCGGCCCCGCTATTCCTGGCTACGGTGGCGACCATGGTAACGGCGGGGCAGGGGTGCTAAGAATCTCCGGTGGAGGTTCGGTTGCCACCTACGACGACTCGACCTGGCAACTTATAACGCACGCACTCTGAGGACTGACGAGAAGATCCTGGAGCTGGAAGAAGAGATAGACAAGTTGCGCTGGAATATTATAGGATTATCCGAGGTCCGAAGAGAGGGGGAGGACACGGTAATCCTCGAATCCGGCAACTTGTTCTATCACCGGGAGGCGACCATCTGTCCCAAGGAGGTGTCGGATTTATCGTCCACAAGTCTCTCGTTAACAACGTTGTAAAATTGGGAGTGTGTCGACGAGGGTTGCGTACCTTATACTCAGAATCACCAAACGGTATTCGCTGAAGGTCATACAGGTTTACGCACCAACTTCGGCACACCCCGATGAGGAGGTGGAGGAAATGTATGAGGATATCTCTAGAGCCATGCATTCCTCTAAAACCCACTATACGGTGTTAATGGAGACTTCAACGCAAAGCTAGGCACAAGAGAGAACGGTGAGCTGAAAGTAGGAAATTCGGATTAGGGCAACGGAACCCATAAGCCAGCAGCTGGCCGACTTCATGGAGAAAGAGGACTCTTTATGATGAACTCTTTCTTCCAGAAGCGGCCCCACAGGAAGTGGACCTGGTCGAGCCCCGACGGTTCGACAAAAATGAGATTGACTTCATTATGACGACTAGACGCCAACTGTTCAGTGATGTCTCAGTGATCGCGAGGGTGAAAACTGGTAGCGATCACCGAATGGTTAGAGGCACACTGAACCTAAACGTTGTTGAGAGGTGTCGTCTAATGAAGTCAACGCTCCGTCCCCCTCGTGCTCTAATCCAAAGTCCCGAAACCTTTCAGCTCGAGTTATAAAACCGTTTTCAGTGCCTAGAAGATTGCAATGCAGTGGACGATATGAATGACAAGCTCGTGGAAACTGTCCATGCGGTCGGAGCTAAGTTTTGTAAGACCCGCCGCAGAAGAACACAAAACTCTCCGATCACACTCTTAATCTCATGGCTGTTAGACGGGAAATGAAGCTGCAATCTTCAGTAGATTTGATAGCATACAGGCAACTGAACAGACAGATCTCCAAATGCATGCGGCGGGACTTGCGCAACTTCAATACAGCTCGTATTGAAGAAGCGATCGAGCGGAACCAGGGCTCCAAAGTCTTTGCCAGAGATCTGTCTGCCAGAAAGAGCCAACTGTCGAAGCTGAAGACCGAGTGTGGCAGCGTCGTTTCCGGGACACCTGAGATTTTTAGTGAGATTGAGAGGTTCTATGGGCAGCTGTACACATCATCGTTGGAGCCACACGCAAGTGTGAGTAACGATCCAAGAGCGAGTCTTATCCGACACTATTCCGATGATATCCCGGACGTCAGTCTGAGCAAGATTAGAATGGCTCTCCAGCACCTTAAAACGGCAAGGCCCCAGGCGAGGATGGAATTACAGCGGAGCTTCTGAAAGCGGGTGGAAAACCGGTACTTGAAGTCCTTCAGAAGCTCTTTAATTCCGTCCTACATGGTGGCACTACACCGGAGGCGTGGAGCAGAAGTGCGGTGGTCTTGTTCTTCAAGAAAGGCGACAACGCTCTTGAAGAACTACAGACCGATTTTCTGAGCCGCGTCTACGTGCTGTTTTCGAGTCATTACGAATCGTCTCGCACGCAGACTCGACGACTTCCAGCCTCCCGAACAAGCCGAGCCTGAAAAGTTTTTAGCACCACAGACCACATACATGCCTTCGGCAAATTGTACAGAAGTCCGAGGAGTACAATTTGCCACTATGTCTGGCGTATGTGGACTATGAGAAAGCTTTGATTCCGTCGAAATTTATGGTGCTGCAGTCCCTTCAGCGGTGCCAAGTTGACTGTCGGTATATCGAAGTGCTGAAGTGCTTGTACAGTAGGGCTACGATGGCTATCCGAGTACAGAACCAGAGTACAAAACCTATCCAACTGCAGAGAGGTGTAAGACAGGGTGACGTTATATCCCCGAAACTCTTCACCGCTGCATTGGAAGACGTTTTCAAGCTTCTGGACTGGAAAGGATACGGCATTAACATCAATGGCGAGTACATCACTCACCTTCGATTTGCCGATGATATAGTCCTTATGGCAGAATCGCTGGAGGACCTAACCACTATTGACTCAATAGTGCCTCCCAACGGATAGGTCTTAAGATGAACATGGACAAAACAAAGATCATGTTTAATGTCCATGTCACACCTATGCCGGTAGTTGTTGGGAGCACTAAGCTCGAAGTTGTTGACGAATATGTTTACCTGGGACAAATAGTCTGACTAGGTAAGTCCAACTTCGACCGAGAGGTCAATCGACGGATTCAACTCGGCTGGGCAGCGTTCGGGAAATTACGGCACATCTTCTCGTCAGGTATACCTCAAAACTTGAAAACGAGGCTGTACAACCAGTGCGTGTTGCCAGTGATGACCTACGGAACTGAGACGTGGTCCTTCACTGCTGGCCGGATGAGGAAGCTCAAGGTCGCTCAGCGAGCTATGGAGAGGGCTATGCTCGGGGTCTCACTGCGTGATAAACTTAGAAATGAGGATATCCGCAGTAGAACCAGAGTGACCGACATAGTCCAACGGATTTGTAAGCTGAAGTGGCAATGGGCCGGCTATAGCTCGAAGAACCGACAACCGATGGGGAAAAAGGTTCGAGTGGCGGCCTGTACCGGCGGACGAGTGTAGGGCGTCCCCCACTAGATGGAGTGACGACCTGGTAAGACATGCAGGAAGTCGATGGATGCGGGTGGCTCAGGACCGTGCTTTGTGGCATTCCTTGGGGGAGGCCTATGTTCAGCAGTGGACTTGTGAAGGGCTGTAATGATGATGATGATGATGATTACATGCTATTTAAATATAATGAACCGATAAGAACTAAAACATACAAATAATTACAGGCGGATACCACATGCAAATAACTATCTCAGCACTGTGTAACTTTATTTGTAGGATAAAAAAATAAACAATTGATAACGATATGAAGTACTAAAAATATATAGAAGCGGAAAGAAAAGCAAATGTTTTATAGAATATTACAAGAGATGGTCTCTTGATGTGCGACGGAGCTTGTTAGGAGGGTCGAAAAATATATCGATTGTTTCGCTAAATTTGTTAACAATTTTACTCATTCTAGCAGTTGGAGAATTGGAGCCAAACACTGTTCTACGATGAGGTGTATTCAATGGTGTAATCTTAGGAGCAAAACGCTGATAACGAAAGGGAACGCACAAATTAAATTTACTTAAAATTTCAGGACTGTAAATAACGCCACTAATATTTTTGGAAGCAAAAATTAAATCAATAAAATTCCTGCGGTTTTATAATATCCCTGCGGTTTTTTAGAGAAATCATTTTGAAATAGACCAAGTTACTTTCATATGATACACGCTTCTTATAACTTCTAAACCCACGTGAGTAAGACAAATGTCTTATGAATCTTTTTTGGATCCACTCGACTCTCAGTGCATGTGTAGCATAATGAGGTCTCCAGACTACAGCACAGTATTCTTATATAATTCTTACCAAACTGTTAAACAAAAGAATTTTAATTTAAGAGTTTCGAAAGACTTTGATATTTCTTATTACAAAACTCATCATCCTAGATGCACGTTTAGTAATGTTTTCAATCTGAGGCACAAAAGTTATTTTTTTTTATCGAAAATAGCCCCTAGGTCTCTAATTTGGTCTAACTGCTGTATATTATTATCTCCAATGTGATAGCTATAATCGATAGTGTTACTTTTTCTCGCGTTTGCTAATGTCATTCACAAAACATTTACTAATGTTTAAGTGCAAACGATTTACTTTGCACCATTCTATCAATTGATCTAAATCATTCTGTAGCTTCACTGTATCATTCTCTTCCGTAATCATATTGCAAATTTTTAAATCATCCGCATACAAGTACGCAATTCTGGAATTTCATTAACGAACACTCCAAACAGAATCGGTCCGAGATGTGACCCTTAGGGCACACCGGAATTAATATTTTTTCAATCCTGACTGATATCCATTCACTACTACAAAAAAGGCTCGGTCATTTAAATATGATTTTAGCTAATTTAACAAACTACCATAGGCAGCTAATTTTCGAACCAATATATCATGTGGGATCCGATCATGATGATGGTGATGTTTAGGTGGTCGCATTTCTACACCGTGAGCTAGTAGAGGTTAGTCCTCATGATGGAATGCTCCATCACTAGTTAAAAGAGTCTTCGGTTCTCGTCACTTCACAACAAAATAATATGCTATTTAACACTGCTATTCTTTACGAGCGCGGTTCTTCCTCGATCGAGCCGACACCCAGTAGTGCTGCAGCTATAATACGCCGTATAACACGTTCGTAGGCACTCCATCATCAACATCATCATTACAGCCCATCACAAGGCTACTGCTGAACAAGGGCCTTCCCCAAGGACCGCCTCAATGCTCGGACTTGAGCCACCCGTGGGCAGTTACTTTATAATAATTAACTAATTTAAGTTACTCCTCCTAGTAAGAGATGCAGGAAGTCGATGGATGCAGGTGGGTCAGCACCATGATTTTTGGAAATACTTGGAATAGTCCTATGTTCAGTAGTGGACTTGTGATAAGCTGTAATAATGATGATTATGATAATTAGGTTACTCCATAGATAAATATATTATATTTACCACAAGTTTATTATGTCAACTAAATTATGTAATTGATTGATTTGTAATAATGACATAAAAAGTGATATATATTTAACAAAAAGTATAATTGTATTGATTAATCTGCTAAATTTCATATATATATATTTTCTTCACCCTATGAAAGGTACAAACGCAAACATTATCTGTACAAATCTCAAGTACCCTTTTGTTACGATTGTAGCATTTCGCTAAGCATTCCAGTCTTCTTCATCATTCCAGACTTCTTCATACATATTCTGAAATAACAAGCAATTAGAAAATAATTAAAATAAAAATAAAAAATTTTTAGTAAGCAAAAGCTGTTTAATAAGGATTATTATATTATTAAAGAGTAAATGATTGATAATAACCCCTGGGAATGAAGTAATCGCTACCATGCTGTTTCTAAATGTGTCCATGCTTAACTGTATATAGTTTATTGTAAATAAATTGAAAAGTCTTGCAGATTTTGTCCAGGACTGAGGGTCTTTTCCGAACCAGTGAACAATTTAAATTACTTTCAATAATTATTCTTGTAATCTATATTGAATAAAATGATTCTATTGTATTCTAGTGAACAGGTGCTGCTTGTATGGGCTGGCATGCTCGAGTTTCAGAACCCATCCAGACGAGCTCCGAAATAGAAAAGGGTTGTAATTACGATACTTTTTTTATGCACTCGTACATGTACCATATTTATAATTTACATAATATCTTCTTTCATCTAACTAGGATTTTAGATATATTAAAAAGTGGTGCTAGTATTAAAGTGTGTGCGTGTGTGTGTGCGTGTGCTTTCGTTTCTTAGTTTGTGACTGGGTTAGTAATTACATTTGATTTGGTTAATTAGATAGGATTAGTAAGTAGCTTTTCAGTGTAGCCAGATAGTTATTTTATTTTTGCGTTTAATTAGTCTTATTAACGTTAAATATAGGAATAATATTATTGACTTTATTGTATAAAAAACTTCAAAGGTGACAAAAGAAACGTTTAGATAATTTGGTGGATAGAGTTATATGACAGCGGTCCATGGGATTAAAACGCCTTTTACCTCGGGAGATTGAGGGATTGTATTTTAGTAGAGTATGTTGTTTTAGTAAGGTTCTTTGTATAAACAGTTGTCTCACAGTTAATATTTTCAACTCTTTATATAGGAGCTCTGTAGGATAGCGATACGGCAGTGAAAAAAAGACCTTTTTTAAATAATAATAACGTTTATTAGCAACCAAATTTTTCTAGATACAAAGGAGCTCTGTCTCCTGAACTAGGTTATCACCTGTATCTCAGGAAACAGTGCCTTCCCTAATTCTTAGTTCTAAGTCTATATTCGGTAAGTACATATTATAATGATTCATTATTCCTTAATTAATATTATTTTATGTGTGTGTGTGTGCGTGTGCGTGTGTGCGTGCGTGCGTGTGCGTGTGCGTGTGCGTGTGCGTGTGCGTGTGCGTGTGCGTGTGCGTGTGCGTGTGTGTGCGTGTGCGTGTGCGTGCGTGCGTGTGCGTGTGCGTGTGCGTGCGTGTGCGTGTGCGTGTGCGTGTGCGTGTGCGTGTGCGTGTGCGTGTGCGTGTGCGTGTGCGTGTGCGTGTGCGTGTGCGTGTGCGTGTGCGTGTGCGTGTGAGTGTGAGTGTGCGTGTGCGTGTGCGTGTGCGTGTGCGTGGGCGTGTGCATATGTGCGTGAGTGTGTATGTCTATGTTAGTCTGTGTGTGTGTGCGTATTTTAATAGTGTGTTAATGATTGTATTTTAATTTAATATTGTAAGAAGATTATCAGTTTGGCCATAATCAAGATCTTGCAGCCATTTCAGTACATATTTTTTTAATCTATAGGTACTTAGAGTTATAAGGCTAACAATATTCTCGGTGGGAATTTTATTATAAATATATGGTGCTATGAAATTGTAGTGTCGTTGCATAAAGGTGGTTTTGGTAAAGGGTATGGGGCACCGTAATTTTCTTTTACTGGTTCGTGGTAGTGAATAGGCAGTTACACGGTGGTATCTCAGGAGAGCTTGAGTTATAAACAACTTGCGAACTGAAAGTACCTGAGTCTCGTTGTAGACTTTATTAGTAGGATGTCGGTATGGTAGGTGCATTAATACCTTTAATATTGCTCTTTGCACATGTTCAAGTTGAATCATTGTTGTTTTCGGTGCGCCACCTCACGTCGTCACAGAATAATTAATGATACTTTGGCAGAGCGCTTTATAAGTTTGAATAAGATTTTTTTTACTAGCGACTGTACTTAATCGTCTGAAAATATATATAAGTTTTCTAACCTGAGAACAGACACTAATGATCTGTTCTTTCCAGCTCAAATTATCGTCTACTTGAACACCTAGATATCTGGTACATCTGGCTCTGGTTAATGTGCTACATTAACCAGAGCTTTGGCTAGAAAGCTTTCCATTACATGGTAAAGAATGTTGTGTAGTAGTAAAGTCTTGAGCTGGACCTGAAGTTGCAGACCTCGAGAAGCAGAGGTATTTGGTTTTTGAAATATTTAATGTAAGCAAGTTCTTCGTTCTTCTCTAACCAGGCTGAGACATTCTCCAAACAGGGTTCTGCAAAAGTTTGTACTTGTTTCCAACTCTGACTATGAAATAGTAAGACTGTGTCATCAGCGAATATTAGCACATCCGTATTGGATGTTAATGCGTTTGGAAGACTATTAATATACGCCAAGAAGAGAGTCGGGCCTAATGTACTACCCTGTGGAATTCCGAATCCATAGGTTAAGGCGTCACTCAGGTCTTTATTTACTCTGACGTATTGCTGTCTACCCGCCAAGTAACTCCGGAACCATTGGTGTACATGACCGCGGATACCCAAGCCCTCTAGTTTTGACAATAGTATCGGAATTGATACTGTGTCAAAAGCTTTTACCAGGTCAAGAAAAACGCCAGTGACCTTCTCTCCTCTATCAAAATAATTGTGAATTAAAGATGTCAACTTCAATAAGGCGTCATCCGTCGATCTTCTTTTGCAAAACCCATACTGAAAATCAGTTAACAGTTTGTTTTTTTCTAAATAATTAATCAGCCTAATGTTGACCAATCCTTCCACAATTTTTGACATGGTAGACAGCATAGAAATCGGTCTATAGTTAGAGACATCTTGTTTGTCCTCCGTTTTAAAAATTGGAGACACGATAGCTGTTTTAAATAAATCAGGAAATATTCTTTGTTCTAAACTAAGATTACAAAGGTGTGCAATTGGATAAACAATGTATTCCTTTGCTAGTTTGACAAACCTAGTGGGAATGCCGTCATGACCTGGTGCACTGTCAGATTTTAGTTTATTTATTATTTTATTAATTTCATAAGGGTCTGTGGGTACGAAAGACATAGAGTGAAGCTCCGTTTTTTTGAGATTCTGTAGGATGATATCCGCCAGATTTTTACCAATAGTTGTAAAGTAGGTATTAATTTTGTTTAATGATTCTTTTGTAGTGCTCCCAATCTTAAGCAACTCTGGGGGCACTTCGTTTTTCGTTTTCATATTGCATATGTCCTTTATCACATTCCAGGTCTTTTAAATATTTTTCATACTTTTTAGTAGTTCCTTTTGATAATACTGCTGCTTCAAAGATTTTATTATTTTATTGCAAGTATTCCTATATTTTATATATGTGTTAATTGTATCATCATTCGGTCGTAGTTTGGCCTTTTTATGCAACTTATCTCTTTTGCGAATTGATCTCACAACGCTTATCGTAATCCAAGGCTTAAGAGGTGCTTTCTTTTTGGATATGTACCTAGTGCTTGTGCACTCGTTAATAATATTTGTAACAATATTGACAAGATGTTCCGCAGTTTGGTTTACATCACGCAACGTATAATAGTTTGACCAGTCTGTGACACTGAGATTATTTAACGCCCGGGCGTAGTCTAGTACCTGTTTGGTGTGTGTTTTTTATCTTCGACAATCGAGTATTTTTTATTTGTAATAGAATAAGACTGTGATCTGTTAATGGTGGAAAAACCATGGTTTGTCATTTTTCAGTCGTTTTTATCATAAAATGATCGAGACAGTTGTTAAGCCTCGTTGGATGTGTAACACCTTGTTCTAAGCCATGAGTAGCTAATATGCACAGATATTCATTTAATTGATTATTGTCAATGTCCAAAGACATCGTATTAATGTTTATATCACCTGTAAATATGACGTGCCTGTTAGAGGATTTTTGCAATAAGCTATCTAAGGATTCTAGATATCGTCGAGGGTTAGCGTAACAAGGTGGTCTATATGAACAGATAACCGAAAATCTATCAACATCAAGTACAAGGCAGTTACCCTCTATTAAATCTGGTTCAGAGGCGATAACTGTAAAGACCTTACGAACATATACCCCTATGCCATCATTCTGGTTTAAAAGTTTCTTAGAGTAATATACACTGTAACCAATAATATTTGGAAGAGGCATATCCTTTCTTGACCAGCATTCGGTTAAAACTATCATATCCATTGTTTTATCAAGTGCCGATAAAAAAGCCAATAACAGATCGAAGTTGCGGTTTATACTACGTAAGGATGCAAAAAGATTCGGAACCATCATCACATTGCAAAAGTTGTGAGCACTGCGACACATCGTCAATCAGAGTACAGTTGGCTTTATTAATATCCAAGTCAGATGTAATATTATTATTAAAGGGATTGAATTTTAATACTATAAATACATAGTTTCATATCTTTGCCATTTTTTTTTATTTGCGATTTGGTAATTAGTAGCAAACGTCAAAGCGTCGTGAAAATGGTATACTAATATAACAGCATAAATAACAGTTCGTTTTGAAATGAACACTTGCTTTACAATATGTAAATGTTTATAAATTATATATTTTAGTGAGATATATATAAAAAGATGTGTAACATTGTGTGGTGTGTGGTAGTAGTAGTAGTAGTATTTTGTTTTAGTGTACATAAGAATATAATTTTGCTTTTCAAAATGTAGTAACCGGCCTGTAAAAAAACAGAATATTGTATAACTAACTTTTATCAAATTAAACTTATTTTCTACTGTAAATACTAACTTGAGCATGCAAAAAATTAAAACTAATAGTCATTTTTCTCTGAGTTTTTGCAGATCAGCTTCGCAATCAATACGAATTTGTTACATACCTTCTTCTTTTCTTAAGTATATGCGTCCAAACGAAACCCAGTAGAACGTATATTTATGTTCCTTTGCAAATTCTCTACTCATGTAAAACAGCTTTCTAGCGTTCGCTGTCAAGGTTTCTGTTACATATGGTGTACGAGACTGATTAATTTTTAAGTGGGTAGTATTTAATTTAATATTTGCGTTTTCCTTAGTAAATGATTTTACTGCTGAGATAATGTATGTGATGACAATTATAGGCTTATAGTTATCTGCCTTAGTATTTACCCTAAATATATCTCTTATTCCTTGCTTTTTTATTTCTACATTTAATACATTACCAATATTTTGGACAATGTTAACTGAATCATCCGCTGTTTCCGTCTTTAGTTGTTTTGGTATATTCCGAATCTCTATAGTGGAACATTTTTGAGTTCTCTCCATGGATTCTATCTTATTTTCGAGTTCGCGAATAAATTTTAGTTGTTCTCGTTTTTCTTTATCAAGTGCAGCAATTTTTTCCCCTAACTCATCATATTTACTGCTCATAAATTTCACGCTTGTGTGTAGTTCTTTATATTCGTTACGAAGCTCGTTTATTCGTCGTAATTCGTATGAATTGCCTCCATCTTATTATCTTGAGAATCCTTCCAAGAGTTCAGGGTGCTAAGGATATCTACTTTAAATGCCTGTAGCTCCTCTTTGAAGTCTTGATCATGTTTACGTTTAGTTGCACGCGTGCTCATGTTATTGGAGAAATTTCCTAGATCAGAATCTTCTTTATAGGTAGAAATGTTGGGTTCGGAGCCACCATGATATGGTGGTTACCCAGATTCCGTCGTCCTTTAAGATGGCTCCCTGCGTTCTCTCCAATTGAAGCATTTTAGATTTTGGAGCACCGCCCCAGGAGGTTATACCATATGTTAACAGAGATTGGGCCAAGGCGTAGTAGACGGATTTCTTTAGTTTTTCGTCAGCCACGTCTCTTTATTTTAAATACATATATAAGTTTACGCAACCTGTTATTAAGGGTATTAATGTGTTCATGAAAACGTAGAGTGCTATCAATTATGACTCCTAGATATTTTACATTAATAAAAAAATAAAGAAAATTAATAAATCCAATTTCATAGTTATATTTTTTGCTCCTTATTTACTAGCGACCCACTTTGGCTTAGTCTGCGTGGAATTTATTAATTATATTTATTATATAATTTAATATATTTAGATTTAAGATAATCTTCAAAAACTATTTATTTCATCCTATAAATTTTACTATATTTTTTTAAAAAATCTCGAAGATTTTCGAATAAAATATAGAATAGATCACTCATGGCATTACTCTTTATATGTTCGTAAGTGTCATTATAATCAGTTCAACCAAAGATTAGCCCAAAAAAATTCCGAAGATTAGCCCAAACAGACGGACAGTTGTTGATGTTTAAAAATGTTAATACTCGTGTATGTAAATAGCTCCCTTAGCTCAATAAAAAAAAAAGTTTCAGATATATTTCTATGTATAGATCTATAGATGAATGGGAGTTGGTTTAAATAATTCTAATAACATTGACATAATTGAACACTACGTGTTTTCTTATTGTAAAAAAGAATGACAAGCGAGCACAGTTTAAATTGAGTACTACTAAAAATGTTCCATGTATTTTAGCTCTACTTTTTCCTTCATCAACCTGTGTGTGTCTACTGTTGTTACGCTTGGCGGACTGGTTCATGTACGCAGACGACTCGGGTCTTTGCTCCATAAGTTGGTTCTGCTTATTTTATGTGTGGGATACTTGTAAAATATGGTAATACCACCAGCAATCAGCCATTATTTATTACTGGGTGATAGGACTCTATTTATCCTTTTTCTGCCACCAAAAAGCATTGCTTGCATTGCTGTGAACTGGTTAGAAAATTGTAGAAAGCTAGTTTATTTACAGGCCGAGAGCGAGAATTAGCTCACTGTGTAGAAATGCGACCAACTAATAATCGTTATTACAGTCTAACAAAGTTCACTGCTGAACATAGTAGGTGTATTCATGGATTGCCTCGTGTAGGGGGATATTTGACATATATGCCTCGCTTGGCAGGTGACTTAGCAACCGCAGTTTTTTTATTTTTTAGTTTTTATTAGAAAGAAGCTGCTGTCAATCCCTTAAACTTGACTATATAATATTGTCTTTGTAACTTTACGCAAAAATGTGATTTAAGAGGACGCAATGATAAAGTAAATCTAATCTATTATAGGGTATATGAAACTGTTATAAACACCTTCAAAAAAATCCGAGTTAGCAACACTAAGACTAATTTCCTCGGAGAAATAGCTTCAAGCTCTGAAAGATAATCTCAAACGTTCTTCACTCTATTTGTTAAAATATGCACAAGTGTTGGTTATATGTTTGTATCAATTCGTATTCGTATATCGTATAAAATTGAAGAGACAAGCGAACTTACAGTCCACCTGATTGTAAGTGACTACTGCAACCCGTGGACATTTGCAACCAACTTCAAACAAAGCAGGCCGCAGTTCGTTGACACCTCTGAGGACTAAGGTGGAATACTCCATCACTAGTAAAAAGAGTCTTCGGTTCTCGTCACTTCACAGCATACATAATATGCTATTTAACGCTGGTATTCTTTACGAGCGTGGTTCTTCCTCGATCGAGCCGACTCCCAGTGGTGCTGCAGCTATAATACGCTGCAGTCTGGCTCTAACCACATACATAGGCACGTTCGTAGGCACTCCATCATCAACATCATCATTACGGCCCATCACAAGGCTACTGCTGGACAGAAGCCTTCCATAAGTACTGCCTTAAAGCACGGACTTCAGCCACCTGTAGACAGTTATTTTATAATAATTAACTAATTTAAGTTACTCCTCTTAGTAAGAGATACAGGAATGATTTCTTATATTTACGCGAACACTACACATTGAATAAAACTATTTTTACAGATTTTATCGCGTTTAATTTAACTAATTTTGATTCCCGACGTTTCAGGTGCTTTACAGCACTCATGGTCACGGGGGGGACTGAGGTGTTTGACGTCCTAATGTCATAGTTAGCCCAGCTACCTTCAGTTTTTTGAATATTAATTTTTGGTCCGATCTACGCAGAAAAAAAACAATGTGGGAAAGGAAGATTTAGAGGCCATACGTCAAGACATTTCGTCCTTGTTACGTCGAAGTTCAGTGCCGAAACTAAATCTACCCAAAGACGAGATTAAAGCATTGTACAACTTACGCAACAGACCAGAGCTCACGATTCTCTGTGCAGATAAAGGAAATGCTACGGTAGTAATGGATACGTCAGATTATAATTCTAAAATACAACAACTTTTATCGGACGAAAGTACGTACGAAAAGGTCAAAACAGACCCTACAACCAATGTGCTTAAAACAACAAGCGATCTGTTAAAGAATTACTCGAAAAATTAGATCTCGACGTAAATTGATAATACCACCATGTACCAAACCACCGAGGTTGTATGGGTTACCAAAATACACAAACCAAACGCTCCACTACGTCCTATAGTGAGCCAGATCGACTCACCAACTTATAAATTGGCTCAACACTTGGCAAAAGTTCTGTCACCGCTGAGAGGACAAACCAGAGCACACACGAAGGATTCGTACCATTTTGTTAGTGAGATAAAAGACCTACATCTCGCTGACAATGAAACTATGATCAGTTTTGATGTTCAGTCACTATTTACATGCTTACCTATTGAAGACTGCATCTCAATTGTAACCAGGAAGCTAGAAGAATACAACATGCCTACAGAATATGCATTACTACTAAAACACTGCCTTATATCTGGCTCTCTATTGTGGAAGGAGGAGTTCTGCAAGCAAGTAGATGGCGTAGCAATGGGTTCACCCGTATCTCCCATAGTCGCCGACATTTTCATGGAGGACTTTGAGGAGAAAGCTCTTCTTACTGCTCCTGTATATCCAAGATTCTACAAGCGGTACGTATACGACACTTTCACAATTTTACCATCTGACAAAGTAACTGCATTTTTAAACCACCTTAATTCCATAAATTCTAAAATACAATTCACAATGGAGTTAGAGGCAAACAATTCTTTAGCTTTCCTAGATGTTTTAGTCATCCGAAATCCTGATAACACTATTGGTCACACTGTGTATAGGAAAAAGACCAATACCAACCGATATTTAAATGGTGAATCGCACCATCATTCATCACAGTTAGCTACCGTTGGAAAATCTGTTTCAGAGAGCACGAGGATCTGTGACAGAAAACATCTGGCCACCGAGCTTCAGCACGTCGAGCAAGTATTGCAAGACAACAAGCTTCGGTCCTGCGCCTACGTCACAGTGACCGAGTGAAGCCGGCCACAGTCGAGCGTGTGCCTGCTGTACTACCCTATGTCAGAGGAGTCACAGACAAGGTTGGCTACATTTTGAAGCGAGCTTCTATTAAAACATACTTCAAGCCGCCGAAGAAGATTAGTAAATTTTTACCATCCGTCAAGTGTAATATCCTCTACAAGATGCAGGAGTGTACAAGCTTGATTGTGAATGTGGTCTCTTACATAGGACAAACAAAAGATCCATTAAAATCCGCGTGAAAGAACATATAGCTGACGTGAGGCACCGACGCTCTGGGAAGTCTGCAGTCTGTGAACATGTTCAAGATCGTCCCCGCCATTACATCAGATTTGATAGACCACAAATCCTCGCAAAAGAACACCGATTCCTACCAAGGATGATACGCGAGGCTATTGAAATTAAAAAACATCCTAATTTCAATAGAGAAGATGGATGGGTGCTGCCATCTGCTTGGGATCCTATAATTAACAAAATTAAATCCAAACCCAAGCATACCACTGCAAGACTTCAAGGTACTGTAAGCTCATTCTGCGTAGATCGGACCAAAAATTAATATTCAAAAAACTGAAGATACAGGAAGTCGATAGATTCAGGTGGCTCAGCACCGTGCTTTTTGGAAACCCTTGGGATTGTCCTATGTTCAGTAGAGGACTTGTGATAAGCTGATATATAACTTGTGATGATGATGATGATGATTACGTTACTCCATAGGTAATTATATATTTACCAAAAGTTTACTTTGTCAACTAAATTATGTAATTGATTCATTTATTTTAATGATATGAAAGTGTTTTATTTAACAAAAAGTATAATTGTATAGATTAATCTGCTAAATTTCCTTTATATGTTTTTGCTTCACCCTATAAAAAATACAAACGCAAACATTATCTGTACAAATCCCAAGTGCGCTTTCGTTACGGTTGTAGCATTTCAATAAGCATTCCAGACTTCTTCATACATATTCTGAAATAAAAAGCAATTAGAAAAATAATTAAAATCAAAAAAAAAATATTTTTATTATGCAAAAGCTGTTTAATAATGATGTATTTCTTGTGGCGTGCTAATTATATAAATAAATAAATAAATAAGCAATATTATATTATTAAAGAGTACATGATTGATAATAACCCCTGGGAATGAGTTTCTAAATGTTGTCACCTCCGAGGACTAAGATGGAATGTCTCACAGCCTGTAACTATACTGACTCTCAATACCCTTCAAACCGGAACACAGCAGTGCAAGCACGGCTACTTGACGGCAGTAGTAGAGAAGAGCGTGGTACCCACCCAGACGGGCTCCACTCAGTAGTACATTTTTCCATTCTCAAACATAAGTACTAATGATTAATTTTACCAGTTTCTGTTAAGGAGATATCCTTTTTCTGCATACCAAATTAATTGTCATGACGTCCCAAATACCTTAAAAAATGTGTACTTCGTTCAGGAATTTTTCTCAACATTCACCGACCTCCGCGCGCGCAAGTCGTCGCAGAAGACTGTTTTATTATCAACCGCTCAAGTCATTGCATATGACGCTAAGTGAGAGAAACAAATAATTCGCATATTATTAGACTCCGCGTCTCAAAGCCATTTTTTAACTAAGGAATGCTGTCATCGGTTAGGCGTCCAACAACACGATATGAAATGTACTGTAGTAAAGGAATTCGGTGGAGTAGAAAAAAATCGTTAAATCAAAATCGATCAATATTTACATTTTCTCACGTTTCGACTCTAATATTAGCTTTAATATTTCAACGCTCGTTTTTAAAAAAATCACCGAACGTATGCCCACCGCTGTGGTAGACAAATCAGTCTTAGCACACTTTAATGGCATACGGCTCGCTCCTAATAAAATTGACGTATTGATAGGCGCATCATTTTTCCCACACTTATTGTGTCCTGACGTAATTCACTCCTCTAACGACTTGTCAGGGCCCTCAGCTTTGAACACGGTGTTTGATTACGTTATTATGAGTTTAGTACCGACACTTGAAACTAATCAGTCAATAACGTGTTGCACAATTCTAGAGTCTCCCGCCATTGATAAATTAGTGCAACGATTTTCGGAGCTTGAACAGCCTCCCTCTGCACCACCCATTCAGTGTCCTTCAGACATTGAACGTGAAGAGTTTTATAAGTCGACGACATCCCGCGATCCTGATAGTGGTAGATACATTGTTGGCCTACCATTTAAAGATGACGTTTATTCTCTCGGAGATTCCTACGAGACTGCTAGACGACGATTCATGTGCCTAGAAAGAAAACCTCAAGGCTCACCTAAACTAAGGTTGGCACATGATGACGTCATAAAGGAATATTTAACCAAAAATTATATCTCTCCCGCACCACCGTACGACTCTCATGACCCCGCTCCAAACTATGTAATCCCGCATCATGGAGTTTTACGCGAAGACAAGAAGTCGACACGTTTGCGCATAGTTCTGGATGCTAGCAGTAAGAATAGCACTGGGCGAACATTAAATGATATCCTACATTCAGGACCAAATTTGCAAGGCGATTTGTTCAATATAATTCTAAATTTCCGCCTACATCCGGTCGCTATGACAGCCGACTGTCACCAGCAATTCCTGCAGATAATTGTTCGTGATTCTAATCTTCGTTATCAATGCTTCCTCACAGAGTCCAGGACAATTACTTTCTTGGCCTCGCAATATCGGTCTCTGCCTTTGTAGATTCAAAGGTAGCTCTGTACTGGATAAAGAGTTCGCCACACAAGTGGCTGATATTTGTTGCAAACCGCTTTGTTCTGATCACCGACAATATTCCCGCTGACAACTTTTATCATGTTGCAGGCAGTGAGAATCCCGCTGACATACTTTCACATGGCGTTACGTCAAATAAATAAGTTTGAAATCCTCTGTGGCTCCATGGACCTCAGTGGACCTCATTAGATCCATCTCAGTAGCCTCTTCATACTTTAGACCATCAGGATATTGAAGACATATCTGAGAAAAGGATTTTGACGCACACTGTGTGCACATCCGTCTGTAATTCTGTAATTTATGAGCTTGCACTCCGCATCTCTTCTTGGAGTAAACTTCTACGTATAATTGCGTATATGTGTAGGTTTGCTAAATTATTACCCCGCCGCAGCACTACCGTAGTAACTGCTGATGATCTCAGTTTTCTGAGGTTATAATGCTCCGCGCCCTGCAAAAGCAATACTTTGCAGCGGAATATTTAAATATAAAAGGTAACAAACCTTGCTCACCCGCTTTTAATCGTTTAAGGCCTTTCATTGAAAACGTTTTAATCCGCGTAGGCGGTCGCCTTTCTAACTCCGCACTAGATTAAACTCAAATATATCCAATTGTACTTCCACGCAGTGATCATGTAGTGAACTTGATCATTGATTATTATCATATTAAAAATTTACACTCCGGGCCTGAGTTATTATTGTCATTACTACGTCAGAAGTTTTGGATCCTTTCCGCACGCCGCACTGTGAGACATAGTCCACAAGTGTAATATATGTTTCCGGTTTAGATCCCGTTCAACTTACCCTTTGATGGTTGATCTTCCCCAAAGTCGTACACGACAGGTTATTAAGGCATTTACTCACACAGGCCGCGATAATGCCGGTCTTATCGCCTATACTCCTGTACTTTGTCGTGGTATACGCAGCGAGAAGGCGTATTTATGTATTTTCACATGCCTCATCTGAGCCGTGGTTAGCGCTCGCTGTAAGTTTCACAGTACGCGCACATGAGTAAAGAAATCGTACCGTACAGAGGCAAAGCTTCATACAACCGCGCTGTGATAGGTACACTACTACAACCATGAGGCGCATGTGCGTGAGCACTGGCGGCTCGTCACGTACAGAGGGAAACTTCTTCAAACCGGCTCGGCCAGTGCTCAAACTCAGGGTTGTGTAAAAAGTAATAAGTGACAAATTTTGGTTTTTAAAGAATAATTCGTATCAAATGAAATATAAAAAAGTGTAAATATGATTTACGTAGATTTAAATCTTACCGAGGTTGCCGCAAGAGATACCGCTGATTTTGTAAATAAAATTAATAATTTGTTTGATTTCTTAAACTCAAGTACACTGCGATCTCCTAATAAATATAAAAGAGCTTTTCGATGCGATGGTTATCAAATTGAGCTTTTAGAAGAAATGCTAACATTTTTCAGGAACTTTACATCAATAAGAAGTGATAGGCAGAAAAACGTTACAAATAGCATGAATTTCATTCACGGATTTCAAGTGTCTATAATATCTTTATTAAAACTTCATAAAGAATTAAAATCAAAAGAAATCAAATCCATTTATATTTACGAGATGTCTCAATCAAGATTGTCTCGAAAATTTCTTTGGAAATGTCAGACAGGCGGGTGGTAACTGCCAGGAACCAACATGTCGTCTAGTTAGTATTCAATAAGATGTTTATAACAAATATCTTAGGGAAACCTCAAAATACTAATTGTGAATACGATTTCGATATGTTACTTATGAAACCAGACGTATTTTAATACACCATCACCGCAACCTGACAATGTTACTGCCCCTGTGTTAATAGTAGGAACAAATGATTATCTATTTGATTTACCAAAAAAAAATTGGTTTAGTCTATGTGTTGGGATATTTGTATAGAAAATGTTGTCTCGAACACCACAAATGTGAGAAAAAAAATGTGTACGTTAATAGATCTGAACAACCTATAAATATGGGAAAAGATTCTTTTTTCAGCCATTACAAGGATTTAAATAAAGATAGTGTTCCATCGGGTTTTTTAATAATAATTCCTGACAATTTTATCGCGTTTGTTGAATTGCTCGAGCAAAAATTTCGCGAATATTTCGACGTCGAAAGAAACATTGTAAATATTGGTAGTGAAATATTAAAACGTGTGCGAGATTTTATATTTGTTATGAAATGCGAGTGCTTTCCAATAGATTATTAGGGGAGGCATAGGCCTCCCCTAAAGAACATAGTTCAGCTGAGGACTTGTGAAGGGCTGTAATGATGATAAAGTATTTATATTATATTATTATTGTTACTTTACGAAAAAAAGTTCTACTAGGTTTCTTTCTGGTTCTTCCAAGAGCAGAGGTTTTTTCCAAACGGGTGGTCAAGTTTAAATGACTTTCAATAAGTATTCTTGTAATCTATATTGAATAAAATGATTCCATTCTATTCTATAATGTCCATTCCTCGATCCCCTTTGACGTGTTTTGTTTTTCACATCAGATAGATTGGCACTTATCTCAAAAGGAAATTTAAATATCCTACGTTAAGCTAACCAAGCTTGCACTTTCGTTCATTTTTACGAATTCTGAAAAAAAAGAAAGTGTTTGCTCGTGTGTTTTAATGTGTTTTTAAGCGTTTCATACCAAAGTTAAATTTTACATATGCTTGGCAGGCGCAATGATAATCTCAAAACTTGACGTATCGCACCTTTGTTGCTTACAGTCGCTTAACTAGGAATTTTATATATATTTAAGTTTTAAACATTATATAGTAACACAGTCTTCGGAAGCCCCAAGATCTAGTCCTTTCTTTTAATCGTCTCTTACGACACCCACGGAATGACATACAGTATGCGATGTAAACAGATCCATAAATGCGCACAGTCGTCAAAAGTCGCCAACAGTATATAGAATAAATTATTTATTTTGTTCTACTATATTTTTATATCTTTATTATTAATTTTTTTTTATAGAATGGGGGTGACAAACAAACACGCAGTCTTATGGATGCTGTGGCCCATAGACATCCTCACCCATCTTCGACTAAGAATCAAAATGCAAATGCGCTATCACCCCTGAAGACCAAGATAAAACACCTCGATTCCAGTAAAAAAGGTCTCCAGTTCTCTATACTCACCAGGCGAAACACAGTGGCATTAAGCTGTTATTTTACGCTGGTATTCTGTGAGAGCGTGGTCCTACCCCGGTCAATCCAACCCATTCGTACTAAAACCATAATATAGCTGCAGCATGGCTCTACCACGTAAATAGTAACTAAATAAATGTGTGCAACTAATTTGTAAAAGTAACCAGTACGGAGATAGTCAACCTGCTTCTCCAGCTTGAGGATCATGACAAAATCCTTCATTGCGGGAAGTCTATGTCCAATTTTGGACTTTTATGGGTTGATAGATGAAGAAATTCATATTCTTTAGTATATTACAGACAAGCTGCGGAGTGCAATGTCTGCAGCACGAACATATTGGCTTGACCGGTGAATTCCCGCACAGAATATCAGCGTGAGATTACAGCATAATGCTGGTGTGTTTCGTATAGCGAGTAAGGCGAGCCGAATACCCTTTTTACTGGTAGCGAAGCATTCCACCTTGGTTCTTAGGGGTGACTTTGATTATTAGGCGAGGATAGATGGCACGACTACAGGCCATGTCATTCACTTACAATCAAGTGAAATGTGTGTTCGTGTGTCACCTTTACTTCTATAATTATAACTTTTAACAAAAAGTAAAAACCGACTTGAAATTGCTAAAAAATAAGTTATTTATTTTCTACCCTTAGGATTTTTCTCCAAATTTATATGGGACCACCCTTGAAGTATAGTTTATTAAATAAAAAAAGAATTATCAAAATTCGTTCACAATCTGCGAAGATATAGCGAAACATACATACAAAAAAAATACACTCGAATTAAGAACCTCCTCCTCTTTGAAGTCGGTTAATAAATAGAGGCACTTCTTCTGAGTTCAGTTACCACTGCCGTTACAGTTTATTATGGTCCACTGCTTAACATAGGTATCCCTCATAGATCAGCTCGTAGGGAGGATATCTGCCATGGTTGCCATGGTTGGCAGATAGCTGGCATATGCAGTTTTTGATTTTTTTGTTGTTATTTAGAAGAAGGTGATGCCCATTACCTAGTTTCCTTCCCTCTGTCGCCTCTTACGACATCCACAGTGTATGAGCCAGTGAATATTCTTACCCTGCCACTAGATGGTAAGGTACTGAGGTCAGTAACTAATACAAAAAATGTATGCTACGATTGGTCGTAGTGGTCGTATCATATGTTTTTCAGATTCCAAATTTACGAATTACGTCTTTACAACTTTTAACAACTATTTCTTTTATTATTTTTATTATCTTTTTCTTCTTTTAATGTTTTATTACAACTTAAGTCAGAAAAGTCAAGCAACTAATAAAATTTGTTATGAGTAATAACTAGTTTAATTAAATAATACTACATTAAAAACTACTCTCACGTCCAACTTTTGTTCAATTTTATTTTCCTTGACCAGGTCGTGAACTTCAAAAGTCTTTGTATCAAGAGTACATTATTAACCAATGTCAGATTAATAAAGGTTGTGATTTTCATTTTTGTCTACTGCGCAAAAAATATTTGCTTTATCTGTTATATATTAAACAAAGAATAAAAATAATCACTGAATTATTTTATAGCTGTCACCAATTTTCGCTTTATAAGTCTCTTGGTTTTTGTATATAGTTTGCTACCCGACGGTTTAATCAGCTAATTAAATGGGCGGTTAGGCCGTTAGTAAGTTAAAATTTTAATAATAATAATATTGAAGTGCGAGGCTGCCACTCTAGAACCTTTCTTTACCATCGGTTGTCTAAGTAAAGGATATCCGCAGTAAAACCGGATAGACTTAAAGTGGCAATGGGCCGGCCACATAGCTCGAAGAACCGACAATATTGATCCCAAAATTGAAATTTATCCAAATTTCTCCAGATTGGGTAGTTGATTTTAGACAGTCACTATATTACTCTATGACACATTGCGGTTGCAAACATGTTGCAGTCTCGGTGAATAGAGGTAGTACCAAATAACTACTTATGTAGATATTAGGAATTTCTTGTAAGTATTTAGTTAACAAAGTTTAATTTTATACGTAATCATAATTTTATACGGTAGAGCAACGCTTCAGCTATATTATGGTTATAACACGAATGGGTTGGCTCAACCGGAGAAGCACCACGCTCTCACAGAATACTAGTGTAAAATAGCAGCTTAATGTTTTGTGTTTCGCATGGCAAGTGTAGATAACCGGATACCCCTTTCACTAAACGAGGCCTCTTAGTGCTCAGGTGTGACATCGCATAAGATTTTAACAGGGTGATAAAATTTGCAATGACGACTCCGTAACCTAAATAGCCCAATGAATCAGCTAGCATGCCAATAGCCATGCAGCTAAAACAACTTACAACCGATGGAGAAGAAAATTTCGAGTAACAGGCTAGTACCGGTAAGCGAAATGTAGAACACTATATAGATGAAGTAACGAACTAGTAAGTCATATAAAAAGTCGATGGATGTTGGTGGCTCAGACCGTCTTATGTGGTAAGGAATGCTATCTGGAGGAGGTCTATGTTTAGCAGTGGACTTATGAAATGTAATGATAATGATGTATGTGTTCTAGCAAGTTCATCATTGTCATTCATCATTACAGCCCTTCACAAGTCCACTGCTGAACATAGGCCTCCCCCACGGAATGCCACAAAGCACGGTCCCGAGCCACCTGCATCCATTGACTTCCCATGTCTTATCAGGTCGTCACCCATCTAGTGGGGGACGCCCCACACTTCGCCTGCCGGTACGAGGCTGCCACTTGAGAACCTTTCTTCTCCATCGGTTGTCGGTTCTTCGAGCTATATGGCCAGCCCATTGCCACTTCAGCTTACTAATCCTTTGGGCATGTCGGTTACTCTTGTTCTACCGGATATCCTCATTTCTAAGTTTATCACGCAGAGAAACCCCGAGCATAGCCTCCATAGCTCGCTGAGCGACCTTGAGCTTCCTCTACGGCCAGCAGTGAAGGACCACGTCTCAGTTCCATATGTCATCACTGGCAACACGCACTGGTTGTACAATTTAGTTTTGAGGTATGCCTGACGAGAAGATGGGTCTTAATCTCCCGAACGCTGCCCAGCCGTGTTGAATCCGTCGATTGACCTCTCGGTCGAAGTTGGACTTACCTAGTCCGACTATTTGTCCCAGGTAAACATATTCGTCAACAACTTCGAGTTTAGTGCTCCCAACAACTAGCAAGTTATTCATACTATAATAAATAGACAGCTTATATTATTTTTAGATGTTGCTGAAGACTCGGGTCCATCTTATTTACATATTTTGGCGAGCCTGAGCCTTATCGTTCTCGGCAAGGATGTAGTGAGAGCCCGACGTCTAAGTTGCGGATTGATCAGATCGTATGCTAAGGCTTCAAGAGAGATCCTACGGCTAATATTCTTGGTAGGGTTGTTGTGCAGGTATATTATAAACTTATTTATACCCGTTACATTCATCAGGCTATAAAATACCACCATTGGCTATCTATTTGTACCACGTGCAACGTTGTAAGTCTCACACATTTTGTCCACGGTATCACCTCCATCTTTGGTTCTATTGTAGTCCATTACCATTTCCGGTTTACCTGTATCTTCGTTGATCTGTGCATCATCGTGCATGCTGGATACAATAAGGACATTTTTGCATTTTTTCGGTACATAGGATACAAGACTGCAATTGCCTCGGTGCCCGAATAAACAGGAACTTTTCGGCTCTTCCTCGTATTTCCGTGAATTGTTTAAGCAATTCCCTTTTGTTTTTACGAATCGTCCCAATAACTGTCAATTTGTCTTGAGACTCATCTAGCAATGGAATACTAGTGAAAAAGTTATCACATGTGATATTACGCCCAGTATTGTAAATATTTTTACTCAATTGCAAAACCAAAGCCATAGCGAAGTTGTCAACTTGATATGGACCATCTGGTTGTCTTCCAACGTAAACTTCCATGGTATGAGTATAAAACATTTTGGCATCTGTCAACGCATACATTTTTATTCCATATTTGTTGGGTTTCGATGGAATGTACCGGCGAAAGCTACAACGTACCCTAAAATTTTTCGTCAATTGTAACATACTGAGACACAATGTAATATTTTTCGAACGCTCCCACAACTTCATCCAACAACTCTCTAATAGGTGCCAATTTATCCAGATTAGTTCTCTCTTCTCGCGTATCTTTCTTGTCAAATCTCAGACAACGCATCAATAAATAGAACCTGCTAAAGCTCATAGTCAATCGAAATATTTCCGGGGATAACCTGTCCGTTTTAAAAAAATCTTTAGCATTTAGTCGACCGTTTCTTCTGACTCCAGCAAACAGTAAAAGGCCTAAAAAAGCTTTAATTTCAATGTTGTCTGTACCGGCACAGCCTCTTTCTTGTGAAATTAGGTTTCCATCGATTAATTTGTTCATTAGTGTACTTTACGATCAGATTTATAGTACCTCTGAGAAAAAACTTCCATAGCTCACCTTCCTCATAGGTACCTTCAAATTTCTGGCCTCCTCTGCCTGGAAGTTGAGTAACTATGTTTCTAGCACGTCGCCTAGTTAGGTTTAAGGCAGGAGATTTATTCCACCTTGTCTGTCCATCTTTTCCTAAGTAAAAGTCGCGGGAACTTTCACTACCTTCTACCTCATATTCTTCATCGTCGTCCTCTTACTCGGTGTTGTATGTATCTTCTTGTACTTCATGCACCTTCATAGCTAGAACCAGAACTTAATTTCTCCAGCAGAAATCCGATTCGATCATCGTCCATTTTGATATGAAGTATAATCTAAAAAGAATAACAAAATTGGTCAAAACATAATATAGAGCAACATAATATGATATGACGTATGTAGAGTAAAATGTATGTATATTACATACATTTTACTATACATACGTCAAAAAGTATTCAAATTTTGTAAAATACATATAAATACACTAAATATATTACATTAATACTTACACAAAAGTTGCAAATTGACCAATTGGCGCCAAATGCTACAACACGTGTGCTTCGCACGAACGCGCGGCTTGCACTGAAATGAAGTTAGCAACAAATCCGGCAGCTAGCAAAAAACTCAACTTCCCAGGATTTTCGTGCATAAAAATAATTAAGAAAATGTGTTTTGTCGGTCTCACAGACCAACAAGACGCGAGTATAGGAAGGTTAATTAATGAATGAATTTGAACTTGGATGATTATTTGTTAAATTAAAAACTTTTTTACATTTAACTAGCGGTCGATTCAACCGTAGTTCATTAAATTTGTAGATTGTCATTAATTAATTATAAGCAAAATTATAAGCAAGCAGCTTAATTATAAAGAAGCTGTATTTAACTTTCAACTGCATATTAATAAATAAAACACATATCTAATATACAAAATAAATGTGCTTTTGCACAATTTAGGGTTCTTTCACAATTTCTTGTTCTTCTTTATAGGATCTTTTTGAAACTATAGTTTTAATTTAATGAATGAATTTGAACTTATGTGATTATTTGTTAGTAAAACTTTTACATTTAACTAGTGGTCGATTCAACCGTAGGTCATTAAATTTATAGATTGTAATTAATTAATTATAAGCAAAATTATAAAATTACACTATTGAAAAAAACATTTAGAAACGTAAAATCACAGTTTCTTCAGTCAATTAGTCAGTAATTATGTTTTGGGCATTTCAAAATTTTTGTACATCCTGTACTCAAAGTGACTACTATTAAGTGTTTGACATTGGCCTTAGAGTGGTAATAACATACATATGCCTTTACCTCAGGCTTGTACCTAATTTCTGTTACAAATATTGGCAGTATGTACGCAAACAATGTATGTTTTATTTTATTGTGTTTAATGTATACATAACACAAATTACATATATATAAACTTTAGCTTTCTGCACTTCTTCTTCATATAATCTTTAACTATGCCAAATCTCACACTTATGCGTTCGTGTAATATTTTTAAAGAGCGGTACAAATTTTATCTTCATGTATTAATATATAGAAGATAGATATATTTTTCAAATATATTTATTTTCTACCAATCTGTGGATTCAAAATTACCCTGGTGTACTTTAACCATTTACCATATTGTAGATATCTTGTTCTAAAAATACCTAAAGCAATTACTCTCCTGCACTCGAAGCACAAGCAAAGGCAAAGCATGTTAGCGTTTTAGATTTGAGACATTCTGAATATTTAAAAATCTCCACACCAGGAAGCGAGTTCTGCTATTTGGGAAACTTCAAGCCCGTGGGAGAATATGGCATGTTTTAAAATACGCAGGAAAGAATAACCAGGATATAACAACTGTAAATATTAATGTGGATATTCATCCACAAAATATATATTTTTATTCGACTTCATATTGGCGGATTGAGCGGAGATTCACTACCCCAAATTATTTTTTTCTTTTTACTTATTTGAAGACGCCATTTTCTTTGAAGGACTTATAAAAATATCAATGTCAGTTTCATACCGCGATCTCTAAGATGCAGGAACGAGATGAATGGATATACTCCCCGGTCAACCGGATTACTATCAATGGTAATCCTGCTTGCACAAACAACCAGCGTAAGTAGCAGCATAATGCTGCTAAGTTTGATATATGTAGGTAGGTAATAGGGTGACGAGAACCTTTTTGTTGGTAACGAGGTATTCAATCTTAGTCTCTGATATAATTGTCTATGTACCACAGCAAGGTGTGCTCTCTTGTCTTACATAAAATACTAAATCCATTGAATTCAATAAAATCAAATTGTTGATTAGTAATACAATTATTACAACTATCAAATAACCGTTACTAATTAGTAATACATAGGAAAGACAATTATTGAAACATCTCTGCATCAGCGCTATCAATGTCTCTGTTTCTGTCACTTTTTTTTATTGCGGGACATGTACGTGCTTAGGGTGATAAGAACTTCATTTATAACACTTTCACTGTCCAGTTTGCAGACACAATGTACTGTTATTGATTCTGTGACAATAGTAAGACAAAACCAATGAACCAAATGTGGGTCACGAGACAGTGAATATGTTAAAGTAAGACTATGGAGTAAGGACTCGAAGGATTTGTGATCACGCCGCACACCATTTATCGGAATGCATGGAATAATCGTAACAGAGTAGTGGCGGTGTAGGAATAATATTTGCTACCCCATATCGTCCCTGGATGACGTAAGAGGTGACAGAGGAATCAAACCAGGAGATGGGCAGCAGTGTTTACTAATTATAAAATAATCATTATAATAATAATATTAAATCGCATTATAACGCTAAAAGCTAATAGCTTTTCCGAAATTTCTAAATAGATGAATAAATAAAATAAAATAAAAATATGTTATTCCGACTACCATGGATCATATATGTTAGTTATACAAGTATGTTAAACGTATTTGTTAGTAAAAAACTAAAATAAATAGAACAAACTAAAGCCTACTTAACCTAAGACAGGAACGATTTGACATAGCTTGAACCATACAGCAAAGACGTTACGAAATAAGATCGTTATTCCTCACACTGAATTATTATATTATGATATTCAAAAACGTAAATGCATTTAACATGACCCCATATAAGCCATAAAAAAGTATAGGGTGTGCACAAAGTAGGGGTGGGCACGTGTGATTGTGTGTACACACAATGACACGTGCTACTGTTCTCACCTTATTTCGGATTTCACACGAGAAATTTTGTCGTGTTAAACTAGCACAAAAAAAAATGTATAACCGACTTACGTCACGGGATTCCGTTGAAATTTTATCGTGAGAATTAAAGTTTATTGAATGACCGACATTTTTTTCGTTATTGTAAGTTTTACTTAAGTTTTTTACATTTTGGTTTTTTCTGATCTTGGAGTGAATCTTTATTACTTAGTTATCTTTTTTCTGTAATGTTACTATGACAAACGAACTAAACACCGTGTCGTGGTGGTGTAAGAATATCCACTACTCTATAGTGTCTTGTGAGTGTCGTAAGGTCAATTGACGGATTCAACTCGGCTAAGCAGCGTTCGTGAGATTCAACACATCTTCTCGTCAGTTATACCTCAACGCTTCAAAACAAAATTGTACAACCATTGCGTATTGAAAGTAATGACTTATGGATCTGAGACGTGCTCCTTCACTGCTGGCCGAATGATGAAGCTCAAGGTTGCTCAGCTAGCTCTGGAGAGGGCTAAGCTGCAGGTATCCGCAGTATAACCAGAGTAACACAACATAGCCCAAACGATTAGTAAGCTGAAGTGGCAATGGATCGGCCATGTAGCCCGATGAACCGACAACCAATGGGGAAGAAAGGTTCTCGAGTAGCAGCCCCGCACCGAGGCGGAAGTTTAGTCGGCCTCCACTAGTTGGAGTGACGACCTGGTAAGACATGCAGGAAGTCGATAAATGCAGGTGCCTCAGGACTTTGCTTTGTGGCTGTGCATTCCTTAGGGAAGCCTATGTTCAGCAGTGGACTTGTGAAGGTATAATGATGGTGCTGATGAGTGTCAAGAGTCGACATAGTGAAACCCAACAGGATATGGACAGCAGCATCTTCTTGATAAAAATTCAGATTAATAAAAAACTGCAGTTGCCAACCCACTTGCCAAGCGTGGTAACTATGGTAAGCTATAGGGAGGCCTATGTTCAGCAGTGGACTTTAAAGGTTGTAATGGATGGATGGAAACGAACTTACGGCATAGTAAATAGTAGCAACCTACACAGTCCATTATCTCCTGAAGCCAATATCAAACAAAAAATCCACAGTCACCATTTAAGACAGAAGGAATGCTCCACAGCCAATAATAATAAACACATCAACACGGTACATGGATATTTTAACAAGACATGAATTCCAAAGAGTATGTCAATATTTTCTTAAGACATGTATATGTATCATAGACTTAGAATATACTAGCGTATAGACCAACATAGTGTGCAAGGAAGAAAATTCCTTATGGCAAAATGCAAGATAGAAAAGGATACCAAATCTCATGACTCTGTAACCGATTTTGAATGACAGGTCGGCACAATTCGGCACGCAAGAAATAGCTCCGAGATATTTTGTAATTTTTTAAAGTATAATAGTGGTTATTTTTAGTAAGTAACTTTTTTCCAAAATGCTTACTTGTTCTGTGAGTGATTGTGGATGTGAATAATAGAAATAATCCTGATAATTGCACATTTTACTGGTAAATTCTCAAGACGTCGTCAATGTTATGAAGCGTTTATTTTTGGTTAAAATTTATGTTATATACTGTTTAAAATATAGAACGTTTTCAATTATTTTGTTAATTTTGATATTTTGCAAAGAAAAAAGTCACGTTGTTGATAATTTGCATGAATTTGGTAAATACATTTTTATAAAAAATATTTTACATGTACGCTAGGGATTGACTCAACTATATCAAAATTAATGTCGATATTTACCTTGAATGGTTATAATGAATCGAGAGACTTGCCTACACAACAAGAAAATAAATCCTCGGTTTGCGTTCTAAAATGTAATTTTATTTTGCAATTTTTCAAACAGATTCCTCCGGATTCTATAATTAGAAAAAGTGTTTAAGGTTCATTGGACGGGTTGGTTGGAATGCAAAGAAGAACTCAACAATTTGCAGCAAACATTTTCTTGAGAAGTATAAAAGAAAAGTAGAATAAAACAATTTTATTAAAAGGAGTCATTTCTACATTATTTGTACCAGTAAGTAAAATATTGTTATAATAAGACTTCAAAATATAACTTTCAAAACTTTAGATAAATATAGAGACAGATTTTCATACATTATAAAACTGTAGTACATTAAAGACAAAAAAATCTTGAGATTATCCTCTTTAAGCCATTATGAACCCAACTAAGTATCTATTTATCAACCAAAATAAATGTATAACGTAGCTTAACCAACCGCACAGCCTCACGGTCACACTAGTACAATATTCATAGCATCATGCTATTTTCCCCAAGGGGTTGAGCGGAGCTTCGGAACTTCGGATTATATTCCCAAATCATAACGATAAAACTTTTAGCGTAGTTAGGTATAGATATTTAGTAATGCTCCTCAAGCGCTACTAGACCGCGCATGAGACGTGATAGTATAAATTCTATAGTATTTGATACTCACAACGGTCAATGCCCGATTCATGCTTGATGGCCGACGACATTGTCGCGAGGGCTTAAATAGCGTGGTTTATCCCCTACAGCGTTATTCGTAGAGAAGAGGAACTCGTGGTTAAGTAATAGCTGCGCAGATCAATAGATCTGCGAAATTAAGTTGCACGTGCCGCGGTCAGTCCATGAATGAGTGACCATTTTCTTAACATACCGAGATTGAGAGAATAGAGAGTGCATCTGTATCCTCAGACACTTAGTGCACTTTACTGTGTTAAGATCATTATGTTTTTAAAATTCATGCAGCTAAAATGATAATAAGTTTTTTTTTTATAGGATCAGGTGACAAACAAGCACACAGTCCACCTGATGGTAAGTGGTTGCTGCAGCCCATAGACATCTACATCTATCCTCGATTACAAATCAAAATGAAGATGCGTTGTCACCCGTGAGGACTAAGATGGAATGCCTCATTTCCAGTAAAAAGGGTCTCCAGTTCTCTACACTCACCATACGAAACACAGCAGCATTAAGCTGCTATTTTACGCTGGTATTCCGTGAGAGCGTGGTCCTTCCCCGGTCGAGCCGACCCATTTGTGCTACAACTATACTACTAATATAGCTGCAGCATGGCTCTACCACGTAAAATTTACTCGTTTATTATAATTACTTTATACAAAAATCTACACGTTTATTATTACTTTATACTTTTCAGGGACAGATGAAAGAATATAAACATGAAGCATGATGAAGCCTCATAAACATATTGGCCTTTAAACAGAGCAATCTTATTTAACTGATTCCTACAAGTTTCCTTCCTTAAATTATTAAGTTTACATTCATACTTAAATCGAATGTTAAAATATACTTCTATAATCTATTTAATTATTAATTATTAAATGTTTGTAATTATCACGAGTAATACTTATATGAAAAATAAAACAGCCATTATGTGTCCCCGTTTTGTTTCCCCATCAAAACATTTTATAAAATATATAAATATAAATAGGTATATACTTAGTTAAGTATCTACCTATTTATATTAACAATATGTTAAAAATAAATTCCTGGGAAACTGCCCACGGCAGTAAATATTTTCTCCAAAGATCATAGCTCGAAAATACAACATTCTGATCTGATTATTGGGAGTTTTCGGTAAAGCCACCTGGGATTTTATACATTTGAATTAAAATCCAACAAAAGGCAGCTAGGTTCAGCTTATTCCCAGGAACATGTTATATGAATATTTTTAATTATTTTAGAACTATCATGGTAAAATTCAGTTAATTTTGAAGTTATTCAACTTCATGCACTAAACAATTTTTATAATCTTTTACCGCTTCCTTAACAATCATTTTCGATAGTCCTTTTAGTAAAATATACATCACTAGCTAACGCACACAATGACAAATCAAAATTGGTCACGCGTTTTCGGGGTGTCAGGTGGTCTATACGCTAGTATATTCTAAGTCTATGATATGTATATCCAACAAAACTTTTTAATAATCTACCTTTTTATATAAACATTGACTTTAAATGAGATTTCAGATTTTATGCAGAGAAAAAACGCAAGTGTGAAAACTGTACATCATGAAAGTTTAGTTTTATAGTAAAAATAAAGTAGTAAAATCCTTTTAGGAAGGCTATAAGGAAGAATTAAGAGAAAATAATCAGTGAAAGCACCCATGACATTCATAACGCATCTGCATCAGTTGGGCGTACTCAGGAGGAGGTTGTCAGTATCCTTTTGAGGAATTATCCCAAGACCTACGAGATGCATAAAGTTGTTCTATAACTAGATTTTCAAGAAAATCACTCAGAGCTCTTATTTGGGGCATATCCCAAGCATGCTCAATGGGATTTAAATCTGGGGATTGCGCCGTATTCTAGGGCCGTAACATCATGTTTGTGTAACCAGGCTGTTACCACCCTGGTCGTATGTGGCATTGTCGTGCATAAGCAGGAAAATTTGACCCATTTGTGTTCAGTGTGGCAAGACTATTGGTTTTAGCACCTAACTACGGTATTTTTCAGCCATCATAGTGCCCTATATCCAAACGAGGTCCGTTCTTCGACCAAAAGGAATTTCTTCCCACACCATAATTGTCCTACCTTGGTATGGATGCACTTCTTGAGTGTGTTGAAGCCAGTTTGTACGACTAGGAACTCTCTAAACACGTACTCTCCTCGTATCAGGGTGAAAATCAAATCGGAATTCATCGGTGAAAAGCAAAACGACCATTGATGAGGTTCCCAGTTCACATGTTCTCTAGCCATTGCAGACTTCGTCCACGATTTTCTCTTCTTAGAGCTGGAACCCGAAGTGGTCTATGGAGCATGAAGGTTGGCATCGTGCAGTTTCCTCCTCACAGTTTGGTCACTCACAAGCACTTGGTGTTAAGACTGTAGCATTTGGACCAATTGCATCGCCGTAACATTTGGTTGTCTTCTCGCAGCAATTTGCAAAAACGGTCTTGTCTGGGTGTAGTATGAGGTTTGTCCGAATGCATCCCCGCGGCACTGGCGTGACCACAACCTCGAAATCACATTATACCTTTGTTTTATACGTTGTAGAGCCACGCTGCAGTTATATTATGGTTGTAACACGATTGGGTCGACTCGACAGGGCAAGGCCAAGCTCACAGAATACCAGCGTAAATTAACAGCTTAATGCTGATGTGTTTCTTATGATGAGTGTAGAGAACTGCAGACCCTTTTTACAGGAAACGAGGCATTCCATCTTCATCCTCAGGGCTGACAACGCATATGTATTTTGATATTATTAATCGAGGATAAATGTATAAAAAAATACTTCTAATAATATACTGCTTTTCTTATCTTTCGAACTTAAACACAACAGTGTCTACATTGACGCTTGGGTATAGAAATTCGTATAATATTGCTACTTACCCTGCTATGTGTCTTTTTTTAATAGAATTAAGGTGAGAAACGAGCACAGTCCACCTGATGGTAAGTAAATGATGTGGCCCATAGACATTTACATCTATCCTCGATTAAGAATCAAAATTCTGATGCATTGTTACTCCTTAGGACTACGATAGAAGGCCTCGTTTCCAGTAAAAAGGGTCTTCGGATATCTAATTTACTACCACGTACTAATACCGCCTGCATATTGATTCTTAATTGATGATAAATCTAGGTGCATATGGGCTACATCAACCACTTACCATCAAGTGAAATGTGTGTTCGTTTGTCACCCTTATTTTTTTTTCAAATATCAATAAATGATTTAACACTTGTTAACAAACACTTGTTAACAAACACCGTTATATGATTTAATAAGCCGTAGCGAAAAGTAGGTGTGCACGCTCGCACGCACGTGCTGTTGTTCTTACCCTATCTGACTTCACACGGGATCCGTGTCGTCGAGTGTGAAGCGTGCACAATAACTGGTTACCCGATTCTAGTCACAGAATTCCGTTGAAATACTACCGTGAGAATTAAATTCGTACAAAAGACCAAACTATCGTTTTTTTTTATTATAGTAGATAGTTCTACCTGTGTTTTTTTTCTGTAAACCTTAACTTTGAAACCATAAGTGATAATATACTCGCTAGCATGCCCAAACAAATGTAAGCTATAATTTCAGCAAGAGGTGGTCACATTCCATACTAAACTTTTATCTGATTTTACTTTATTAAAGAAAAAACAAACAAAGTGTTTCATTTTACTCAGTGAGCAGGTACACGACTAGCGCTTTGAACTTCAATATTATTTCTCATTAATTTAATTAAAATGTTATATTAATTTACAAAATTCTGAGTATAAGTAATAATAATAATAATATAATCTACCTAACATTATCAAAATTTAATAGTAACAATAAAATTGGTTATTTTAATAAAATAATTTTTGCAAAGAGTTTATAAAACCCAGAGAAAAATTAGTTGTTGAGAACATTTTTAATCAATAACACTCTGTATTCATAACAAAATTAACGCTTCGTTAATTTAATAGGTGTAACGGACCCTAAGGTACTACAGATTCAAACTCGAGGACCTTTTGACACGTGCCATAGACCTCACCCCACCTGAATTCACACGGGTCCGGGGATCTGTGGCGTCTCGTGTGAAACGATAGCTAGTGGCGGTCTCGGGTCGTAGGCTCGCAGGATCGTGTAGAAAATCCACCGTGGGAATTTAGCATTTTATGCATAACAGACCATGGTTCCTAATATTTCAAGTAGGTAACATTTAAAGTTCTCCAAATGTGTATTTTATATGCAATATTACTGTTTGTAAAGAACTGTACATAATTTTAGGACTTATTTAAGTTTTTTTTATATAGTATAAGGGTGACAAACGAGCACACAGTCCACCTGATGGTAAGTGGTTGCTGCGGCCCATAGACATCTACATATATCCTTGATTACGAATTAAAATGCAGATGCGTTGTCACCCATGAGGACTAATATGGAATGCATCCTTTCCAGTAAAAGGGTCTCCGGTTCTCTACACTCACCATACGAAACACAGCAGCGTTAAGCTGCTATTTTACGTGGTATTCTGTGAGAGCGTGGTCCTTCCCGGTCGAGCCGACCCATTCGTGCTACAACTATACTATTAAATATAGCTGAAGTATGGATCTACCACGTATAAATTATATTAGAACTTATTATTATCTATGAATTAAAATAATAAATATCCCTTAACAATTTGGTTCCATCGGTCAGTTCAAAACACACATCAGTTTTCAAAACACAGTCCATTCATTAAACATTAGCTGAACATAGGCCATAGATTTTCTCAAAGGGAGAATAACTGCCATATTCGCCACGCTTGGCACGATTGTCATGATCTGATGATTGGCAGCCGAAGTTTTTTACTATTTTGAGTTGTTAAGAAATCACGAAGATGCTGCTGCCCATGTCCTGTTCCACTTATCTCTGTCATCTCTCACCCAAGTCAAAAGTCAATTTTCAAGTCAAAAGATGGTGATTTAAGATTTTATCCTTTTCAGGTAGTGAAATGAAATAAAATATATTTATGTACATAACGTACATCATCATCATCATCATCATTACAGCCCTTCACAAGTCCACTGCTGAACATAGGCCTCCCCCAAGGAATGCCACAAAGCACGGTCTCGAGTCACATGCATCCATTGAATTCCTGCATGTCTTACCAGGTCGTCACTCCATCTAGTTGGGGGATGCCCTACACTTCGCCCCATCGGTTGTCGGTTCTTCGAGCTATATGGCCGGCCCATTGCCACTTCATCTTACTAATTCGTTGGGTTGTGTCGGTTACTCTGGTTTTACTGCGGATATCTTCATTTTTAAGTCTATCACGCAGAGAAACCCTGAGCATAGCACTTTCCATAGCTCGCTGAGCGACCTTGAGTTTCCTCATACGGCCAGCAGTCAAGGACCATGACTCAGATTCATAGGTCATCACTGACAACATGCACTGGTTGTACAATCTTATTTTGAGGTTTTGGGGTATGCCTGACGAGAAGATGTGTCGTAATCTCCGAATGCTGCCCAGCCGAGTTGAATCCGTCGATTGACCTCTCGATCAAAGTTGGACTTACCTAGTCGGAATATTTGTCACAGGTAAACATACTCGTCAACAACTTCGAGCTTAGTGCTCCCAACAACTACCGGCATAGGTGACATGGACGTTACACATAACGTACATATTATTGGAAAAATATAAAATATAATTTAATTTATAGTGACGTCACGGTCATTTCTTTTAATGAGACTGCTTCGACTGCTGATTGAGATGAGATCGAAAAGTATAAATAACGATATTTTATTCTGACGGCTCTGTGGCGCAATGTCTTAGCAATGAGGTGCAGCGTTGGAGACCGCGGGTTCGAATCCTGCTCGGAACAAGTATATTTATGGCTTACAAATAATTATTCCGGTTTTGGATGTTTGTCCTTGTATAATTTATGTTTGTAAACAGCCTCCACGATACAGGAGAAAATCTTAGTGTGGGGTACTGGTTCAAAAACATCGGTGTTACCAATATTAGAAATTCGACGATTTTCCTTCCCACCTTTAGTAACGTTCCAACAAAAGAACGACTTCAATTCTCACGATAGCAATAAACGGTGCCCTGCATCCCATGTGTTTTAGTTGCATTTTTTTACGTAAATTGTCTACACTTTTGTAATCGGATCGTGGGAGAATACTGACAACTCTCAAAACCTTAATGAAGTTTAAGATTAAATATGTCCTGCTAAATTATTTTAATTCTCGAGTCGTGGTAGCTCAGGGGATTAGCGCTCAACATAAAATTGTGTAGAACGCGAGCACACCGAATTCGATTCCCGCCGGCGCAAATGAAATTATTGATTCTTATTTTAAAAGCTGATTTACTAAGTGCTCAGTGGTGAAAGAAAACATTGTAAAGGAACCTGCGTGTCTGCTTTCGTTATGTGGTCCGTCCCCAACGACGCACTCGGTCGCACTTTCCCCATATATCTAAACTAGTTTTTGCCCGCGACTTCGTCCGCGTGGAGTTCGGTTATATCGCGCCCATGTGTGAAAAAGAGTCTGCTGGTACAAGCCACAATTATAACTGGATGTCGCGGGCAAAAGCTAGTACACTACAACACTTCTTTATACACCACATTTTTGCTAATCTACTACTGTGTGCCAAAATTATCAGACTACTGGGCGAGCTTATGCGTGAGCAAGCCACATAGAATTGCTCGTGTGAAAAACAATTTTCTCTCAAGTCTATACCCGCAAATTTTAATGTCTGCCCTTGTGATTTGTTTATGGTCATTGCAAAGCAGACTTTGAGAGGAAACTGTATTCGTTTGAATTCAAAGGGAAGATCATTCGGGATCAAGGGAATTCTTGGTACAAATACAGTTTCCCCTTGCGCACATCCAGTTATAATTGTGGCTTCCACTACATTGCGATGTAACGCTTTTACTTTTAGTCTGGTTTCGTTGCACAGTTGAGGAGGTTTTAAATTTTGCAACAACATAACAGGAGTACCCACGCGCAGAATAAACTTATGGTTTGGAAGACCCGATGGTTTCAATGAATTATGAAATTCGACAGGGTAGTTAATTGCGTCATCTGTGTTGACCACAGAGTCTATTGACGTGTACACCATTTCTTCACCTCAAAAGACGTTAACAGTATATCGTTAATTGCCGCTGCTTGGTCGTTTTTCGAGGTTAGTATGGCACGTTCACACAACCATTCCATTGGCTTATCGTGGATATGAGCAATATCTGGGTAAATTTTGGATATTAACTCCTGCAACGTAAATAAAACTGTGTACAAATTATCAGGGATGGTTATCATTCCGTTATTTATCGGGTAATCACCGTTGCCAATTTCAAGTAGGAGATTCGCAAATTCACCAACAGACTCTTTTTCTCCTAAGTGTACCCGCATATTTTTCGAGAGCTTGAGGATTGTAATTAGAGGCCATAAAGTGGATCTCTTAAGACACGCCTTAACTTCATCTGCTCTAGTTCCCTTTGGCACTATTGGTAGAGTATGTCTAAACTCTCCAGCCAGCAAAACCGTTACACCACCCATTAACTTCTTATTTCCACCACCCTTACGCCACCCTTATGAGCCATGGTTATTTCATCCCACACTATCATTTTCGTATGTTTTAATACTTCAGTAAAATTACTTTGTTTCGATATATTACAAATAAGAGTATCAGCTGTTGTTAAATTGAGTGGCAACTTGAAGGTACAAGCAGTGTAGCTACTATTCCAGAAGAAGCCACAGCCAAAGCAATTCCGCGAGTACTTCTAACTTTTGCTAATAACAAATTTATGAGGAATGTTTTGCCTGTTCCACCGGGAGCATCTAAAAATAATATTCCACCCTCTTTTGATTCAATTTTTGTGTTAATTTGATTGTAAACTGCTTTTTGCTCGTCATTCAGTGATCCATCATTATTTTTAACTGTGTTTTCTAATGATGCTAAGTCGGAACTTGTCTCTTTAAGAAACTCTCTATTTTCAAATTGTTGTTCTTTGCTTGGCTAAGGTAACCCATACTCTTTTAGTAGCCGACCACCCAACGCTAGTACGGCATCTTCTATTACCGAAAGGCATTTGTTAAATACCACATCTGTTATGTGTTCTACATCCACATCTCCCTGTCTTTCTAATTGCCTTTTAAAATCTTCAGATAGGTATTGTTTGAATTTCTCCCAAAGGATTAAAGGGTCTGATACTTTGCAGAACACTAAAATAATCGTAAAAAGATCCCGTATCATTTGCTGTGATTGGCAAAGTGCTGCCTCTTCCATTTCTGCGAGAGAACAAATGCTGATCATCTTCAAGTAAGCCGAGAGCTTTGCACGCTGATTGGAACGTGGAATATACATGATCATCTACAGTTTTTAACGCTTCAAACCAAATTGGGCCCCGGATCTCATGAAGAAGCATGCGAAGGTGATAGCATTCTGTATTGTTCGGATGCACAGTGTAAACCCTACCTAGAACGTGCTCTTTTTAGACCCCTGGCCAGACGTCAACGTTTGCTCCTCTCTTTCTCCTTTGGAACTTTATTTTATCCCAAACGTAGTATGCAGGTACTTCTAGGTAGAGCAATGTTTTTGCAAAGTTATCCATTTTACACAAATTGAAAAAGGAAAGGAGTGTGGTTGTTGGAAGACTATTCACTCTTTCACTCAGATTTTGCTCATTAAAATAAACCCTTTGCCCATTTTACAAATGAACAGCGAGGTGGACTACGGGAGGGAAACGCTCATGAATGGGAAATTCAAGGATTCGCCATACTGCCTCTGATGAATTATATATCTTACACTTGTGTAGGTTTTAACTTCATCCTTCTCATTCTCTAAAGCAAACTATGCCTGGTCTGAACCTTTATTTACGTATTTACAGACGTATTTTATTTATTTCACCGAATGACAATTTTCCACATTTAAGTGAGCGATAAATGTTTTTATTAATACTGGATTATAAGGGACTACCCAGTGATTATCTATGGTTGTGCCTTTGATATCAACAGAGAACCCACCGTCATCTAGTAAACGTCTCTTGTACTGCGGATAACCGTCTTCACCAGTTTGTGTTTCCCTTATGAGAGCCATACCCCAGGGCTCTCATAAGGGAAACTCAAACATTTACTGCACATGTTATATTTCATACATGGTGACTTTCGATTTAAAGTTCCACATGGACCATGTATCATATTACATTTAACGATTTCGTGAAGCTCTGGGTCACGTTTGGGATCAGATATTTCAGCACAAATTATATTTTCGATTTGATCCGGTGTAATACGTTTGTGAAGCCATAAAAGAATATGAATATGTGGAAGACCTCTCTTTTGCCATTCCGTTGAGTACATATAGCATCGCACTTCACCAAATATTTTGCCCTTTGTCAATAAGTTCATGATCTTTTTCACCTTTAGTCGAAACACCCTCGAAATTATATCGTGTCTATCATGAGATTGTTGTCCCAGCAAGGATTGCATGTGAAAGTGATAAAAAGGTCAGTCCGGCCGTAATTCCTAACATAGGTCATAGCGTCCTGTGTTCTTTCGTGCATATACCTAGGTCCTTCCGTAAAAGATGATGGAAGGACAACCATTTGTCCTAGGCTTCTGCGTCTTGTCGTCCAATAGCATATTTTAAATGAATTGAACTATCAGCACGTAATTTAGCTTGATTATTTTTGATACTATTATTTTTGATACTTCGGCTCTCGAGGATGATGTCCCTTCGATCAAATTGTTGATCGACTAACACTAAAGCCACTTCATTTGAAGTTGGTGCATTGTACCTACCTCTATGTTCTTCTGGTGGTTTTATATCAGCATGTACATATGACAACTTTGTATGACTCTGAAGGAGGGGCTTTATCAATGGCACTTTTCAGATCTTTTATATACGGGTTCACTTGATGCAGCATATTCTGCAATTGTTTGATTAAATTTGGCTTTTAGTTAGGAAATTTAGAACATCAATGGTAGACCTGGCCTTGTACTTTAAAAGTCGGTGAAAAACCATCTGCTGTTACCTGTTTACCACCAAAGGAATTCATCTGGAAACAGGCATTATATTTACGAATATTACCCATAAAATGGTCATGATCTGGGTGTAGATCATTAATCAAACTAGAGAGTGGTTCAGGCAGTTGTTTCAACCGATCAAGTTGCACTTTTCCAACGCTGCAACACATACCAGGTGCCTCATCCTTCCATTTCAGCGCATTGCACCATTGACACTTGTATGTCATAGAACCCAAGGCTACACTGCTGTCAGTTCTATAAGCAATATCAGGGTCATACTCCATAGCGGAATGAACCTTGTTTTTCCATAAACGCAGTGTAATGTTTTCCTCATGCCGTGACTGAATTGCTCTATGCACTTGTGGATTCGCAGTTTGGTAATTTGCAACAGCTTGCCTGTGTATATCGGGATTTTTTTTTTCTGATAAGCGGACACATATCTTTCTTGTGCACTTTTTAATTGAGATCTTCTTGTGTAATTAGTAAATCTCGACCTTCGTTTATTTTTCTTTTTTTCATATTTTAATGTCGACGATACAGATTGATCTGTTCCGCTGGTTGGAGATTATATTTCACTGTTTACAAAAGATGTAACAGTTAAATGGTCAAGCTCTGAAAAAGGATCACGCTCTTCGACAGGTACCTCCATGCCACGCTGTGTAATTTTCTTCGCAACAACAGGCAGATAGGCGTCAACAACGTTGTAAAATTGGGAGTGTGTCGACGAGGGTTGCGTACCTTATACTCAGAATCACCAAACGGTATTCTGAAGGTCATACAGGTTTACGCACCACTTCGGCAACCCCGATGAGGAGGTGGAGGAAATGTATGAGGATATCTCTAGAGCCATGCATTCTAAAACCCACTATACGGTGTTAATGGAGATTCTAAAAGCTAGGCACAAGAGAGAACGGTGAGCTGAAAGTAGGAAATTCGGATTAGGGCAACGGAACCAAGGTAGCAGCCGACTTCATGGAGAAAGAGGACTTTATGATGAACTCTTTCTTCCAGAAGCGGCCCCACAGGAAGTGGACCTGGTCGAGCCCCGACGGTTCGACAAAATGAGATTGACTTCATTATGACGACTAGACGCTAACTGTTCCAGTGATGTCTCAGTGATCGCGAGGGTGAAAACTGGTAGCGATCACCGAATGGTTAGAGGCACACTGAACCTAAACGTTAAGTTGAGAGGTGTCGTCTAATGAAGTCAACGCTCCGTCCCCTCGTGCTCTAATCCAAAGTCCCGAAACCTTTCAGCTCGAGTTACAAAACCGTTTTCAGTGCCTAGAAGATTGCAATGCAGTGGACGATATGAATGACAAGCTCGTGGAAACTGTCCATGCGGTCGGAGCTAAGTTTTGTAAGACCCGCCGCAGAAGAACACAAAACTTCCGATCACACTCTTAATCTCATGGCTGTTAGACGGGAAATGAAGCTGCAATCTTCAGTAGATTTGATAGCATACAGGCAACTGAACAGACAGATCTCCAAATGCATGCGGCGGGATTTGCAACTTCAATACAGCTCGTATTGAAGAAGCGATCGAGCGGAACCAGGGCTCCAAAGTCTTTGCCAGAGATCTGTCTGCCAGAAAGAGCCAACTGTCGAAGCTGAAGACCGAGTGTGGCAGCGTCGTTTCCGGACACCTGAGATTTTGAGTGAGATTGAGAGGTTCTATGGGCAGCTGTACACATCATCGTTGGAGCCACACGCAAGTGTGAGTAACGATCCAAGAGCGAGTCTTATCCGACACTATTCCGATGATATCCCGACGTCAGTCTGAGCGAGATTAGAATGGCCTCCAGCACCTTAAAACGGCAAGGCCCCAGGCGAGGATGGAATTACAGCGAGCTTCTGAAAGCGGGTGGAAAACCGGTACTTGAAGTCCCTCAGAAGCTCTTTAATTCCGTCCTACATGGTGGCACTACACCGGAGGCGTGAGCAGAAGTGCGGTGGTCTTGTTCTTCAAGAAAGGCGACAACGCTCTTGAAGAACTACAGACCGATTTCCTTCTGAGCCGCGTCTACGTGCTGTTTTCGAGAGTCATTACGAATCGTCCGCACGCAGACTCGATGACTTCCAGCCTCCCGAACAAGCCGGTTTCCGAAAAGGCTTTAGCACCATAGACCACATATACCGGCAAATTGTACAGAAGTCCGAGGAGTACAACCCACTATGTCTGGCGTGGTGGATAGAGAAAGCTTTGATTCCGTCGAAATTTGGGCGGTGCTGCAGTCCCTTCAGCGGTGCCAAGACTGTCGGTATATCGAAGTGCTGAAGTGTTGTACAGTAGGCCACGATGGCTATCCGAGTACAGAACCAGAGTACAAAACCTATCCAACTGCAGAGAGGTAAGACAGGGTGACGTATATCCCCGAAACTTCACCGCTGCATTGGAAGACGTTTTCAAGCTTCTGGACTGAAAGGATACGGCATTAACATCAATGGCGAGTACATCACTCACCTTCGATTTGCCGATGATATAGTCCTTATGGCAGAATCGCTGGAGGACCTAAGCACTATGCTCATGACCTCAATAGTGCCTCCCAACGGATAGGACTTAAGATGAACATGGACAAAACAAAGATCATGTTTAATGTCCATGTCACACCTATGCCGGTAGTTGTTGGAGCACTAAGCTCGAAGTTGTTGACGAATATGTTTACCTGGGACAAATAGTCCGACTAGGTAAGTCCAACTTCGACCGAGAGGTCAATCGACGGATTCAACTCGGCTGGGCAGCGTTCGGGAAATTACGGCACATTCTCGTCAGGTATACCTCAAAACTTGAAAACGAGGCTGTACAACCAGTGTGTTGCCAGTGATGACCTACGGAACTGAGACGTGGTCCTTCACTGCTGGCCGGATGAGGAAGCTCAAGGTTCAGCGAGCTATGGAGAGGGCTATGCTCGGTCTCACTGCGTGATAAACTTAGAAATGAGGATATCCGCAGTAGAACCAGAGTGACCGACATAGCCCAACAGATTAGTAAGCTGAAGTGGTAATGGCCGGCCATATAGCTCGAAGAACCGACAACCGATGGGGAAAAAGGTTTCGAGTGGCGGCCTGCGGCGGATTTAGTGTGGGCGTCCCCACTAGATGGAGTGACGACCTGGTAAGACATGCAGGAAGTCGATGGATGCGGGTGGCTCAGGACCGTGCTTTGTGGGCCTTTGGGAGGCCTATGTTCAGCAGTGGACTTGTGAAGGGCTGTAATGATGATGATGATGATGATGATGATGTTATATTAATAAATTAACTACTATTAAATTCGTTAATTAATAGATGTAACGGACACTAAGGTACTACAGATTCAAACTCGAGGACCTTTTGACACGTGCCATAGACCTCACCCCACCTGAATTCACACGGGTCCGGGGATCTGTGGCGTCTCGTGTGAAACGATAGCAAGTGGCGGTCACGGGTCGCAGGCTCGCAGGATCGTGTAGAAATTCCACCGTAGGAATTCAAAATTTTATGCATAACAGACCATGGTTTCTAATATTTCTAATTACGTAGGTAACATTAAAAATTCTTTAAGTGTGTATTTTATATGCAATATTACTGTTTTTATAGAACTGTTCATAACTTTAGGACTTATTTAAGTTTTTTTTTTTTATAGTATAAGGGTGACAAACGAGCACACAGTCCACCTGATGGTAAGTGGTTGCTGCGGCCCATAGACATCTACATATATCCTCGATTACGAATCAAAATTCAGATGCATTGTCACCCATGAGGACTAAGATGGAATGCCTCCTTTCCAGTAAAAAGGGTCTCCGGTTCTCTACACTCACCATACGAAACACAGCAGCGTTAAGCTGCTATTTTACGTTGGTATTCTGATGCGCGAGCGTGGTCCTTCCCCGGTCGAGCCGACCCATTCGTGCTACAACTATACTACTAAATATAGCTGCATCATGGCTCTACCACGTATAAATTATATTAGAACTTATTATTATTAATGAATTAAAATAATAAATATCCCTTAACAATTTGGTTCCATCGGTCAGTTCAAAACACACATCAGTTTTCAAAACACAGTCCATTCATTAAACGTTAGCTGAACATAGGCCATAGATTTTCTCAAAGGGAGAATAACTGCCATATTCGCTACGCTTGGCACGATCGTCATGATCTGATGATTGGCAGCCGAAGTTTTTTACTATTTTGAGTTGTTGAGAAATCACGAAGATGCTGCTGTCCATTTCCTGTTCCACTTATCTCTGTCATCTCTCACCCACGGAATCATGTAGGGTAGTAGATTCTCAAGTCAAAATTTTATCCTTTTTAGGTAGTGAAATGAAATAAAATATATTTATTTACATAACGTACATCATCATCATCATCATCATTACAGCCCTTCACAAGTCCACTGCTGAACATAGGCCTCCCCCAAGTAATGCCACAAAGCACGGTCTCGAGTCACATGCATCCTTTGACTTCCTGCATGTCTTACCAGGTCGTCACTCCATCTAGTTGGGGGATGCCATACACTTCGCCCCATCGGTTGTCAGTTCTTTGAGCTATATGGCCGGCCCATTGCCACTTCATCTTACTAATTCGTTGGGTTGTGTCGGTTACTCTGGTTCTACTGCGGATATCTTCATTTTTAAGTCTATCACGCAGAGAAACCCCGAGCATAGCACTTTCCATAGCTCGCTGAGCGACCTTGAGCTTCTTCATACGGCCAGCAGTCAAGGACCATGTCTCAGATCCATAGGTCATCACTGGCAACATGCACTGGTTGTACAATCTTATTTTGTGGTTTTGAGGTATGCCTGACGAGAAGATGTATCGTAATCTCCCGAATGCTGCCCAGCCGAGTTGAATCCGTCGATTGACCTCTCGGTCGAAGTTGGACTTACCTAGTCGGAATATTTGTCACAGGTAAACATACTCGTCAACAACTTCGAGCTTAGTGCTCCCAACAACTACCGACATAGGTGACATGGACGTTACACATAACGTACATATTATTGGAAAAATATAAAATATAATTTAATTTATAGTGACGTCACGGTCATTTCTTTGTAATGAGACTGCTTCGACTGCTGATTGAGATGAGATCGAAAAGTATAAATAACGATATTTTATTCTGACGGCTCCGTGGCGCAATGTCTTAGCAATGAGGTGCAGCGCTGGAGACCGCGGGTTCGAATCCCGTTCGGAACAAGTATATGTATGGCCTACTAATAATTATTCAAGTTTGGGACGTTTGTCCTTGTATAATTTATGTTTGTAAACAGCCTCCACGATACAGAAGAAAATCTTAGTGTGGGGTACTGGTTTAAAAAAAAATCGGTGTTACCAATATTAGAAATTCGACGATTTTTCTTCCCACCCTTTAGTAATGTTCCAACAAAAGAACGACTTCAATTCTTACGATAGTAATAAACGGTGCCCTGCATCCCATGTGTTTTAGTTGCATTTTTTTACGTAAATTGTCTACACTTTTGGAATCGGATCTTGGGAGAATACTGACAAATCTCAAAAACTTAATGACGGTTAAGTTTAAATATGTCCTGCTAAATTATTTTTATTCTCGAGCCGTGGTAGCTCAGGGGATTAGCGCTCACCATAAAATTGTGTATAACGCGAGCACACCGAGTTCGATTCCCGCCGGTGCAAATGAAATTATTGATTCTTATTTTAAAACCTGATTTACTAAGTGCTCAGTGGTGAAAGAAAACATTGTAAAGGAACCTGCGTGTCTGATTTCGTTATGTGGTCCGTCCCCAACGACGCACTCGGTCGCGCTTTCCCCATATATCTAAACTAGCTTTTGCCCGCGACTTCGTCCGCGTGGAGTTCGGGTAATATCGCGCCCATGTGTGAAAAAGAGTCTGCTGGTACAAGCTACAATTATAACTGGATGTCGCGGGCAAAAGCTAGTAAACTACAAAACTTCTTTATACACCACATTTTTTGCTAATCTATTACTGTGTGCCAAAATTATCAGACTACCTGGGCGAGCTAGCAACATAGAATTGCCCATGTGAAAAACAATTTTCTCTCAAGTCTATACCCGCAAATTTTAATATCTGCCCTTGTGATTTGTTTATGGTCATTGCAAAGCAGACTTTGAGGGGAAACTATTCGTTTGAATTCAAAGGGAAGATCATTCGGGATCAAGGGAATTCTTGGTACAAATACAGTTTCCTTCCACTACATTGAGATGTAATGCTTTTACTTTTAGTCTGGTTCCGTTGCACAGTTGAGGAGGTTTTACATTTCGCAACAACATAACAGGAGTACCCACGCGCAGAATAAGCTTATGATGTGGAAGACCCGATGGTTTCAGTGAATTAAGAAATTCGACAGGGTAGTTAATTGCGTCATCTGTGTTGACCACAGAGTCTATTGACGTGTACACCATTTCTTCCTCCTCAAAAGACTTTAACAGTATATCGTTAATTGCCGCTGCTTGTTCGCTTTTCGGGGTTAGTATGGCACGTTCACACAACCATTCCATTGGCTTATCATGGATATGAGCAATATCTGGGTAAATTTTGGATATTAACTCCTGTAACATAAATACAACTGTGCACAAATTATCAGGGATGGTTATCATTCCGTCATTTATCGGGTAATCACCAATTATTCTATACGAATAGAAACTTGCAGAAGAGACAGTTTTATTAAGCGGCAACATAGTTATGAGATCGCGTTGTGGTATGTTGATTGAATTCCCATCATCCCCCCAGCAAAACATCAATGGATACTGTTGTAACTCATCATATGCTCAATGTATCTCACTAATACGCTGAAGTGAATTACTTCGGCTCTCAAGGATAATGTCCCTTCGATCAAATTGTTGATCCACTAACACTAAAGCCACTTCATTTGTAGTTGGTGCATTATACCTTCCTCTATGTTCTTCTCATCATCATCATCATCATCATTACAGTCCTTCACAAGTCCACTGCTGAACATAGGCCTCCCCCAAGGAATGCCACAAAGCACGGTCCTGAGCCACCCGCATCCATCGACTTCCTGCATGTCTTACCAGGTCGTCACTCCATCTAGTGGGGGGACGCCCTACACTTCGTCCGCCAGTACGAGGCCGCCACTCGAGAACCTTTTTTCCCCATCGGTTGTCGGTTCTTCGACCTATATGGCCGGCCCATTGCCACTTCAGCTTACTAATCTGTTGGGCTATGTCGGTCACTCTGGTTCTACTGCGGATATCCTCATTTCTAAGTTTATCACGCAGTGAGACTCGAAACATAGCCCTCTCCATAGCTCGCTGAGCGACCTTGAGCTTCCTCATCCGGCCAGCAGTGAAGGACCACGTCTCAGTTCCGTAGGTCATCACTGGCAACACGCACTGGTTGTACAGCCTCGTTTTCAAGTTTTGAGGTATACCTGACGAGAAGATGTGCCGTAATTTCCCGAACGCTGCCCAGCCGAGTTGAATCCGTCGATTGACCTCTCGGTCGAAGTTGGACTTACCTAGTCGGACTATTTGTCCCAGGTAAACATATTCGTCAACAACTTCGAGCTTAGTGCTCCCAACAACTACCGGCATAGGTGTGACATGGACATTAAACATGATCTTTGTTTTGTCCATGTTCATCTTAAGACCTATCCGTTGGGAGGCACTATTGAGGTCATTGAGCATAGTGCTTAGGTCCTCCAGCGATTCTGCCATAAGGACTATATCGTCGGCAAATCGAAGGTGAGTGATGTACTCGCCATTGATGTTAATGCCGTATCCTTTCCAGTCCAGAAGCTTGAAAACGTCTTCCAATGCAGCGGTGAAGAGTTTCGGGGATATAACGTCACCCTGTCTTTCTCTGCAGTTGGATAGGTTTTGTACTCTGGTTCTGTACTCGGATAGCCATCGTAGCCTTACTGTACAAGCACTTCAACACTTCGATATACCGACAGTCAACTTGGCACCGCTGAAGGTACTGCAGCACCGCCCAAATTTCGACGGAATCAAAAGCTTTCTCATAGTCCACATACGCCAGACATAGTGGCAAATTGTACTCCTCGGACTTCTGTACAATTTGCCGAAGGGTATGTATGTGGTCTATGGTGCTAAAGCCTTTTCGGAAACCGGCTTGTTCGGGAGGCTGGAAGTCATCGAGTCTGCGTGCGAGACGATTCGTAATGACTCTCGAAAACAGCACGTAGACGCGGCTCAGAAGGGAAATCGGTCTGTAGTTCTTCAAGAGAGCGTTGTCGCGTGTTTCTTGAAGAACAAGACCACCGCACTTCTGCTCCACGCCTCGGTGTAGTGCCACCATGTAGGACGGAATTAAAGAGCTTCTGAAGGACTTCAAGTACCGGTTTTCCACCCGCTTTCAGAAGCTCCGCCGTAATTCCATCCTCGCCTGGGGCCTTGCCGTTTTAAGGTGCTGGAGAGCCATTCTAATCTCGCTCAGACTGACGTCCGGGATATCATCGAATAGTGTCGGATAAGACTCGCTCTTGGATCGTTACTCACACTTGCGTGTGGCTCCAACGATGATGTGTACAGCTGCCCATAGAACCTCTCAATCTCACAAAATCTCAGGTGTCCCGGAAACGACGATGCCACACTCGGTCTTCAGCTTCGACAGTTGGCTCTTTCTGGCAGACAGATCTCTGGCAAAGACTTTGGAGCCCTGGTTCCGCTCGATCGCTTCTTCAATACGAGCTGTATTGAAGTTGCGCAAATCCCGCCGCATGCATTTAGAGATCTGTCTGTTCAGTTGCTGTATGCTATCAAATCTACTGAAGATTGCAGCTTCATTTCCCGTCTAACAGCCATGAGATTAAGAGTGTGATCGGAGAGTTTTTGTGTTCTTCTGCGGCGGGTCTTACAAAACTTAGCTCCGACCGCATGGACAGTTTCCACGAGCTTGTCATTCATATCGTCCACTGCATTGCAATCTTCTAGGCACTGAAAACGGTTTTGTAACTCGAGCTGAAAGGTTTCGGGACTTTGGATTAGAGCACGAGGGGGACGGAGCGTTGACTTCATTAGAGGACACCTCTCCAACTTATCGTTTAGGTTCAGTGTGCCTCTAACCATTCGGTGATCGCTACCAGTTTTCACCCTCGCGATCACTGAGACATCACTGAACAGTTGGCGTCTAGTCGTCATAATGAAGTCAATCATTTTGTCGAACCGTCCGGGCTCGACCAGGTCCACTTCCTGTGGGGCCGCTTCTGGAAGAAAGAGTTCATCATAAAGAGTCCCTGTTTCTCCATGAAGTCGGCCAGCTGCTGGCCCCTTGGGTTCCGTTGCCCTATTCCGAATTTCCTACTTTCAGCTCACCGTTCTCTCTTGTGCCTAGCTTTGCGTTGAAGTCTCCATTAACACCGTATAGTGGGTTTTAGAGAATGCATGGCTCTAGAGATATCCTCATACATTTCCTCTACCTCCTCATGGGGTGTGCCGAAGTTGGTGCGTAAACCTGTATGACCTTCAGCGAATACCGTTTGGTGATTCTGAGTATAAGGTACGCAACCCTCGTCGACACACTCCCAATTTTAACGTTGTTAACGAGACTTGTGGACGATAAATCCGACACCTCCTTGGGACAGATGGTCGCCCTCCGGTGATAGAACAAGTTGCCGGATTCGAGGATTACCGTGTCCTCCCCTCTCTTCGGACCTCGGATAATCCTATAATATTCCAGCGCAACTTGTCTATCTCTTCTTCAACTCCAGGATCTTCTCGTCAGTCCTCAGGGTGCGTGCGTTATAAGTTGCCAGGTCAGTCGTCGTGGTGGCAACCGAACCTCCACCGGAGATTCTTAGCACCCCTGCCCGCCGTTACCATGGTCGCCACCGTAGCCAGGAATAGCGGGGCCGCCGGGGACTGGGGGCCGTCTCTTCGTAACTTTCTTCATTGGGGGGATATTGCCGTAATTGCCACGCTTGGCGAGCGGGTTGGCAACCGCAGTTTTTTTATTGTTATTTGCTGTTATCAGAAAGATACTGCTGCCCATCTTCATATTTTCTTCTGGTATTATTAAAAAACTACCAGAAGAACATATGGTTATTGCATATGTTCTTCTGGTAGTTTTTTATCAGCATGTACATATGACAACTTTGTATGACTCTGAAGGAGGGGCTTTATCAATGGCACTTTTCAGATATTTTATATACGGGTTCACTTGATGCAGCATATTCTGCAATTGTTTGATTAAATTTGGCTTTAAGTTAGGAAATTTAGAACATCGAATCTTTGCTTCTCGATCATCTTCACCTACAAAATATATTTGAAGGTACTGAGCGTCATGTAGTACTGGCCTTGTAATTTAAAAGTCGGTGAAAAACTATCATCTGTTACCTGTTTACCACCAAAGGAAGTCATCTGGAAACAGGCATTATATTTACGAATATTACCCATAAAATGGTCATGGTCTGGGTGTAGATCATTAATCAAACTAAAGAGTGGTTCAGGCAGTTGTTTCAACCGATCAAGTTGCACTTTTCCAGCGCTGCAACACACATACCAGATGTCTCATCCTTCCATTTCAGCGCATTGCACCACTGACACTTGTATTTCATAGAACCCAAGACTACACTGCTGTCAGTTCTATAAGCAATATTAGGGTCATACTCCATAGCGGAATGGACCTTGTTTTTCCATAAACGCAGTGTAATGTTTTCCTCATACCGTGACAGCTTGCCTGTGTACATGGGATTTTATTTCTGATAAGCGGACACAGCCAGATTTGAATCTGGCTTTTTTTGCCTATATTTTACTTGTGCACTTTTTAATTGACTTTTTCTTGTGTAATTAGTAAATCTCGACCTTCGTTTATTTTTCTTTTTTTCATATTTTAATGTCGACGATACAGATTGATCTGTTCCGCTGGTTGGAGATGATATTTCACTGTTTACAAAAGATGTAACAGCTAAATGGTCAAGCTCTGAAAAAGGATCACGCTCTTCGACAGGTACCTCCATGCGACTCTGTGTAATTTTCTTCGCAACAATAGGTAGATAGGCGTCAAAATGTGAATTAGATAAATCATGGCTAAATCGTAATCGCCTTACTGGACAGATATCTGTTCCGGACTCTGTGTATAGCAGACCGTTTCGATATACTTCAAACCGAAACAGAAATATTAATCCTGCAGCTACCAATTCACAAAGTCCACTGTAAGTTTCATTTTTTAACATATCGGCTGAATATTCATTTGCTGTTGAATAATTATCGCCATTTCTGTCGTGGATCATAACTTAAAACCTAGGCCAATCATTTACCACAAATCTAACAATTTATGAACGCACCACCACCGCATTTTCTTGGATTCCGTACATTAAAAATGAAAGAGCACGAAACAAACAGACGCCGTCACCTATAATGGGGACGACAATATGTTCTTCCATTTTTCCTTTAATATTAAGAGTTTCTGTAGTCATTTTTTCAGTGAGAAAAAATACTTCTATCAACAATACCTAATCACAAAGCAAATCGAATTCCAAGTTTGAACAGTGGTTGTAAGAAAGACAAAATCAAGCAACTAATCCGAAACACGAAGCAAATCTTAAACCATAAGCAAGCAAACAAAGCCGAAGTCTAGTCAAATATCCGTTAACAGTGAATGGGTACCGTATGTGGTACGGTTGAAACGCTCATTCACCATTCACTTTATATTAGTTCGAAAAAACACAAAGTTTCCGCGTTCTAAAACGATACCAACGCCATCTATTGGTAGGGATTGGAACTTGAAGATCAATACAAAATAGGTAGGTGGGTCGTTCTACTTTTCTACCGACAATGGCGTAAAAAAAGTCTCCTCAGGAAAAAAAAATCACTATTCGTCCAAAATTACAGTATCTCAAATTTTATTTTCACAAGATTTTTTTGGACCATATAGTCATTATAATAATACTAAAATCCCGCTTTTATTGTTTTTGCTTTTTACAAAATCATGGTGACATAGTATTCGAAATGTGTGACAGAGGTGTTTTACGTACGAATAAAATGTGTCTCTTTGCGCCGCCTAATATTACAAAATGATCTCGCTTAAAAAAATCATATGGAACCATTTAATATAAAATTATTTATTGAACTTCTGCAATATTATCATTGAATTAATGAGAATATAATAAACGTAAAGGTTCATACTATTAAACAAAAAAATATTTTATAGTTGGGTCCCGCTGTATATGTTTTTTCTTGATATCTTCCGTCACGCATTTCGCAAAACAAAAAACGCGCCTTAGCTGTTTGACCTTCAACACTAAGCAACAGTAAGGTTTCCTCTCCCCCCTTGGCCTCACGCCTTGAGGCCCCACGCGGCAACGAGCCGAGTTAGTTACCCGCAGGTAGTGAATAGAGGTGCGTGTGTTTATTCGGCGACCGCTCTGTCACGTAAGTTACTACTTTGAAAGATAAAGATAAAGATAAAGATATTTTATTTTGCAAATATGGGTACAGTACATGGAAATATAGGTAGTGAGTTCAGCCATATTTTACCAGTAGGCATGCAAAATATACAGAAATATAAACTAATCACCTAAACAGCTATAAGAAATAAAATAATAACACAAAACAAACATAATTCAAAATTTTTAACATTATACAGTCTTAATCTCAAAATAAAAATTTTTTTCAGTCAAGAATTTGTTACGCTATAGTATGCTTTGACTATCAAGAAGCTACGAAGTTTTTTTTAAATATCGATAGCGGCAATTCTTTCCAACTTTTGGTATTTTATCATATATGACTGGAGCCATGCAGTATATACTTTTGCGCATTAGTGCTGTCTTAGCGGAATGATGGCACAAAGGTATTGTCGCGTCTATTACGTGGAACTGCTTGGTCAAGGCGTTTAAAACGTTTTGGATGCAATTTAACAAACACTGCTACTTCTAGTATGTATAAACAAGGTAATGTCAGTATTTTATACTGTTTAAAATATGGCATGCAACTATCGGTAGTTTTAAGCTTAAACATCGCCCTTATGCATCTTTTTTGAGCCTTGAACACTGATTCTTTTTCGGTTGAGTTACCCCAAAATATTATTCCATATCGGAGGTGGGATTCTGCTAAGCCATAGTAAGCAGTGAGGAGTGCATCCGTGTATACTATTGAAGACAAATTATGTAAAGCATATGCGGTTTTACTAATTTTTTACATAAAGTATTAATGTGCTTTCCAGTTAAGATATTTATCTATTTCGAGACCTAGGAACTTTGCAGTTTCAACTCTTTACAACATCATTATTGTAGTGTACATTTAGGCTCATGCTAGGAATCCGTTGACTGAAATGGATAACTTTTGTTTTATTTAAGTTTATTTTTAAATTGTTTTCATCCAACCAGTTTACAACTAATTTTAAGGAGTTATTAATGTCATTTTCATAGGTCTCTACACTTTTACATGGTATTGTCACTGTGGTATCATCCGCAAACAGTGTTACTGGTTGCTCAATGCATTTAGGTAAGTCATTGATGTACAATATAAATATGAAAGGTCCCAGCACACTTCCCTGTGGTACTCCATATTTAACTTCGCGCTTTGACGATCGAAATATCTCTTCTTTCTTATTTGCTATATTAATTTGATTAATTTCGGTTATTTGTATTCTATTCTTTAAGTAAGATTCAATTAGATTAAGAACATTGCCTCTAATGCCATAGGCTTCAAGTTTTTCTAAAAGAGTAGCGTAATTTACATAATCAAATGCCTTTGTCATGTCGCAAAATATGCCACAGACATGTCTACGTTTATCGATATTGTTAATAATATTGTATATAAAGTCATATATGGCCATATTGATTGTCCTATGTGGTCTAAACTTTTTGTTCCTCACATAAAATGTTATATTTTTCAATAAATTTATATATTTCTTATATATATATTTTCAAATATTTTGAAATTACGGAATAAGTGAGATGGGCCGATAATATTCCATTAGTTCTCTATTTTCCTTCTTAAACAGCGGTTTTATAATTGATGTTTTAAGGCATCTGGATAAATGCCTGCGCTAATACTTAGGTTGATTAGATGACTTAGATGTCCGCATATTTCCATTGATATGTGTTTTAATATTTTGTAGCAATGCCATCGTATCCCACGCTACTTGTATTATTTAACGACATTATTATTTTGTGAATATCTAATGGAACACTAGGCGGCATGAATAAAGATTTACTGTTGGTGTTTATTTTACAAGATTTATGTTTGTTAGTGACATCTATGTTTGCCTGAATAATATCGATAAAATAGTTGTTAAATGCTTCAGCGATGCACTGAGGATTTGATAGAGTTTGATCATTTACCTTAATTTTATTAATACTGCGTGTAGGTAAGTTGTATTTTGTTCGTTTAATAATTTGCCAAGTTGTTTTAGACTTATTTTAGATGCTTTTATTTTTGGTTATTTTGTGCCTTTTGTGTCAATCTAATAATTTTTTATATAACTGCGAATAATTTGAAAATAAAATTTTGTTATTACTGTTAGATTTAATCTTAGCTGCCACAGAAGTTTTCTTTTCTTTCGACTGCATAATTTAATTCCTTAGACAACCATTTTGGTTTTTTATGTCTACTTTAATCAATTTAATCGGAAAACATAAATCGTAAATAAGTTTAAACGTATCAATAAATTTATTATATGCTGCGTTTGGATCATCTGTATCGTATATTTCGAAAAGAGATGTTTTATGTAATCTTTAAATTTCGTTATATTTTCCATATTATAATCCCTTCTAGGCGTATACCAATACTTTATTGCATATATTTTTGCACTGGACAGTACAGCAGCTGTGCTGTATGATCGGACAGCGCAAACTCGAAGACATCAGCCTTAAATGATTTATTAAAATTGTGCAAAATTGTCTAAGCATGTTAAGCTAGCCATGGGTCGGTTGTTTTAATGCCAGTTTTAAGTTATATCTAATTAATAAACATTCAAATGCATTTGTGAGACTATTTTCTTTAAGAACATCTATATTAAAGTCTCCACCAACAACAATGTTTTATATCGTGAATGCGATATTCCTTGCAAAAGAGTTTCTAGTTTATCCAGACAGTAATTAAGATTGTTCACATTTGGTACTCTATATATACACACGACAATTATCTTATAATCGGTAAGCTCAATAGCACAACATTCAAATGTGCCTGGAGATGATAAACTCGATATTTTAGGTAGATCCTTAAATTGAAGACCATTTCTCACAAGAATGCATGCACCACCTCTCCCTTGCGCCTTTCTACAGTAATAAGTAGCCAGACAATAATTCGGTACAAACAGTTGTTTCTGATACCCCTCCTTAATAAAATGTTCCGTAATGCACAGTACATCCACCAATATTTTTTTTCCACATAGTTCATCCAAGCACACGGTAAGTGCGTTAGATTTTTTTTATTAGGCCTGCAATATTTTGGTGTAAAATTTTATTGTAATTCCATGAAATCTTATTGTAATTCCCATTTATATACGTAATATTATTATTTCCCAGTAAATCTGTCATATTCACCCAATTTTACGATCAATTCGTAATTTTGTGAACGCTGAAATCCTCGAACACCGTTTTTTTACACCTCTGTCACGAGGGAACTCTGTCACAAAAAAACCGTGATGGAGTGGCATAACTCGTGACGGAGTGGTAATTTTTGTCTGGAACTTTGCCTTGATTGATTTTCACAATAGTTAATTAATATTTTTTGTGTTCTATATATTACATTATCAATTATTTTATTCATTTAAGGTATTATTATCGGGGTAATTAAAAAATGGCGTTATCTGCGGCGGAAAGGCAGCGACGTTGTCGTGAAAAAAGGAAACAAGACCACGAAAAAGTTGCAAAGTGAAACGAAAAGACATCATGCTCGCAAAAAGCTAGTCAAAGATATGACACCAAGAGAACACAGACAAATGAAAAGAAAATGGCAAGTTAGAAACAAGAAGAGAAGAGAACAACAGAAAGCTTTGTAGAACGTTCTAATGAATACTCTGTCTTCCACACCTGTTCCTTCAAGCCCCAGGTTACTTCCTTTAAGTCCTAGATATCGTTCACTAACTCCAACCTCATCCGCTGCTAGAGCAAGGGGAAGAGAAAAAGTTACTGAAATCGAAATTGCTTTACATATTGACTATAGTGAAAACTACGCCTGTAAGTACCACGAAGAAATTCAATCAGTGCATTTTGGCGGATCGCGAAACCAAGTGACTTTGCATACCGCAGTAATGTATTACTTGACTTCTACAAAGGACAAACATATTACTTCTTTTTGTACTGTGTCTTCTGATCTTAATCATGGCCCTGCAGCTATTAGGGCCCACCTACATCCGGTACTTGATTGGGTACAAAAACCCATATTAAGACAGTCCACTTTTTTTCTGATGGACCAGCAACACAGTACAAATAAAAAAGAATAATTTTTAACTTTTTGCAACAAGGTTTTTTAAACAATACAGATTTGAAAGTTGAACCTGGATTTTTTTTTGAGTCCGTTCACGGCAAGGGAGCAGCTGACGGTATAGGAGGATCTATTAAACGTTTAGCTGAACATTTCGTCGCCAGTGGACACGACATTATTGACACTTTACAATTTTATGAAGCACTTAAAGACCTCAGTAAGATAAAGCTATTTCTTGTTGGTAAAGACGATATTGCCCAGATTTTAATGGAAATACCAAGTGAAATTATTCCATTGAAAGTTACTATGAACGTCCACCAACTAGTTGCTCAGCAACCTGGAGTGCTGAGCTAACGAACATTGAGTTGTTTTTGCGACAAATTTTGTGATTGTTACAATTTGAAGACTTATCGCCCATTGCCTAAACATGAGATAGAAGTTAACGACAGCCCAACCTCAGATTCAAAAGAACCACTGGCTGAAATAACCAACATAATTAGAGCTCCTACAAAGAGATGTTATGAGACTGTTTATACTTCTACTTCAGAAGATGAAGATGATCAGCCTCTTGTTAATCACAAAAATACTGTGCACATAAAACCGGGTACTTCATATGACCTGTCTGTAGACAACATCCACCCATTATTAATAAAAAGTCGTACACATATGTTAGTAAAAGTACCCAGTAAAAACAAAGTTGAGTACACCTACTTAGGAGTAGCAAAAAGTTGTGTGAATGAAGATGGAGATGTTCAGGTGATGTTTTATAAAACTGTTGATGACACTGAAAAAATATTTAAATTAGTAAAATCAGATGTATCAGATGTGATGTTTGAAAACTTGATAAAAATAATTCCAAATCCTAAAGAAGTCAAAAGAGGAAGTCGTGTTTATTACGAATTTGATAAACCATTAGAAGTATTTGAAAAGTAGAATAAGAGAAAAGAGAAGATTAGTCTGATTTTACGTGTACCAAAGAATGGTTCTACCAAGAAATAATATATTATGTAGCATTATAAAAGAAGCATTATGTTTTGTTATCGTTTTAAAAAAACTTTAAAAATGTTAAAGGATTAAGTTCAAATGTTGGCTTATTAATATCTACCACTCTGTCACAATTTTGTCACTTGTAATTAAACGTCAAAGTAGCATATGGTTCAGTTTATTGAAAACATATATACTAAAATAACATATTATATTATTACATATTTATCATATAAGGTATTAGCAGAATTTCAGCTATGTTTATTTCAATTTTTTGCAAAATATTTCAAAGTTTGTTGTCTTATCGAGCAAAAACGTGACAGAGTGGTATTAAATGTTATTTTTTATATATTTGTAATAAGAATTCCGATAAATCGAGTTAGATAATAATAAATGCTAGTATTCTAGTTATGCAAGTTAAAAAAAAAAACTGAAAGTTTGATTTTACATAATAACTAATAAATTTTTTTTTGTGACTGAGGTGTTTATTTTTCCTTACTATTCCGATAAAACTTAAAATAATGAAAAGGTATAAAATAAAACTTCGATGCATTATACGTTTCTAAAATCTTCGATAACTGGACAATTATTTAAAAATACATTTTATAAAAGAAATACACTTTTTTTTTTTTTTGAAATCTAAAAATTTATCACTCAGATTGTCGGTAAAAAAGTAGAACGCCCCAGGTACCTAAGTATTTCTTTTGGTTTTGCCATTTTATTAATTTGTAAAAAATATATTTGGTTTGGTTGTTTATTTTCATTGTTTTTTATTTTTAAATTAGTATTTTTTTGTTCAGGTGTAATTTTGTGCAAATTTTTTGTACAAATCTTCTTGTCTATTTTGTTTTATGTTTTTGTGCAGTAAAAGTATATTCTATTCTATTCTAATAAATTAAGTTTAAAATTTTATCAATATCATTTACGTTATTTACGACCCAAAAACCTTAAAAATGACACCTAAGTCATTAAACCAATGATGATTTTTACATACAAACATACATCCATCCATCCTTCCATCCATGTTGGTTTCAAACCATAATCGATGCCATTTTCGTAATTAACGTCCCAAAAAACCATAAAATGACACCCATATTGACATTTCAACCACATCGCACCCCCACAGGGGATGATGGTAGGTATTTCCCGTCTGCTACGTTAGATTTTGAAATTGTTGTTGTTTTCGTCATCAGCAACCCGATGAACCATAAAAACGATACCCATGTTGATTTTCAGAATTTGTCACCCCTTTTCCACCTTTTAGGGGTTGAATTCTGAAAGAGCCTGAATCACTTGTTTACTCATTTATTGATAGGAGTACTGCTGTGAAGTTTCGAATAAAATAGTTTAACTAATCTTGTTTCCCCATACAAACTTTCAACCCCTCTTTCACCCCCTTAGTGGTTGAATTTTCAAAAACCCTAGGACACGTAATTGTTTATTTTCAATCGTTGACCTAAAAACAAAGGTTCAGGCTTCTAGCTCTAAAATAACGGACTTCCATACACACTTTTAACCCCTTTTTTACCCCCTGCCTACGTCATTACAACTGTCTGTATGCCAAATTTCAGCGAAATCCGTTCAGTAGTTTCGGCTGTGCGTTGATAGATAAGTCAGTCATTGCATATAAAAACATAAACATAACATAAACACTCACGCCCAGAGGGGTAGGCAGAGACTACGGACTTCCATTTGGCACGATCCTGGCACACCTCTCTCGCCTCCTTTACATCCATATATCTACGCACACACGCTCGTCGGTTAAGGTACTTAAATCCTTTTTCAATATAATGCCAATTTGGTCGATAAACCTTCGTCTAGGACGTCCCTTCCCGACTCTGCCGTTCACTTCTGCAACATAAATTTGCTTTGTCACTCTTTCCTCGTTCATTCTTTCTACATGACCAAACCAGGTTTGCCTTTTATATATTATAGAAGAAGAAGATTAGCAGGCAGACTTAGTTCTGCAGCATATGCTGTAAGAAAGATTAGAAGTCTCACCAATGTTGCGACAGCTAGATTTGTTTATTTTAGTTTCTTTCACAACGTGATGTCTTATGGAATTTTGCTATGGGGTAATGCGATTGACACTCGCCGTCGCCGTGTTTCCGTGCCCATGTATGTGGGTTCGGGCGACGGTGGGAGCCTTTCCGTCTCCGCCAGCCGCCCCCGTGCGGTTGTGTTGTGCGCCCCGCACTCACCGTTGGACAGTGAGTGCCTTCCCTCCCTGCCTCCACCCGCTAGTGCCGACGCCCCCGCGCGGTTGCGCTGGCAGTCAGTACTCGCCGTCCCCGTACGGTGAGTACATTCTCGCACATGCGATTCCCACTCCATCTCTCCAGCACCGTCGCACTTTGCAGCTGTGTCGGTTGATCCGCGCTTCCGTCCCCGGACGGTTGTGCCCCACGCCTCCCTCTCCCCGAGGGAGGTCGTCTCAGATACGACGGTAGAGCCTTCGGGCTAAAGTCGGTCCCAAGGTGGTGTTTAGTGGGTAGGCACTTCTTCAAAGTGAGTCCCACATAACCACGCAGCCGGCTGCGTGGTATGCTAGGAGAATTCACCACCTCCCTCCCCCGCTTCCGGAGGGTGTCCTTGCATTGGGCGCAAAAAAAAGCCTGTGACTTATTTTCTCCCTACTAGTTCGTCTGGGCAGGTGCACCAGTACACCTCTTACCTACTTCTGTTGCATTCTTTATTCTAAGTTCGTTGCAAGAGCCCAAGGGCTGGCAGTAGTCGCTTACCATCAGGTGGATTGTAATTATTTTCATAGAATAAGAGCGACAAAGGAGCACACAATTCACCTGATCGTAAGTGGATTCTGAGCTCATAAATATCATCATATCTTGGATTAAAAATTAAAATGCAGATGCGTTGTCATCTCCGCGAACTAAGATGGAATGCCTTGTTTCCAGTAAAAAGGGTCTCCGGCTCTCTACACTTACCATACAAAACACAGCAGCATTAAGCTGCTATTTTACGCTGGTGTTCTGTGAGAGCGTGATCCCTCCCCGGTCGAGCCGACTCATTCGTGCTACAACCATAACATAGCTACAGCGTGACTTCCACATATAAAAATTTCTTTTGTCACTTCATCTCTTTATATATCAACCCCGTGGTCTTGAACAGAATGCTCCTTTTTAGTAAAACGGGTCTCCCATTCTCACCATATAACAACTTTTTTTTTTTTTGGCTGTGGCAACCCTAGTGATAAGTTGTAAAAGTAATTGGTCCCGATAAATTTTAATAATTTAAATATTGTAAATTCATAATATCCACCTCAATTTTATGTTATAGTTAATAATTACTGCCGCTTTGTATTTAAAATTTAAGAAAGTCGGTACATAAATATTATAACAACATTTTGGTGTTGGAACAAAAAGTGACAGGTAACGAACATTGTTTTAAAATCATTGTAATTCTTATTTCATATCATTCCTTTTATAAATTAAAGATCTATTCTATTAATATTACTTGGATTTTTACGTTCTTTGCGGGTTTCTTTTCGAATTATTTTAACGATAATTTGATTTGAGATCTGTAAATAGAAAAAAAAAACAACAACAACTCGACATTGGCTTACTCTGCTCCTTCTGTTTTCGATCCTTGTTTTCTTTTATTATTTACAATAAATAGTAAAATGAATACTCGCAACGCCAAGACGCGCCAGATGGAGAACCAACTTAAGGCGTCCAAGGAGCAGTGTGAACTGTTGCTTAAGGAAAGGGATGATAATGAAAAAGAAATAGTTAACATAATTGCCAAAAACACACAATTGAAATGTGATATGGTTAAGTTACATACAGAATACACAAGTGTTATAAAAGAAAGAGATCAGCTACAGGGAACGGTTAATGAGTTTGACCAATGCAGCAAGGAATATGAGGAAGCTCTCACGTTTATTGCTGCATTGAAGTTACAGTTGAATGAGGCTAATGAGCAAATAACACAATTTAAAACATATATATAGATAACCTTAACGCCTCCCAGACTCAAAGCCTGTTCTCTGAGCTTGTGCAATGTAATACTTCAAGAATTTTACAGCAACCTGCAACAATAGATTTGACTGGTGACGACTCTTCCACTTCAGGAAACACAGTAAGGATTAATTGCAGCAAAACCAAATTGAAGAAGTATATAAAAGTTAATAAATACATAAGGAAAGTACAAAATTAATAAAAATAAGATTAATACCAAAATTATGTTAATTTATGTAAAGAAAAGCAAGCATTGATATATGAACTTAAGTTGTATTCAATTGAGGTGGATAACATAAAAAATGTTATGAGACTGACGTAGAGTGCCTTAAATCAGAAATATTATCACTTACTAACTCCTTCAAACTGTGTCCAATAAATATAAATCAGCCCAAAACGAAATAAAAGAACACATACTGGCTATGGATAATCTGGTAAAGACATGTAAATATAATGAGGAGCGTTTTGACTCTTAGTTAAACATCAATGTGAGTGTCAACATTCAATACCAGCTTCTTCGGAGTCGGTGTGTGCTGATAATATTATACCACCACCAAAACTCTATGACAGTGCCATAGCAGAGGACCTTGAAATAAAAAATTACTCAAATATTAACAATAATAATATAATTGTGTATAGCGATGACATGGGAAAAAATCTAGGCATAACTTTAAATAACTCTTTAAAGGGACAAAAAATTACAAATTGCTGCATGCCTGGAGCATCTTTTAGTGACATCCTAAATAAAATTATAGTTACTAAATTTTGCCCAAATAGTACAATAATAATTTTTGTTGGTAGAAGAGGCAGTGTAAACAACAAACAGTTATTAAGATATATTGAACAACTTAATAACTTAAATGTACACAAAATTGTCTTGTTCACACTGCCTTACATACAGGGATTGCCGCAGGAAAATAATCTAAGACATAATTTAAATATACAAATGAATAATTTAATATGTAACAATAATTTAAATTTGACATATAATTGTGATAATAATGACAAATTTCATTTAATTGACACAAATAATTTAATAAAAAAGTTTTGGACAAAAGATAGGTATTACCTATCCAAATATAATTTAAGACTGGTAGCAAATGTGCTATCTTATTATTTACTTTTTAACTCAGCCAAGTTTTTGGCTACCAAGACTGCTTTTATTGAGCATGATAATCATTTGACATTTAATTTGGAATCAGTTCCAACTAATTTAAATTAGTAAATGCGACAATAGAGGCAATCTCTAGCAATAATAAGAGTTTAATTGATTTTGAATGCAGCCCACAAATAAGTAATAAAAATTGTTTACACCTGGTGCATCAAAATATACAAGGCATGATGGGCAAAGAATTGGAAGTTGAATTGTTTTTAAATAGTAACAATATACATATCCTTTGTATTACTGAACATTGGCTAAAGATTATAATTTCATGTTTAATTTCAGAAATCACCAGGTGGTCAGTTCCTTCAATAGAGAAAAAGTTTACGTGGTGGCTCCTTAATATTAGCAGATAAATCATTATTATATAAAGAACGTAAGGATATTGTGAGCCTCTCTGTTGAGCGAACTGTAGAAATGGCTTGTGTCGAGCTCAGGCACCTCATTGTTGTAAGTGTTTACAGACCCCATGTGCTACTTATGACTATTTTCAAAGAATTGTGGAAGAAGTTTTGCTCAAACTTAGTAAACAGAACAAGTCTGTTGTAATATGTGGAGACTTTAACATCAATCTCCTTGAAACTTCTTCCATTAGTATTAAGTTTAGATCATTGTTTAAATCGTATAATCTTGTTAATTTATTCTTAGAACCAACACGTATTGCTGGGCCTAGTGCAACCTGTATAGATAATATTTTTACAGATATTAAGCCCTTGCATAAATCAATTATTCAAAATTTAAGTTCAGATCACTGTGGACAGTTGGTATCATTACTTACATACACAAAAACAGAAAAATAAGAAAGTTGTGTTTGTTCCAATAAATGACCATCGCTTGGAGAGGTTTAGAAGTAATATAATAAAAGACTTCCATCACTTTCATTTAAAAATAGTGCTAATTATTTGTATGGTATGTTATTTAAAATTATAACTTGTGAATTTAGTAGAATATTTACTTCTAAACTTTCTCTTTTAACAGTCGCAAATCATTTAATGAATGGGCGACAGTAGGAATTATAAAAGTAGGCGAAAGTTATATGAGCTTTATAATGAAAGATCATATAATACTAGTGTTATATTTAGAGATTATGTCAAAACATATTCTAAAATATTTAAAAAAGTGTGCTACACAGCTAAGGCTTTACATTTAAGTAACAAAATTAAAACTGCATCCAACAAAATTAAAATGACCTGGATAATAATAAATAGTGAAACGGGCAAGGTCAAACCGCGCAACTCGGATTTTCAATTGAATATTAACAACAGTTTAACTCGATCTGATCAAGAAGTTGCTATGGCTTTTGAGAAACATTTTACTGATGTTCCTTTTTTGACAACAAAATCATTAAATTCTTCTCCTACTGTCGCCGAATCATTGCTTAAACAAAATGTAAAGGCTTGTTCAAATACTTTTAAATTCCATAGAGTATTGCCAAAAGATATCGTTAAATATTTTAAAACAATTGATGTTAAGAAAACGGCAGACTTATGGGGGATTTCCGTTAAAGTTATTTTATCTATAATAGATATAATAGCACCTCATCTAGCCACTATATTTAATACAAGCGTCGAATCTGGTGTGTTTCCTGATTTAATGAAACATAGTAAAGTCGTACCTTTATTTAAATCTGGTAGTACATTAGACCCCGCCAATTTTAGACCGATTTCTGTACTACCAACATTTAGTAAAATTTTTGAAAAAATAATTTTAGATCAGATCATAAGTTTCTTTAATATTAATAAATTGCTACATAAAAATCAATTCGGTTTTACAAGGGGTCGCTCGACAACTGACGCTGGAGTTGAGCTTATTAAACATATTTTTTGTGCATGGGAGAATTCGGAGGATGCTTTGGGTATATTTTGTGACCTTTCCAAGGCCTTCGACTGTGTTCACCATGAGACATTAATCAGGAAGCTACAGTACTATGGTGTCAAGAACACAGCGCTTAAACTTATTATTTCATATTTAAGTAATAGAATGCAGAAAATTGTTATCAATGGTAAAAGTTCTTCCGGGTCACCTGTACTAATGGGTGTCCCTCAGGGCTCGATTCTCGGCCCATTCCTATTTCTAGTATATATTAATGACTTACCTTCCCTTGTAGGGATAATCATGATATAGTATTATTTGCTGATGATACTTCCTTGATTTTTAAACTTAAACGTCAATCATTTAAATGTGACGAAGTGAATAATGCTATATCAAAATTAGTGCATTGGTTTAACGTTAATAATCTACATTTAAACGGAAATAAAACTAAATGTATTAAATTTACAACAACGAATGTTAAAAATCTGGGTACCAATGTGTTTTAAATGGGGAAGAACTGAGCCCTGTTGAATCCACTGTTTTTCTTGGCATCACTCTCGACGCAAAGCTTCAGTGGGGCCCCATATATCCAAACTAGCAAGCAGACTAAGTTCTGCAGCCTATGCTGTAAAAAAGATTAGAGGTCTCACTAGTGTCGAGACAGCTAGATTAGTTTATTTCAGTTATTTCCATAGCATAATGTCTTATGGGATTTTGCTATGGGGAAATGCGGCTGATTCAGAAACTATTTTTGTTTTACAGAAGAGGGCCATTAGAGCTATTTACAACCTAAAACCGAGAGAGTCTCTTAGAGATAAATTTAAAGAAATAAATATATTAACTTTGGCCTCTCAGTATATTTACGAAAATTTAATGTATGTTCACAAAACAAAGGTAGTTTTAGTAAAAAGTGATATACATTCTGTAAACACTAGGAACAAACACAAGCTAGTGATACCAGTTTCTCGACTCCACAGAGTCAGTAATTCATTCTTGGGGCAATGTATACGCTATTACAACAAGGTCCGGAAAGTGTACAGGCTCTCTATTACCAAGTTTAAATGTTTTATTAAGCTGAAACTGTATAAAAGGGTTATTATAGTACAAATGAATATATGATTGATAATAACCCTGGGAATGAGGTGATCGCTACCAAGCAGTTTCTAAAATAAATTTTGTACTTAAATAGTTTGTACAACCATTAATGTAAAATTTACTTTTTTAAAAGTCCTGCTGGGTTTCTTGCTGGTTCTTCCCAGGACAGAGGTTTTTTCGAACCAGTGGTAAAGTAAAAATGACTTTCAATAAGAATTACACATGTAATCTATATTGAATAAAAATTATTCTATTCTAAAAACAAAGCGGCATTATGCTATGCTGCTGTTTGCTGTTGATATTCTGTAAAATCTTTTTCCCGATCGGGTCAACCTATTCGTGCTGCACACAACAACACAGTTAGCAGAGTTTGTGCATTTACCACGTTTAAAATATAAGGATTAATATTAGTTAGTAAAACCATGATAACTCCTTATTGATAGTGACGTCACAGTTATTACATTTCTTTTTAATTGTACCGCCTGGATTGCATTGGAAATATATTCGACTATTTTTTCCTTCACATCCCTTTTAGTAACGTTTCTAAAGAAGAACGACTTCAATTCTCACGACAGTAATAAACGGTGCCCTGAATCCCCAACCATTTTTTGTTGCATTTTTTTCTTACGTAAATTATCCAAACTTTTGTAATCGGATCGTGGGAGAATGCTGACTATCTCACCTTGATGACGGTTAATATTAAAATATTTCCGCTTAATTATCTTAACTGTCGAGCATTGGTGGCCGCAGGGCAGGGGTTTATCGCTCAACATAACATTCCATAATACGCTAAAACACCAAGTTTAAACCCCGCCGTCACAAATGAAATTGTCAATTCTAATTTTAAATTCTGATTTACCAAGTGCTCGGCGATGAAGGAAAATATTATGAAGAAACCTGCATGTATGATTTCGTGCTCGTCCACCAGTCGAAGCTACGCCAACTGGCCGTGTACTCCGCATGTACGTCACGCGGAGCTACGAGTACAGCTCGTATGAAAAATTAAAAATGTTTCAAGGTCATGTAAAATCCGTCAACACGCACTGGTACAGCGTTGGGCCCCCTCACTGACTGCAAAAACCCGAACCTGCACCCAACACTGGGGCATGTGTGACTGCCTCGTTGGTCAAGTAGACGTTAGCGCGACTGCTGTTCATAAGGTCCTGAGTTCGAAACCCCGGGTCGGGCTGAAATCAGTTATTGATGTCTTTCGTCAAGAAATTCTTAGTAACAGCCCGGAATCAGGAAGTTGGAGATTTTCACTCCTGTGCCTCGGTCCTAAACCTTTGAACTTTGAGAGGAATAGAGAATGCACCTTGCTTGCGCATACACTCGTGCACTATAATCCGGTCATGCTCCTATTATGGCCTTAAATGAGATCGACTAGTCTCCGTTAGGACTGGTCGCCTTGACCGAAATCCGGTTCGTAGGACGTTGTTTATTATTATCTATTTTATTTTACTTTTTAATTTAAATTATACTTGGTTGTCAATATAATTATCCTGTTAATCACTTAAAAGGTTTTATAAGTGTGACACTAATAAATTGCTATTGTGACGTTTACAAAGCAGTTTTTTGTTATATTAATTGACTAGAACACTCTTTATTAACATGTGCTTGACATGAATGCACGACCCCAAATATTGTGTGTTATGCAATATTAAAAGGAAAGTGTGAACTCTTGTAGTAGAGGGTAACGGTAGTTCGTTTCGTATGGGATCTCAAGAGTCGGCGTGTAAACAGGAACGGTGGGAATTTTAAACACGTTTCTGTTGCTAAATATAAAACGCGATTAGTTTTTTCCTATGCATAATTAAGAAGCTACTTTGAATAAAACAAATATAACGTATGTTATCGCCATTCGATTTAACTTTTTTTAATTTCGGTATTCGCGTAATTATAATATATAATATCACGTAATATATAATATATAATTGTGCTACTTGCCTAGCATGTCGTAAAAGGCGACTAATAGAATATTGAGTTTGTAATTGTGTAGGCAATGTGCTAGCCACCCATCACTTCTATCACAATTTTCCATTTAAGCCCATACATTCTGGCTACGAGTAGCTCGCTGCTCTTTGGTCCCCGTCTACCTCCTCAGGGATCCGCGTAGGATCAAAACTCGCAGTTTCGTCGCACAGCAGCCAAACGCTTAAGAGACTCCGTAAGATGCGCCTAATAGGAAATTACAGAAAATCTATGGCTTCCGATTGATGTCTATTACCACCTAGTTTACGTTATAGTACGTTACGTTCAGACGTACGAAACTAAGACCGAAGACGGGCACCAGCGTGAAAAGCGCGATATATCTTGTACTGCGATCATCAATTCGTCTGCTGAATATGACAATCATGGCAAATCCTCCCTACTATAGGAGAAGTCCATATCCAACAGTAGACTTCTATGGGCTGTTGATAAAGAAGAAGAAGATTGTAACATATCAAAACATATAAAACTATAATAAGAACAAAGCCACACAAAAATTTTTTTTTTCAAAATTATCATTATAAGCAAAAAAAAATTAAAGCTGCCGTTACGATTTCAAATAGTTTTGTGGATAGTGTGAAGGATTTCATTATTTTTTTAAAAGGGTCGGATACTGCCAGTCACTATGTTTTTTTTTTAAATGCTAATAACATGGGAAGATTCCGATTCTGTGTGAAGTCCGGTAGGGTAACCGGGCACGTAAGGGATTCAATACTTATTCATTATGATTACGGCATGTTGTATTTGCTTAACAACTTGTGATTTTGGTATAAGTATTACAAATACTGCTGTTTCACGCGGTAAGGAAATCTTTTATGCCTAGCACTCTGTTAGGGTTGGTAACACCTTCTAACCTATAATATTTCTCACGCCAAGGGTAATAGAACCGTTATAATTACAAACTATGAAGTATTTAAGTCTTTAGGGTTGACACTTGACACTTAATTATTAATTGATGATAAATCTAGGTGTCTATGGGCCACATTAACCACTTACCTACCATCAAGTTGAATGGTGTCAAACACAGGTGTGTTTGTCATACCTTATTAAAAAATATCGATCTATGGTTAGTCACTTATTAAACAATTAAATCCATTATTTTTTACCCCATAAGCATAATATACCATTAGGCGTAATGTGACTTCATAAACTGTAACGAAAGGTAGGGGTGCACTCTGATTGGCACGCGCTGTTGTTCCCACCCTATCTGACTTCACACGGGATCCGTGTCGTCCCATGTGAAGCGTGCACAATAACTGGGTACCCGATTCTTGTCACAGAATTCCGTTGAAATTCTACCGTGAGAATTAAATTTAAATAAATGATCGAACTATGTTTACATTTTCATGATAATAACAACCTGCAGTTTTATTTAATTGTTAACCTTAAGTTGCAAGAACATGCTGTATAAAGGTAAATCAAAGTACATTAACTAGTATTTAGATATTTTTAAATAATAAATGGCTATTACATTGACTTTAAATATATTTTATTGGTGCCGTGTAGTGGCGGTGTAAGAATATCCACTACCCCATATCATTCTGTGGGTGTCATGAGAGACGACAGAGGGAAACAAATCAGGAGATGGGCAGCAGCGCCTTCCTAATAACGACTAAAAATAAGTAACTGCGTTTGCCAACCCGCTTGCCAAGCGTGGAAACTATGGCAAATATCCCCCTATGAGGCAATCTATGGGGGGAGGTCTATGTTCAGTAGTGGACTGTAACGGTAACGGTCATATGACAAATACAAACGCATTTAGAAATTGACATATTGTAACGAAGTAGTGCGGGAAAATGGTCAAGAAACTTTACGCTTTCAAAGTAGAATAACTGCTCTTTTTACAAGTTTTTTTATCCCTCTTCTAACTTCAGCCTTTAACAGCCCTTAGTTCCTTAATACAATATCTCGTAATAATCGTATATAAGAATACTTGTAACGTTATTAACATTAATAAAACTCACAACAATCACTCCTAGGAGTGGGTTACGAACAGTAGTCGAATGGTGATTCAAACCTACGATTTAGCGAGTTTGCAAAGTTAATCAATATTTTACATTTATCTTTTGTATTCATAACAAAATGTACTTAGCAATAGCCTTAACGGACTCCAAACATACTTCCAGTTCAGCCTTGAGGACCTTTTGACATGTGTCGTAGACTCTACCCCACCTGAATTCACACGGGATCCGTGGCGTCTCGTGTGAAACGATAACGAGTGACGGTCTCGGGTCGCAGGATCGTGTAGAAATTCATCCGTGGGAATTTAAAATTGAATGCATAACATACCGTTGTTCCTGTATTTGAATTACGTAACATCTGAAGTTCTATGTGCAACATATCTGTTTTAAAGCACTCACAGGATTTTAGATAGTTTTAAATTACATTAGAATTAGGATAATGTAGTTCCATTGCATGTAACTCAAAAGGAACATCGCCGTAAGCATCTTGTAGCTCGATCAGTGCCTTGCAACACGTCTTTTGCAAGGAAATTCTTCACGTTTTTGGGACCGTATTTGTATAATAAATTACACCAAAAATTGTCTATTTATGAAGTCAACAAATGGTCATGTAAAAATAGACTCGTGGGATATCTTCAGACTCTTTCATACACAGACACTGAACAATTACTCCAAATAATCTCATAAATATACACAAACATACACACGGACATACTAACAGTCACACACTCACATACATACGTACATACATACATGGTTTTTATTTTATTTATTTCTTTATAGCCAAACTGTTAATTCGCTCTATATAATATAATTTCTAACCATAACATAAGTTATCTCTGTATATTATACTAAGTGCCTATTAAATTCGGGGGGAGCCTGGTGACCTGTAATACGGGTCTTTGAACCTACACCATCAATGACATAATATTGTTAAATAGAGATGTAACACTAATATATCTTCCATGTCGTTTGTGGTGAGAAATAAATAAATTATTATTATTATTATTGCCTAGTAAGCAGTCTTCAAAAAAAGTAATTTAAAATTTTATCCTTTTAGGCAGTGTAATGAAAAGAAATTATTGCTTAATTATTGAAAATTAAAAAATTGAATTTTCGAGCACAGTTTCTCTAATGGTACGTGATTCCTGTGACTTATAGAAACTTCAATTCGAAGTGTTATGCGTTATCACAAGGTGCTAAGACTCCGTTTCTCCCTAGTAGTTCGTCTGGGTAGGTACACCAGTACAAAGTATCACAAGTGTACAAGTGACAAACGAGCACACAGTCAGCCTGGTGGTAAGTGGATGCTGTGGCATATAGACATCTGCATGTATCCTCGATTAAGAATCAAAGTGTAAATGCGTTGTTACCTCTGAAGACTAAGATGGAATGCCTCGTTTCCAGTAAAAAAGGGTCTCCGGATCACTACGCTCACCACACGTGACAGAGAATTAAACTGGTATTTTACGCTGGTATTCTGTAAACGCTTGGTCCGTTCGAGTCGATCCATTTGTGCTACAACCATAACATAGCTGTAGCGTGATTATTCCACGTATAAAAAGTTCGTTCGTCACTTTTTTTTATATAGGATAGGGTGATAAACGAGCACACAGTCCACCTGATGGTAAGTGGTTGCTCTTACCCATAGACATCTACATCTATCCTCAATAAAGAATCAAAATTAGGATGCGTTGTCACCCGTGAGGACTAAGATGGAATGCCTCGTTTCCAGTAAAAAGGGTCTCCGGTTCTCTACACTCAGCATACGAAACACAGCAGCATTAAGCTGCTATTTTACGCTGGTATTCTGTAGAGCGTGGTCCTTCCCCGGTCGAGACGACCCATTCGTGCTACAACTATACTACTAATATAGCTGCAGCATGGCTCTACCACGTATAAAACAATCACTTAATTTTTTTACATATCACCCCTCTGGTCTTGAACAGAATACGTTCGTTCATCACTTCATATATTTTTAAATATCACGCCTGTGTCCTTGAACAGAATGCTTCGTACTAGTAAAATAGGTCTCACATTCTCACCATACAAAACAAAACATTAAGCTGTTTTCTGTTGATATTATGTGAAAGCTAACCCCGATCGGATCGACTCATTCGTGCTACACCCACAATACAGCTGCAGCGTGCCTTTACCACGTTTATAATAAAAGGATTGGACTTGACTGCCTCGTTGGTCTAGTGGTTGTAATAGTGCGACTGCTGATCATGAGGTCCCGGGTTCGAATCCCGGGTCGGGCAAAAAAAAACAGTTATTGAGTTTTTCCATCAAGAAATTCTCAGTAGCTACCCGGAGTCAGGAAGTTGGCAGTGTCTCACCCCCGTGCCTCGGAAAGGACGTAAAGCCGTTGGTCCTGCGCCTGATCTCTCTCCGGTCCTGTCGATTTACCATCCCATCTGACTATGAGAGTGAGGTAATAGAGAGTGCACCTGTGCTTGCGCATACACTTGGGCACTATAATCCTGTCCTGCGCCGATGGCTAGACTCCGTTGAGACTGGCCGCCGTGACCGAAATTCAGTCTGTAGGACATCATCATCAATAAAAGGATTAAGATTAGTAAAAACCATGATAACTCCTTATTGATAGTGACGTCACAGTCATATTTCACAGATTCATTGTCACAGATATATTTTTAATTAAACTGCCAGGACTGTATTCGATATTTAAGATATTCGACGATATTTTACTTCCCATCCCTTTTAGTAACGTTTTAAAAGAAGAACGACTTAAATTTTCACGATAGCCATAAACGGTGCCCTGCATCCCCAACTATTTTTGTTGCATCTTTTACGTAAATTATGTACACTTATGTAATCGGATCGTAGGAGAATACGGACAAATCTTAATACCTTAATGACGGTTAAGATTAAAATTGTCCAGCTAAATTATTTTAATTCTCGAGCCGTGTTAGCTCAGGGGATTAGCGCTCACCATAAAATTGTATAGAACGCGAGCACACCGAGTTCGATTCTCACCGGCGCAAATGAAATTATTAATTCTTATTTTAGACGTTGATTTACTAAGGGTTCCGCGGTGGAAAACATTGTGATAAACTGCGTGTGTGGTCGGTCGTCGTACGGCCAAAGTTTTAGTTTTCTTGGTGCGTTTGTGCCAAAATCCTTCGATCTATGGGCGAAAAACTGACACTGGTTGGCTTATCGACCAGCGCTGGTCCATAGAGCATATATTTGACAGCTCCGTGGCGCAGTGGCTTAGCAATGAGTTGCGACCGCGGGTTCGAATCCTTCCCGGGACTAGTGTTTGTCGTTGTAAATTTTATACGTGGTAGAGCCATGCTGCAGCTATATTAGTAGTATAGTTGTAGCACGAATGGGTCAGCTCGACCGGGGAAGGACCACGCTCTCACAGAATACCAGCTTAAAATAGCAGCTTAATGCTGCTGTGTTTCGTATGGTGAGTGTAGAGAACCGGAGACCCTTTTTACTGGAAATGAGGCATTCCATCTTAGTCCTCACGGGTGACAACGCATCTGCATTTTGATTTTTAATCGAGGATAGATGTCTATGGGCCGCAGCAACCACTTATCATCAGGTGGACTGTGTGCTCGTTTGTCACCCTTATACTATCCTAAGAGCCAAAGCACCGCCAGCAGGCCATGTACACCTTGTGTACACGGCGTTGGTTCAAAGAGTAGCAGGTATGAGAAATTAAAAATGTTTCGAGGTCATTTAAATTCCGCCAACACGCACTAGTACAGCTCTGGGCACCCTCACTGGCTCCATGAACCCCAGCCTGTGTCCAGCACTGGGGCATTTGTGACTTCCTCGTTGGTCTAGTGATCGTTAGCGCGAATGCCGATCACGAAGTCCGGGTCGTGATGAAATCAGTAATTGATATTTTTGTCTGTCGAAAAATTCTTAGTAACAGCCCGGAATCAGGAAGTTAGGGATTTTCACTACTGTGCTTCGATCCTACACCCAAACTCGGACTTTGAGAGTAAAGGAATAGAGGATGCACCTTGCTTGCGCATACACTCTGCACTATAATCCGGTCATGCTCAGATGGCCTTAAATGAGATGACCTCATCTCCGTTAGGACTGGTCGCCGTGACCGAAATTCGGTCCGTAGGAAGTTGTTTATTATTATCTATCTTATTTTATTTTTTAATTTTAATTATACTTGACTGCCAATATAATTAACGTATTAATAACCAAAAAGGTTTTATAAATGTGAAACTAATAAATTGCTTTTGTGACGGTTACAAAGCAGAATTTTGATATATTAATTGATTTAAACACTCTTAATAACGTGTGCTTGACATGAATGCACGACGCCAATGATTGTGTATTATGCAATATTAAATGGAATGTTTAAACTCGTGTGGCAGAGGGTACCTATTAAAAGTAAAAACGGTAGTTCGTTTCGTATGGGATCTCAAACGTTGGCGTGTGAACAGGAACGATGGGAATTTTAAACACATTTCTGTTGTTAAAGCTAAAACGCGATTGTTTTTTTTTCTATACCTAAATTTGAAGCTAATTTGAATAAAACTAATATAACGGATTTTATCACCTTTAGATTTGACTTATTTTTATAATTGGTAGTAAATTATATATTAAAAATTAAGGGTGACAAACAAGATCACAGTTCATCAATGTTGTGGCCCATAGACATCTTACATCTATCATCGATTAAGAATCCAAATGCAGATGCGTTGACATCCCTGAGAATTAAGATGGATTTTTTTTAATTAAGAATGGGCTCACTCTTGACTTCTATCTGGACCGAGGGCAAAGATGAAGTCTACGATGGAGCGAGTTTGCCCAGGAGAAGCCTACTAACACGCACCTTGAAGAGGTTAATGTTGTATGCACTCGGAAAAACAGACGCCGGCTGGACATTCCCCTACTTGGCTGTGCGCAACATGAAAGATGAAGCGCTTAGTGCGATGGAATTTAGTACTCCGATAGGAGAATTGAAATGGCGGTGGAATGCCTCGTTACCAGTAAAAAAGTGTCTCAAATTCTCTATACCTAGCATAAGAAACATTATGTCTCACAGCAGTATTATTCTGCTGTTTCACGCTGTGAGTGTGTGGTCCTACCACGGTCGAGCCGACCCATTAGTGGCTCTAACACGTGAATAATATCTAAATATATCCGAATATATATAATGTATACAATATCTTGGTGCAGGATCAGAATCCTCAGTTTAGCAGCCCCGCAGCTAAACGCTTAAGGGTTAGGCAGGTCGGTAGACTCTTGACTGCCCTGAAATCTGGTGATGGCGGCGTAAGAGGATCCATCACTTGATTTAGTTACGTGGGTGTAAAAGAGGCGCCGAATAGGAAATACCCGAAAAATCTATGCTTCCGATTGATGTCTTTTACCATCTCGTTTACGTCTCGGTACGTCTGGACGTAACGTACTATAACGTACTAAAAGCGAAACTTCTTGCTAAGCGAGACGATTAACGAAAATCCTCCCTACAACAGGAGAGGTCCATGTCCAGCAGTGGCCTTCTACGGTCTGCTGATAAAGAAGTAGAAGATATTAATTATAACATATCAAAACTGACAAAACTATGAAGAGGAACAAAGCAGCATAAAATAATATTTATTTTTTCAAAATTATCATATTATGCAACATGCAAATCTCGTAATTAAGTGGTCTTTATGACTTTAAATAGTTTGGTAAATAATGTTAAGGATTGTATTATTATTTTTGATCCCGTAATACTTTGTATTAATTGCTATAGGGTCGGATACCAGTAACCACATCGTTAATTTTTCAATGCTAATAACATGAGATGATTCTGATTCCGTGTGAAGTTCGGTAGGGTGGGAACCGGCCACGAAGGAGTAAATACTTCATTATTATCACGGCATGTTGTAATTATTTAACAACTAGTGATTAATATAATAATTAGAACGACAGTTAATGATATAAATTATAATTGTCAAGTGTGTCTGGTCCAGAGTCGAATGCTAAAAAAATAAGAGCCGTGGTAACTTAGGAGGCTAAGCGCTAAACGTAAATGTTTGTTCGCGAATTACCTGGGTAAGATACCCGCTGGTAGCAATGAAATCATTAATTGCATTTTTAAATTCCGTCGAGAAGTTCCATCATCGGTTTGAATATTATCTATTTTGTCTTTCTTTTCATTCTCCGGTAGTGTCAGATAACCCTCACTTCGGACTATGAGAGTGAGCGAATAGATAGTCCACCTGTGTTTGCGCACACACTTGTGCATTATAATCTTGTCCTGCGCAAATGACTAGTTTACGTTGAGACTGACCGCCTTGACCGACATTCGTTCTGGAGAACATTATTATCACTTTAACTAATACCCAAATTAACCACATCAGATAAACTTTTATCGCTTGTGATGCGTTACGGTCCGCAGTTTGCGGTCCGCATCCTTAACCATTAAGGTACTGTCGTTTACATGTAGTAAAGATAAGAAATAATTACACCGCCTTTTATAGCAGGACTTAAGTTTTTTCTGGCTTTTTCCATAGACGCCTTTCACTGCTCCCACGAGGTGAATGAATTGATGAATTCTTTTTCCGATACAGAGTAAGTTTTATTATTTTTAAATTCAAAAATAATCAAAACTAGAGAAAATAATTGCTCACCAAGAAGTTTAAGAATATCCTTTACTCCATATCGTTCCGTGGGTGTTGTAAGAGGCGACAAAGGGAAAAAAAACAGGAGATGGGCAGCAACATCTTTCTAATTAAAACTAAAAAAATACTGCGGTTGCCACACCGTCAGCCATGCGTGACAACTATGATTAATGTCCCCCTATAAGTCAATCAATGGGGAGGGTCATGCTCAACAGTGGGCTTTTGATAGGCTGTAACACTAATGGTAATGGAACTGCCCACAGGAAGTATTAGGTACTACGTTCGTCAGATTTATCTTCATGCCGTGATGACGATATTATTTTTATCCCCAACAAATTTTTCTGAGAGCGCAATTTTGTACATTAACGTCAATAATTTTTAAATGGATGAAATATTGCCATAATACTTAAATAACACAACAAAGTTACAAAAAGCAGACTAAAACCGTTAGCGTGAAAAATGCTATTCGGGTTTTTAAGAAAAAATTAATCAATAATCTTTCGTATTCGCAACAAAATGTACTTATCAATAGGTGTAATAGATCCCAAATATACTTCAAATTCAGACTTGAGGACCTTTTGCCACGTGCCATAGATGTCAACCCACCTAAATTCACACGAGATCCGTAAAGTCTCGTGTGAAACGTTTGCAAGTGGCGGTCTCGGGTCGTGGGATCGTATAGAAATTCAACCACGGGAATTTAAAATTTTATATGTAACAGACCGTCCCTGAAATTTGAACTACTTAACATTTAACATTAACTAACTAATTATTCGTGTCTGCACTTAATTATTACTAACATAGCTATAACTTCCTTTGTACCTACTAACAATTATGGATGTTTGTCCGAAATAAAGAGATTTTATTTTATTTATTTATTTACAGTCCTATAAGCTTATGTGAAAGATGTCTGTTTTTAAAGAACTTTACAGGATTTTAGATTTTTTCTTTAGTTATTATAAGATTAGGATAATAAAAATTAAAATAATAAATATCTCTTTATAAGCTGTCTTCAAAATAATAAATAATAATTAATTTCCTAAAAGGTTATTTAAGGTTTTACCCCGTTAGGAAATGAAATATAATTGAAATATGTTTGCTTATTTATTGAAAAATATATAATCGGATTTTTCCACCACAGTTCATCTACTGGTAAGAGAACTTAGAGAAAACCTCGATTAAGTGTTCATGCGTTATCACTCGGTGATACTCCGCTGGATGGTTAGACTCCTTTTCTGCCTTGTAGTCCGTCTGGGTAGGTACACACTCTCCCACAACTCTCTCTTAACCACCATACGAAACAGGTCATTAAGCTGCTACTTTATGATGCTGTCGTTCATATATTCTCGATTAAGAATCAAAATGCAGATGCGTTGTCACTCCTGAGGACTAAGATAGAAGGCCTCGTTTCCAGTAAAAAAGGTCTTCGGATCTCTAATTTACTACCACGTATAAATAGCGCCTGCGTTTTGATTATTAATCGACGATAAATCCAGGTGTCTATGTACAACATTAACCACTTACCTACCATCAAGTTGAATGTTGTTAAACACAGGTGTGTTTGTCATCCTTATTAAAAAAAATATCCATCTATGGTTAAACACTTATTAAACACTTAAATCCGTTATTTTTTACCCCATAAGCATAATAAACCATAAGCCGTAATGTGACCTCATAAGCTGTAAAGAAAGGTGGGGTGCACTCTGATTGGCGCGTGCTGTTGCCCCACCCTATTTGACTTCACACGGGATCCGTGTCGTCCCATGTGAAGCGTGCACAATAACTGGATACCCGATTCTTGTCACAGAATTCCGTTGAAATCCTACCGTGAGAATTAAATTTGAATAAATGTCCGAACTACGTTTACTTTTAACGGTAATATAAACCTGCAGTTTTATTTAATTGTAAACCTTACGTTACAAGAACATGATATTTTTAGAACAAAGTTCCTTATCGCACGGTACGAATTTGACGGATAGGGGCTAGGCGAGAAAAAGTATAAGATTTTTCCGTTATGATTTCGCGAGCGAGATGGAATAAGATCCATCTCCCTCGCACTTTTTCTTATCTTGCCATGAAAGAAATATTATTTTAAATGACGCTTAATTTTTATAGACGCTAGTAATTCATTTATTTGTATTTGTTAATCAATAATATAATACGTTTATCAATAATAATGTACTACGAAAGGAACTTTGTTCCAACCGAGTGTTCCAACTCACGTATGTTTTTTTAAATAATCAATAGCTATAATATTGACTTAAAATATATTTTTGGTCAAATGCCAAAATAAAGCGCGTTTAGAAATTGACATATTGTAACGAAATAGTAGGGGAGAATTGCCAAGAAACTTTCGGCTTTTAAAGTAGAATAACTACTCTTTTTATTTGCTTTGTTTTGTCTTTCGTTCCATCGCCTAATATTATCAATATTATTAATTTTATCTTTTTCTTAATAGCAAGAATACAAGTAACGTTATTAACATTACTAATAATCATATTAATCATTCCAAGTAAGCTAAACTGCGTGTGTTAGAAGTGGTTCACGACAGTAGTCGAATGGTGGATTCGAACCCACCACTTTGCTGTCGTTTACATCTGGTATAGAAAAAAGATATTTATACCGCCATATATCGCGGGCATAGGGACGGTGTTGTGCAGAAATTATCCAACCCACAAAACTGGACAAAACAATGTTTCTGAGGCACTTTTTAACCGACTTCAAAAAAGGGGGAGGTACTCAATTCGACTGTATTTTTTATGTGTGTTACCTCAGAACTTTTTTTAGGTAAACCAATTTTGATGACTCTTTTTTCATTTAAAAGCTGGTGCTTCTCATTTGGTCCCATATAAATTTGATCAAGGTCTGACCAATAGTTTTTGAGTTATCCTTAATAATTTATATTGAGTCGGTTGTACAAAATGTACAACCGACTCATGGACCGAAAATACATGGCTCCTTTAACAAACATTTATTTACCATAGGTATTACAGATAGTCCCCTGTGCAGGGCATAGGATATGGGGGAGGAAGAAACGGCGGACCACTCACTACATACAGGGATAAACATCTCGGCACGCCGGGATCACTCCCCGAATATGCTTGCAACATCAAAGGACTGTTGAACTTCTTCGGAGATTTCATTGCTCGAATAATTACATTATTCCCGCCCACACGCAAAATACGCGCTTAGAAGTGGAGTTGCGGAAAACAGCCCATCGTAAACTAAACTAACTAAACTAGGTACAGCGATCGTCAAAAAGTTATCTCTATGCCATGATGACGATATTTAGCGCATTTTCATACTCATTCAAATTTTCCTGAGAGAACAATTTTGTATATGAACGTTATTAATTTTACATAGATGAAATGTTCCTATAACATATAAAAACCAAGTCACAAACAGCAGATGAAACCGTTAGCATATAAAATGCTATTCAATTTTTTTTAAGAATTTTTTAATCAATAACCTTTTGTATTCGCAATAAAATGTTCTTAGCAATATCAATTGTATATTCTGTGGCAATAGGCTATTTTTACGGATTTTATCGAGTAATTTTACTAATTTTGATTCCCGACGTTTCGGGTGCTTTACAGCACCCACGGTCACGGGGGGGACTGAGGTGTTTGACGTCCCAATGTGATAGTTAGCCCGGCTACCTTCAGTTTTTTGAATATCAGGTAGCAATAGTTTTATTCAATATTAAATGTCTCTTAGTAATGTTATTTCATTCCCTGGGAAGCAGATTTCAAAAATTAGCAGTTTTAGATTTTATCCTTTTAGGCAATGAAATAAAATCATGTTTGTTTGATTATTGCAAAATATGTTATCGGAATTTTCGAGCATTGTTCATCTAATAGTAAGTCATCCTGTGACTTATAGAAAACTCGATTAAGAGTTATGCTTTATCAATAGGGTGGTTCTAGACTAGGTGGTAAGGCTTCTTTTCTCCTTACTAGTTCGTCTGGGTATGTACACCAGTACACCATCGTCTTACCTATTTCTGTTGCTTTTTTATTTAAAGCTCGTTACAAGTGCCCATTGGCTGCAGTAGTCTCTTACCTTCAGGTGGAGTGTAATTATTTTTATAGAATAAGGGAGAAAAACGAGCACACAGTTCACCTGATGGTAAGTGGATTCTGTGACTCATAGACATAGTCATATCAGATGCGTTGTCAGTTGTCACCTCTGCGAACTGAGATGAAATGCCTTGTTTCCAGTATTTTTACTGTGTCCAGTTCTCTACACTTACCATACAAAACACAGCGGCATTAAGCTGCTTCTTACGCTGGTATTGTGGGAGTGTGGTCCTTCCCCGGTCGAGTCGACTCATTTATGCTACCACCATAACCATAGCGACGATAAATTTAGTTTTGTCAATATTAAGAGATAGGTAATTATTACGCAATCACACTGAGAAAGCACCAATTCAAGTTCGAGCATTATCAAAGGCCTCCTTCCATGTACTTGCTGAGAATAGGAGTGCAGTATCATCAGCATGTGAATATGATTTTTCCATTGAAGTATTTAAGTTTATGTAGACGAGGAATAGAAAAATAAGTCATTTATGTAGAATTTTTATACGTAGCTCTACCACGTATAAAAAGTTAATTTGTCACTTAATTTTTTATATAACCCTGTGGTCTTGAACTGAATGCTCCATACTAGTAAAATGGTTCTCCCATTTTCATCATTCAAAACAAAGCAGCAATAAGCTATGCTGCTGTTTTCTGTTGATATTCTGCGAAAGCTTACCCCGATCGGGCCGTTTCATTCGTGCTTCACCCACAATACAGCTGCAGCGTTCCTTTACCACGTTTAAAATAAAAGGATTAAGATATGTTATTAAAACCATGATAACTTCTTATTGATACTGATGTCACATTCATTACATTAATTTTTAATTATACTGCCTGGACTGCATTCGACATTATCCATATATAAGACGTTCGACTATTTTTCCTTCACATCCCTTTTAGTAGCGTTTCAAAAGAAGAACGACTTCAATTCTCACGATAGCTATAAACGTTGCCCTGCATCCCCAACCGTTTTTGTTGCATTTTTTTACGTAAATTATCTTTTGTAATCGGATCGTGGGAGAATACTGACAAATATCAACACCTTAATGACGGTTAATATTAAATATTTCCCGCTTGTTTACTTTAGTGGTTGTTAATGCGATAGCTGATGATGAGGTCATGAGTTCGAAACTACGGGTCGTGTTGAAATTAGTTATTGTTTTTTCTGTCGAGAAATTCTTAGTAACAGCCCGGAATCTGGAAGTTGGAGATTTTCACTCTTGTGCTTCGTTACTACACCCAAACTCGGACTTTGAGAGTAAAGGAATAGAGAATGCATCTTGCTTGCGCATTTAATTATGCACTATAACCTGGTCATGCTTATATTATACCCTGAAATGATGTCTACGTTAGGACTGGTCCACGGGCAGTAATCTTCATAGTGAAAATATTGGACATAGGAAACGTCATAGCAAAATGATATAATATGACAGCTAACATCCCCCCGCCTATTTATATCCCTTCTAAGCTCCAATGCAAGCCGTGGCAGCCATATTGTTTGTTTTGTACGTAATATATTTATATATAATTTGTATTAAATTTATACGTGGTAGAGCCATGCTACAGCTATATCAATAGTACAATTGTAGCACGAATGGGTCGGCTCGACCGGGGAAGGACCACGCTCTCACAGATTACCAGCGTAAAAGAGAAGCTTAACGCTGCTGTGTTTCGTTTGGTGAGTGTAGAGAACCGGAGACCCTTTTTACGGTTTTACTGGAAAAGAGGCATTTCATCTTAGTCCTCACGGCTGACAACGCATCTGTATTTTATTTGAAAACGAGAATAGATTTAGATGTCTATGGACCACAGCAACCACTTACCATCAGGTGGACTGTGTGCTCGCTTGTCACCCTTATCCTATAAAAAGAATCATTGTGTCACTGAGTGATATTATTATACTGATTTACTGATAAATTTCCGTTCGGTTGCGTTGATTTATTTCCGCCCTTTCTCTGAATTTATTTGTATCAACCGTTTGCCTTTTACTTTTGTAAAGGATCAACATCTACTATTGATGTGAAAAATATTTTAAAAGAAATTGTTGCGGCTGTTGGTGAGACAGGATAACATTAGTCTTAGATCAAGGGGCTACTTTCAGATCTGCTCTTAAACTACTGCAGGAGGAAACTAGAGCAGTTCAAATAAGAGAAAATAAAAATCCAGGTACAATTAATTAAAACTTCCTGACCTGATACATATTAGTAGTTTTAATATGCTTGTCATATTTGATCCACCACATTTAATCAAAGGAAAGCGAAAAAATTTTTTAACAAAAAATATACAATACCAAGAAAAAATTTCTACACGGACAGATATTGTAAATGTGTATAAGACAGACTGTGAACATGCAGAAACACGGTTATTGCACAAACTTAACGACAAACGTGCACAAACTTAACGACAAACGTGTTATTCCTGAAAAAATAAAAATAATGAAGGTATAAATAATAGTAATTTTATTTCAATTACATGTAATTTAATTTTTATACATGTAATACACCAATTCCTAATCAAATTCTTATGGATTATTTACAGGTTAAAAATTGTGTTCGTATATTTAGTAAAACCGTGGCAGGAGCCTTAAATTATACCTCTGCATTTTGTAAGTTATTATATTAATTATTTTATTAAACATATTTATACACCATAAAACTGTAGTATTTTATATGGTGAGTGGTGAGAACCAGACCCTTTTTACTGGTAACAAGGCATTCTTTTGTCTCCAAGGGTTACAATGAATTTGCATTTTGATACTTAATCGAGGATTAATGAACGTGTCTGTGGGCCACAGCATTCACTTACTATCAAGTGAAATGCGTGCTTGCTTGTCATATTTAATTCTATAATAAACACAAACTTCTTCTGTAACCAAAAATATTGTACAGAGTACTTAATGATATTTCATTTAATAATATTTCAAATATTGATTACAGCTCATTATTCGGATGGGCGGCCAGTGAGCAAAATACTGAAAAATACTGCAGAAATAGTATATTTTATGGATGACCAGTGTGAATGGAAGTGCGGTGATAAATAAAAAAGAAGAGGGTAAGATTTAAGAATTGCTGTTACAGAAAAATGTAAACACCATGCATTTTGGCAGCAAGCTTTGTTAAAACTAGAAAATTTAAAATTTATTAATAAAAATGGTCATGAACATACAGTGCCCAGTATAAAGAACTGGATAAGTACCATAAAAAGTTTTATGAAATTGTGGCAGATTTTGTCCAAGAAAAACATAAAGATTTGAGACCCCGCTGTATAAATTCCGATGCAATCAATTTTTTTTCGGTCAAATAAGATCATACAATTTTAGGGACAATAACCCGGCTTGCCACAATTTCATAAATGGTTTTAAATCTTTATTAATTACAGGATTCATTAAGTTTCACCGCTCACCTTTTAATTGTGAAGATGAGCGGTATAAATACACAATTATAGTGCACAATTATCAAAAATAAAGAGCCTGTTTAAAGGACATGAAAAGGAAGTGAGTAACGAAAGTGGTGAAACTGGTGATTCTTATATTGATACTTATCCATTAATTCTAGAAGCAATTATATTTATTTAATAAGTTTACTTATTAATAAAGCATGCAATATTAAATAAATATCGCTTTGAGCATATTACATGCCGAAAGTATAGGACTAAATGACTAAAGTAACAGACGCCGTTTTATCGATAATTATAAAATAAGGTATAAATAACTGGTGCACTATTATCAATAAAATTTTAAAAGGTGTAGATATTGTTCATTTACAAAGAAGGCAGCTGCCAGAAATGCAAGGTAAAGCTCTTTTAAAATATAAGAAAAAGCTGAAAAATAAAGTGAATAAATAGATTTCAACATTGTTTCATTTATATTTACCCCGCTTTATTTTCAATTTAATAAAATAAATTTTGCAAGTGGCTATTATTTGGGACGTCCTTTGCCTCGTATAGCTGCTCTAAATAAAAAAAATAAAATGTCATGTACCATTTTGCTACAACCAATCAGGATGCAGGAGCTAAGTCGAGTAAGTTTAGTTCATGAGATGTCCGTCTGATTCGGTAGAATCTACTAGTTAATGTGTTGCTTTGAGAGTAATTGTGTTCTGTGGTCTGTGGACTAGTCGCCGTGACCGAAATCCAGTCCGTAGGACGTTGTTTATTATTATAATATATTCTATTTTATTTTTTAATATTTTTATTATACTTGCTTGACAATATAATTATCCTGTTAATCATAAAAAAGGTTTTATAAATGTGAAACTGATAAATTGCTATTGTGAACACTCTTTATTAACGTGTGCTTAACATAAATGCAATATTAATTGGAATGTTTGAACTCGTGTGGTAGAGGGTATTAAAAGTAAAAACAGTTGTTCGTTTCGTATGGGATCGTGTGAACAGGAACGATGGGAATTTTTAACACATTTCTGTTGTTAAATCTAAAACGCATTTGTTTTCTTTTTTCTATGCCTAAATATGAAGCTACTTTGACTAAAACTAATATAACGGATTTTATCACCTTTAGATTTCAATTATTTTTATAACTGGCAGTAAATTATATAATTAAGTGTAAATTATATAATTAAAATTAAGGGTGACAAACGAGATCAAATTTCACCTGATGGTAAATCAGTGTTTTGGCCCATAGACATCTTACATCTATCAACGGTTAAGAATCCAAATGCAGATGCGTTGTCATCCCTGAGAATTAAGATGGAATGCCTCTTTACCAGTAAAAAAGGGTCTCAAATTCTCTATACCTAGCATACGAAACAGTATGTATCACGCTGTGAGACTATGGTACTACCGCGGTCGAGCCGACCCATTAGTGGTTCTAACACGTGAATAACACTAAATATATCAGAATATTATAGACTATATATAATATCCTGGCGCAGGATCAGAACCCGCAGTTTAGCAACTCCGTAGTCAAACGCTTAGCAGCTCAAGGTTTTAGGCAGCGCAGTAGACTCTTCACTGCCCTGAAACCTGGCGATGGTGGCGTAAGAGGATCCATCACTTAATTTCGTTACGTGGGTGTAGTAAGAGGCGCCGAATGGGAAATACCAGAAGAAATTACGGCTTCCGATTGATGTCTATTAACATCTCGTTTACGTCTCGGTACGTTTGGACGTAACGTACTAAAAGCGATACTTCTTGCTAAGGGTGACGATTAAGGAAAATTCTCCTTACAACGGGAAAGGTCCATGTGCAACAGTGGACTTCTACGGTCTGCTGATAAAGAAGTAGAAGATATTAATTATAACATATCAAAACTGAAACTATCAAGAGGAACAATGCAACATAAAAAAAAACGTTCTTTTTTCAAAATTATCATATCATGCAACATGCAAATAATTTAAGTGGTCTTTATGACTTTAAATAGTTTTGTGAATAATATTAAGGATTGTATTATTTTTTTAATCCCATAATACTTAGTATTCTTTGCTAGAGGGTCGGATACTAGTAACCACATTGTTAATATTTTAATGCTAATAACGTGGGAAGATTCCGATTCCGTGTGAAGTCCGGTAGGGTGGGAACCGGGCACGTGGGGAGTAAATACCTACTTCATTATGATCACGACATATTGCATTTATTTAACAACTAGTGACTAATATAATAATTAGAACGACAGTTAACGATATAAATTATAATTGTCAAGTATGTCTGGTCCAGAGCCGAATGCTAAAAAAAATAAGAGGCGTGGTAATTTAGGAGGCTAAGCGCTTACCGTAATTTTTTGTATGCGAACTGCCTGAGTACTATTACCCACCGGTTACAATGACACCATTAATTTTGCATTTTTAAATGCTTATTTAACCCATGCTCGCGGGGAAGAAAATATTGTAAGGTAACCTGCATGTCTGAGAAATCAAATATTTCGTGGACATGTCGTCGTTGACGCCGCAAAGGGGCGAACCTCAATTTTTCAAAAAATTACAGGAGAGCAAGAAAACATTTTGACATTATCACCAGAGACCTCAAGATTGAGTCAATTCATGATTTTGTGGCCCGTACTGCGAGACGGTTGTTTGACCGCGCAGATAACGGGCCATATCCACACCTACAAAATCTGGCACCTCTTCACGCGTGCCCACTTGACGGGCGACCACTCCCACGCGAACTTCTATGCTCACCGCCCGGCGACGGGACGCCGGGGACGAGTGAGAGTCCTGACGCCCAATCGGATGGCGTGTAATACGCAACACATTAACGTATAAGCTGCGCACAATCGCAGCACCCAGAACTGGGGGAGCTGCCCCTCGCGATGACACCCAGGTAGGGAGGGACACTCGAGACCTGTAAACCTCCAAAAGAAGGAGAAGAACCACCACGCACCACGAGGACACCCTCCGGAAGCGGGGAGGGAGGTGGTGAATGCTCATAGCATACCACGCAGCCGGCTGCGTGGTTATGTGGGACTCACTTTGAAGAAGTGCCCACCCACTAAACACCACCTGAGAACGGCTCTAGCCCGGAGGCTTTATCGCCGAATCGAGACGACCTCCCTCGGGAGAGGGAGGCGTGGAAGCAAACCGTCCGCGGACGGAAGCACTGGGACGGAAGGACGGTGAGCACTGACTGTTAGCGCAACCGCGCGGGGCGGCGGCACTAGCGGAGACGGGAAGGAAGGCACTCACCGTTCAACGGTGAGCGCGGGTGCACAACACAACCGCATGGGGCGGCTGTGCTAGCCGAGGCGGGAGGGAACTCAACCGTACGGGGACGGAAGTGTGGCAGGACCTCTCAACCGTACGGGGACGAGCGAGGTCAGCAACACAACCGCACGGGGCGGCGGCGCTAGCTGAGGGGACGGGACGGGACTGACGTTCTATTCCAAGAAACTGTACTGACTGAGGGAGAAGACCCGTACGGGGACGGGTGCTCGGTCAGCTGGCGGACTCCGCAAGCGCACGACCGCATGGGGGCGACGGCGCAAGCGGAATGCGACGTTTTTTTGCTAGTTGGTTAGTAAACTGGTAACTAAGCAATTCGTTCGGGAAAGTTCGGGAAGTTCGGGACAGTTCGGGACCAGCTACCAGTTTATATATAAAGCAAGAAAGAACGCATAGGGAAGTGATATGAAATTACAACATTGCACTCTTATGGGGAAATTTCGAAGATAAATTGCTGTTTTATTTCCTAAAGTATCTTCCACCACCTATGAATACAGTCCACATATGTGACGTCAGGACCGGGACCACTCTAAGAGGACCCGTAATCTTAGTCGTCTAACCTTTATTTTGTGAAAGGGCGGCGACCGTCCTTGTGTGACACTCCTTCACGGGGGTCGCATCCACCTCGTTGCTCCCGAACCCAACGTAGTGTAATTTCAGTTTCGGAGTAGAACGTCTATGAAAGACAAATCCACGTCTCATTGGACCCTTTCAGTTGGATCTTCGCAGCCGGATTAAGAAGCCAGCTGGAGGATGGACATCGAATGATCGCTGCGACCTTTCAGTTGAAGGATTGACGCCGAGCGACACACCGTGACCCTTTCAGGTTCTCTATACTCTTCATACAAAACACAGCAGCATTAAGCTGCTTTTTACGGTGGTATTCTGTTGGAGCGTAGTTCTTCCCCAGTCAAGCCTTTTTACTGCTACCACACCACAGCTGGCTCTACCACGTTAATACATTTTCCTTTAACTACGAAAAAACTAATCACTCCTTTCAAATAGACAATTTCATTTTCACTGGTTCAATTAAGGTTCAATTATAGAATTGAATATATATTATGTAGTTTCATACATATTGAATTACCCTAACAGACCGTGGCGTACTTTAAGTTTTTCATCTTTTGTCACGTGCGGTTATTCCCACCCTAATACACTTCACACGGGATTTCTGCCTTCTCGTGTGAAGCGGCATTATAAAGTCTCGGGTCACAACCCACCGTTGAAGTTCGACCGTGAGAATTTAAAATATTATGAATAAAAGGCCAAAGTTCCTGCATTTTTATTATAAAAACAAATATCGTTTGGAGGGATTTTTTACAAACTCTATTTAATTATTTAATGCATATTAGGGTGTATAGTCAGATGAGAGATGATACGTGGCCCAATTTAAATTTAAAGAAAAACATTACACCCTTATAAAGGATAAAGTTTTTAATGTAACTATTTAGAAGACACCTACCTACCATTATTTCACAATCATATATCTAAATTCATATTTTTTGGCTTTTACTTTAAAGAAATTTGTGCGAATCACTTTATTGCAAATTGTGAAAAAGCTATGTAATGAGTCCTCCTGTGGTAGCTGCCGTAATCTCGTTCTACGTCTGTTAACCTATTTTGTGTTCACAATTATAGCGGGAGAATCTTTTTATTTTATACTGGCTGGCTATCTGGCGCATTGCTGCGCAGAAAAAATAATTGTGGAAATATCGTTTTAAATTTGAAAGGGTTTAATTAGGAATGATAATACAATAATTGAAATTTAATGATCTGTGACTTTCAAATAAATTATTAGTACGATACGCGCGCCACCTAGTGTAAGTTAATTGTACTATGCCTATAACCTTCGCACAAGTGCAAGTAATAAGTTGACAAAGTTTTAGCGCAATCTGATGAACGGTATGGCACTGCATAAAATACCAACAAACAAATATTAAGTTTTATATATTAGATATATTTTTTATTTTACTAAATTTCATAAAATAATAAAATTACATGTTTATTTTTCATGTCTCCTATGTATTATTTTTGCGTTATTATAAAATTTGGCGTTATATTAAGTTAAGTTAAGTTCATTACGTTAAGTATAAAATTAATTTGTTTTTTTTTTTATTGCGCTCTCTTTCTTTTAATTTTTATTATGATTGATGTTTATTATTGTTTATTTTTTATTAATAGTAGCAAAATATGACATGATGCTCTTTCTGGCATATCCGATGCCCATTTTTGCCTCTTACTACACGAAATATTGTGACGGATTTTTTTACGTCACACGGCTTCTTCATATATGTACATATAACTTTCATAACTGTTGTTGAAATAGTATAGGAGTACGTCATCACTATTATCATTCACACTACTTCGTATATCGATGATTTATAAATGTTACGTAATAAACGCTATCAGTATGACCCGACCTTTAGGCCCATTATGCGTAAACTCGCTTGAGAGTCTTCGGAGGTGCGTGGGAATTTTTATTAACGGCTCCCTTTTCCTCAATTCAGGGTTGACGTTTTATTTAGTGCACGAATGAAGCTGGAATTATATGACTTAGGTACAACTGGAAGTATTTTTAGGTGCATTTATGTTTATTTATCCATTGTTATTAATTCACAGTCAAACATTTTGCTTTATTATTATATTAAAGACAAAATTTTGATACAGATAACTAATACATTTACATTTTATTGACATATTATTTATGCGCACATAATACCCCTGAATGACTTCTGCGACAAGAGTTGTGTTATTTTTTCATTTAATTATGATTGAAAATGTTATCTCTACAATTATAAATTAATTGTATTAATTATTGTTAAGATTATTAATTATTACTAACTATATTAATTTACAAATAAAATAGTAAACAAAAAAATATCAAAACGTTAATTTGCATGTAATAACATTTTCGTGATATTTACGGATATAATAATAAAAGGTATACAATTTGAAACTAGAATTGTAGACATTTCATAACTCCCAAAAATAACACTGTCGAGTAAATAAGTTCTTGCAAGTATTTACATATTTCTCGAAGCCCGCAAATTTTCCCACAGCATTTCAATGAACCCAAAAGTTCACACAGGAAGTTATGTGGGCCCGTGAGAAATGGTGCGACCTTGCCGCTGACCTCAGATAATTCCCATGACATTGCCGGGCAAAAAAGTACAGGCCATCATTTGACTTACAACGGAAATTCACACGGGTTGTGAACAAATTTTATAAACAAAAAAAAATACACAGCTTAAAACGGTTTCCGATTTGAAAATTTTAATGGTATATTTATTTATTAGGTCGGGGAAAAAGTTTCTTCGTATTTTGTCTGTATAAAATTGTAGAAAAATCTCTTTGATTGTACTGTTTGTATCTGGCTGGTTTATAGGACATCAAGAAAAAGAAAAATAAAATGTATAGTAAAATAATCTTTATTATACGCCTTAATATAACATGAGATATAAAAGGCGGACTTAATGCCTTATGGTATTCTTTACCAGTCAGTCCTGCCTGGTAGAGAATGTCATAAGCCATAAGGTATTATTTTAATAAGTAATTAAACCTTTAGAGTTTTTTAACACTAAATTGTTTTATCACTGATAGCAATTAGCTTTTTAATTTTTCCTAAGTAGTAGTTCTAATAGTTTAGGATGGGATCTAGCGTAGTACTAATACAACTAATACAAGACATAAGAACATTTCTGCCCCTATATCTATACAATTCAGACCGGAACATAGCTGCGTACGTACTACTAATAATGGGGGAGGGGGGTGGGTATGTAGCCTAGAATTTTCACCTACCACATGTTAAATGATACCATCACTTATTAGTAGAACCTAATTTTTGATAATATAATAATGGTATGTGTGTCTGACTGCATTTCGTAATAATTATAAAATTAGGGGCCTGCTACATTAAGGCAAATATTTAAACCGCACTGATCCCTGCTATTAAGCCGGTAATAACGCATCAACCGTCGGCACGTGTCGACACACCCTTACAACCAAAATATTCTCACACAAAAAAATTCTCACAGGAAATGCGGTTCCCTGAGAATTTTGTAGCTCAATTAGATGCGACTTTTTATAACTGTGTTTACGTAAGGATGTTTGAGGGATAGATAAGTAGCGTAACGTGTTTTTTGCATTTTGTCGATAGGATAAAGAAGATTATTTCTTTGATAACATTCTATATTGGACGTTTTTTTAATTTAGTATAGGGGTAACAAACGAGCACACAATTCACTTGATGGTAAGTAGTTGCTGTGGCTCATCGACATCTACATCTATCCTCGATTACGAATAAAAATGCAGATACGTCGTCACCCGTGAGGACTAAGATGGAATGCCTCGTTTCCAGTAAAAAGGTTCTCCGGTTCTCTACACTCACCATACGAAACAGCAGCGTCAAGCTGCTATTTTACGCTGATATTCTGTGAGAGCGTGGTCCCGGTCGAGCCAACCTATTCGTGCCACAACTATACTACTAATATAGCTGCAGCGTGGCTCTACCACGTAAGACGTAGACGTAGATATATTGTGCATATGCATTAAGATTTTTTTTATTGAAGTAAAACTTCTGCAGGAGCAATTTGGGGCTAGTTCCGATTTTATATTAACAATAAATATTACTTAAGTGCACCATAAACAAAAATTACAAAAACAAAAGAATTATGCGTCTTAACGAGTAGCACAAAGGGTGACCTTATCCGTAAAAGCGATATTTTCCAGGCATCCTCTGGATGAACAGAAACTTAAAACCTGTGTAGGCAATGGTGTATCAACATTAAAATAAAAAAAGGATTTTGTTTTCGAACGGAAGTAACGTTCAGTGTGATTTCCGCGTTTATAAAGGCAGCAGATGACTATATACACATGTATGGTGAGTGAGAGACCCTTTTTACTGGAAACGAGGTATTCCATCTTAGTCCTCACTGGTGACAACGCATTCCGCATTTTGATTCTTTATCGAGGATGTAGATGAATATGGACCACAGCATTCATATACCGTCAGGTGGACTCTGTATACTTGTTTGTCACCCTTATTTAAAAATATTTATATACAATTTCAATTGATCTCTATTCTATTTAATATAAAGGTTAAGTTACAACCTATCTATGTCCAACTGCTGGACACTAACCTCCTCTTATTTCTGAGTGTTTTAGGACAAGGAAATCTCCACCGCGATACTACTCGTACTTCTTTGAAATATTTTTATTCCTCATATTTGCAGGCTTACTCACGATATACGTGGTAGAGTCACGCTGCAGCTATAGGTATTATGGTTGTAGCACAAATGGGCCGGCTCGACAGGAGAAGGACCACGTTTTTACGAAATACCAGCGTAAAATAACAGCTTAATGCTGCTGTGTTTCCTATGGTGAGTGTAGCGAACCGGAGACCCTTTTCACTGGAGACGTGACGTTCCATCTCGGTTCTCAAGGGTGACAACGCATTTGCATTTTGATTCTTAATTGAGGATAAATGTAGATGTTTATAAAAAATGTTTTCTTTTACGTTATTCATGTCTTAATGGCATTCAATTAAATTCATATAGGCACTTAAATTTTATTTATATGTAAATATTTAAAAAAAGGCTTTTTTATTTACCTAGTGTTTAGTAATTAGTGTTCTCTTAAAATTGTTAATTTAAGAAAATACAGTTCTTTTTGTTTTATTTTGTAATTTCGTCAGTTAACGAGTGCGAAATGTCTTGACACTGTCTCTATTCTATTACCAAATTCGAATAAACGGGCAATAGTTTGAATAATAAATTCATATCAGTAACGTATTTAAGGAATCAAAAATATAGTATAATATATCATTAGGAAATGAAAATTTTATTTAGAGATTGTTAAAATGTTATTACTTTATAAGAGGTTACCTTACGCTCAAATTTTACCCTTTAATGTTAAGGAGTTTTATGTGTATTTCTATATGATACAATATTGTTAGACCATACAAATAATCGTTCCATGTGGGAACCTAACCCGAGGCTCGCAGTGTTGCAACCAAACGCTTGGCACAGCACTACCTCGCCTTTAAATTATCTCAGTAACGCTATCTCAATTGTTTGCAATTCAAAAGATACATATGTTTATATAGATAGGAATCTTTTGCCTATAGGTATACTATAATTCATCAAGAACACGTAGATCATCAAGTATTTCCCACACACCATTTCTCCCACGGTCCGTGGAGTATAAAAACGATGTCCGATCCCGTGATCATTGTATGACCTTTTGCTATGGAAATTACAACTGTATTGCCAAGTATGGCGCAGTGTTTGAACAAATATCGCGTGTAGTTGACTCGTAACAGAAATTCTCACGTCGTTTTTGTGGGGTTCGCTCTTTGGTATATAATCTAGTGTAGAGCCAATATACAACTCAGTCGTATTTAAGAAACAGAAATAGTTGGAACGCTTCTTTTTTGAATAGGGGGCCGTCTTCGTTGGTCACTCTTACATATTTCTGCTGCCAAGTAGAGGTACCCGGAGACCTTTGCTTGGCACTGCTTTTTTCTTTTGAATGTGAGGGAGGCATTTCATTGAAGTCAGTCGAGTCATTACTAAGCCATCACGCATGTTCATCTGGGGGTCATCTGTGAAATTGTGTTTTGAAGCAAGTATCCATGGGCTGAAGTAAGGCAGTTTTCTAGCCACGTTTTCTTTGCGGAATCGGCTACCACCAGAGATTTTATGGACCATTACGACTTAGGGACCTTCAAGAAAAGGGCCTATTCCTTATTAAAAGCACCTGCAATTCCCCTGGTGTTGCGGTTGTTCATGGGCGGCGGTAGCCACTTAGCATCAGGTGAGCCGCATGCTCGTTTTCTTCTTCCTCTAATATACATCCCTTCTCAAAATGTATAAAAAAAATTTTACCACCAGGTGGAGTGTTAGCTCATTTGTCTCTATAGTAGTATGAAAAAATAATCACATACTGTAACATAAAATAAAAAAATGTCTAAATTATATCTACGAGGCTGTTATTCTATAATTTTAATTTTTTTAATTGTAAAACTGACTTCAAAAAAATAAAAAAACAACACATAATAACTTCTGAAGTCAGTGCTAAAAAGCTATTTTGTGATTTTTATTAGTTATACAATATTTCATATTCCCTATAAAAAGATCTGCTATTTAAGACTCTAACAGCTAAGGCAAAAAGTCGTTTTAATGTTTCAAGTCGGTTTTAATTTTCATTCAAAATTTAATTATTTTACCCTTTTGGGTAGTATAAGGAATATCACAAGTTCTAGATAATAAAAAGAATGTCATTTAAATGGATACAGTAAAATCTTCATCCGCTATTTCCCACCATTAGTGATAGATTTTTTACGTGGTAGAGCCTTGCTGCAGCTATATTAATAGTATAGTTGTAGCACGAATGGGTCGGCTCGACCGGGGAAGGACCACGCTCTCACAGGATACCAGCGTAAAATAGCAGCAATGCTGCTGTTTCGTATGGTGAGTGTAGAGAACCGGATACCCTTTTTACTGGAAAAGAGGCATTCTATCTTAGTCCTCACGGCTGACAACGCATCTGCATTTAAATTCGCAAACGAAGATAGATGTAGATGTCTATGGGCCACTGCAACCACTTACCATCAGGTGGACTGTGTGCTCGTTTGTCACCCTTTTTCTATAAAAAAAAAACTTTTTTTAAGGTCATATGAGACTACCCCTGAAGTATAACCTATTTAATAAAAAACAACAATTTAAATCTATTTATCCGTTTCCTATTAGTCCATGAACACGCATAAAAATACTTATAGGTCAAATACGGGACCTCGTTCTTACAATGATTTCTTATATTTACACGTTCATTCAATCTCGTTCTTTTGAAGTCTGTTAAATAATGCTCACGATAAATAAGGAAAATTGCGATCCGATACCAATTTTCAATGGTAAGCGAAGTGCGGGGTGACCTACCACTAGATGGAGTGACGACCTGGTAAGACATGCAGGAAGTCGATGAATGCAGGTGGCTCAGTGCTTCGTAGCATTCCTTGGGGTTCCATGTTCCATTCCATGTTCTTCACTGGACTTGTGAAGGGCTGTAATGATGATGATGATGATGAATATAAAACAATTGTGTACGTACACATGTATTAGAACTAGACCATAAACCCATCTATATATCTCATCATCAGCGACGACGGACAGTTATATAATTAAAAAGAAGCTACATAATACACAATTGCAGATTAATGCAGCAACAAATAGGCATCAGTAAATTTTTTAGAACACTAATTAATTTTATTTCTTTCAGCGTGCTCTTGTCGTCACTTGTCATGCAGTGTCGAAAAATTAATCATCCTATCACGCACAGCAGCATTGCTGTTATTTTACGCGTGTATCTAAAACAACTGCTGTATATACTGTAGTTAGTTTATACTGCAGTATATACTGCAGTTATTTTACAACTACAGTATGAGCTAGACTAGCCCGTACTGCGGTTGTTATAGATAAAATGATAGATCGCGAAAACAAAAGAAAATATAGAATGTAATGATCAACATCGCGGCCAAAAATGCATCAAAAATCATTAAAAGGTGAATTTAATTTGGGTCTTTTAGGCTTACCAATTATAGAAATACTGGCCAAAAATTTTTTTGAATATATCAAACTCCTCGTTAAAAAAATATAACTGCACAAGTGGACTTGAAAACACTCCATGATACAAATCAAATGGTTCTGTACTGGATTTAATAAGTATTCATATTTGAATGACGTCTTTCCTTACTTTGCTGAGTTTTAAGGAAAACCTTTTTCAATTTTGTCTTGAGGGTACATAAATTAACACGTTTAGGATCTCTCTAAATTGTCTCGTTTAAATTACAGTAGAACGCCAAGCAATAAACGTCCCACTGATCACATTTTATTCAAAAGTTAATTAAACAGAGACAGATAAGAATTTGATACACTTCTTCTTCAGGTTTTTTTTTTATAGAATAAGGGTGACAATCGAGCACACAGTCCACCTAATGGCAAGTGCATACTGTGGCCCATAGACATGTAGATACATTTGTCCGCGATTAAGATTGCATATGCGTTGTCACCCCTGAGGACTAAGACTAAATGCCTTATTACCAATAAAAAATGGTTTCCAATTTTTCATTTCTCGAAGTATATTGACATCTTTGTATAATTTACACGCTTAAACATTGCCGTGTGGTGGCTGCATAAGGAAACTTATCAGCCCATTTCTTCTCGTAGGTATCAAGAGGTCCCTATGGGTGACTCCTTTAAGCTAGACGTAAAATATCCAGACCGACGATTGACAGAAACGTAAAAGATGCGAGACTTCTGGTACTGCGATCGTCAATCCGCCTGCCAAGCGTGAGCGGAAGAAGCCCATATCCAGCAGTGTACTTTTTGGGCTGGTGAAAATGATCTATATATAGTGGACAGTATTAATTTGCTTTTGATAATGTTGATGCTGACGAAAATGATGGTGTTGGTCACACAATATCACTAAATTACATTCAATAACGCGATCGAATTCAAACACTTTTAAATGCAAATCAATCCGAAATACGCCAGCCTTAATAAACATTTCAAATTTTAATTCGCATCTTGTTATCTTACGCTTCGACAATTGGAGCTCATAAAGAACGTCAAGTGGAAAAAAGCTTTTTCCATTTAGCCTCGGGGAGACATAAATTAGCACATTTAAGCACTCGCAAGATTTCAATTTCAAACATTGGATTAATGATTTATCTGTTATATTTTTCTTCTTTATTATATGATTTTTTGAACATTTCAGATTTAATGTTCGAGGGATGACAGGAGTCATATTTTAAATGAAATTACGATTTAGTTTTTTTATCGCATTTAAGTATCATATTTTTGTATCCCCGACGTTTGAAATATTTTGTAGATATCCTGATGTCATAGTTAACCTGAGGCAGATTAAATATCGACAGCGCCCTAGGCTAGCACCTCATCGGCGCCCCTCTAGCGGCCATTATATTATAAATTATAACTACCCATTTTGCAAATAAACTATATTATAATTTATAAAATAGTTTATAGTTGCAAAATAGTTAGGATACGAGTATCCTTAACAGGTGGGTGTGAATGAAAAATTTGATGAGAGAGTGAGGGCGATGTAGAAGTAATCAAATAGACGTTTTTTTTTCGTTTTAAAACTTCTGTGCGCGCCCCTTTTTAGCCTTGCGCCCCTTAGGCACCTGCCTAGTTTACCTTAAGGAGCTCACAACCGTATCTTGATGTCTTACAGTAACAGGATTAGGTTAATTTTTTTTAAATTATAGAATTCCAAGTCGATGATAGCACCTAGCCATCTTTATTGGAATGTTTTTTTTTAAATTTCTATATCCTCACGAATTATCAAGCAGGAATCGGTGCTTTTTGCAAGAACTTGTGGTCTATCAAATCTGCTGTAACATTGACGGAAGCGATGCTGTACTTGTTTGCAGACTGCAGACGTCCCAAAGCATCTCTCTTTAACATTAGATATATGTTCTTTCACCGTGTGATGGCGGCGTAAGATTATCCACTATCATATGTTATCATCCCGAGGGTGTCTTAAGAGACGAGAGAGGAGAATTAAAACACAAGATGGACAGCAGCATTTTGCTGTTAACTACCTAAAATAATAAAATACTGTGGTTGCCGAACAGCCTGATAGCATGGCAACTATGGTTAGTAGTGGTTAGTAATGGTACTATATATAACCAAATTTCAAATATTGATTATAAATATTCCTATGAGCAATTTATGGGGAGGCCTATGGTTAGTAGTGGAATTTTAATATGCTGTAATGAATAAAAAAATGTTTTCTCACCCGAGATTTGATTGATGTTTTGTAGACAACATTCAATAAATTAAACTTATATACTGCTGCATCTTGTAGAGGAATATTTTTATAAAGAAGAAGAGGCAAACTGACATACGGCTCATCGATGGTAGGTGATCATGCCGCCAACGAACATCAGCAACACCATGAGAATTGCAGTTGCGTTGCTGGCCTTTTATTTATTTATTTATTTTATTTTATTCTTTATTGCACCAAATATTTTTACAAAAGGCGAACTTAATGCTATATGACATTCTCTAACAGCTAACCTTGGGTAGAACAGAGAGTGAGTTATGGGCAGTTAAGTAGTTATGATCAAATTCAGTTCAAAAATATATAAAACATACATAATATCACATCACATACATAAAATATACACATATATATAATTGATACACATATATAAATAAATACACACATTTATACAGATATATCTCAATAAATGTATATATAAATCACTATAAACATATAAAGTAAGTTGACTCAACTTTGTAGGCTACGGATATGCTCGTATAGTTTTCTTATAAAGACATTTTTGGCAGGTATTGTTCGCAGGTCAACAGGCAACTTATTCCACAGGAAGATGGAAGTAACTGTGAAAGAATTTGACATAAACCCATAATGGTGGAGAGGAGTAGACAGTAATAAACTGTGTGAAGGACGGAGGTTGAGAGAATGAGTGTCACTACGGAATTGAAATCTTTCTTTTAGATAAAGGGGTGAGGAAGAATCATTAAGAACTGAAAACAGGGTGGACAGGAATGGGAAATCTCTGCGCTGGCATATAGTCAACCAATTTTAGAAAGGATTAAGCTCTTTTCTTGAAGGTCCCTAAGTCGTATCGGTTCGACAAACCGCAGGTGGTGACAAATTCCACAAAATGACATTGGACTGATAATAAATCTGACTAATCTTCTTCAGCAGTTTGTTGAATATTCTTATGGAAGCTCGCTTAAATATTCTCTAATACTTATTCTAAGCTGGGTGTGTTTACATGTCCACAAATATAAGTATGTTCGGGCATACGAAGTAATGGATACTTCATGCCGCTGAAATATGGTATTAAAAATTACTTAAAAAGTGACGTCATTGATCGGCTTTGGAGGAAGAACTATATATATTAAACATAACCTTTCAAGAGAAAAACTTATTTTTAATAAACTTTTTGCTGGCTAGAGATATATATTTATTCAAAATCTAATTAATCGATAATTTATTTCACATAAAATTCTGTATTCAAATAACAATAGAAAGTAATTAAATATAAAATAATGGGACACATTAATTCTCAAAACCTTAATATAATTCCGCCAAATTTTAGACAATTATTCAAGTAGAAGGCGGAAGAAATATTCGGCGCAATCAAGATTGGCCGGGTCATATTTTACTTGATTTTAATCAACGCTTTCTCACCAAAATAGCTTAAAAATCCCAAGAAGGTCGCTCCTGTCCGGAATACAAATGAACAGGGAGATTAAAAGCATAATGCAGTATCTACAGAACGCTTACCAGAAGCAAGAAATAACTGCTGCCTTTTTGTTGAAACAGTATTATTCAAATCCGAAGCCGAAGGACTGAAAATGTCCAATAAAAAGGAAGATCTCGCGCTTACTCCTTTGTAATTAAAATTTGTCGTGTTAAAGGGCGTTGTAGTATAATTTTTAAACGATTTGAGGAATTTGGTAATTTATTTATTGATATATGTATATATATGTAATACAACGTTGCACGTATCTTGTAATAACAGCGTCATTAGGTTAAGGTGAGGCTGGCATAGCCCTTGGGTCCCTAATGCCGCGTACATTTGTATAATATAGCACAAAGCGCTAATTAGGCACAGATCACCGACCGTCTAGTTAAATGAAATTAATAGGCTGACCATGTCATGTAATGTCTAGGCTGTTAATTGAACGGCTAATTAAGCTAGTTGGCTGCGATGTATATACAGGTTGGTCCAAACAGTGAGGTTATAATTTTTTTTTTGATTCCTCACACCTAGGGGTATCCGAAAATACCCTATGTATGTTCCGCGATTTTTTGTAGTTTTCGAGTTATGATTTTTTTTATCCTTTTTTTGAAAATGTTCACCCTAAACAGCCTAACATTAAAAAAATGTAATTGTGAGATTTTTTCCAAGTTTTTTGTTTGTAGCATGATCCTTATGAGTTGCCCTATTATGCATCAAATAATTAGCTTCCTAACATTCACCGAAGATACAATAATTTTAATCGAAACTTAAAAATTTTCTGTCAGGAGAGTGGGGCTTGAATTTTCAACATTAAATGAAAAATAGTAATAAATGATTTCATACTTTATAATTAATTTTAAAAACTTGGCAGTACCTTAATCTTTCATAATAACATAAAAAAATGACACTTAATAGGCCAGTTTTTCTGTTACAGACTTCTGAAGTTACTCAGGCAGGAAACTACCTGAATAGTTAATTTGATTTAAAAAATCTTTTTATCATTTCTAGGGCTAAACTAAGATAGTAAATGCTTCAGGTTAGCAAAAATAACATTCAGTGTCTTTACTTATTGTTTAAAATTTATTGACAACAAATTGCTGGCAAACTTCTTGAACATTGACCTTGACTGCGCAGAGTCGGTTTTACATACAAAATGCGTGCGCAAACCTTCCCCACTACGCTTATTGTTCAAGATGTTCGCCGAACTGGACAAATGATTTCAAGATTCATACTAAAACTAGTAAATAATTTAAGATAAATTTATTTAAAGTAAATTTTCGAAATGGCGGCCATTAACTTCGATACACAGTCTACATCGTCTTAAAAAATTTGCTTTTAGTCTTCGAAAAGCATTCGTATTTTCTTTGATTTTTTCTGCGCACTGTCTCAATTTTCCCCTTAATTCATTTTCCGAATTAATTTCTCTAGCATACACCATCTCTTTGTAGAATCCCCAAATAAGAAAATCTATAGGGTTTAAATCTGGTGAGCGTGCAGGCCATTCGATTGGCCCTGCACGCCCAATCCACCTTCCTGGGAAAGTTCTGTTGAGGTGCTCCCTCACTTGTCTTTCAAAATGGCAAGGAGCACCGTCATTTTGAAATATCATATCCCTCCTCGTTTTTAAATTAACTTCAAACAATAAACCATTTAGGTTATTTTGTAGAAAGTTCAGGTACTAGGACCCGTTCAACCTAGCCGACAATTCAAAGTGCCCAACCATTTCTCCATTTATGACTCCTGACCACAGTTATGTTGATACTAAATCTGTTCTGACAATTTGACTGCCTTGCTTTTTTTGGGTTTTCAATGGCCCAGCTATGATAATTGTGAATGTTAAAGACGCCAGTCCTTTCAAACCGGGATTCATCCGTCCAGAGTATCTTGTTAAAAAAATCCGGGTCTTCCGCAGATCTTTCCAGCATTATTTGGCAGAAAGCAACACGCCTTGGATAGTCTGCGTCGTTAAGTTGTTGAACACGCTGAATATGAAACGCGTGATATCCCTCTGGAAAAAAATTATTAGTATTTTTATTGTAGGTTGTCATTGTACGCAATACTAGAGGTACGTACTGATAGAGCACGTGAACGTGAAACTAAAAGTTGGGATTCACTAGAGTGGCGTCCTAGCGCCTATTTTTGAATTACGAGCGCTTGTTTAAGGGTCCTCTACATCTCTTTACACGCACACACAACACATTAGACATCGACAATTCACAGTAAATTAAATGAGTGTGATTTGAAATGGCAGCAGCAATATGTTGGGATTTTGAATAAAGAGGTCTACAAAATAATAAAATGCACTCACCTGATTTCAGTATTCTTAAAACTGAAGTCCTTGGGATTCCAGTCCTTCTCGTAATCGCTCGTGAACTAGTAGAAGGGTCTCTTTCTACTTCTTCAATGATTACATCTCTTCTTTCTGGATCCACTCTGGGTAGTCCCTCGCGACGTTGATTACGCCCAGGAACGCGTCCAGCCATCAGGGTTTCATGGAATAACTCCATTGCTGAAAGTAATCCAAATCACTAAGCAACTCAAGGTCCACAAAACAAGCACAGGTCTATCGTAAGGCAAATCAAGAATCCGGGAAACAAAGCGAAGGTAGTAAAATAAGAGATCCAAATAAACGTAAACGTGAGTAGTGGTTGCACGCAGGAAAGCAGTGAACGACTGGCGGGACCGAGCGAGGTGAAAAAGGGACGCGGTCGGTGTGGCGCGGGGCGCGGGGTGCGGCCTGGTAACAAAATGGAGCGCAAAGCAGGAATGTTTACCTGAGCCTTTGTTTAAAATTCCTTTGTGTGTTTGTGACTGAATGTGCTATCATTTAGTTTGAGTGAAATAAAAAAAAACATGTAGTTTGTAGTAAAATGATACCTTAATAAATGTCACGTTTTAACAATAAGTAGTTTTCTTTGCTAACCTGAAGCATTTACTATCTTAGTTTAGCCCTAGAAATGATAAAAAGATTTTTTAAATCAAATTAACTATTCAGGTAGTTTCCTGCCTGAGTAACTTCAGAAGTTCGTAACAGAAAACTGACCTATTAAGTGTCATTTTTAATGTTATTATGAAAGATTAAGGTACTGCCAAGTTTTTAAAATTAATTAGAAAGTTTGAAATCATTTATTACTATTTTTCATTTAATGTTGAAAATTCAAGCCCCACTCTCCTGACAGAATTTTTTTAAGTTTCGATTAAAATTATTGTATCTTCGGTGCATGTTAGAAGCTAATTATTTTATGCATAATAGGGCAACTCATAAGAATCATGCTACAAACAAAAAACTTGAAAAATCTCACAATTACATTTTTTTTAATGTTAGGCTGTTTAGGGTGAACATTTTCAAAAAAAGGATAAAAAAAATCATAACTCGAAAACTACAAAAAATCGCGGAACATACATAGGGTATTTTCGGATACCCCTGGGTGTGAGGAATCAAAAAAAATTTATAACCTCACTGTTTGGATCACCCAGTATATATAAATATTATTATATCTTATTATAAATATTTTTATAATTTATATATATTTATTTTACTTCATTTTGTATAGTAAGTACGAGTATATATAATTTATGTTGCACCCTCTACCTTGTATCTGCAGCTTTATTTCTTTACGCCTTTGGTTGCCTGGAAAAGATCGCTATATTCGCTTTTCAATGTTTCTATTTGTTTTCTTAACAGGTGTTCAGGAACTCATAACATATCGACTAAATAATTTACAGTCTATACTCATACCGCTCGCCAGAATATTATGACATAGGTACTTATCAAGTCGACGAGCAAGTATGTAACTTATTTTTACTTCTTCTTCATCAGCTTGTAAAAGTCCAAAGCTGGACATGGAACTCTGCGGTTGTCGGAAGGATATGCCTTATTCGCCACAGTTGGCAGACGTATTGGCGATTGAAGTAGGTACCATATAGGCACCAGACCTTTTACATTGCTACCCATCGCATGTCTGTAGAATAGAATAGAATAGAATAGAATAGAATCCTTTATATTCAATTTAGATTACAAGAATACTTATTGAAAGTCATTTAAGCTTTACCACAAAAAAATTCAGAAAAAAACTTCTGTCCTGGGAAGAACCAACAAGAAACCCAACGGGACTTTTTTTGAAGCATTATTTACAATATAATATTTTATATCATTATGTACATAATTTCATTAAATTATTTATTAAATTACTACCTCTAATAGACAACCTCTGGCTTGTAATACTTAAAGAATCATACATAAATGTATGTATTAGGCTTAGCTAATATAAAGCGTGTGAAACAAAGAACTCGGCCAGATAACAGTTAAGGCATAAAATCATTTTGAATATAATATTATATTGTAAAAGGTTCTATGACTTTTCCGACCCGTGATCACTTCAGCTTATTATTCCGTGGGGCTATATCCGGTACTCTGGTTCAACTGCATGCTAAAAGTTATAATTACAGCCTATATAGGTACGCCCCACAGGTGGGCACAGGCCTCCTTTTATTTCTGAGACGGTTTTAAGGCAAGGAAATGCCCGCCGCGCTACCCCAACACGTGGTTCGCGAAGCATTATTTACAATATAATATTTTATATCATTAGTGTGAAAATGTTTGGAAACAGCATGGTAGCGATCACCTCATTCCTAGGATACTTATCAATCATGTACTCTTTAGTAGTATAATTACACTTACTAAACAATATTTTCTTAATAAAAATTTTAAAACTTTTGATAGATAAGGCCTGCACATTTTCTGGAACTTTGTTGTACAGCGTATACATTGCCAAGAATTACTGACTCTTTGGAGTCGAGTAACTTTGAAAATTACTTCCGATATAAACGAGATGTTTTGATAGATGATCTATCGGAAGCCATAAGATTTTTCTGACATTTGTGATTATATAATTATTACTGTTATGCAAAAAAAAAAGATTTCTTTATTGAAAATATAATTTAATATTTTATTAAAAATAAGTTTTTCTCGCGACTTTTGCTCTTGTGGACTTCGCTTTACGAGCAACATTAATATTCTGCGCCTAAATTTGAGACTGCAGATACACGTCTGTCACAGATGTCTGTGGTCACAAGCGTCCTTCTAAGACTTGATAATACTACGCTCACTCCGTAATTTTTTAAAGAGTAAATACAAAATTTATGAATAACTCAACTACAGTACCACTTTGGTATCACTTATCAGGTACAGATTTTGTGATATATTTTATTGGCACTAAATCGACATGTTGTGAATGTATGTTGTTGGTAATTTGTAAATAACTTTACCGTGTAGTGGGGGGTAAGAATATCCACTGTAGTGGCGGTGTAAGAATATCCACTACCTTATTTCATGCCGTGGGTGTCGTAAGAGGCAACACAGGGAAACAATCAGGAGACGGCAGCAGCGTCTTCCTACTAACAGCTAAAAATAAAAAAATAAAAATCTGGGGTTGCCAATCCGATTGACAAGCGTGGCAACTATGGCAAATATCCCCCCTATGATGCGTTCATGTGGGAGGCCTATTTTCAGCAGTGGACTTTATAGACTGTAACGGTAACGGTAACAGTATTATATAATTAATTTGACTACAGAGCCACCTGTCGGATCCTAGCATAGTTATAATCCAACAAAATAAATATATTGTGTGAATATGCCCACAATCGGTCAAATCGTTCAAAAGTTACATGATCATTTATAGTCGCATCAACGATTAAGCCAAGCTGGCCCGGCAGATGTTGTTCTGTTGTTTTCGACAGATGGCGTTATGACTTTCACTCTTAATTCACTCCGGAGCTTTTCAAGTGTAAATATAAAATTTATTAATAACTCGACCATAGCACCACGCCAAGTATGTTTTTTTAATATAAAAAATGGATATCCCCACTAGATGGAATGCCGACCTGGTAAGACATGCAGGAAGTCGATGGATGCAGGTGGCTCAGGACCGTGCTTCGTAGCATTCCTTGGGGTAGGCCTATGTTCTGCACTGGACTTGTGAAGGGCTGTAATGATGATGATGATGATGATGAATATAAAACAATTGTGTACGTACACATGTATTAGAACTAGACCATAAACCCATCTATATCTCATCATCAGCGACAACGGACAGTTATATAATTAAAAAGAAGCTACATAATACATAATTGCAGATTAATGCAGCAACAAATAGGCATCAGTTAATTTTTTAGAACACTAATTAATTTTATTTCTTTCAGCGTGCTCTTGTCGTCTCTCGTCATGCAGTGTCGAAAAATCAATCATCCTATCACGCACAGCGGCATAATGCTGCTATTTTACGCGTGTATCTAAAACAACTGCTGTATATACTGCAGTTAGTTTATACTGCAGTATATACTGCAGTTATTTTACAACTACAGTATGAGCTAGACTAGCCCGTACTGTGGTTGTTATAGATAAAGTGATAGATCATGAAACAAAAGAAAATATAGAATGTAATGATCAACATCGCGGCCAAAAATGCATCAAAAATCATTAAAAGGTGAATTTAATTTGGGTCTTTTAGGCTTACCAATTATAGAAATACTGGCCAAAAATCTTTTTGATTATATTAAACTCCGCGTTAAAAAAATATAACTGCACAAGTGGACTTGAAAACACTCCATGGTACAAATCAAATGGAACTGTACTGGATTTTTAATAAGTATTCATATTTGAATGACGTCTTTGCTTACTTTGCTGAGTTTTAAGGAAAACCTTTTTCAATTTTGTCATGAGGGTACATAAATTAACACGTTTAGTATCTCTCTAAATTGTCTCGTTTAAATTACAGTAAAACGCCAAGCAATAAACGTCCCATTGATCACATTTTATTCAAAAGTTAATTAAACAGAGACAGATAAGAATTTGATACACTTCTTCTTCAGGCTTTTTTTTATAGAATAAGGGTGACAATCGAGCACACAGTATACCTAATGGCAAGTGGATACTGCCCATAGACATGTAGATACATTTGTCTGCGATTAAGATTAAAATGCATATGCGTTGTCACCCCTGAGGACTAAGACTAAATGCCTTGTTACCAATAAAAAATGGTTTCCAATTTTTCATTTGTCGAAGTATTTTGACATCTTTGTATAATTTACACGCTTAAACATTGCCGTGTGGTGGCTGCATAAGGAAACTTATCAGCCCATTTCTTCTCGTAGGTATCAAGAGGTCCCTATTGGTGAGTCCTTTAAGCTAGACGTAAAATATCCAGACCGACGATTGACAGAAACGTAAAAGATGCGAGACTTCTGGTACTGCGATCGTCAATCCGCCTGCCAAGCGTGAGCGGAAGAAGCCCATATCCAGCAGTGTACTTTTTGGGCTGGTGAAGATGATCTATATGTAGTGGACAGTATTAATTTGCTTTTGATAATGTTGATGCTGACGAAAATGATGGTGTTGGTCACACAATATCACAAAATTACATTCAATAACGCGATCGAATTCAAACACTTTTAAATGCAAATCAATCCGAAATGCGCGAGCCTTAATAAACATTTCAAATTTTAATTCGCATCTTGTTATCTTACGCCTCGACAATTGGAGCTCATAAAGAACGTCAAGTGGAAAAAAGCTTTTTCCATTTAGCCTCGGGGAGACATAAATTAGCACATTTAAGCACTCGCGAGATTTCAATTTCAAACATTGATTAATGATTTATCTGCATTGAGTTACAATACCTATAGAGTCACAAACAGACAAATAAAATGTCCGCGCCAAAACTCGGCGCACGCTGCGAAGTGCGCAGAGTTTTGTTTAGTTGTAAGCGACCACAATCCTCGTACAACGTCCGCGATGCCAAAGTGTTCGGTGATTTCCTGCCCAAATAACAGCAGACACGTGCGAAAAAAGGATGGTGTTTCATATTTTAGGTAAGTATCATACCAAATTTACGTATTTATGTATCCACAGTGCATGTTTTCATTTAAATTTCAATAATTTTCATTTTATTAGCAAACTAAAACACTCACCGCCGACCGCGCGGCGCCGCGATAACGTTTCTCTTTCACACGTTAGACAAATATGCAAGAGTAAAAGAGAAACAAATAGTCACGCGTACGAGAGTGACTCGCAAATTATGTTCTAACGGTTCTATGGAGTGGATTGATACAATAAATATTTTTACAGATTTTAAACTTAATGTACTAATATTACAATGTTGTTAAATGTTTTATTTTTTAGTTTTCCGTACAAAATGTAGGTCGAAAGAGTTTTATTATTTTAAAGTATAATTAAAATATGTTTTTTTTTTTGTTTTTAGTTTTATTATTTTTTATATGTTTTTTTTTTTGTTTTTAGTTTTATGTTATAATTTAGGGTATAAGCTTTACATTTTCATCCGAATCCGTCGATCTGTTAGAGCACGAACAAAATACAAACATACACACTAAAACGTACATACCCTTCATAATATTAGTGTGACTAGCTGACTCGCCCCGACTCCACCCAGTTGAATAATATAATTATGTCCATCCTAAATTCTAAATGTCCATTCTAAAGTAGTAATTAATACTTAGCATTTTAGTACCTAATTCACAAACCTTAGTGGTTTACTAGTGCTATTAATACTATTAATTATTACACCAATTTTTTTTTCATTTACTTATCATATAAAAAATCTTATAAAATGTGTTATGATTTTTAATATGATAAGTAAATTAAAAGAAATTGTGTAATAATTTTGAAATCAGTTGTTTAGTTCTCCTAGGTACATATAAACTCACAAACTCATATTTCACAATTATTATAAACTCCTAATAATATTAGTATAAATAGCGTTCCACTGATGCCTTGTTCCCTGCTCGTACGCAAGCCCTTGAGTGAATGATGATGACATTGCATACGAGCGACTTTGAACATTATACAAGCAGGTTAACGTCTAAATTGAGCAAATGTCATTTTGAACTATATAATATCAAAATATATAGGTATATGGAACGGCGCTCGGACATTTTTTGAGTATTGTCAGTTAGAGATTGTGACTTATAGGTATTGTAACTCAATGTTTATCTGTTATATTTTTCTTCTTTTATTATATGATTTTTGAACATTTCAGATTTAATGTTCGAGGATGACAGGAGCCATATTATAAATGAAATTACGATTTAGTTTTTTATCGCATTTAAGTATCATATTTTGTATCCCCGACTTTTAAAATATTTTGTAGATGTCCTGATGTCATAGTTAACCTGAGGCAGATTAAATATCGACAGCGCCTAGCTAGCACCTCATCGGCGATATATTATAAATTATAACTACCATTTAGCAAATAAACTATATTACAATTTATAAAATAGTTTATAGTTGCAAAATAATTAGGATACGAGTATCCTTAACAGGTGGGTGTGAATTAAAAATTTGATGAGAGAGTGAGAGTGATATAGACTAATCAAATAGATGTTTTTTTCGTTTTAAAACTTCTGTGCGCCCTTATGAGCCTCGCGCCCTTAGGCGCCTGCCTAGTTTACCTTAAGGATAATCCGCCACTATAGTTGCATGCATAGCTCACAACCGTATCTTGATGTCTTGCAGTAATAGGATTAGGTTAATTTTTTTTTATTATAGAATTCCAAGTCGACGATAGCACCTAGCCATCTTTATTGGGATGATATGATTTTTTAAATTTCTATATCCTCACGAATCATCCTTGGCAGGAATCGGCGCTTTTTGCGAGAACTTGTGGTCTATCAAATCTGCTGTAACATGACGGAAGCGATGCTGAACTTGTTTGCAGACTGCAGACGTCCCAAAGCGTCTCTTTAACATTAGATACATGTTTTTCACCGTGATGGCGGCGTAAGATTATCCACTATCATATGTTGTCATCCTGAGGGTGTCAAGAGACGAGAGAGGAGAATTAAAACACAAGATGGACAGCAGCATTTTGCTGTTAACTACTTAAAATAATAAAATACTTTGGTTTCCAAACAGTCTGAGATAGCATGGCAACTATGGCAAATATCCAAATTTCAAATATTGATTATAAATATTCCTATGAGGCAATTTATGGGAGGCTTATGGTTAGTAGTGGAATTTTAATAGGCTGTAATGAATAAAAAATGTTTTCTCACCCGAGATTTGATTGATGTTTTGTTGACAACATTCAATAAATTAAACTTATATACTGCTGCATCTTGTAGAGGAATATTTTATAAAGAAGAAGAGGTAACTGACATACGGCTCACTGATGGTAGGTGATCATGCTGCCGACGAACATCAGCAACACCATGGGAATTGCAGTTGTGTTGCTGGCCTTTTATTTATTTATTTATTTAATTTTATTCTTTATTGCACCAAATATGTGTACAAAAGGCGGGCTTAATGCTATATGGCATTCTCTACCAGCTAACCTTGGGTAGAACAGAGAGTGAGTTATGGGCAGTTAAGTTGTTGTGATCAAATTCAATTCAAATATATACATGCAACACATACATAAAATATACACACATATAATTGATACACATATATAAATAAATACACACATTTATACATATATATCTCAATAAAGGTATATACAAATAACTATAAACATATAAAGTAAGTTGACTCAACTATGTAGGCTACGGATATGCTCGTATAGTTTTCTTATAAAGACATTTTTGCCAGGTATTGTTCGCAGGTCAATAGGCAATTTGTTCCAGAGGGAGATGGAAGTAACTGTGAAAGAATTTGACATAAACCGATAATGGTGGAGAGGAGTAGACAGTTATAAACTGTGTGAAGAACGGAGGTTGAGAGAATGAGTTTCACTACGAAATTGAAATCTTTCTTTTAGATAAAGGGTGAGGAAGAATCATTAAGAACTGAAAAGAGGTTGAGAGGAATGGGAAATCTCTGCGCTGGCATATAGTCAACCACTTTTAGAAAGGATTAAGCTCTTTTCTTGAAGGTCCCTAAGTCGTATCGGTTCGATTTGTCGCATTTGTCATTTTGTGGTGAAAATTCACAAAATGACATTGGACTGATGATAAATCTGACTAATCTTCTTCAGCAGTTTGTTGAATATTCTTATGGAAGCTCGCAAAGATTCTCTAATACTTATTCTAAACTAGTCCTTGACTACAATCGTACTTCATAGTAAGTGGTGATGAAGTCCGAGATGGCAAATCGCATTGACTAAGCGTAACAAAAGCCTTTTACTCTTGCCTTAAATACGCAGATTGAAATCAGACGGAAAGACAGACGGCAACAAATTATTTCACTCATTTGCTTAACGCATAATAAAAGAAGAAGCAAACCGTTAGTTTCGAATGAGTAGAATATCGATAGTAAATAGGTGAAGATCCGCTGACCGCCTGGTTGTCCGATGGTGGAAAGGGAAGGGGGAATAAATTTATTAAAAAAATGATTGTTTCAAAAATATGTCGTAAGCCAAAATTTTTCATTGATATATCTACCCCATGGCCATGGGAGTGTTTACATGTTCACAAATATAAGTGTGTTCGGGCATACGGAGTAATGGATACTTTATGCCGCTGAAATATGGTATTAAAAAAATGACTTAAAAAGTGACGTCATTGGCTTTGGAGGAAGAACTATATATATTAAACATAACTTTTCAAGAGAAAGGGTTTTGCTGGCGACAGATACATATTTATTCCAAATCTAATGATTTTTTTTGTAAATGTATGCCAGATCGGATTAATCGATAATTTATTTCACATAAAATTCTGTCCAATATTCAAATATCAATAGAAAGTAATTAAATATAAAATAATGGGACACATTAATTCTCAAAACCTTAATATAATTCCGCCAAATTTTAGACAATTATTCAAGTAGAAGGCGGAAGAAATATTCGGCGCAATCAAGATTGGCCGGGTCATATTTTACTTGATTTTAATCAACGCTTTCACCAAAATAGCTTAAAAATCCTAAGAAGGTCGCCCTGTCCGAATACAAATGAACAGGAGATTAAAAGCATAATGCAGTATCTACAGAACGCTTACCAGAAGCAAGAAATAACTGCTGCCTTTTTGTTGAAACAGTATTATTCAAATGCGAAGCCGAAGGACTAAAAATGTCCAATAAAAAGGAAGATCTCGCGCTTACTCCTTTGTAATTAAAATTTGTCGTGTTAAAGGGCGTTGTAGCATAATTTTTAAACGATTTATGTCAACTGTACATTAATCCTGACTAGAAAAGTAAATATAAACTCAAAGAGCACACTTTTTCTGAATTTCATAAGGCACCAATATTGTTTTTATTGTATTTTGCGGTCTAAATTGTGTTTGAGTAATTTGGTAATTTATTTATTGATATATGTATATATATATATATATATATATATATATATATATATATATATATATATATATATGTATACATATAAATTTCGCAGCCAACTAGTTTACAGCCTAGCCTTTTACTAAAACGCCGTTCAACTAGCAGCCTAAATGATATTCAGACGATGCGTCTAATACAACGTTGCACGTACGAGGGTGGATTGAAAAGTACTCGGCCTATACACAGATCCATTCAATTCTAAAATCAAATCTACCCACATTATTTAGTTCAGTTCAGACTAGTTCATTGTGTGAAGTTCGAAACGTGCGATAATTAGTTGTGATTTTATAAATTTATTAACAAAGTAATCGGACATAATTTCCGCGAATGGAGCAAATCGAGCAGCGTGCCGTCATTAAGTACCTCCATAAGAAGGCTATCATCAAAAGCCATCCATGATGACATGGTCAGTACATTAAGGATTGTGCTCTGTCATATTCATCCGTCAAAAATGGATAGCAGAATTTAAGCGTGGTAGAGAGAGTGAAATATGAACCCCGCTCTGAAGGCCTTCGACGTCAACTACTGACGAAAATATTAAAAAGTACTTGATTTAATAATGGGAGACCGCAGATTAAAATTAGAGAGATAGCCGAGATTATAGGCATCTCTTATGAACGAACTCAAAACATCATTGTCAACGAGTTGGGTTTCCACAAGGTGTCTGCGAGGTGGGTTCCGCGACTGCTTTCAGTTGAACAAAAAGGACGCGATTGACTATTTCACGCGACTGTTTGGAGTTATTTGAAGCCGATGCAGATGATTTTTGAATCGTTTTGTTACTATGGACGAAACATGGGTTCATTACTGTACACCGGAAACAAAACAACAATCAAAACAGTGGAGAAGACCTGGTTCACCACCCCCTAAAAAGGCTAAGTCGATTTTGTCGGCAAATAAGGTGATGGCTTCAGTATTCTGGGACTCGAAAGGTGTGATTATGATTGATTATCTTGAAAGGGTCAGACTATAACTCTGATTACTACTGCACCTTACTACGTCGTTTACGAGGAAATAAAAGAAAAACGTCGAGGAATGCTCAGAAGAAAAGTCCTGTTTCATCAAGATAACGCCCGTGTTCACACGTCAGTACAGTCAATGGCTGAAATTCACAACTGTGGCTTTGAACTGTTACCGCATCCGCCGTATTCACCTGATCTGGCACCATCAGACTTCTTTCTGTTCCTAACCTAAAAGCACTTGGGAGGTCAAAGATTTTCGACAAACGACGAGGTCAAAGCAGCTGTAGACGCATATTTTGACTCTAAGGAAGAATCATTTTTTTCAACGGTCTAAATGCTTGGAAGGAGGTGGCAAAAGTGTATTGAACTTGATGGTGATTATGTAGAAAAATAAAAATATTACTGATTTAGTATGTGTTTATTTTCTTGGTTAGGCTGAGTACTTTTCAATCCACCTCGTATCTTGTAATAACAGCGACTTTAGGTTAAGGTGAGGCTGGCGTAGCCCTTGGGGCCTTAATGCCCCGTACATTTATATAGGCTGACCATGCCATGTAATGTCTAGGCTGTTAATTGAACGGCTAATTAAGCTAGTTGGCTGCGATATATATACTTATAAATATTATTATATCTTATTATAAATATTTTTATAATTTATACATATTTAGTAAGTACGAGTATGTATAATTTCTGTTGCACCCTCTACCTTGTATCTGCAGCTTTATTTCTTTACGCCTTTGGTTGCCTGGAAGAGATCGCTATATTTCCTTTTCAATGTTTCTGTTTGTTTTCTTAACAGCAGTTCAGGAACTCATAACATATCGACTAAATAATTTACAGCCTATATTCATACCGCTTGCCATGATATTATGAAATAGGTACTTATCAAGTCGACTAGCAAGTATGTAACTTATTTTTACTTCTTCTTCATCAGCTTGTAAAAGTCCAAAGCTGGACATGGAACTCTGCGGTTGTCGGAAGGATATGCCTTATTCGCCACAGTTGGCAGACGTATTGACGATTGAAGTACCATATAGGCACCAGACCTTTTACATTGCTACCCGTCGCATGTATGTAGAATAGAATAGAATAGAATAGAATAGAATCCTTTATATTCAATTTAGATTACAAGAATACTTATTGAAAGTCATTTAAGCTTTACCACAAAAAAATTCAGGAAAAAACTTCTGTCCTGGGAAGAACCAACAAGAAACCCAACTAATAATTTCATTAAATTATTTATTAAATTACTACCTCTAATAGACAACCTCTGGCTTGTAATACTGAAAGAATCATACATAAATGTATGTATTAGGCTTAGCTAATATAAAGCGTGTGAAACAAAGAACTCGGCCAGATAACAGTTAAGGCATAAAATCATGTTGAATATAATATTATTTTATAAAAGGTTCTATGACTAATCCGACCCGTGATCACTTCAGCTTATTATTCCATGGGGCTATATCCGGTACTCTGGTTCAACTGCATGCTAAAAGTTATAATTACAGCCTATATAGGTACGCCCCACAGGTGGGCACAGGCCTCCTTTCATTTCTGAGACGGTTTTAAGGCAAGGAAATGCCCGCCGCGCTACCCCAACACGTGGTTCGCGAAGCATTATTTACAATATAATATTTTATATCATTAGTGTGAAAATGTTTGGAAACAGCATGGTAGCGATCACCTCATTCCCAGGGATACTTATCAATCATGTACTCTTTAGTAGTATAATTACACTTACTAAACAATATTTTCTTAATAAAAATTTTAAACCTTTTGATAGATAAGGCCTGCACATTTTCTGGAACTTTGTTGTACAGCGTATACATTGCCAAGAATTACTGACTCTTTGGAGTCGAGTAACTTTGAAAATTACTTCCGATATAAACGAGATGTTTTGATAGATGATCTATCGGAAGCCATAAGATTTTTCTGACATTTGTGATTATATAATTATTACTGTTATGCAAAAAAAAGATTTCTTTATTGAAAATATAATTTAATATTTTATTAAAAATAAGTTTTTCTCGCGACTTTTGCTCTTGTGGACTTCGCTTTACGAGCAACATTAATATTCTGCGCCTAAATTTGAGACTGCAGATACACGTCTGTCACAGATGTCTGTGGTCACAAGCGTCCTTCTAAGACTTGATAATAATACGCTCACCTGTAATTTTTAAAGAGTAAATACTAAATTTATGAATAACTCAACTACAGTACCACTTTGGTATCACTTATCAGGTACAGATTTTGTGATATATTTTATTGGCACTAAATCGACATGTTGTGAATGTATGTTGTTGGTAATTTGTAAATAACTTTACCGTGTAGTGGCGTGGTAAGAATATCCACTGTAGTGGTGGTGTAAGAATATCCACTGCCTTATTTCATGCCGTGGGTGTCGTAAGAGGCAACACAGGGAAACAATCAGGAGACGGCAGCAGCGTCTTCTACTAACAGCTAAAAATAAAAAATAAAATCTGGGGTTGCCAATCCGATTGACAAGCCTGGCAACTATGGCAAATATCCCCTATGATGCGTTCATGTGGGAGGTCTATTTTCAGCAGTGGACTTTATAGACTGTAACTGTAACTTGAGTTACAATACCTATAGAGTCACAAACAGACAAATAAAATGTCCGCGCCAAAACTCGGCGCACGCTGCGAAGTGCGCAGAGTTTTTGTTTAGTATAAGGCGACCACAATCCTCGTACAACGTCCGCGATGCCAAAGTGTTCGGTGATTTCCTGCCCAAATAACAGCAGACACGTGCGAAAAAGGATGGTGTTTCATATTTTAGGTAAGTATCATACCAAATTTACGTATTTATGTATCCACAGTGCATGTTTTCATTTAAATTTCAATAATTTTCATTTTATTAGCAAACTAAAACACTCACCGCCGACCGCGCGGCGCCGCGATAACGTTTCTCTTTCACGTTAGACAAATATGCAAGAGTAAAAGAGAAACAAATAGTCACGCGTACGAGAGTGACTCGCAAATTATGTTCTAACGGTTCTATGGGTGGATAATAATATAATAATAATAATAATCTTTATTCATTACCAAAGGCAACCTTATAATTAATAGTGATCGATGCCTCCTTTTAAACTTATAGAAGCCTGTGCCAGGAGACATCGCTCTTCCTTGGAATAGTATAAATCTGTGCTAAATACAATACTACAAAAACAAAACAAGCACTAATACTAATAAATACCAACTTTATTAAGCTATATTTATACTCTTTGTTTTCATCTGTAGTAACTAAGTAGTGATGCACGCGCGTGAGTGAGTGAATGTATGTGTGAGTCAATAGGTGTATGTCTAAGTGAGTGAGTGTACATATGTGTGAGTGGTGAGTGTGTGTGTGAGTGTGTGTGTATGTGTGGTGTGTATGTGTGGTGTGTATGTGTGTGAGTGAGTGAGTGTGTGTGTGAGTGTGTGTGTGTGAGTGTGTGTGTGTGTGTATGTTTATGTGTAGTATTTTTGGATTTAGCTTAAAATTGTCTCGATGGTGTCATAAGGTTTTGGTTTCAGCCATTTCATTAAAAGTTTTTGCATTCAAAATAATTTTGTCAAAATATTAATCTCCTTATTGAGTAAATTATAGAGATAAACTGAACGCCTATCATATTGCTTTTAGCAAAGAAGGTTTTAAACCTAGGAGCATGTGCAACAATATCTTTCCTCCTCCTATTGATAAAGTCAGGTTATAAGGCATGGATTTGTGCTTTCTCAAAACTGTGTGAAGTATATACAACTTCCTAACTGAAAGAAGGCCACTAATTTGGTAAAGACTTTGTGTTGAAAATGTTATCTTTTAAAATACATAACCTTAATTAGGCTACGTTGGGCCCGTTCTAAATCAATGAAGGGATTTAGCTGCACCACCCCATATCGGTACACAATATGTTAGAACAGACTGAACCAAAGAAATATAGATCTCTGTGAAGAGATCTCTGTTTGGGTTCAGTAGATCAACAGCTGTTCCAGGCACCACATACCTCAAAGTCTTAAATATCCATGTCAGTTTCCTGACTCTTGAGATGACATGTTCCAGATGCGGATACCAAGACAGTCGCTGATCCACATAAACACCTAGGTATTTCATCTGCTCGACCCTTTGAATTTTGGGGCAGCTGCAGTTTAGCCTATCAGCACCAACAGCACCGCAGTTGTGAATTTTTATGCTAAGATCGTCAGAAGGCTGTTTGTTGCTGTAGATGCTATAACAGATATAGTTGGTTTTGTGGTGTTTAATGTTAGAAGATTACACGTAACCACCTACTTATTAGTTCAAGTCCACTCAGCAAAAGACCTAACAGCATCCCAGGAATCAGCACTAAAAACCACGGCAGTGTCATCGGCGTATGAGAAAATGTTGGCGTGTTTTATATCCATGGTGCAGAGATCGTTAATATAAACGAGAAGAGTGTTGGCCCAAGTACACTTCCTTGTGGTACACCGTACGACACCACAACATCTCCGCTAGTATAAGTGTCCAGTTTAACTCTCTGACGCCTGTCAGACAGATAGTCCTTAAACAGTTCAAGTGATGTTCCCTTTAGGCCAATAGCTTCCAACTTACGTACAAGAATGGGAACAGAGACAGTGTCAAAAGCTTTTTGTAAATCAAGGAATACTGTTATGCATTTCTTATTATTATCTAGTTGCTCTACCACTAGCGAACTCATTGCAGTAACTGCATCTTCAGTGGATTTTCCCGGTCTAAAGCCGTACTGACAAGAGGATAGGATGTTGTATTTGTTAAGGTAGTTAAGCAGTCTAGAATTAAGTAATTTTTCTATAATCTTTGAAATAGCTGGCAAGACGGATATAGGTCTATAGTTAGTTACACTGTCTCTATTCCCAGCCTTGTAAACTGGGGTTATAATTGACTTTTTAAGTGAAGACGGGAAAATTCCCTTGTTAAAACAGAGGTTAGCAAAATGGGTTATAATTGGTACAATATGAGATCTTATGTGTTTAAGAAAGTTAGTAGGAATATTGTCCCAGCCAGGAGCACTGTTTGACTTAAGCGACATCAGAATACTACCAACCTCGTCTTGGTCTGTGTCCAATAGGACAAAAGAGTTAGGCTGACTTGGTAAATCGCGTAAATAAGCGTTCCGTTCCTCATCAGACGTCTGCACGCGTTTAGCCAACTGCTCACCTATACCCGCAAAAAAGTCGTTAACAAAATCTGCAGATGCAGTTGGAGATGATTTGACATTAATTAGTTCCGAATTATTACTGTTACATTTGCTAGTGTACGTGATATTTTTTATGTTCTTCCAAAGTTGCTTGTTATTGTTTATAGATTTACTAAGTAATTCTCGTTCATATTGTCTTTTAAGTTTTTTGATAAGGTTGTTACAATAATTTCTGTATCTAATGTATGTTATTTTATGTATGTCGTTGTGTGGTTCGTCTTTTGTTTTCTTTTGCAGCTTGTTTCGATTACGTATACAGCGAAGAATTCCAGGTGTGATCCATGGCTTAATATTACGATGTTGTTTAGGTATCTTTTTAATAATTGTATTGTCCATTATTGTCTCTGTTAATTTAAATATTAGGCCGTCAATCACTAAATTTGGATCGGTGCAGTAAAGCAGTTCTGTAAGATTTTTAGATTTAAGGTCCTTTATGGCAGCCTCATAATTTATAATTGAGGTAGTTTTAATAGCAGATTGATGATTTTTAATTTTGCCTATTGTGAGAAAGGTCGTGTAATGATCAGTAATACTAGTCTGTAATACAGCTATAGTTGCACGGAATTTGGTTCTATCGATTTTATCATAAAGTGGTCTAAGCAATTTTTTCTCGTGTAGGTATTGTATGACCAGCTAATATACCGTAGACAGACAGCATGTTCATGTAACTTATGCGGTTTTTTTGTTCATGTGGTGGTTCAATAGACTTAGAAGCAATGTTAATATTAATGTCTCCCGCAATAATGATACATTTGTTAGAATTGATAGTCTCTAGGTGAGCACTAAGAGAGTTTATAAAACCATCTCCATTAACATTAGAAGGAGATCGATAAATGCACAATATAGTCTGATTTAATATTTCAAGCTGTAGACAAGACGCCTGAACTAGTTGTATCTCAGTTACTTTATGCTTCAAGTTATTATTTATATAAACAACCACACCATCATTCTGGTTAAGTTGCGACTTCGTAAAATATGATTGATAGTTTAAAATTTGAGGTATAGGTTTGTTATGATCGATTCTACATTCTGTAAAAATCAATAAGTCTATTTCAAATTCGAAGTTAGATAACGTTAATAGAAAGTCGTCAAAATTTTTGTAGATGCTTCGTATGTTTTGGGAGATTATAGTAAAGTCGGTTTTTTTAACGCTAATGTAGTTCTTAAGCTTCGAGACCTCACATTCAAACGAACGTGCAATCTCTATCGCGTCCAATTCTTTATTTGCAGTTATTGCGTCACCCATTTAATCGATAAGAAATATCTAAGCTAGTCATAGTATCAGAAAGAGGACGTGTTTTGCAATATAAAATAAGCTTTATATCAGAAATATGATATGTGCATCTATATGGTAGTTTGGGTGGAGAAGGGGTTAAGATGAGACAATTTGTCATGAGACAATAATATTTGATATGTGTAATTGTATGTGTGTGTAATTATGTATGTATATGTATATGTATGTGTGTGATTGTTTGTGCGCACGATCCATAGAATTTAAAATTATATTCAAACAATATCTTAGTGAATTACATATTATGTGACAGTTGGTCAGACACCTTGGCAATAAATATGTTTCATTTTGTGAAGTTATAAACATTAGGACACAACTTGAAAACGTTACACTGTTAGCTTTATAAGGAAAACAATAGATACAGTGAAACATAAAAGTGATAGTTAATATCAGAAACTTAATATCTATCAGACGAAGGATACACTGTAATAGACAAAAGATACTTAAATGTAAATAACTTATATAACTCACAGATAGTCAGCCTTGAGAGCAGTTTATGTATCTGTTCTTCACTTTTATTAGAATAACCGCCGACTCTTCAGTCTTCCGTACATATATTTTTCCATACGACGTCCAGCAAAATCTGTAACTCCTGGACTTGACCAAGTCTCTTGCTAGGAAATGAAGGCGAGAACCTTTGGGGGTCAGGTGCTCCGACAGGAATACGGGCGTGTCCTCACTAGTCTTAAACCCAAGGTGTTTGGCGCATAATTTCGTCTTGTTTCTTATATTAAAGGACTTAGTCATTCTTAGAAAATCTGCCTTCAGCAGAGCAGACGCAGTCTCCACTATAATAGGTGTATTTTTCTGTTCCGGTTTTTTCCTTTTAGTCTGTAGATATCTTTAATATCACTTCTATTAATTTTGCAGTCTATAGTCTCCGATAGCAAAGCACCATATCTATCAAGTCCTGTTTATTCTCATATGGATTGATACAATAAATATTTTACAGATTTTAAACTTAATGTACTAATATTACAATGTTGTTAAATGTTTTATTTTTAGTTTTCCGTACAAAATGTAGGTCGAAAGAGTTTTATTATTTTAAAGTATAATTAAAATATGTTTTTTTTTGTTTTAGTTTTATTATTTTTATATGTTTTTTTTTGTTTTAGTTTTATGTTATAATTTAGGGTATAAGCTATTTACATTTTCATCCGAATCCGTCGATCTGTTAGAGCACGAACAAAATACAAACATACACACTAAAACGTACATACCCTTCATAATATTAGTGTGACTAGCTGACTGCCCCTGACTCCACCCAGTTGAATAATATAATTATGTCCATCCTAAATTCTAAATGTCCATTCTAAAGTAGTAATTAATACTTAGCATTTTAGTACCTAATTCACAAACCTTAGTGGTTTACTAGTGCTATTAATACTATTAATTATTACACCAATTTTTCATTTACTTATCATATAAAAATCTTATAAAATGTGTTATGATTTTTAATATGATAAGTAAATTAAAAGAAATTGGTGTAATAATTTTGAAATCAGTTGTTTAGTTCTCCTAGGTACATATAAACTCACAAACTCATATTTCACAATTATTATAAACTCCTAATAATATTAGTATAAATAGTCTCCACTGATGCCTTGTTCCCTGCTCGTACGCAAGCCCTTGAGTGAATGATGATGACATTGCATACGAGCGACTTTGAACATTATACAAGCAGGTTAACGTCTAAATTCGAGCAAATGTCATTTTGAACTATATAATATCAAAATATATAGGTATATGGAACGGCGCTCGGACATTTTTGAGTATTGTCAGTTAGAGATTGTGACTCTATAGGTATTGTAACTCAATGTTTATCTGTTATATTTTTTCTTTATTATATGATTTTTGAACATTTCAGATTTAATGTTTGAGGGATGACAGGAGCCATATTATAAATGAAATTACGATTTAGTTTTTATCGCATTTAAGTATCATATTTTGTATCCCCGACTTTTAAAATATTTTGTAGATGTCCTGATGTCATAGTTAACCTGAGGCAGATTAAATATCGACAGCGCCTAGCTAACACCTCATCGGCGATATATTATAAATTATAACTACCCATTTTGCAAATAAACTATATTATAATTTATAAAATAGTTTATAGTTGCAAAATAGTTAGGATACGAGTATCCTTAACAGGTGGGTGTGAATGAAAAATTTGATGAGAGTGAGAGTGATATAGGACTAATCAAATAGACGTTTTTTTTTCGTTTTAAAACTTCTGTGCGCGCCCCTTTTTAGCCTTGCGCCCCTTAGGCACCTGCCTAGTTTACCGTAAGGATAATACGCTACTGTAGTTAACCCTTGCTACGCATAGCTCACAACCGTATCTTGATGTCTTGCAGTAATAGGATTAGGTTAATTTTTTTTTTTTATTATAGAATTCCAAGTCGATGATAGCACCTAGCCATCTTTATTGGGATGTTTTTTTTATTTCCATATCCTCACGAATCATCCTTGGCAGGAATCGGCGCTTTTTGCGAGAACTTGTGGTCTATCAAATCTGCTGTAACATTGACGGAAGCAATGCTGTACTTGTTTGCAGACTGCAGACGTCCCAAAGCGTATCTCTTTAACATTAGATACATGTTCTTTCACCGTGTAATGGCGGCGTAAGATTATCCACTATCATATGTTGTCATCCCGAGGGTGTCGTAAGAGACGAGAGAGGAGAATTAAAACACAAGATGGACAGCAGCATTTTGCTGTTAACTACTTAAAATAATAAAATACTGTGGTTGCCGAACAGCCTGATAGCATGGCAACTATGGAAAATATCCAAATTTCAAATATTGATTATAAATATTCCTGTGAGGCAATTTATGGGGTAGCCTATGGTTAGTAGTGGAATTTTAATAGGCTGTAATGAATAAAAAAATGTTTTCTCACCCGAGATTTGATTGATGTTTTGTTGACAACATTCAATAAATTAAACTTATATACTGCTGCATCTTGTAGAGGAATATTTTTATAAATTAGAAGAAGCAAACTGACATACGGCTCACCGATGGTAGGTGATCATGCCGCCGACGAACATCAGCAACACCATGGGAATTTCAGTTGCGTTGCTGGCCTTTTATTTATTTATTTATTTTATTTTATTCTTTATTGCACCAAATATTTTTACAAAAGGCGAACTTAATGCTATATGACATTCTCTACCAGCTAACCTTGGGTAGAACAGAGAGTGAGTTATGGGCAGTTAATTAGTTATGATCAAATTCAGTTCAAATATATACGTGCAACACATACATAAAATATACACATATATATAATTGATACACATATATAAATAAATACACACATTTATACATATATATCTCAATAAATGTATATATAAATCACTATAAACATATAAAGTAAGTTGACTCAACTTTGTAGGCTACGGATATGCTCGTATAGTTTTCTTATAAAGACATTTTTGCCAGGTATTGTTCGCAGGTCAATAGGCAATTTGTTCCAGAGGGAGATGGAAGTAACTGTGAAAGAATTTGACATAAACCCGTAATGGTGGAGAGGAGTGGACAGTAATAAACTGTGTGAAGAACGGAGGTTGAGAGAATGAGCGTCACTACAGAATTGAAATCTTTCTTTTAGATAAAGGTGTGAGGAAGAATCATTAAGAACTGAAAACAGGGTGGACAGGAATGGGAAATCTCTGCGCTGGCATATAGTCAACCACATTTAGAAAGGATTAAGCTATTTTCTTGAAGGTCCCTAAGTCGTATCGGTTTGATTTGACAAATTCCACAAAATGACATTGGACTGATGATAAATCTGACTAATCTTCTTCAGCAGTTTGTTGAATATTCTTATAGAAGCTCGCTTAAAGATTCTCTAATACTTATTCTAAACTAGTCCTTGACTACAATCGTACTTCATAGTAAGTGGTGATGAAGTCCGAGATGGCAAATCGCATTGACTAAGCGTAACAAAAGCCTTTTACTCTTGCCTTAAATACGCAGATTGAAATCAGACGGAAAGACAGACGGCAACAAATTATTTCACTCATTTGCTTAACGCATAATAAAAGAAGAAGCAAACCGCTAGTTTCGAATGAGTAGAATATCGATAGTAAATAGGTGAAGACCCGCTGACCGCCTGGTTGTCCGATGGTGGAAAGGGAAGGGGGAATAAATTTATTAAAAACATGATTGTTTCAAAAATATGTCGTAAGCCAAAATTTTTCATTGATATATCTACCCCATGGCCATGGGAGTGCTTACATGTTCACAAATATAAGTGTGTTCGGGCATACGGAGTAATGGATACTTTATGCCGCTGAAATATGGTATTAAAAAAATTACTTAAAAAGTGACGTCATTAGCTTTGGAGGAAGAACTATATATATTAAACATAACCTTTCAAGAGAAAGGGTTTTGCTGGCTAGAGATACATATTTATTCCAAATCTAATGATTTTTTTTTTGTAAATGTATATCAGATCGGATTAATCGATAATTTATTTCACATAAAATTCTGTCCAGTATTCAAATAACAATAGAAAGTAATTAAATATAAAATAATGGGACACATTAATTCTCAAAACCTTAATATAATTCCGCCAAATTTTAGACAATTATTCAAGTAGAAGGCGGAAGAAATATTCGGCGCAATCAAGATTGGCCGGGTCATATTTTACTTGATTTTAATCAACGCTTTCTCACCAAAATAGCTTAAAAATCCCAAGAAGGTCGCTCCTGTCCGGAATACAAATGAACAGGGAGATTAAAAGCATAATGCAGTATCTACAGAACGCTTACCAGAAGCAAGAAATAACTGCTGCCTTTTTGTTGAAACAGTATTATTCAAATGCGAAGCCGAAGGACTAAAAATGTCCAATAAAAAGGAAGATCTCGCGCTTACTCCTTTGTAATTAAAATTTGTCGTGTTAAAGGGCGTTGTAGCATAATTTTTAAACGATTTATGTCAACTGTACATTAATCCTGACTAGAAAAGTAAATATAAACTCAAAGAGCACACTTTTTCTGAATTTCATAAGGCACCAATATTGTTTTATTGTATTTTGCGGTCTAAATTGTGTTTGAGTAAATTGTAATTTATTTATTGATATGTATATATATATATATATATATATATATATATATATATATATATATATATATATATATATATATATATATATATATATGTGTGTGTGTGTGTGTGTGTGTGTGTGTGTGTATGTGTGTGTGTGTGTGTGTGTGTATGTGTGTGTGTGTGTGTGTGTGTGTGTGTGTGTGTGTGTGTGTGTGTGTGTGTGTGTGTGTGTGTGTGTGCGTGCGTGTGTGTGTGTGTGTGTGTGTGTATATACATATAAATTTCGCAGCCAACTAGTTTACAGCCTAGCCTTTTTACTAAAACGCCGTTCAACTAGCAGCCTAAATGATATTCAGACGATGCGTCTAATACAACGTTGCACGTATCTTGTAATAACAGCGACTTTAGGTTAAGGTGAGGCTGGCGTAGCCCTTGGGGCCTTAATGCCCCGTACATTTATATAGGCTGACCATGCCATGTAATGTCTAGGCTGTTAATTGAACGGCTAATTAAGCTAGTTGGCTGCGATATATATACTTATAAATATTATTATATCTTATTATAAATATTTTTATAATTTATACATATTTAGTAAGTACGAGTATGTATAATTTCTGTTGCACCCTCTACCTTGTATCTGCAGCTTTATTTCTTTACGCCTTTGGTTGCCTGGAAGAGATCGCTATATTCGCTTTTCAATGTTTCTGTTTGTTTTCTTAACAGAAGTTCAGGAACTCATAACATATCGACTAAATAATTTACAGCCTATACTCATACCGCTTGCCATAATATTATGAAATAGGTACTTATCAAGTCGACGAGCAAGTATGTAACTTATTTTACTTCTTCTTCATCAACTTGGTCCAAAGCTGGACATGGAACTCTGCGGTTGTCGGAAGGATATGCCTTATTCGCCACAGTTGGCAGGCGTATTGACGATTGAAGTACCATAGGCACCAGACCTTTACATTGCTACCCATCGCATGTCTGTAGAATAGAATAGAATAGAATCCTTTATATTCAATTTAGATTACAAGAATACTTATTGAAAGTCATTTAAGCTTTACCACAAAAATTCAGAAAAAACTTCTGTCCTGGGAAGAACCAACAAGAAACCCAACAGGACTTTTTTGAAGCATTATTTACAATATAATATTTTATATCATTATGTACATAATTTCATTAAATTATTTATTAAATTACTACCTCTAATAGACAACCTCTGGCTTGTAATACTTAAAGAATCATACATAAATGTATGTATCAGACTTAGCTAATATAAAGCGTGTGAAACAAAGAACTCGGCCAGATAACAGTTAAGGCATAAAATCATGTTGAATATAATATTATATTGTAAAAGGTTCTATGACTTATCCGACCCGTGATCACTTCAGCTTATTATTCCGTGGGGCTATATCCGGTACTCTGGTTCTACTGCATGTTAAAAGTTAAAATTACAGCCTATATAGGTACGCCCCACAGGTGGGCACAGGCCTCCTTTCATTTCTGAGACGGTTTTAAGGTAAGGAAATGTCCGCCGCGCTACCCCAACACGTGGTTGGCGAAGCATTATTTACAATATAATATTTTATATCATTAGTGTGAAAATGTTTAGAAACAGCATGGTAGCGATCACTTCATTCCCAGGGATTATTATCAACCATGTACTCTTTAGTAGTATAATTACACTTACTAAACAATATTTTCTTAATAAAATTTTAAACCTTTTGATAGATAAGGCCTGCATTTTCTGGAACTTTGTTGTAAAGCGTATACATTGCCCCATGAAAGAATTACTGACTCTTTGGAGTCGAGTAACTGTAAAATTACTTCCGATATAAACGAGATGTTTTGATAGATGATCTATCAGAAGCCATAAGATTTTCTGACATTTGTGATTATATAATTATTACTGTTCTGCAAAAAGATTTCTTTATTGAAAATATAATTTAATGTTATCTAGTCTAGTCACAAGACTTGATAATAATACGCTCACTCCGTAATTTTTTAAAGAGTAAATACAAAATTTATGAATAACTCACCACAGTACCACTTTAGTGTCATTTATCAGGTACAGATTTTGTGATATATTTTATTGGCATTAAATCGACATGTTGTGAATGTATGTTATTGGTAATATGTAAATAACTTTACCGTGTAGAGGCGGGGTAAGAATATCCACTATAGTGGCGGTGTAAGAATATCCACTACCTTATTTCATGCCGTGGGTGTCGTAAGAGGCAACAGGGAAACAAATCAGGAGACGGGCAGCAGCGTCTTCCTACTAACGGATAAAAATAGAAAAATAAAAATCTGGGGTTGCCAATCCGATTGACAAGCGTGGCAACTATGGCAAATATCCCCCCTATGATGCGTTCGTGTGGGAGGCCTATTTTCAGCAGTGGACTTTATAGACTGTAACGGTAACGGTAACAGTATAATATAATTAATTTGACTACAGAGCCACCTGTCGGATCCTAGCATAGTTATAATCCAACAAAATAAATATATTGTGTCAATATGCCCACAATCGGTCAAGTCGTTCAAAAGTTACATGATCATTTATAGTCGCATCAACGATTAAGCCAAGTTGGCTCGGCAGATGTTGTTCTGTTGTTTTCGACAGATGGCGTTATGACTTTCACTCTTAATTCACTCCGGAGCTTTTCAAGTGTAAATATAAAGCTTATTAATAACTCGACCATAGCACCACGCCAAGTATGTTTTTTTAATATAAAAAATGGATATCCCACTAGATGGAATGACGACCTGGTAAAACATGCAGGAAGTCGATGAATGCAGGTGGCTCAGGACTGTGCTTTGTGGCATTCCTTGGTGGAGGCCTATGTTCAGCAGTGGACTTGTGAAGGGCTGTAATGATGACGACGGTGATGAAAAAATGCATAAAAAGAAGAAAGGTTTTATAAACAAAAAGTAGAAAGGTCCCACCGAGATTTGAACTCGGATCGTTGGATTCAGAGTCCAAAGTGCTAACCATTACACCATGGGACCACTGCTAGTGAGTTCAAATTTGTTGTTGTATATTACTTCTTTCAGTAACACGAGTATATTATGTCGACGTTAATTACTTTTTTCTTTCTTTTTATATTATTACTAACTGGTACTCGACGCATTGCTGCCACAGAAGAAATAATTTTGAAAATATCGTTTTAAATTTGGAAGAATTATATTGTTTAATTAGGAATGATAATACAATCATTGAAATAATCTATAACTTCCAAACTAATTGTGGGTACGATACGCGCACCACCTAGTGTAAGTTAATTGTTCTATGCCTACAATAGTCGCGCAAGTGTAAGCAATAAGTTGACAAAGTTTTACTGCAATCTTTTGAACGGTATAACAGCGCATAAAATACGAACAAACAAACATTATTTTTTTAATATACATGTAGAAATCTTTTATTCGGTCGATTTGTTAAATATTGTTAGCAATAGAAAAGGAATCCTTTCATCAAACAACAAGATAAGTTTCGGCTGACCATCGTTCATGTTACGTTTCTATAGAAAGAAAGGATTTATTATAACCCTTGAATGATGAGACAAATATTTACATTTTAACAAATTTTTAAATAATTTGAAGAAAAAATTAATTGTATTCAAAACGGACGAACACATTATACAATGAAATTTTATAAAATTTCATTGTATAATGTGAGTGATTTTACAATAATCGCGAAGCTGGCGATCGCCAATGCGCCATTGGCGATTGCAGTCATTAATGATTGCAACACTCTTTTTACTCTGCTCCTCGTCGCCGGTTTGGTTATTTTACGTATGTCGTAAACGAGATGGCTAAGGGTGCTTTTCCACTAGAGATGTGTGATATCCACCAATCATATTCATTGGTCCATATAGCTTAGCACTGTTGGAAACAGGTTCAACTAAGCTATGTTTTTTATATGGATGGATGCGTGCTCTGGATGCGTGCTATGGATGCGTGCTATGGATGCGTGTTATGGATGCGTGCTATAGATGCGTGCTATGGATGGCCACGAGTGGTGTAGCTATGTGCAGAGCAGAGCTCCCCGTGCCTTCCCTACTGTCGAGACATCGCCTAGCTCGAGCTGCGCATCTTCCTCGCAAAGCTACAACGCGGCGGTGCATCTTCATAGCACATCTTACTCGCCCCAATACATAGCTTAGCATCAGTGGAAACGGTCACATAGTTTCATAGCTTAGCTTTCACATCCTCGCTGCATAGCTGCATAGCACATCTCTGGTGGGAAAGCACCCTAATGGTTGTTATATCGCCTTGTATCGAAAATCATAAGATCATTATGGATCCCACATCCACCTCTTAAGACAACCACTAGACGAAATTGGGTGATGGTACCCTTACGCTGTAACCACAGCAAACAAAAAACACGATTACATACAAAATTTAAATATCTAAACATATAAATTAAAATTCAAGTGCCTGTCTGTAATATCAAAATAACTGCCATTTATCGAGCTCAGGGGATTATTTGACTTGGGTCAGAAACTTGGAGATGTTTTTGTGAAATGGAGAAATTGATAAAATAAATGGTCATTGATGATTATTGCATGCCGTAAGCGCTAGCGCGCAGGTATGCTCTACTAGGGCCTAAAAATTAAGATTCCAACGTTTTGTCGCATGAAATCGTATCATATTGTACATATAAGGGATATAAAAAGCAAATTGTCAGAAAGATAAATGATTGTTGAATTTATTAATATTTTTTTTAAATCGATTAATTGCTATTTTTACATAAAAAGGGGTTTTAGTGGCTTATAGTGGCTTATTGTGTGGATTTATCAAGTCCGCATGGCTTCGTAAACACGATAACTTTTGAAAATATCAATTGTTCAACTCAATCTATTTTTAAAACTCTTCATCTATCATGTGGGGAAGCCATTGAATGTAAATGGCAGTTTAATTTTGTTTAGTTTAGTTATAATTAATTTTTTTCGGCTGCTAAATGTCGATGTATTCGGTGTTTTAGCAGCCTTGTGTGAATTTATTTTTTATTAAATAGAGACCATAGATAATATACTGTGTAGGGCAATAGAGACTGCGTCACTCACTCAATTAGTTCGGCGCATAGAGTAGGGTAATATATACGTTCGGCTTCAATCGCCGTCGTGAGTGGACACTGTATCGGTTGTTTCCAGCGGCTCAAAAAGATCGCTGTACAAATACACAATATTCGAAAAACCAAATTTATTACATACTTGATTATAATAATAATCAGAGATTTTTATTTCAATATTTTAAAAGCACAGAATAAATAATAGTAGTACGTACTAAAAGTATGAAAAAAGTACTTTATGAAGTGACCTGAATGATGATATGATGATACGATGATATATGAGCATTATGAGTCGTGCACTTTTGGATTTTCCAAACTTTTTTTTAAAATTGAAGTTTGACATAAAATTATTGGAAAATTGGAAATATAATAAGGTTATTAGTGAAAACTTGTGTGTATTTAAACTACTTTAAAAAATTCCGTATAATCATGTTATACGTAATTTTTTTAATGCGCTTAGGGCATGCCCAATTGGATTTACCAATTTATTTTAGTCTTCTTTTTATTTATTTTTTATAAAATTATGTAATTATATTACTAAACAAACGAGCTCACAGTCTACCTGATGGTAAGTGGATGCTGTGGCCAATAGATATCTACATTTATCCTCAAATAAGAATCAAAATGCAGACGCATTATCAGCCCTGAGTGATGAAATGCCTCGTTTCCAGTAAAAAGGGTCTCCGGTTCTCTACACTCACCATACGAAACACAGCAGCATTAGACTGCTATTTCACGTTGGTATTCTGTGAGAGCAATTTATACGTGGTAGAGCCATGCTGCAGCTATATTAATAGTATAGTTCGGCTCGACCGGGGAAGGACCACGCTATCACAGAATACCAGCGTAAAATAGCAGCTTAATGCTGCTGTGTTTCGTGTGGTGAGTGTAAAGAACCGGAGACCCTTTTTACTGGAAAAGAGTCATTCCATCTTAGTCCTCACGGCTGACAACGCATCTGCATTTTAATTCACAAACGCAGATAGATGTAGATGTCTATGGGCCACAGCAACCACTTACCATCAGGTGGACTGTGTGCTCGTTTGTCACCCTTATTCTATAAAAAAGAGCGTTGCCCCATCCCGGTCGAGCCTGCACATTCGTGTTACAACCATAATATAGCTGAAGCGTGACGCTACCACGTATAAATCTAATGGGGTCGCAAGTTAAATAAAGAAAGTTCTCATTTCTTATTTATATTGATAGTAAAATTAAATCATAGCTTCTTTTCTATTTAAAATAATCAATTTGCCCCCGAGATGGCAGTGCGCTTAATGATGGCGATTAGTTCGGATTCAATCGTGGATACAGAGTGCGTTGTAATTTTATTGTCCAGGACTCTCAGACTTAAAAAGGATTTCTATTCTTTTCATTCCAGTTCCTGTTGTATTTATTGAATTTTATTGAAAGGTAATCCCATGGATTGAGTTTATTTAATTCAGTAACTTCGTTATCATATTTCTTTCTAGTGGATTTAAAAGAACTACGTGTTTTCTAGATGGTAGGACTCCTTTGTTCGGGAGTATAGCGGAATTTTAAAATAATGCAACTTGGATGTGGTCTTGGACGATTGTATTATTCGCACAACAGTTGAGAGGGTTCTGTCTAGGTGTCTGATCTAGGAGTCTGTCTAGGTAGGTACTTACTTACCTATTTCGCCCGTCAAGTTGCAGTGCGTGCATTGTTTTGTTCCGATCTGATTATAACCTGTAAGGCATTTTATATAAAAATATTTTTTTTAATTATAAATAAAAAAACATGCAATTGTCAAACTCACCTAGGCGTGGTGCAACATGAGGTATTGCAGACCGACGTAAAGCGGAAAAATCCATCAAAAATGTCAAACCCAAAGGAGACAGTTTCTTTTGTATGGATAATGGGCCCACCAAAACTGTGATGACTCGTAATGAAATGTATGTAGATTTATTCCTTATAATCTCTAGATTACTATAGTAATATTAGTTGCACCATATATAAAGGGAATACTGAGAAAATAACAATCAAACGTCAATCTCATTATAACCTAAAATGCCATACGGGCGACGGTCTAATACCTAGTTTTTATTGATATCCTATGTTATAATAGTGCACTGTGAATAATAAACAGTATAAAAAAGTTGTAGGTTCTTCGAATTCTTAAGTACTACTTGGTGGATGGAATTTTTTTGTCGTACGGAGTAAACAGTACGAATAAACAGGCGTGGTGATGTATTGATTCTTAACTGTATTTATTATTTATTGTGGTGTATTGAATACTAAGCACAGAATACATTACAAATGTATTCAAGTGAAGCAAAAAGTAAGCCAAAACTATGCTCAACTAATTCTAAAAACAAGCACACATGTACTTATTTATCTAATATCATTTACAACCAGTAACACGGTTTTAGGTGCATGTGCGTCCAACAGTGAACTTTAAGGGTGTTTTATGAGTTTTACCTCTACAGCGATTAAGAAAATAAATAGCACGTAAAATGTTTTGAACTGGTCGTTAGGATAAAAAAAATCTGTATTGTCACTGTATTTGTTATTGTAAAATCATCACATTCTTAAAGCAGTATTAAAGTGACACATGCCACCAGGTGCAGTGTCAGGAATTGTTATTAATATGTATTGATTGAATAACATGTTTACATTTCAAGCACCATTAAAACTAAAATGACTGGATATTAACATATCCGATTTTACGATATTAATCACGAAAAATAAATAGCATGTAAGGTGTTTTGAACTATTTGTGTTAGGATAAAAGAAACACTGTATTGTCACTGCATTTTTATTGTTTATTATTGTAAAATCATCATATTCTTAAAGCAGTCTATTATAAGTATCACAGGCCGCGAGTGCAGTGCCAGGACATTCTTTTAATATGTGTTGATTGATTAGCATGTTTACATCCAACCACAATTGAAGCTAAAATGTAAAATTCTCGAGTAGCAGTCTCGTACCGGTACGCTCAGTGTGGGGCGGCTACCTCTAGATGGAGTGACGACCTGGTAAGACATTCAAAAAGTCGATGGATGCAGGTGGCTCAGGACCGTGCTTTGTATAATTCCTTGGGGGAGGCCTATGTTCAGCAGTGGACTTGTGTAGGGCTGTAATGATGAAGAAGTTTTAAACTAGTTGTGTACGGATACGGCTCGACCGTAGGACACGCTCACGGAAAACGCTACCAGCGTAAAATAGTAGCTTAATGCTCCTGTGTTTCGTATGGTGAGTGTAGAGAACCGGAGTCCTTTTTTACTGGAAACGAAGTACTCCATCTTAGTCCTCAGGGGTGACAATGCATCTGCATTTTGATTCTTAAACGAGGATAAATGTAGATGTCTATGAGCCACAGCATCTACTTACCATCAGGTGGACCGTGCGCTCGTTTGTCACACTTATTCTATAAAAGCAACAATAATTACAAGTTTTATTGATTATTATTCGTCATCACTACAACAATTCACTGCTGAACATAGGTCTTCCTAAATTAAATATATAATGTAAAATATTGTATAGCCCTTCCGTCAACTGCCATCGCGTTTCGTCCCGTATGGTGCCGTAAAAGTCGTAACAGAGTAAAATAAAGATACCAGGAGATGAGCAGCAACATCTCCTATAGAATACCACAAAAACTTTGGTTGCCACAAGCGTAGCAACTGTGGCAAAACTTCTATATAGTAATGATGCATATTTATATTACTATATAAATATGCATCATTACTACTTGTGTATAAATTATTCCAATCATTGTGAGGTTCATTTAAGTGGTATTCACAAATACGAGCGCACAGTGGCACATAAAATGAGTTATCAATCAGCAATCTCTCTTTTAGTAGTTTAGGTAAATGATTACATAACTTAAAAATACAGTGACGGGAAGTAGAAGCAGCACGCTTATAACTAGCCACAGAATAGAATAGAATCATTTTTATTCAATATAGATTACAATACATAATACTTATTAAAAGTCATTTTTTACTTTTACCACTGGTTTGCAAAAAAACCTCTGTCCTGGAAAGAACCAGCAAGAAATCCAGCGAGACTTTTTTTAAAAAAAAAGCACATTTTACAATATAATATTTTATACAATTGTTTTGAAAACATTTAGAAACAGCATGGTAGCGATCACATCATTCCAGGTGTTATTATCAGTCATGTACTCTAGTAGTATAATAACCTTACTAGACAATTTTTGCTTAAGAAATAATTTAAACCTTTTGATAGAAAAGGTCTGCATATTATTATAGTAATTGTTGATGCCGCTCTGGAAATGGCAGGAGTTACAGTTACAGGCATAAGGGGTGGTAGTGGGATGTTACCGATGTCTTCAATATTCATGGATTGTAATTCCATATCCCTGTTATCATTTGTGTCTCCATACAGTTGTAGAAGCTCTCGTCCGACAAGATTGCAGACTCATTCTAAATGATCCACCTGAAAAGTGTTTTTTTTCATCAACTAACCGAACAGACTATAGTTTTACAGTGTCTACCACCTAAATAATAATATTTATTAATATTTTATTTATTTCAATCTTTATTACTAATAAACAGTCTTAATGCCTCTTAAATTATATATAAATAGCATGTACTTGTTTCCCTTCATAATACTTTTGTAGTAAACCAGATTCCACTAAGGTAAAAAGAAATAAAAATACATCAAATCAGAAAGGTAAACAAGTGAAGTAGTTATTTTAGAATTATAACATTATTTGACTAAGTACAAGTTCTTAGACGTTTTATTTACACTAATTTCATTTAAGGTAAAAAATTACTTGTGTATTAAGTACAAAGGCATACAAATATGGGGTAAGGTAAGGAAGAATTAGCATCTATCTAATAACTAAAGAAAAAAACTGTGGTTATCGAATATCTCCCTATAAGGCAATCTGTGGGGAGGTCTATGTTTAACAGTAGACTTTTGATAGGCTGCAAAGTTAAAGATAACCTGGTGGTGAATAGCCAAATTGTTTGTAGTAAGGGTGTATGATACTACAAACATCAATCTGTGTACCAAAGCGATTATGCCAACTCCTCCGGGCAAGCCTATTTCAGGCAGGAATCACTTACAGGCTGTTAAAGTAAAGTAAGTACCTGGTGTGATGGTATCCACTGCAAAATAATATCTCTTTCTGCTGAGTTAATTGGCACAGCCCGTGTGTGGTGTGCTCTTAAAATTGAAGATCCACATGGAATACAAATCTTCTAATGGAATGAGCAGTTTCAATACTTTCTTGCAATATTCTTAGGCAGTTACAACAAACTGCATCAAGTAGGTGTAACTGAAAAATTGGGAATGCAAATAAAAAATAAAGAAGTAAAGAAATATTAAATTCAGAAAGAATGTACATTACCTACAATCAACAAAATAAAATAAAAATAATGTAAACAAAATTCTTGCTTCTCTGATGGAGTTTAAATATAATAAACATAAATAGTAGATGTATTTAATCAAATATTAACACTAATATGTATTCCCTAATAACATCCATTTATTTTTATGTTATCTATATCTATAAATATTAAATTCAGAAGGAATGTGTGTACATTCCTTCTGAATTTAAGCAGCGTCTTCCTATTAACAACTACCAATAAAAAAACTGTGGTTGTCGACTCGTCTACTAAGCATGGCAACTATAGCAAGTATCCTCCTTTGAGGAAATCAGAGGGAAGGTCTATGTTCAGCAATGGGCTTTTGATAGGATGTAACGGTTGTGGATATAGTTACTCTACACTTTTAACATAGATTTGTGTATATTTTGTGTGATTTTATTTTATCTATTAATTAAATTAGATTTTACCAATAACATAACACTTCAATACTTTGACACTTTTAACCTTTTAACATACTAATAAGAATTGTGTTTGTCATTTGTTTTAGGTAATTCAACATAAATTATAGATTTTCCAAAATTCTAGGAGCAAAAGTAAACTTGTATTATACACTCACATATACTTTTAATTAAACTCGTCAGTTTTCATTTTCGAATGTCATTGGCGAATTAAATACATAATGTGGAATATTTGGCTAACCTGTATAATATAATCCAACACTTGTTGCATTGATTAGACATTGACATATGAATTTGTTAGTAATATGAAGGGATATTTATTAGTATATTTACAAACTTAAAATAATTAAGTACTAAAACATGTATAGATCGTTAAGTGTCTGTGGGTGTGGGTCGTTTATTATTATTTCTAAAAATCGTACCATATCTCAATATTCAGTAAAAATAAAATAAAATGTAATACATTATAAACGAAAATTAGTAGTTTTCGTTTCGTAGTATAATATTTTGGGCTAGAACTTCGAGAGTGACAAAAATAAGATATATTTCACATAAAAGTTTGAAACTTTAAATCAATTGTAGGTTTTGTACAGTTGAATTCTTCGCATTCCATAAGATAAGATACTCACCTCTTGAGAAATCCACAAATATAAAAGTTGGCGCACATCTGCTCCTGTCTCGGCTAGTTATTGTCTTCGCACAGTGCGATGAAATCCACAAATAAGTACAAAAAACAGCAGCGTGACGAATATCAATGCCGTAAAGTAATACCCGGCCGCCGGCACAGACATAGATATGATGCTTATATTATGATAATATGGCCGTCGGTTATTACCCAGCACGGAAGTCAATGACAAAATAGCGTTTCGTTCCACGGTGTCTTTGAACCATGTTATATGATATAAGCTAACACTTTTAGAAATAGGATAAAAATCTCAGTGGTATCCCTTTTTAGTAATAAATATATAATATACAAATAAGTATAAATATAATATGTATAATATGTAAGTTATCTTTGTAAAAAACATTTTTCTTTTAATAGAAACTGCAAAAATGATTCATTACACGCATTTTTTCCCATATTACATTAACCAGAACACGGAATATCAAAACCACTCATTTTTTTAGATTTCTTGATTCCGTTTAGATATTCATAAAATCTATAGGCCATTTATTATAATAAATTGGTAACTTTTTTTGTATGTAATACCATTAAGGGTCATTAAAATTTCTAGTGGGCCCAAAACGACTGACTCCTTTGTAAGGAAAGCAGCATTATCAATGCAAGGGTATCGTCTCTTTGCTCACCAACCCGCACGTCCAGCGTGCAGTATAATGTATAATATAGTTTGACGGCTCCATGGCGCAGTGCTTGCTTAGCAATGAGTTGCGGCGCTGAGGTTCGCGGATTCGAATCCCGCACTGAACAAGTGTTTGTCTGGCCTACAAATTATTGTTCAGGGTCTGGATATTTGCCCTCGTGTATAAAATTCGTCTAATTACAATGAAACTTTGGTAAGATGTTGTGGTCGTGGCCACGAGGGCTCTGACAAATACACATTAAAATTTGTTTTTTTTTTGTCAGTTTGTTCGTTTCTATGCGTTAATCGGATTACAATGAAACTTTGTTGAATTGTGAGCATTTAAAACGTTGATTTAAGGCGCATGGTTGAGCAAAATGTCGCGCTAGTCGTTATTTCTGCGGTTTTAGGAGCTATCTACTTTTATTAAAAGATATACCAACTAATAAAAACTCATTAAATTTCTACATAATATTGATTCCATAATAGTCATATCCATTTTTTTTAAAGTAAATTTTGAATAATCTCCTTACAACGAAACCATAAATGTGAAATAATTATTGATAACATGCATCTCCTCGTAAAGTAAGCATTATTTTATTTTGCGATTGACACTAATGGACAGGCAATTTATTAATAAACATTTCGATCGATAAATTTTTCAAAAACCAAAATTTGATTTTATTAAGAAATTATTTTAAAATCTGGGCGTATTCACTGCCCACGGGTAGCGGAGTCAGTGAGCGGCAAGCTCTTGAAGGTGAAACCTGTGTCGTTACTCACCGCGTCGGCCAGCGCACATGCTCGCTTACGTCATCTTATTAGTAGATAATATTATTACTTAGTAGTTTAGTTATAGATTATAGTTATTATTAGTTAGTATTATTTGTTTGTTTTGGGTATAATTTTTTGTATTAGTTATATATTTGTTGTGTTTTTACTGCGCGAAGAAGCTTTATGTGTGTATTTTTATTGAAGTAAATGCAAATAAAAAAATGAAGCACCATTAGCATGTAAGGTTCGAATCCATAATAAAAATACTCTTTCTACTGGAGCATTTGTACGAGGTAGACATAAACACAATCGATTAAAATGAAAAAAAATTATGTTGTAGATTGTTGGTGCGAAAGAGTTTGAATAATTCCATCCAACGAGTTTTTGCGGAAACTTTTAAAATTTTAAATTATTCCATTCGGTTATTTTTGGTCGGTCCCGCTCTCGCACTGACGTGGCGTCTGGCAAACTTCATAGTTTTAAATTTTCGCACGGTTTCGGAAAACGGGACAATTTTGTGTCCCGGAGCTTTGTTTGGGGACAACAGGACAGGTGACCGAGAAAGGGACAGTCCGTTCAAAACGGGACGTATGGTCACTTTACATATTTTTATTTATTTATTTATTTCAGGCAGAGCCCATATGAGTTTTAACAAATTGAAATTATAACTAGAGTTATTAAAAATACATTATAAAAACTATAAAACAACAAAAAATTCAAACAGTTGTGAGATAGATTGCTGTGTGGACCCGCACCCATGCTTGTAGAAGTGGCAAGTCCCACCGATCAATGAATACCCCAAGGATACTGTTGGTGCTGTTCCGCAAACGGGTCAGCGTGGAAGCACACCGCCTCCTAACTATCGCGACTAAGCCGTCAATACGGCTCTCAGCAAACATACCTGAGGCGCTGCATCGCCATGGCAGCCCCAACAGTACCCTCAAGGCATTGTTGTATTGGACACGTAGATCGCTGCCTCCTCGCTTGGTATAGCTCACCCACAGGCTGCAACAGTAGAACGATTGACAGAAAGCTTTAAAAGCGTTACTTTAACCTGCCTACTACAACGCGCAAACCTGCGAGCCAGCATATTACAACGAACCGCCAACGATCTACGCTCCTCTCCATGTCCATATCGTCTTTCAAATCAACTGTAACCCAGTGGCCCAGGTATTTAAAACTCGCAACCCGCTTCAAAGGTTTCCATGTAATTTCCGGAAGTACAGTGTAGTTAATTGAACCCGACTTAAATAGAATCCACTCACTTTACTTGTGTTGTACTTAAGTCCGTGAGCCGCTGCGTAGCCCTCACAAATAGACAAAAGTCGTCTCATGCCGCTAATAGATGGACTCAACAGCACCATATCATCAGCGTAACTGATATTATTTACACAAATACCATCAACGTAACAGCCAAGGTTGGCACTGTTGAGTCGACCCATCAGCTGATTTACATAGAGGTTGAACAGACTTGGAGAGCTTAATCCACCCTGGATTAAAGTCTCACGCCACACTGTAACCCATTTACTTCGGAATAAGAGCTATCCCATTTCACAACATTTTCTGGTGCCCGTACCAGTATTGGAATAACGATATAATTTCCTGGGTACACTAGTCTCATTATATAGCTTCTACAATTTACCATAATTTACAAGGCCAAAAGCCCTAGATAAATCCAAAAACATGCGAATACAGGCGTTTTTCTGGCAGTGTAGTATTGGACAGTCTGTTTAGGGACAAAATAGCGTGTTCGGTCGACAAACCGAGCCTAAATCCAAATTGGTTATCATTTAATTGTACATGCTCCGCTAATATGTTATCCAGCAGACTGTCCAGTACTTTCGACATAATAGTAGCCAAGGATATTGGCCTATAATTTGTAATATCAGAGGCATCCCCGTCTTATTTTTAATAATAGGCACTACAACGGTTTTAGTAAGCTCAGCCGGTAAGTAACTATGACTTACACATAAACTATAAAACATAGCAAGTACTGAGGTAAGTGAACACCAGCATATTTCAAGTGTTCAATGCTTAAACCATCATAACCAGGTGATTTACCTCTAACCATCCGTTGAATAGTGTTTCTAATGATCTTAGCCGAGAATCCAATGCTCAATACTAACTACTGAGGCTCAACCATAAAATGCTTACGAAATGCATTAGCGATTTCAGATGGCCCGTACACCCCTGCCACGCTCACAGGAGGCTCGTCTTGTGATTTAAATTTTAGTTTATTTCCAGAATTTACTGAACTGTTTTCCGAATGACACTGAGCAATTTTGTCCATTAATATTTGTAGTTGACTGTCCTGTAAGGATTTTAATTTATTTTAAAGATATTTCTTGAAATACTCATTTTTCATATGCATAACCAGATCTCAGTTTACCATATAATATCCAATTTTTATAATGTAATCGAGCCTCACAGTGAGCCTGACGTACGTACTTATTCCAACCCGGTATGTATTTGTTTGTTTCTACATGTTTTATTTCCTTTAAAATATACGAAAATTCTGCACCTTCTTTAAGTATATATATTATCTCTCGATACATTTTGTCTAACCCTTATACTTCTTCTTTGTTTTAAATTACCTTTATTATAACCCTTATGTATAAATAAATATAATTACGTATGTAGAAACAAAATTGAATAAAAATAAAACAAACATGTTTTTTCATCCTCATCAATCATTGGGGTGAGGATAATGTCAGCCAGAATGTAAGTAATAAGCAGGCTAAGTTACAAGGTGCTCAGTTCAAAATGTTACTTTTCAATACGTGACACGTAAAATTAACAATAATAAAAAAAACACATCTGCGAAACATCTACTAAATATAATAACCTACCTATTTACCTATAGTGAGTAGGTATCTTTAAACTCACTATTTTCAATGCCTCATTTTCTCATGTTAGATACCTTCCCGGTATTCGAAATGAATGATGTAAATTTTTATTAATTAGATAATATGTGAGAATACATAATTCTAATATAATGAAACTAATATACCGAATCATTTATCATTTTCTGCCGTGTCTATTTCCATAAAATAGTTTATTGATGTTGAAAAATAATACTACGTTTGTACAGTAGGTGGCGTCTTCCAGATTTCTTACGCGATATATTGTAGCGAGGTAGCGAGAGTCGGCGGACCGAATGCTCAAGGTCGTTCGCTAGAGTAGCGCCTTAAAGTAAAAATAAGAAAAATTTTGTAATTTGATGTAAACTTTAGGTTTTGACGTAGCAGAGACAGCACGTAAAATATTAATGCTACGTTTGGAGGACACAATTAATGAATTAATTGTGCGTCTTTTCTACCGACTTCAAACAGGAGGAGGTACTCAATTCGACTGTATGTTTTTCTCTTTTTTATGTGTGTTACCTCATAACTTCTTTCTGGGTGTACCGATTTCGATGATTTTGTTTTATTTGAAAGCCGGTGTTTCAAATAAAACAAAATCCCATATAAATTTGATCAAGGTCTGACCAATAGTTTTTAGTTACTCTTAATAATTTATATTGAAGTCAATTGTACAAAATTTTTAATTTTAAATTATGTTTAATCGCTTTCGTACGCGAATATTCGACTTGAAGAATGAACCACGAAGAAGACCAGGCACTGAGGTAAATAGTTATGAATAAAAGGTAATGGTGAAGTCTGATTCTTGTTAAACAACCAAGGAATTAGCGTCATAGTTTGACGTTATCAAATTGGTAAAATAAAAATTGATTTCATGAGTAAGAACAGAAACGTACGAATTTTGGATAGAATTGTGACGCGTGACAAGTGCAATCTCTACGATAATCGCAAGTGAAAAACTCAATAGCTGAATACAGTTCATATACCAAAACAAAGTCCTAAAGCGAAGCTCACCATAGAAAAGTAATGGTAACATTTAGGTGGTAACTTCATGGTGAAATTTACTTTAGCTTATTGAGACAACGATATCAATAACAGCAGATGTCTATTGTAAGGAACTCCGAACATTGATGGTGAAACTTTCAGATAAACTACCTCAACTATTCAATCGGTTTTTATCATTAATAATCCATGATAATGCAAAGCTTCATGTTGCTCCCGTTTTAACATTAGAATACTCGCAGTGAGCAAACATGTCACCCTCCGTGCTCGCCAGACCGTCCCAACCGATTATCATTTTTTCTCCAATTTGGACAACTTCATGCAAGGAAAAAAGTTAGTTCCCAGCAAACGGTACAAAATGTGACTCTCATATTTATAGGGTCCAGATCACCAGAGTTCTATCGCAAAGGCATAATTATGGTCTTTCCTCGAGATGATAATAAGGTAAATGTTTGTGTAAAGGAATCTTTGAGAATTAAAAAGTTAAACGCGATAAAATCTGTAAAATTATTTTCATTTAATAAGTACTTACTCAGATTAAATAAAATATTTTTCTTAAAAATAAAATTGTTTGAGTTTTTCTTTAAAAAACTTAATTCATACCTTAATTCCTAATACCCGATGCATTCTCTATCAGTCTAAGGGTCGGGTGAAGCAGAGATAAAAGAAGCACTGCCTTTATTCTTCGTTTGCCGTTTACCCGTGTAACGGCAACGTAAGAGAATCCACTACCTCATCGCCATGCTTGGCTGGCGGACGAGGCAACTATGGCAAATATCCCACCCCCTATGAGGCAAAATATGGGGGAGGCCTAAGCTCAAAACTGGAATTTTGATTGACTGTTATAAATGAATGTTATAAATAACAATTATCACTTCCATTAACACGATTAAATCTACACGCTGTATAACAACGATTGAACTAAAATTCATTTAATAATGCAACAGCTTAAACGTCCAATATAAACTTTGCAGCCACTACACAAAACTAATTGAATACAAAACGAACGGAACGAGTCGCTTTGTAGAAATAGACCGCAAATTGATTGCTGTTGCTGTGTTAAATCCGTCGCTATTAATTCGAATATTTAGCGGGACCGTGTATCACACCAGAGCGACCAAGCAGTTGTTTATTCTGTGTTTTAAATTAATTTTAGACTTTAAAAATACTCTAATGCGGCAGACACAGCAATATTTGTGGTTTAAGAAAAGGTATTTAAAGATATAAAAAAACATTATTTTAAAATTTAATCAGGGTAATAGTAAGCGAGGTAGGATAGACACATTTTTTTAATCAAAAAAGTGTTTGGAAGAGCGGTACTGCGTTGTCGTAGTGCTAACGCTGGGTAAACGCTGGTATTCTGTGAGAGCGTGGTTCTTTCCCGGTAGAGCCGACCCATTCGTGCTATAACTATACTACTAATATGGCTCTACCACGTAAATAACCTATACCAAATACAACGTAAATAGCGCTTATACCAAGCTGGTCACCAAGCTGGTCATCTAAGCTTCTTGTTTTGAGAATGAAATTGATTGTGAACAAGCAGCACCAATTCTTGGGGCTTCATATCTTTTTTATAGTCACTTATTGCTACGAGCGAATCCCTTAACATTCTCACAAAAAAAGGTAATTTTTCACTTAAAAATATTTAAAATAATAATTTTAAATTGTATCAGGAAATATTTTCCAGCCTTGCACGTGGCAGTGTCAAACAAAGAGTATTTCTCGTTTTTGGTATGTCCAATCATTTTAATATTATGGATGTAAAACTATTTTCGAATTTTTGATTTAGAGAATCTGAATTTAACATTAAGCATTTCATTTTTGATTTCGAGTCTCCAGGCCCATTGCACTGAGCGACCACCTAGACACGCGCCTAATTGTACAAGTAATAATGCAAGAACTTCTTTTTATAGGAGAGGAGGTAACCTAGCATATGGCGTTTTAATTTTTTTACGTGGTAGAGCCATGCTGCAGCTAAATAATGGTTGTAGCACGAATGGGTCGGCTGGACCGGGGAAGGACCACGCTCTCACAGAATACCAGGGTAAAATAGCAGCTTAATGCTGCTGTGTTTCCTATGGTGAGTGTAGAGAACCGGATACCCTTTTTACTGGAAACGAGGCATTCCATCGTAGTCCTCAAGGGTGACAACGCATTTGCATTTTGATTCTTAATCGAAGATAAATGTAGATGTCTATGGGCCACTGCATCCACTTACCATCAGGTGGACTGTGTGCTCGTTTGACACCCAATTCTATAAAAAAGAATACGGCTTACCTAATGGTAAGTGTTCACCGTCATTGATGAACACAACACAAGAAGAATTGTAGGTGTCAATTATATGAATTTATTAACTATACTTATGAACTTAAATTACGTTTTAATTTTATGAATCATTTTTATTTTTTTTCCATTGTAGCAGATTTAAAAAATACGCTACGGTGTGAGTTAAACTCTTTCAATGTTAGTAACTATCTGCATTTCGAACTCGACGCCAGTCTATTTAAGTGACAACAAGTTTGAACTTTCTTCTAATTCCCTAACAGTTTGTAAACAACGTAGCTCTAACTTTATAAATTAGTCTCTTGATACTCTAATGCATTTTGTACTTAATTTCCGCACGTAATGTACAAAATTATAATTTTTTACAATTATCTTCTTTTCTAAGTACACCTCCTATTTTATCATCAAATAAAACGAATAATTTTACTCATAATATTTCTATTAATTTAACCTTATGTTTCCGAAATTTAGGGATTGTGAATATTCATCGATTTTCGATCGAGATATAATGACATATGACCCGATTCGGGACTCGAACCCAGAACTAACTGAAGAAAGGATCAGGAACCGCGCTTATTGCCACTAGACGAACGATGCAGTCGTTGGGTCCTTCTGTCAAGAAATTTTCGCTAGCAGCCCTCTTCTTAGAAAGCAAGTAAAGCCATTGGTCCTGCGCGTGATGTCTCTCCGGTCTCGTTGAATTGCCGTCCCATCTTTAGAGATGTTGTGTACTCTAAGGTCCCATCAGACTATGAGAGTTAGGAAAAACTTGTGTGCAATAATCCTGTCCGGCGCAGATGACTAGTAGTTTTTTATAGAAGAGGGGGCAAACGAGGATGCGGCTCACCTGATGGTAAGTGTCGACCGCCGCCCATTAACAACTGCAACACGAGATGAATTGCAGTTGCCGGCCTTTTAAAAAGGAGTAAGCTCGTTTCTTGAATGTCCCTAAATCGTATCGGTCCGAAAAAACCGCCGGTGGTAAATTTCTGTATTGCGTTGGTGAAATTATTTATTGTGACTGGGCGCCGTGGCCGAAATTCGGTCTGAAGGACATAAATTCAACTAGGTATATATATAAATAGTAAATTAAAAAATCTGATATGGATTGCTTAAAATGTAAAAAAAATGTTAATATCTTCGTTTATATTATACTTATATTTGTGAAGGTTTTTATATATTTATATTTTTTGTTTCACTTTTTTATTTTCATTTACTATACCATCACAAATTCTGTGCTCGCCTGTTATCAAAATCGATGCATTGTTTTGTCTCTTTTATGTATATCAGTATAGTAACTATTTTTGTATCTACTTTGTTGGTGTGCTTTTATAAATAAATAAATAATAATATTGACTTGGATTTGATATCTACCCAGGACCCGCGACTCGACAATTTGAAATGCTTATATCACTGAGTCATGGCACAAGAGTAAAGAAACATGGCCCCGTTTTTGACAGGCAGGCAGATTTGAATAGAATAGAATAGAATAGAATAATTTTTATTGAATATAGATTATGACATAATACTTATTAAAAGTATTTTTTTATTTACCACTGGCTGCTGTTTTATTTAGTACTCTAAAGGTGACTGTCTCATACCTTTGTACAACATTCGTTCACAGACGGCTACTGAAAACTTATATTTTACGGAATTACCATACCTCTTTCTATCGAATGCGGAAAGATAACTTTCTAACTTTAGTGCAGGACCAAGTTTTTTTTTTATAGAATAAGGGGCGAGCAAACAGTCCACCTGATGTTAAGTGCATATTGTGACCCATAGACGTCTACATCTATCCTCGATTAAAAATCAAAATGCAGATGCGTTGTCACCCCAGAGAACTAAGATAAAAGGCCTCATTAAAGACCAGTAAAAAGGGTCTCCGGTTCTCTACTCTCGCCATACGAAACACAACATTATTCTACTGTTTTACGCTAGTATTCTGTGAGAGTGTAATCCTACCCCGGTGGAGCTTGCCCATTCCTGCTGCAGCCATAACATAGCTGCAGCGTGGCTCTACCACGTAAATATTCCTCTTCGACGTAAAAAAAAAACAAAATTTCGTTTGTCAATATCATTATCATCTTCTTGATAACAACCCAAATAATATAAAACTGCGGTTGCTAATCCGCCTACCAAGCGTGTCCACTATGGGAAAATTTGTCACCCCAGTGGACTGCCTCATTACCAGTAAAAAGGGTCTTCGGTTCTCTACACTCGCCATACGAAACACAGCAGCTTTAAGCTGCTATTGGTCCTTCCCCGGTCGAGCCGACCCATTCGTGCTACAACTATACCAGTAACATAGCTACAGCATGGCTTTACCACGTATAAATATTTTACTTAATAATGTACGAAAAGCATATATCCATTAACTTTTCAGTTACATTAAATATTTCGGAACACAACAGTATCGTGATTCGCGACTGCTTTTAATATTTCATAGGCTGCAGTGTGCCGAATGGCTGCAAAATTTTCATTTATTTACATTGCTCTAAAACAAACTCCACGATTGCACATTTTGGCGCATACATAACAAGTGTAACGTATGCATTCTTAAACGATGAAATCAGGAAACGTGGTAGAGCCGCCCCCTATTGTTACAGTTGGGAGATGAATAGGTCGGCTCGACCAAGGACCCACGCTTGCAAAGAAAACCAGCGTTAAATGGCAGCATAATGCTGCTGTGTCTCATGGTGTCGAGGCACGCCATCTTAGTCCCCATGGAGTGCCCACGGGAATAGTATAGAATCATAGACTGATTTTGATTCTTAATCGTTGATGAATTAAGGTGTCTATGGGCCTAGCAAGGATTTACTGTTTTGTGAATTGGGTGTTACTAAACCAATCGATCGATGGTGGAATGGATTAGTCGACGTCGATCGATAGTCTCTACCAGACCGATCGATCGATGGCATCGATCAATGGTAGAATGGATTAGTCGACGTCGATCAAGCTGTTTGATTATTCCCGAACCCGCCCCGCTCCACCGACCACATTTTGAAAGATACTCATGATGAGCCCAAAACTACATCGATTAATTGTCGATCGACGTTGATCGATTATGGAAAAACTTTTTATCGACCAGTATCCGTCGATCAGCTAAATCTTCCACACCACTCGATCGACATCGATCGACGTCGAACAATGGTATCGAGCGACGATCGATCGATTGGTGTAGTAACATCCTTATTTCCACAATACAATAAACCGCATGGCTATTTCTTTATAGTATCTGACTACTTATTCTTATCAGCAATAGAAATAGGAGGTTATCAGTGTTGTTAATCTTTAATCAACCTGCTTACCTTGCTTAGGATGAGCTATGCGCAGGGCAACCTGGAGTGTTTTTGTTATAATTGACACCCATATCAAAGGCCCATGACACCCACATTTATCCTCAAATAAGAATCAGATTTCCGATTCTCATTTCACCATACAAAACACACCATCATTACGCTGGTTTTCTGTGCGGGCGTGGTTCTTCCCTAGTCGAGCTAACACATTCGTACAGCAGTCATGATATATAACAGCTAAACACATCCTGGGTTCAAATTCCAGGTCAGGCCAAAAATCAGTTATTGGGTTTTTCTGTCAAGAAATTCTCAGTAGCAGCAGAGTCAGGAAGTTGGCGGTGTTTCACTTCCGTGCAAGCACATAAAACCGTTGGTCCTGCGCCTGATCTCTCTCCGGTCGTGTCGGATTGCCGTCCCATCGGACTATGAGAGTGTGGGAATTATAAGTGGATACTATAAGCACATATTAACTTATAGTAACTACGTAACTGCAGGAACGGAATATGAGACGATGAAATAAATGAAATGTTACATTGATGATACCTACAGTATGATCGAGTAAATATAAGAGAGAGATGAGGCATACAAGGTTAAAGACAAATAAGACATAGTGCATAATTTACCTTATGGTATAAAACAGTACTTCCTGTTTTATTACTAAGCTCTATGTATTAGGAGAACGGAGGTTAAAGACGTAAGATGTAAGACGAGTGTTACTGAGCAAATTGTTTAACACATTTTTACATATTGAATATTGAAAATATAAGGAGATTGAGTTAAGACTTCCAATCCTACGTACTCCAAGTTCCTGCAAAACACAAAGAGATATTCCTCGCTCCAAATTTCCGGCCCTCTGGGGTAGTGTTTCGCCGATACAGGGACGCGCCAATGAAGCGCGCCACAACAACGAAGCAACGAATAGAAAGTTCCTATATAGTGTTATGTTTACATTTTATATATATTTTTTGGTTAAGGTATATATTGCTATGGGCCAATGTTCTTAATTATTAAGTCCTTGATGCCTGAAATAAAGTTATTGTATTGTATTGTATCGTATTGTATTGTATTGTATTGTATTGTAAGACGACCGTTTTTTGAAGACACATTCCCATATAAGACTGTCTTTCGCATATGGCTAGCCGCCGCAACCGAAATTTCAGTTTAGATAACATTCCTTTTTAATACATACATTAAGTATTCGCTTTCTTAATTTTTTTTAACGATGCCTGTCTTCGTTTTTACGCGGCCATAATACGACTGAAATGTTATTAATAATTTTAATTAAATTCATTAACTGCTCCCAACAGATGTGCTGGACTTTAAATCTCTTTTGAAATTTATAATAGTTTTCCAACTATCGTTAATTTCGCTAGCAAAACATTAATGTTTAATACAAAAATTATAAAACTGTACTCACATGCTGTAAATCACCCCCTGGTGTCATATAAGTTGTCTGATGTAATAAAGATATGTTTGCATTTGTAAAACATTGTTGAAACAATAACACCTTTATTGCGAAGGAGAAAGAGTTTATTTTGTTGGCTTAATTGTATTACAAGGGTATCTTTTGCCATAAACAGTGCATTGTACTAAGCTCATAAAGCTTTTATACCACCAGGTGAGTCCGTGAGATATTTTAGTTATTAAACTCGATTTTCCATTATATTAAATTGTTTTAGGTAGCATTTATAAACAGATGTTTTATGAGATATAAACAATTATTCCTCAGAGTTAGCTTAAAAGTGCTGAGTTTTAACTAAGAACTCACCTCTATTGTCCATAGATAGCCATGGCTTTTTTTAATTGTGCAATGTTACATTTACCCGTCTCACGGGGGGCAAGGACGGGTTTTAACGGTCTCGCATCGACTAAAGCCTCATGGTGTCGAATATTGGCAGAGCCACAGGAATGCTTTTCTCCAGCCTCACCATCGACTACTTGGTAGCCCCTCAAGAGAGGACAACTCCTTCTCCTATTTCTTCTCAGGTAAGGCGAACCACACGGCATGCCTTGTGTTTTGGTTCCTTCAACTCCACCTCTAACGACGGACGGATGTGCGGAATGAATATGTTAATGGCCTACGGTAGCCACTTACAAACAAATGGAATGTTAGAATGTTTGTTATTACAATGTTAAAAATCAAATCTTCTTCTATATTATCAGCCCGTAAAAGTCTAAGCCGTGTAGTGGTGGTGTAAGTATAATCCACTTCTCCAAATCGTCCCGTGGGTGTGTCGTTAGAGGCGACATAGGGAAACAAACCAGAAGACGGGAAGCAGCGTCTTTATAACTAACAGAAAATAAAATAAAACTACCGTTGCCAACCCGCTTGCCAAGCGAGGCAACTATGGCAAATGTGGTATCTCAATTTATCAATATGAAGTAATCTATGGAGGAGGTCTATTTTCAACAGTGGACATTGATAAGCTGGAATGAATGAAAAAGTATTTTTTTTAATACAGAATAAGCGTCACAAACGATCACATAGTCCGCCTAATAGTAAGTGGTTGCGGTGGCCCATAGACATCTAGATTTATCCTCGATTAAGAATCAAAATGCAGATGCGTTGTCACCCCTGAGGACTAAGATAAAATGCCTCGTATCCAGTAATAAGAGTCTCCGGTTCTCTACACTCGCCATACGAAACAGTATCATTTAGCTGCTATTTTACGCTAGTATTCTGTGAGAGCGTGGTCCTTCCCCGGTCGAGCCGACCCATTCGCGCTGCAGCTATGCATAGCTGGCTCCACGCCGTACTGTGTAAAGTCTTGACTTTGACCTCTCCCGTCGTAAGGAGGCTTTTTTATGAAATTGAAGTAACAAACGAATTACTGTCCACCTAACTAGTAACACGTAGTAGGGTAGATTTCACGTGGTAGAGCCATGCTACAGCTATAATATAGTTGTAGCACGAATGAGTCGACTTGACCGGGAAAGGAGGACGCTCTCACAGAATACCAGCGTAAAATAGCACTGTGTTTCGTATGGTGAGTGTAGAGAACCGGAGACCCTTTTTACTGGAAATGAGGCATTCCATCTTAGTCGTCACGGATGACAACGCATCCTATTATCCTATTAAAAAAAAACGTAAACCTGTGAACTAACATGGAATGCCTCGTTACAGGGTTTCCGGTTCACTATAGTTACATTACGAAACACAGCGGCATTATTGTGCTGTATCACGCTGGTAGTCTGTGAGAGCGTGGTCCTACCCCGGTCAAGCCGGAACCCATTCGCGCTGCAGCTATGCATAGCTGGCTCCACGCCGTACTGTGTAAAGTCTTGACTTTGATCTCTCCCGTCGTAGGGAAGCTTTTTGTTATGAAATTGAAGTATCAAACGAAATTACTACCTAACTAGTAACACGTAGTAGGGAAGATTTCACGTGGTAGAGCCATGCTACAGCTATAATATAGTTGTACCACGAATGAGTCGACTTGACCGGGGAAGGAGGACGCTCTCAGCGTAAAATAGCACCTCAATGCTGCTGTGTTTCGTATGGTGAGTGTAGAAAACCGGAGACCATTTTTTCTAGAAACCAGGCATTCCATCTTAGTCTTCAGGGTTGGCAACGCATATGCATTTTAATTCGTAATCGAGGATAGATGTAGATGTCTATGGGCCACAGTAACCACTTACATTTACTTACCATCAGGTGGACTGTGTGCTCGTTTGTCACTTTATCCTATAAAAAAAAACACAGTCAATGTCTATTGCAGCCCATAGGCACTTGCAACCGACTTCAAACAAAGAAGTCTACAGAAGCGTTGTCACCTCTGAGGGCTGAGATGAAATGTCTCACAGTCTATAATTATACTGGCTCCCTATACTCTTCATACTGGATCATAGCAGTGCAAGCAACATTAGGTGGCAGACATACTGATACCTATATGGTGTCAGTGTTGCCCTTATTTTTCAATAACCAGCCAAACTTGCAGAGAAGGTTCAGAATAAGTAATATAGGCAAATGGTGAAGAAAATTAATTAAAGAAAATCTCAAACATTCTTTCATATTTATCTTTTACATTCAAAATGCGTGGTAATGCTATTTTACTACGCACGCACACATTCGTAAAGGTCGATCGGTCGTCAAAAACGTTGTGAATTGAATCGCACACAGAGGAGCGCGCGTACGTGTAGTTGTTGCCCATAATGCACATTCAATTTGGGATAGTTTCAAATAAAAGTAGAAGTCTTATTTACTCGTATTTTCAAAAACTGCAATAACGGTATATCATTATTTATTAATTTAAAATTAATTTTAAAATTTGGCTACTCTTTGAAAAATAACTCTGTATAGAAACGGAGTTCTTTTACGCTGCTGTCAGTATTTTACGTCTGACGTAAACGAGGCGGTATACCGCTATCTATCGGGAGCCATAAGACTTTTCTAGAATTTCCCATAGTCCCCTCTTACGACAACCACGAGAAGAGATAGGGTGATGGATTCCCTTATGACTGCCAATACACGACAAACTACTTACTACTTAAAAAAGCGAATTTGAAACTAAAAAATAATACAGCCTTTACTTTACTTTTAAAAAACTTTACCCTGACTCCAGGGTTTTCTCCTGTTTTATGTTGGCAGTTTACATACATGAATTGCACAATGATATACATCCAGCGGAATTCAAACCCGCGGCTCTCAGCGCCGCAGCTCAAATACTAAGCTACTGTGCCACGGAGCCGTCGATAATCCATATCATCATTATCATCATCATCACTACAGCCTATCAAAAGTCCACTGCTAAAGAAAGGCCTCCCCACAGATTGCCTCATGGTGGGATATTTGCCATAGTTGCCACACAAGGCTTGGCAACCGCTGTTGCCCATTTCCTGGTATGTTTCCCGCTGCCGCCTCTTAAAGCACCTACGGGCCGATATGGAATAGTGGATTTTCTTACACCGACGACAACTCGGTTATCGTATCTTTATTATTAAAATACTAGTTCCCCGCGACTTCGCCCGCGTGTAATTTAGGGTTTTGATTTTGCTGCGTGGAACCCTAATTATTTTTCTAAAATATAAGTAGCCTAAGTTACTCCTTATAACATGAGCTATCTACCAGTGAAAGTCCCGTCAAAATCGGTCCAGCCGTTTCGGAGATTAGCCGGAATAAATAGACCGACAGACAGAAAAAAATTAAAAAAATTGTGTTTTTGTTATAGGTACCCTATATATGTACTTTCATATGCATTTAGTTAAAAGCTATTATTTTGAAATTACAAACAGACACTTCAATTTTATTTATTTGTATAGATTAAAAGTAAGTTTATCACCTTGTAGCCATTTAGTTCGCAAGTGCGCTCAAAAACATTCGATTTAGTAATCGAGTCCACTAACATCAAAATCGATTAGAATGTCACTTTGTCTGCGACTTCATGTTAGTGTAAGGCATAATTAGGGAGCGTTTGTGGGGCGTTAACTTTGCATACGCCATATTACTCGAGCGGCTGTCAATCAGGACACTGTAAACATAGTATGTATTTAGCACGTAATCATTTGATACGCCCTCATTACGAAATCAGCATCTCAAGATCGTTGCTAATTAATAAACACATAAAAACAGTATCTCAAAACGCTGTACTTAGGAATACTGTTCTGTGACTTGCACTAAAGTATACACACTTGAGAGTCGAGTTTCGTTTATTAATCAGTGTGGCACTCAACTGATATCGTAAACCAAAACCGCATCTTGAGATATGTTTATTAATAAGATCATAACCTCAAGATTGTACTCAAGTGCGTGTACTTGAGCTGAGTAACGTTTATTAATACGGGCCTTAGAGTACTCACATATATTCATACGCTTGTACTTGTTATGAGGTTTTGGGTTCGGCATACACGCTTAACGCCTCGCTCTGATGCATATCGAATAAAGCGGGTAATCAGTTTTTTTACATGCTTTTATTAACTTGATATGTATGTACGTTGTGTGTTCAAAAAGAAACAGAACTTTTGAAGTAGCGATGAACTTTGAATAGAATAATAATTAACTTGTGCCACGTGGTCAGATGGTAAACAAGGAGTCTACCAGGGAATCCTAGTGTGAATGAGGGATGCTGTGCGCTGAAAGAGACCTGAATTGTGAGAAAACCAGAGTTGGATGTCGCATCATGACAATGCGCTTTGTCTCTTTTTGTATATGGGCATTTATATACGTACGTAAATGAATGTAATATATCCATCCATTACAGCCTATAAAAGTCCACTGCTGGACACTATAGATTGCCTCATAGTGGAGAATTTTCATAGTTGCCACACTTGGCAGGCAGGTTAGCAACCGCAGTTATGTATTATTTTGCGTTATTATCAGCTCATCTCCTGTTTCAGTTATCCTCTGTCGCCTCTTGGCATCCACGGGACGATCTGGGGTATATCCTTACACCGCCACTACCCAGTTAATGAATGTGAATGTAATGGTACTTATGAAAGTAATAGATTTTTGTCGTGTAGAGGCGGCGGAGCCATTTATGCTATAGCCATATAATATAGCTATTGTGTGGCTCTATTACGTAAAGGAGTTCAAAGTATTTTACTGTTTCGATCTTTTTTATCGGTTTTTACTATTTACCAATGTTACATTTGCGTATAATATTCTTTACGCTATCACTAAATGCTTTCGCAAAATTATTGGCGATGGCGGCAGTTTTTAGGGTGTTTGTTTCCATAGAATTTCTTATAACTGAAGCAACGACTTTACCTGTAATTTTGTTTATAGATTTCTTATATATATATTTTTTTTTTGTTAATAATTTCAGATTCTATATTTTTGTTTTTGTATTCTTGTATAATTTTATTAGCGTAATTTCTAGTTTTATTGTATTCCAATTTTAATATTTTATTATTTTAGTCTTTAAGGCATTTTATAAATAATAGCTGTTCCCCGCGACTTAGCCCGTGTGTAATTTATTACGATTGGATTTTATGGGTTTTTTGCGCGGAACCCTAATTCTTTTTCTAAAATAAAAGTAGCCTAAGTTACTCCTTATTACATCAACTATCTGCTAGTGAAAGTCCCGTCAAAATCGGTCGAACCGTTTCGGAGATTAGCCGGAATAAACAGACAGACATACAGACAGACAGACAGAAAGACGGACAGACAAAAATTTAAAAAATTGTGTTTCTGTTATAAGTACCGTATATACTTTCATATGCATATTGTAAAAAGCTGTTATTCTGACATTACAAACAGACACTTCAATTTTATTTATTTGTATTGTATAGATGTATAGACTAGCGATCCGCCCCGGCTTTGCAAGGTTGATTTCTGGATCTCGACAACAACGCCACCTACCGGGTCAAATTGTGAATCTAAACCATTCTCTAATCAACTTACACACGCAAAATTTTATCAAAATCGGTCCAGCCGTTTAGGAGGAGTTCAGTCACATATACACGGACAGAAGAGTTACATAATACATTATATACTTTTTATACATATAAACTTTTCTCTTAAATCATTCTGTCTATTGATGAAAACCGCATCATAATCCGTTGCGTAGTTTATAAGATCTAAGCGCACAGACGCCGGGAAGTGACTTTGTTTTATACTATATAGAGATTATTGACGCTTTTAAGTGGACTTATGAATATCACAAGCTTCAAGATAAAAACTGTAATGTCGTCATAGCAGATTGCAATTACATTAAGAACTTCATCCCTTACTTTTCCCCTCTTAGGTGTGGAACATTTTATTCAATTTTGAATAGTATGACTGTATGACGCTTGTGTATATATTACCTATTTGATTATTGGCGATGATGTCGCGTAACATTTTTTTTTTATAGAATTAGGATGACAAACGAGCACACAGTCCACCTGATGGTAAGTGGTTACTGTGGCCCATAGACATCTACATCTATCTTCGTTTGCGAATTAAAATGCAGATGCGTTGTCAGCCGTGAGGACTAAGATGGAATGCCTCTTTTCCAGTAAAAAGGGTCTCCGGTTCTATACACTCACCATACGAAATACAGCAGCATTAAGTTGCTATTTTACGCTGGTATTCTGTGAGAGCGTGGTCCTTCCCCGGTCGAGCCGACCCATTCGTGCTACAACTATACTATTAATATAGCTGCAGCATGGCTCTACCACGTATGAAATATACATACAACAAGTGGTAAAATTAAAAATTTTGTACAACCGACTTCAATATACATAAAATGAGAACATCATCAATGTAGTCGAAGTCAACTGAGAAGCACCAGATTTCAAATAAAAAACAATCAAACCTAGAAAATAGTTATGAGTTAATACACATAAAAAATACAGTCGAATTGATAACCTCCTCCTTTTTTTGAAGTCGGTTAAAAAACATGCCGACATTCAATTTGTGTACCACTTTTTTTTCGAAGTCGGCTATAAACTACTATAATACTGCAAGAATAATATTGCCTTATAGATAACTTATGTAATACTGCCGTATTCTTAGGAGCACCGAGTCATTACTTACTACGCATACACAGTATTGGGAGCACAATTTGCCCTCTCGAATACATTTTACGCGCGAGCGTCCCTCTTGCTTAAACCTAAACCGCCTCCTATTTGTAATTTGAACTCTATAACGCAACGATAAAGCTGACTTTCGTGAAGGATGTTCCTGAAATTGAGAAGTAGAAATAATATACGCTTAGAAGTGAGAAATTTCATTTGAGACGATCCCGCGATTTTCTTTGGGCTCCCTTGAGGACCCACCGTTGATTTATCTTGGAGGTATATCGCTGTATTTTTTCTCTTCCTTTCAATTTTACTTCAAAAAGTTATTTACACGTAAACGTATTTGTAATCGGATTTAAGATATTAGAGAAATGAAATTAAAATAGCTTTTATTCAACAATAAATATTTACCTATCGATTAATTGACAGTTTTATAAAGATTTTTCTGTAGTATATACGAGTATACATCCCCCCACTAGATGGAATGACGACCTGGTAAGATATGCAGGAAGTCGATCGATGCAGGTGGCTCAGGACCGTGCTTTGTGGTATTCCTTGGGGGAGGCCTATGTTCAGCAGTGGACTTGTGAAGGGCTGTGATGATGATGATGATGAGTATACATTAACCTGGAAGAGCCACGCTGCAGCTATATTATGGCTGTAGCACGAATAGGTTGGCTCGATCAGGGTAGGACCACGCATTAACAGAATACTAGCGAAAATAGCTGCTTAAAGCTACAGCTTAGTGTTACATATGGTGAGTGTAGAAAACCGGAGACCCTTTTTACTGGAAACGAGGCATTCCATCTTAGTCCTCAGGGGTGACAACGTATCTGCATTTTGATTCTTAATCGAGAATAAATGTAGATGTCCATGGGCCACAGTATCCACTTACCACACTTTTCTATAAACCCTTATCACCCTTAATCTATAAAAAAATCTTTCATTTTACGAATTTTATCGCAATTACTTTTTAATTTATTTTTAACTAGCCAACCTTCCCCGCTCCTGCTTCGCTAGTAGCTATCTGGCTGGATGACCCCTTGGTGACCTGAGGGTCGTAGTGGTAAGTTTATCTACCGTCCTCCTGCGTAGTGCTCTTATAAACGCTGAGCTATCACCTACCATGCACGTCGAGTTCGTACCGTCCCAGTGGGAGAAGAGCAGAGTTAATTTTGAGCACAAAAATTACTTGCAAAACCTAATCTACTGGTCCATAAGGTTTGGGATATAGACTGTTATAATTTAAATGAAATGCACGAAACAGTAATTATAGTTAGTTTAAAACGAATGTGTATTTTTGTTACACAAACGACTCACATAAATTGAAGTTAAGTTATGCGTATTTTCGAAGCTTTCTTTTTTCTAACCGATTTCAAAAAAGAAAGAGATACTCAATTCGACTGTATTTTTTTTGTGTTACCCCAGAACTTTTTTCTAGGAAAACTTATTTTGATGACTCTTTTTTTTTTATTTGAAAGCTGGTGCTTCTCATGTTTTCCCGTATAAATTTTATCAAGATCTGACCAGAAGTTTTTGAGTTATCCTTAATATTGCGTATGTAATTGAGTTCGACTACATTGATGATTGAATTCGGTTGTACAACACTTGTGTTATTGCAAGATAATCTTAATAACACATATAGAGTCAAGAAGTTTTCTCTTCAGAACTCTTTGAGAAGAACAACTCCACTATACATTATTTGCATATAACTTTATTGATTTTTGAAACGACGAAAAAAAGGCACGACTTTTTCCAAAATATTTGACAATAATTATGATAATTATCACAAAATATAACCATAAAGTATATTGTTGAACCTTTCCCGTGAATCAGTCCGTCTATTGGTGAAAACGTAATAAAAATCTTAAAAGTAATGAAAATCTTAACAGCAGTTTCTGAGATTAGCGTGAACATACACACAGACAGACGCAAAGGAATAAAATTGAAATGTCTGTCTGTAATATCGAAATAACTGCCTTTTATTGAGCCTCGAGGTCATTTGCATGCCATTAACATGAAGATATTTTTCAATTATTTTTTTATCTCCGTCTGTCTGTCAGAGCTAATCTTCGGAATAGTGGAATCGATCGTAATGAATCTTCACGAACGGGTAGAGAACAATGCCAGGAGTGATCTAGGCTATATTTTATCCGAATTGAAAAATTAATAAGATGAAATAAATGGTCTTTGATGATTATTTTAAATCTAAATGTTACAATAATAGATCCCAACCAAGCCGAGGCGGGTCGCTAGTTTATAATATGTATAGTTTGCCAACGTTGCAAGTGCAATATGGTCACAAGGTTGTGAGGGTGTTGAGGAGGTTGATCCCTGATATCATATCATACTTAACCGAGGACTACTTTAATTTTTCCAAAACTTATTTGAGGATCTCTGTTATTGTTATATTTTTAACAACAAAAAATCTGTATCTCTAAAATTAAAGATTAGATATTTTTCAGCAATTTAAAAAATATCGCTAGTACTACCTACGATTTTTTAAAATTTACGTTCATCCCTTAAACTTAAAACCTCCTAACTCGGTTTTAGTAAAATTTTTAAAAAACTTTTTATGTAAAATTTTAAGCTGTACACATTTTTATTAGAACTTTTTTGTCTAATTTTTAACTTTTTCGAGTAATTTCGAAAAAACACTTGACAATTTTTTTCAACCCTTGCCGACGGTTGCAGACACGAAAACCTTTACTCATTGTTTTTGTATCATTAAAACTACATTATATCAAAAATGCAAAGTTGAGTGCCAAAATTTTGATTTCAGATCTTATTTGACGGGACTACTATCTCATCTTCTTGGTGCAAAATCGACTTGAATAATAGTTGTATTCCGTAATAGAACCTACTTATTTCGTAGCTCATGGCAGATAAATAAAATAAACATCTCAATAATTAAATTATTTTAGAATACCCTAAGTGATGACGATGTCGCCTAAATGTAAAGCAAACAATCACCAATCACCATTAGCCCGCGGGGACAGCCCATTTGGCCTTCGTAGTTTGACGTTGGTTGCAGGTGTCCATTGTCTGCAACCGCAGGAGCGTGTGTCAACAGCCCGCTTACTCTATTCCGAGTCAGTACCGTGTGCACTGCAATGAAAGTATACATCACGAGAAAATACATGTCTTCGAAATTATTTTTTTAATGATTCGCCTAACCAAACCTGGAATGGCATAGTGAACTCCCTCCTACTCTCTAGCATTCTCAGAAACTAGGAGGATTACACTTAGCTATGAGAGATTATAAGTTCTTAACTTGTCAAGATGCTATTTAACGCTCGTATTCTGTGAGAGTGTGGTCCTTTCCCGGTCGAGCCGAAACATTCGCGCTACAACCATAATATAGCTGCAACATGGCTCAATCAGCATCTTGAAGGTTACAGTATCTTGAATTTTTGCAGTAGTTTTCTTGGGTGTGGATTTATTTCATTGTATTATTCACTGGGGACTGGACTGATGGGATAAAGTTGAATAAATCATAAGTAACTTTGTTAGGCACGATTTTAATATTGTTTCTTACAATATTATTTTTACATTTCTTTCACCTGCATTATAATAACTTTATTAAAGTAACGCCTAGTTCTACTATATTATAGTATATTATATATATACTATATAGCTTGTACGCATTTCATGCAATGTATGTTTTTGTTTTTATTAAAATTGTAAAAGAAAGAAGACAGTTTTTTTTTAAAAACTTAGGTATATTTAGTGGTGGACTCCTTTTCTGCCTAGGGGTCCGGAGTTTTGGCGGGAACTTGACCGGTGGCGGTTTGCTGCTCCTATATTATTGTTTAAATGATGGTTTGAAGCGGATTTTGATATGTAAAAATGGTGCGATTTTGTGTATTGTCTGCGCATGTGAACTATTAGTGGAAACGGTGAAACAAGTGCTCTGATGGTGATGTGATTCTCAAGATAAAGTGTCTGTCTGCTTAGGTGCCTTGAGATACCATCGCCAACTGTCAGCTGTCTGCTGGCTCAAGTTGCCGTCAAAATCTCCCAAGGGCTGCACAATGTGATGCATCAACATATTGTGAAGCAGTGTACTATGAAGGATAATTATACATTGTAACTTCAGGCTCAGAAGGACTAGAACCCAGAGCCGTAAAGCCAGTTATAAAAAAAATGCCTAGGGGTCCGTCTAGGTTTGTACCACCCTTTTATCTGTTTCTGACAAATAGCAGTGCGTGTTTTGGGGCCCATTTGCCAAATACATTTCACACGTGAGAGTTAACCGACCTTAACCTGCACTGCTACTAATTGTATCTCTGATAAACTGTAATAATAAGGTACACATTTAAAGCAAATAACTCAATTTTTGAAGTAAGTAATTTAATTTGAACAAAGAAATGGCGAATTCGCAATTTCTTTGTTTCCCTTGAGGACAGATTGTTGATTTTTTCCAAAAAACAATTTTGTTTTATTTTTCCTTTAATTTTAAAAATGTTATTAGTGTATTAAGCTATTAAGTGTTTTTAATACCATCATTTAAAAACTGAGTTAAAAATGATTCCACTGTTACAAACCACATTAGTCCACTTTAAAATCAAATAAAAGAAAAAAAAACATTCTAAATACTATCCAATCGATCATCTATGCATACAATAAATCTATGGAAAAGTCGTGTCTCTAGTTCTAATATTTTCTGGGAACAACATGCCTAGTGGCTAATTAAAGTACGTGGAAGCCAAATCCATAATTTTAAGAATTTTTGTTGTTGTTTGTAAAATGTTTCTGTCTGTTTGTATGTTTGTCCGTCTGTCTGTGTATTCACGACTCACGCAAAACCTATTGGACGCATTTTCGAAAAAATTTGGTACGTAGGTAGTTAATGACTTTCAGTAAGTATTATGCAATAATTTATATTGAATAAAAATCATTCTATTCTAAAAATAAACCTGGACAACCCCTTTTTCCACATACCGTGTGCAAAAGGGGGGGTGGGGTATGTCTTTCCCTACTTTGGATGTAAATTTTCATAATTTCTTCTAATGAATCCTTTAATAAGCGAGAGTTCTGTTAAATTTTAAACTGTTTTTACGTAACTGGAAACTGCGACGACAATCAACATGTTACCTTTCCAAAACATCGTCATTATCTGTAATTAAAATGTTAGTTATTAAACAGTTTAGAAATTCGTAAATATTTACATTTATATGTAAAAATTGCTATAAAAATATTGCCTTCCATTTTCGAAATAATGTTATCATTTAAATTAATAATAGTGCCGTGCCATCTATAAAAATTCAAAAACGAGACGATTTTTAAACAATTTTTATTAATAAATAAATAAGTTAGTATAAATTGATCTGCTTGTGATTTTAGCAAAACTCTTACTTTTTTATAGAAGGGGGCAAACGAGCACTAAGCTCACCTGATGGTACTCGTAAGTGACTACCGCCACCCATGAACAACTGCAAAACCAGGGGAATTGCAGGTGCGTTGCCGGCTTTTAGAAAGGAGGTCTTTTAATGAAGGTCTCTAAGTAGTATCGGTCCGAAAAATCACTGGTGGTAAACGATTCAACAAAGAGGAAATTTTACAATTTTGACTTCGCCACCTATCAAAAGATTCAACAATTAAAATGTTTGTTTTAGTTCCTAATCTGGTATTATTATACAAATTATCTAAAAAAATTTGATTAAGAATGGGAAAACGTCATCATCGTTTCCAGTTTTTGGTTTTAATTCCTGAGAGCAACCAAACATTTCATAGTGAATAATAGAATTAAAAAAATCTACTGAATACTTACTCGGTCAGCATATAACTATATCAAAAATGTAGCCAGTGGCCTTTATTGGAATGTTTTCACGTAATTGCCACGCATCTCGAAATAATTTGCAATACAATATCAGACACCACACTAATGGATACTGTTATACTATAATGCTGAGTGTAGGAATTAAAACCGCTTCTTTAGCGTACATGGTATACTCAAAATAAAAGACTGTGGTAAAAGACCGAAAATATAAAAAAGAGAAGAAGGTTTGCTGAAAAACAAGTTTATTTTAATTTAAGAAAAATAAATAGTAACAAGTAAATTTAAAATTTTGTACAAACGACTTCAATATGGATATAATTTATTGTTGATTTTTTTAAACCCCTCGACCGATTTCGATAAAATTTTATGGGATCACCTGGGAAGTATACTCTTTGAAACAAAAAAAGAATTTTTCAAATCGGTTCAGGCGTCTTTGAGTAATCGGTGAACATACATAAAAAAAAAGATTCTGACGAATTGAGAACCTCCTCCTTTTTTGAAGTCGTTTGAAAATTCATCTATCAAGTCGGGCATGAAACCGACCGAACATGAAAATGAACGTGTAATATCCCATGGATGTTGCAAGAGGTGACAGAGCAAAAAAAAAGCAGGAGATGGGCAGTAGCGTCTTCCTAATAATAACTGAAAAATAAATAAATAAACTGCAGTTGCAAACCCGCCTGTCAAGCGGGGCAACTATGGCAAACGTCCTATTATCAAATGTCATATTATTATGAGGCAAGCAATGTTGGGGGGGTGGAGCAATGCTAGCAGTAAGCTTTTGATTAGATTTAACGATATCGGAATCGTGAGAAGACCACAAAAACGATTTTGGAATTTTATGGTACGGTACATTATCTACTAATGTTGCTAAGCGAAGACCACGCGAGCAACGCCGCGAGCAAATGCTAGTTATAAATATTTACTTGTGATAACTTGGCAGCAAACATCTTGTGAATTTATAACCTCCGTCATGATAAGTTAATATTCCAAATTAATCTGCCAGTAATGACTTAATTTTTAAAACATTAGAATATCTTTTAATTTAATTATTGCATTAAATACTTAAATCAAACGACAACGTACTTTTTTAAATTAGTTCTGCTAACTTTATTACGGTGACAAAGAGATTTTGTTGCTCGTGTGTCGTAAATTTGAGATCAAAGAAACAATTCGCAAATAAAAGGATTGGCCTTTAGGGAACAAACGACTTGCTGACGCAAAAAATTGGAAATTCGTTCGTTCTTTTGAGCTCCGAAATTGTGCTGCTTCGGGAAATTTAGTTTCATAGAGACCTAAACTGATTAAAAATATACTTGGTAAGCTTTATAAGAACAAAAATAAATAATTACACTTAAAATCGTAGCGCTTTTTTATTTTCAGGTGGAAAAATTATGTTTTTTTTTTTACATTTTTAACTAACGTTAGTATAAAAGTCATAAAAAAACAAACAAAGTTAAATAGCGTTTTTGATTATTTTTAGGTGGTTAATATGGTTTGCTGAAATCCTACGTATCCTAATAAAAGGAAAAAAACTTAAAAAAAATAAAAAGTAATGTGTCAAAACCATATTTATAATGGCAACAAAACTGTCTTTGCATTGCAAGAAGTGTTTAAATTTAGATTTTAACAATTGTAAAATGAATTACGACCAATTCTTTGTAGAACCCTTAAAGCAATTAAATGTGAAAACAATTGAATGAACCTAATATTATACTTTCTAAAATTTATAAAATTGGCCAGTTATACCGCCCTTATCAGACTGGAAGTCTGATAAAAGAAGTTTAACATAACAAGTGAACATAAAATATAAAAGAAACTGTAGAGTTATATTCATAATCGTTCTTATACTGTTTTTTTTATATAAGGTATGGTTGACAAATAAGCACACAGTCCACCTGATGGTAAGTGGATGGTGTGGCCCATAGACCTACATTTATCTTCGATTAAGAATCAAAATGCAGATGCGTCGTCTTCCTTGAGGACTAAGATAGAATGCCTCGCTCCCAGTAAAAAGGGTCTGCGGTTCTCTACACTCACCATACGAAACACAGCAGCGTTAAGCTGGTATTTTACGCTGGTATTCTGTGAGAGCGTTGTCCTACCCCGGTCGAGCCGATGCATTCGTGCTACAACCATAATATAGCTGCAGCGTGGCTCTACCACGTAAAAAATAAATAATGAAAACAATTAAAATCAACTCAGTTTTGGATGTGTAAAAACATTTGATTGTTAATTTAATCTCTATTAAATATTAATTATATTATATCAGATTTGATAGAATACAAATTATCACAACATCGATTCCTGCTAAAGATGATACCTGATAAGAGCCTATGGAAATAAAAAAAATAAAAAATTTCAATAGAGAAGGAGGCTGGGTACTACCACCTGCTTGGGATTACGTAATTAATAAAATTAAAACTAAGCCCAAGCACACCACTTCAAGACACATCCTGCAAAGTGAATACCATATAAGGTATTCACGAAGAGTCTTTAGATAACGTTCAGAATATTTCCTACAGCTGACATGACTCATGTACATCGATTACCAACAGTTTATGACAGATTAACTTTCTAACAGATCAAATCAGATCTTGCGTATCTACCACCACTTCTTTATCACTATCACCAGAAACTGTTTCATAACTGACAGAACTTTTGTACGGCCGCAATGAGTCAGCTACGAAACTCTTATAGGCGCCTTTCATCTCCTTTATACTGCGAATCTCGTACCGATCGTTAACACCGTTATCGTTACAGTCTATCAAAGTCCACCGCTAAACTTATTTCTCCCCCACAGACTGCCTCATAGAGGGTACATTGACCATAGTTGCCTTGTATTAATTTTACAGCCTTGAATCTTAGAAAGACAGGTCTTTGTGGAAGCACATTAGCAAAATCTATCAAAGCCGTCATGTACCAATGTTCATAATAGTAAAAATAAAAATACTCGCTATAAGTTCCGCTGCTAACTCTTAATCAGTAATTTACGAAGAAAACTTAAAAGTAAGTTCATTCTGCGTAGATTGGACCAAAAGTAATAATTAAAAAGCTGAAGGTACTCCGGGTTAACTCTGACATCGGGACGTCAATCACCTCAGTCCCACGTGACCATGGGCGTGAATTAAAAATAAGTACAATTAAACGCGATAAAATCCGTAAAAGTAGTTTTATTCAATTGTTATTTATATAAAAAAACATTTCATTACAATGTTAATAATCATAGCTAATTAAATTTTAAGCTTCTTAGCCACTGTTCATCACATAGATTGGCAGAAATGCGGCTTTAATAATTTTCTTCGCCGACTTTGTCTCGTTCTTCATCTGAAAGAGAGTATTCAATATTTGTTTTGCTTTGTAATTTCAATGGAGCAGGGAAAAATAGAAATTGACATTAAAACTAAAAATTTAAGTCACACCAGTACATCCATATTTAATTCAAAAACAGACTTTTTCATTTCACCTAACCGCTCCTTTCTCTCGGTGAGACGCTATCTTAATTTTAGATAGGTAATGTCTATTTTACGTGAATTTTAGAGTCATGCTCATTGCGGCTCTTTTGGATGTTGTTCCCTTGAATATGGGTTGAATTGTCTCATTGACTGCCTTTTTGATTGAGTGGTCGTAAGCGAGTCTACTGATCATGTGGTCTGTGGTTCAAATCACCGGTCGGCCCAGAATTAGTTATAAGGTTTCTCTGTCAAGAAGTTCATAATAGCAGCCTGGAGTGAGGAAGTTAGCCGTGTTTCAACCCCGTGTCTCGGAAAGTACGTAGAGCCGTTGGTCCTGCGCCTGATCTCGCTCCGGTCGTGTCGGGTTTCCGTCCCATCGAACTATTAGAGTGAAGAAATAGGGAGTGCACCTGTGTATGCGCACGCACTCGTGTACTCTAATTATTATGTCCTGCGTAGATAGCTAGTCTCCGTAAGACTGGCCGCCGCGCCGTGACCGAAATTTGGTCTCACACTGGAACTCATAATCAGCTGCCACGCTTACGAACATTAGACCAACGAGGTTATCTACCACTACTAATCAAAACTAAATTACCATCGGGGCTCGGAGGACAAGTACTCATAGAATGAAATGAATATTTTTAGATGGTCGGTCGTCCACACACCTTTTTTGCCGCAGTACATTTTGGTGCAGTACAAGGTCTTGTCCGCTGCGCAAATGCACGAGTTGCATTCTACGCTGAACGTCGTGAAAGGCTCGCACGGCTCAGAATTCGCTGAAAAATTAGAAGCGTAATTTTAATAAAAAATTAATATTGTGACCTTTAAATTTTTCCGATTATGAATCATAATGCGGATGAATTGTCTTCATGGCTTCAGTTTTTTGGAAATTAGCTCGTATTTCTGCGGTGTAAAAAATAATTAAATACATATCGAGGATATGAGATGTTCGCGATCTCCAGAGTGCAGCATACTAGACTCAGTTCGGTTACCTCTCCTTATACAAAATCTCTTTTTATTTTGGTAGGGTTGTTCTTTGTAGAGCTACTCTGAAACTGTATTATGGCTGTAGCACGAAATAGTCGGCTTAGTCGGAAAAGCACCACATTCACAAAGAATACCATCTCAACATAGCAGCATTATACATCTGTCTTGCGTATGGTGGGTGGCAACGAGAAATTGCATCTTAGTCCTCAGTAACGACACTCATCTTTATTTTGATTCAGTGTCCCCACATACTGTGTATCCTACCAATACTTGATAAGGAACAGCGAACCTTTTTACTTGTGGTGACAATGCATCTTTTTTTTATAGTATAGGGTGACAAACGAGCACACAGTCCACCTGATGGTAAGTGGGTACTGTGGCCCATAGACATCTACATTTATCCTCAATTAAGAATTAAAATGCCGATGCGTTGTCACCCGTGAGGACTAAGATGGAATGCCTCGTTTACAGTAAAAAGGGTCCACGGTTCTCTACACTCACCATACGAAACACAGCAGCAGTAAGCTGCTATTTTACGCTGGTATTCTGTGAGAGTGTGGTCCTACCTCGGTCGAGCGGACCCATTTTGATTCTTATTAGACTTCTTCTTATTCGGAGAGTGTGTGCAGGAATTGCATGACTTAATTCCCCTCTCTCTGTTCCATCATCGGACCACGTGACTCTCGGCTGGTCCCCACCTCTTTGTTGGTAACATAACATAATGTGTTCGCGCATTCGAACCAAACAGTTTGTTTCTACGTCCAAAATGCGTACATCAAAGGAGTGGAATAATTTACCAGTATCTGCCTTTCCATTTGATTATAATGTAGGTATCTTCAAGGCAAGAGTGAACAAGCGTATGGTAAGCTAAGTCAGTGCGCTTTACCATCTTCGGCTGCTCCTCCACTTACCATCAGGTAGGATCGTAGTCAAGCGCTTGCTTATAATAGTAAAAGAAAATATATAATAAGTTCACGTACGGGTTATAAGCACTCAAAATCAGTAGGACAATTAGCTCGTTTTGACTCGTATTACTCTTTAAAAATACTTCAGGTAAACTTACATCTCCGCCAAAATAGAAGCATGTCGTTTTCAACAAATTTTAATGCAACTGTTGAAGACAACTGAAAAAACATCAAAATATTTAAATTAAAAAAAACTAGCAATGCTTCTTGCCTATTTTTGCCGCCAATCATCAATGCAATGCTTTGTTTTTTTTTTTATGGAAGTAAGAGTGCGCATTCCTGCGGCAGTCATAATGTGCAATATGCCCTGACTCCCTTAATTTGAAAAGCAAGCGAGTCAGGCCGGTATTAGTGTAGACTGTGCTCTTGCCTTACAACGAATCTGTGTCCTTCTTTCTTTGAAGCTAGTTACGTCTGGGCTGCAGTATCCATTTTTTTAATTTATTTATACTTTATTATATTTATTTTTATAACAATGTTTTTAAATAGTACTGCATATTTTCTGGGACTTTGTCACATGAATTCTACCGACTCTTTGGAGTCGAGTAACTGCTATGACCAGTTTGTGCTTGTTCCTAGTATTTACAAAATGTACATTTACTATTTTTAATAAAACTATTATTTGTGTGCCTACATTTTTTTTTTAAATTTAATTTAATTAATTAATGGGGAAAAAAGTTCTCGAGTGGCAGCCTCGTATCGGTAGGCGAAGTGTAGGGCGACCCTCCACTAGATGGAATGACGACCTGGTAAGACATTCAGGAAGTCGATGGATGCAGGTGGCTCAGGACCGTGCTTTGTGGGATTTTTGGTGGAGGCTTATGTTCAGCAGTGGACTTGTGAACGGCTGTAATAATGATGTATTAATTTGTAACTGAGACTCTAAAAATATAATTTTTTCTTTAAATTTTTCACTAAGTGACTCCTTCGGTAGATCAATATAATTTAAAATTTATTTCCCCTGAACCAAATCGTTACACATACCTGCATCTTCTTCGTTATCACCTCGTAATAGTCTACTGCTGTACATGTTCCTCCTTTAATAAAGACAGGACTTTCCGAATTCACCACGCTTGGCAGATGGACTGGCAATAGCAGTACATTTGACCCTGTTCCTTTTTGCAAGTCTGGATAGAGTTCATCTCGTATACGAGATGGTGTACTGCGTCTATCGGTGGGCACGAAATTTCAGTCTTTCCATAGTCGCTTCTTGGCTCACACACGACATAGATTCGTTTTGTCCCGCTGGGTTTCTTGCTGGGTCTTCCCAGGACAGGGGTATTTTCTGAACCAGTGTTAAATTAAGCATAAGAGTGACTTTCATTAAGTACTATTTATAATCTATATTGAATTAAAAAGTTTCTATTCTATTTCTTTTCTATTCTATTATCTAACGCCACGCACGATACGGTATGAGATATTATGACAATATTTTTTGTACTTTTTTTTTCAATTACTTTAAACACTACTTCTACACACACGATAAGCCGTAAATGGAAAAATATTTTTACCACTATCAGGAAAGTTGTTATTACTCCGCGCATTGCGTTAGGCACTAAAATAAACTCTATAATGCGTACAAAAAGAAAAACTAGCTCCTGTTTCCAATTAGTCTGCTGTTACAGCTCTATTCAGTTCTATCGAACATTGGAAAGTAAAATCGATTACGTTGCTTTTATTATTGGCATTCAATGATGCGAATAATTAATGGAATTATTGCTACAAGAACTTGTTTCTAAAAACAATTTTTAATTGATTACGTTATCTAGATTATGTATGAATTTAACTCTGAACTCCTCCTAAACGGCTTTTGATGACATTTTGTGTGTGTTTGAGTGGGTCTCTAAAAGGTTTAGATTCCCAATTGGACCCGGTAGGTGACGCTGTCGTCAAGTTCAAGAAATCACCCGTGCGAAGCCGGGGCGGATCTCTAGTTTAAAATAATGTTTTCGAATTTCGGTCGCAGTGACCAGTCTCAACGGAGGCTAGGCATCTGTGCAAGACAGGAATATAGTGCACGAGTGGGTGCGCAAACACAGGTGCATTTTCTATTCCCTCATTCTCATATTCCGATGAAACATTAATCTGATATGATCGCAGAGAGATCGGGCGCAGAACCAAAGGCTTTACGCGCCACCAATGCGACATTCTTAAAATATACATAATAATAAATGTAGGTATACATAGGGCGCACTAAAAGTTCTGCGCCTGGCCTTTTTAAATATTTCGTAGCCAACTAGCTTAATTAGCCTTTCAGTTAACAGACTAGTCGTTTTATTAAATGGCAACGATCAATCAGAAATGTAATTCATATTCAGACGATGCGTCTAATATACATATCTTGTAATATCAGCGACAGTAGGTTAAGGTGCGGCTGGGGTGGCCCTGGGCCACTAATCCTTGCGAAACTGCGGTCTCGTGAATTTTGAAATAAAATTGAGTTCCTCAACTGGTGCGGGCGAGGGTAAATATCGCTCCATGAGTTCTTAGCCATAACGTTCTTATTCATTTCTATAATATTCAAGCATTGTAAAAAGAAGCGAGTGCAAAGCAAAGAGGCAAAACCTGCTGACGTCTCGCATCTTTGAAGCAGCTAAGTAAGATGATATGACGCCATCTTTCGTAATCCATAAGATTTTTATGCAATTTCCTATACTCGAAAACCACGGGACAAAATAGGAAAAATGTACTCAGTTTTTTTTAACATTCGATATGGCTGAATATTTTATAGCTCCTACGGTTACAAAGAGGCTGACCTCGGTAAATATTCATTTTCGTCATTCCTTCATTACGGCTTATCAAAGTTCACTGCTGAACGTAGGCCTAACTATAGATTGCCTCATATGGGGGATATTTTTCATAGTTGCCACGCTTAGCAGGCGGTTTAGGAATCGTGGTAGTTTTGAGTTTTTTCAGGAGGATGCTACTGTCCACCCTCTGTTTCATTTGCCTCTGTCGCCACTTACAACACCCATGGGATGATATGGGGTAGTAGATTACCTCTGGCCGCCACTTCAGGGTAGCAGTCAGTTAGTCAATATTAAGCTTATGGAATTATTTTCTAAATTAAATATAGAAATTGATAATTTTAATTACGAAAAACTTGTTCGATCGTTACTAAAATCAAAGTGTGCCGGCATAACACCTGGTAGTACTGGAGTGAATAAACTGAACATAAAAGAATTAAGCGAAATAAAAGGAACTATCCTATATTATTTTTATAGACAGATAGATAAAAGTAAAGTAGAGTCTAAACAAAATCCAATGAATAACGGTAATGATTCAATCTTTTTTCGATAATGAAAAAAATTATACCCCACTACATCAAAACATTGCTGGGGTTTTACATAAAAACGATTTACTTGAACTTGCAATTCTTGAGTTTGAAAATAAAAATATTAGTATCGATATAATATGCATTAGTGAAACTTTTATGAAACATGGTATTATGAAACAGAGTCTAATTTAATGCTTAAAAATTACAAATTAGCAACGGCTTTTTCAATGCCAAATCAGCGTAGAGGCGGCACGTGCATATTAGTTAGGAAAGAATTAGATTATCAACCCTGTAATTTATACATTTGAATTTTTTGCAAATGAGATAGTTACACTTGGCATTTGCGTTGTATGTATATATCGGATTCCAAATTGTAATATAAAATTATTTTTTGAAAATTTTAATCAACTTTTAAATAAACTTACTAAGAAAAATAATAAAAGAATTATAGTTTGTGGAGATTGGAATACAGATATTTTGAAAATAGGAAAAACGTCATCGAAGAAGTTGACTATACCAACTTTTTAGGTATAACAATAGACAAGTTCTGTAATTGGAAGACACATATTGATAACCTATGTAGAAAGTTAGATAAGTTTGTCTTTGTTTTATATCGTTTAAGACGAGTGGCTAACATAGAAGGCCGTACTTTCTGCCTATCATGTATATGTTTCTTCGATCCTACGTTACGGCTTAATAATTTGGGGTAATTCTGTCGATTTAATTAGAGCTTTTCGCGGGCAGAAAAAATGTGTAAGGTCTTTATGTGGAGCACACCAATTAGATAGTTGTATTCCCCTTTTTCGCAAACATAAAACATTGCCGCTTCCAGCATTATACATTTACGAAATCTGTCTTTGTTCACAAAAATAGTAATTTATTTGAAAAACAAAACGACTTTATAATTAGGACTAATAGAAACATACATAAATTGTCTATACCAAAGCAAAGAATACAACTATACTCAAAAATGTATATTGTATGGCAATACATGTTTACAACAAATTGCCTGTTTGTTTCAAAAAAATGAATATAGGAATCATCATCATTACAGCCCTTCACAAGTCCACTGCTGAACATAGGCCTCCCCCACGGAATGCCACAAAGCACGGTCCCGAGCCACCTGCATCCATTGACTTCCTGCATGTCTTACCAGGTCGTCACTCCATCTAGTGGGGGGATGCCCTACACTTCGCCTGCCGGTACGAGGCTGCCACTCGAGAACCTTTCTTCCCCATCGGTTGTCGGTTCTTCGAGCTATATGGCCGGCCCATTGCCACTTCAGCTTACTAATCCTTTGGGCTATGTCGGTTACTCTGGTTCTACTGCGGATATCCTCATTTCTAAGTTTATCACGCAGAGAAACCCCGAGCATAGCCCTCTCCATAGCTCGCTGAGCGACCTTGAGCTTCCTCATACGGCCAGCAGTGAAGGACCACGTCTCAGTTCCGTATGTCATCACTGGCAACACGCACTGGTTGCAATATAGGAATCATTAAATTAAATTATTTCAATTTCTTTTAAATAAATGTGATTACTCTATAAATGACTTCTTAAATGATAAATTTGACTTGAATTGTAATTATTGAAATTAATCTCGACTTAATTTATTGACATATTTTAACTAAAAAATATTATGAATTAATTGATTGACATTTTTGTTTTTATATAGATGCTATTTAGTTTCCATAAGTATAGCTGTAAGTATATTTATATTCTATAATCATTAATGTCTTGGTTCTCTATTATATTCTAACATAATTTATCTGAAAATATTTGTACGCCGGAAACGGCAGAATATTTAGGATCTGAATTATTTTGTAAGAACTTAAATGTACCATATTCTAACAAATAAATTATTATTATTATTGTATCGCGTTTTTCGCTCACATCTTGAACCTTTTAGGTCTACTGTTGGAAATAGATTTTTTCAGGCGTTAGCTACGTATATTTTTGGATATATGATTTGAGCATAGTGCCCACCCTAGGTATATATTGAGGAATGCAGAACCGGTTCTTTCGCACTGGTTATGCTATTCCTTGTCATCGGTCCGTATCTATCTGTTCGAGTTCATCATTCTAGGATAAAAGAGACCCTTTTTCTGAAAATGAGTCATTCCACCTTAGTCCTCAATGGTGACAACGCATCTGCATTTTGAATCTTAATCATAGACTGATGTAGCGATTATAGAAAGATCATTTTTTATAGGATTAGGGTGACAAGCGAGCACACAGTCCACCTAATGGTAAGTGGTTGCTGTGGTCCATAGACATCTACATCTATCCTCGTTTGCGAATCATAATGAAGATGCGTTGTCAGCCGTGAGGTCTAAGATGGAATGCCTCTTTCCAGTAAAAAGGGTCTCTCGTTCTCTACACTATACGAAACACAGCAGCATTAAGCTGCTATTTTACGCTGGTATTCTGTGAGAGCGTGGGCCTTTCCCGGTCGAGCCGACCCATTAGTGCTACAACCATACTATTAATACAGCTGCTGCATGGCTCCACCACGATAAACAATTAACAAAAATCGATAAATAATGAAACGATGGGGAAAAAAACATAGGAAACTTGGCAGTTTAAATATCTTATACTGTTTTTTGTATTGAATTATGTCGTAAAAATATTTGCTGTAATTCCTGGAGAAAACAGAGGAATAAATAAATACGGACTTACGCCGTAGAATATCCTCTGAACTGTTATTGCTCACTTGATAAAATTCACATTCAATGCGAAAACATTATTGTTCTTGTCTGACATAATCGAGATTACAATAACGCGCCAAGGATTTCTTCCATCGCGTCCTAGTTTTGCTCTTTTATTGCTATTGTACATATTATATTTTATTCACAAGTCTTTTGAGACGCGGTTCCCTTTGTGAAGCCGTGGGGATGAATATTATGATAGTAAAACATTTTATTTGTCATAAATCTACACTGTATCATCGATATGCCTTTCACAATATGCGAAATATATTTTCTTGACGAACTATTGTTTTTTCTAGTCGTAAAACGAATAATAATAGACTCAATTCGCTCTGTACATTGGAAAAAATTTTGCTATAGATTTGGTATGTAAAAACACACATGAGCAAATAATTAAGGCTTTAGTTTTCTTTGTCAATGTTATTGCAATTTTTTGAATAAGTTTTAACGACAGTTTCTTAAATTTATTTTTGACTGGCTCATTAGTCCAGTGGCTGTAATCACAACTGCTAATTTTGTGGTTCCGGGCTCAAATCCTGGGTTTACCAAAACCAGTTAATGGGTTTTCTGTCAGATCTTCAAAGTGACAGCACACAAAAAGTTGGCAGTGTTTCAACCCCATTACCTCTCTCTTGTCATGTCGGATTTCCGTCCCATCGGACTATGAGATGAGAGTGAGGGAATAGACTAGATTGAGACTGGCCGCCGTGACCAAAATTTGGTTTGAAGGTAAAGGACATTATCATTTTACTTATTTTTAACGGCCAGCCAGAAATATTGTCATCCCTGAGGACTAAGATGGAATGCCTCGTTTCCATTAAAAGGAAGTATCTTTGGTTCTCTAAACTCACCATACGAAAGACAACAGCATTAAGCTGCTGTTTTTCGCTGGTATTCATGCTACAACCATAATATAGCTGCAACGTGGCTTATACACGTATAGCTCATGGAGAAGAATTATATAATATATAATATACATTTGTTATACATATAAACTTTTCTCTTAAATTATTCTGTCTATTGATCAAAACCAAATCAAAATCCGTTGCGTAGTTTAAAAGATCTAAGCGTACAGACGGCGGGAAGCGACTTTGTTTTATACTATGTAGAGATAACTGAGCATTCCATCTTTTATATTTTGATTTATAGTAGATATGCTATCATCTAAAAATTCAATTACCATTTTTCACCCTTACTACTGTAACAAAAACTAACGTGGCTTTTCTTTGTAAACCAAGATCAGAGGAATAATAAAATGTTCTTTCGTATTCTGCAGAAGTTTCAATCCACACATTGAAACAATCACTAAGTCAGATCACAAATTTTTATTTAAGTAAAATTAATTTATACTAGCTGATACCCGGCATGTTGATGCCGCAGAAAAATATTTGTGGAAATATCGTTTTAAATTTGAAAGGGTTATATTGTTTAATTAGGAATGATAATACATTCCTTGAAATTAAATGATATAATTATAACTTTCAAATAAATTTGTAGGTACGATACGCACGCCACTTACTGTAACTTAATTGTACTATGCCTATAATCTTCGCGCAAATGCAAGCAATAAGTTGACAACATTTTAGCGCAATCTTATAAACGGTATGGCAGCGCATAAAATACGAACAAACAAAAATTATTTTTTATATATTAGATATAAAATATAAATTAAATTTTATCATTAAGAAGCAAGAACCAGCAAAGAAATTTGTTTTAATAATATTTTTAGAAATTAATTCTGTAGCCGCGTGATGTTTGCACGTAATATGAAGGTCTTTTGGAAATTGTAATTTAGAGAACACAAAAGGGGGAAAAATTCGTAAATCAAAGGATTGGCCTCGAGGGAATAAAATGCCTTGCAAAATAACAAAGCGATCTTTTGTGTCAGGTAGTAACGCCTAAGTAAATAAATTGTTTGGAGCATTATGGAGCAGATGTAAAGTATACACTTACCGATTCTTATTAAGATTCTTGCCTTGGGTACTGCTTTGTTGTTATAAATTTAGAATGAATCAAAACATAAAACAGCAACATAATGCTACCGTGTGTCATATGCTTATAATTACAAGCAAGATTGTAAGTGCTCTTTTGAAAAAAAAACTCGGTTGGAACGAAGTTCATTTCGTAGTATATTATTATTGATAAACGTATTATGTTATTGATTAACACATACAAATAAATGAATTACTAACGTCTATTAAAATGAAGCGTCATTGAAAATAATATTTCTTTCATGGCAAGATAAGAAAAAGCGTGAGGGAGATGGATCTTATTCCATCTCGTTCGCACTATAGAAAGGGGGTCGTGACGGGAAAATCTTACACTTTTTCTCGCCTAGCCTCCATCCGTCAAATTGGTACCGTGCGATAAGGAACTTCGTTCCAAAAAACTACACAGAAAAAAGTTATTTTTATTTGTGCGTTTAACATTTGTAAATAAATATCTTAAATATAATTATAAGTGGAACTTGTAAGGACCTTGTAGTGACAATGTAAGAATATCTACTAACCCATATAGTCCCGTTAGTTTTGTAAGAGGTGTCAGCAGAAAACAAATCAGGAGGATGGGCGGCAACATTTTCCTAATAACAAAATGTTCATGTGACCGCTGTAACCATGGGAGCTGCAAACTACACGAAACGTCGGGAATATAAAATAAGTTGATTAAACGCGATAAAATTTGTTAAAAAACTAGTTTTATTCAATTTTGAAAGGTCTTTGGTTACTTTATAACATTCAACTTTCTTCTCAGTAAAAAGTAAACACCTAGCCAACGTCAATGGAAAAAATTCAGTCAAAGCTTTGTGATAAATAAAATGTTTTACTTCCACAATAGTCACGCTGCAGAACGTACAAAGACGATTATATCTATAAAGACCTATGAATAAATATGGTACACAAATGTAAAAACTATATTATCGAAGCTAAACATAGAATAAATACCTACCTACTATTTGTCTAATTTCTACAGAGCATTTTTAAGATACGCTATGAATAGCTGCCCCTAAGCTCCTAAGTTCTTAATGACGTGTATACGATCCAAGCGTTGATTAGCTCAAAACAGTACTTTTCAAACTTGTTAATATCAATCAATCGCTTATCTTACACAAATGTTAATTACTCATTACTTTAGTAAATTTTATGGTCTAAATAATTATGAGAGATTTTTTTAAATATTATAACAGTATTTGTGGATGCTATCAAGAAAAGTAAACAGAGGTTTTATTAATTCCTCTTTTAGCGTCTATTTCAAAGCTTAAAATATCTAAAATAGCTGACAATTTTACGAAACAAAAAATACAATCAATTTGAAAAATCCCAAGAAAAATAGTAACTAAAAAAGATATTTTTATTTAGGTGATATACATAAGAAATTAAAAATTCAAACGAAGCGAATTTTTTATGAAAATGCTGTGGATAAAACGATTATTTGCAGCATTTTTGGTACTTAATTCAATAAAATAATAGCTTAATATGTCAGAAGAATCTTGTTTAGCCCTTACCTTTTAAAATTAAAAATTAAATAGCTTTATTATTTCTCTATAAATATTTTAAATGTACTATAAAATCACAATAAAACTCCGCGTTTGGATCAGCATTCCGCTAGTGCCGCCGCCCCCGCGCGGTTGCGCTGGCAGTCAGTGCTCGCCGTCCCCGTACGGTGAGTACATTCTCGCACATGCGATTCCCACTCCATCTCTCCAGCACCGCCGCACTTTGCGGCTGTGTTGGTTGTTCCGCGCTTCCGTCAGTGGGTAGGCACTTCTTCAAAGTAATCCCACATCACCACGCAGCCGGCTGCGTGGTTGCTAGGAGCATTCACCACCTCCCCCCCGCTTCCGGAAGGTGCCTTTGCATTGGGCGCAAAAAAAAACCGCGTTTGGATCAATTCAAATTAGACCTTTCCAGAGAGAGCTCATGTCGCTCGGCGCTCTGCCTGACGCACAGAACACAAAAATTACTCTCCACCGAAAGGCGGCCTGACGTTTGCCATGCATACGAGGATAGTGCACTATTATAGAGTTGTCGAGAGGTCTTAGTCCTTCATAAAGTAAAATATTTTATTTTTATTTTTGATGGCCGAGAAAATTTATTTTAGAATGACCAAGCTATTTTTAGCAAATAAAAGAAAACTAAAAAATTTAGAGAATTTAGTTAAATGTTTGGTTTTTTTTTATACTACCTAGATAGTTATACATGATTACACTTAAATAACAAGGTTTGTGTGCTTACTAGTAAATGGTTTAACTTCAGTTGTCAATGTTGTCTTTTTTAACTAGAGGAGCTAAAATGTGCAGTTAAAGAATGTAAGCCAAAAGATAGGAGAATAATTGAAATTTCTTGAGCAGCAGTATTAATAAAGAAAAAAAGAGCTGGCCTTCATTAAAATGACAAACTTCTTTGCAAAATGTATGTAGAGAATTTAAGGCTCGAAAAAGAGTTCTAAGGTGATATTAAAATGGGCATAAATCAGGAAGTTATAGTAGGTATAGTAGGTTATAGTAAGAATTATATCTACTGATGCTGGATATATCTAGCTTCATATTGTTCTTGCCTATGAAGATATTCCACCGTACCTCTGCGGTTGTATGAAGCAACGCGTAATTAAGTTTGAAAACAAATGGCGGATCATTGTATGGTTGAGGCTAGGAAAGAAGAGGTGGAGCATGTAAAACTCACCGGAATTATGTCGTCTCAAGGAATACCAATAATAGCCGTAATTGCAGACGCATGTTGAGTAAACGTTCATACGGTACAAGCTACGATGCTTCCTCTAACGCTGCGACAATTGACGACCAGCACAGTAAAGAAGTCCTGACCTGTGGGGTGAAAAATTAATATTCTGTCACATGTTTCCGATCAGAAAACAATGCAATTGTGCCACCAGATCATATGTCATTCAAGAAATTATGTGTGTTCAACAGGTAAAAGGTCTTTGTCAGACCACGGACCTATGCCTATAAATACTTGACCTTATATTATAGTCGGTGAAGTTCCCAGAACAGAAAAACTTTATTGAAAGGAGCACTGTCTTAGAGAGTGCAAACTCGTTCTTGAAAACTAGAAGAAAAGTTGACAGCTTCATGGCTTGCCAGAGATTGCAAGCGGCTTGAAAATACCAACTGTGCTCTCCTTGTTAAGCAATTATTGTGTGGCTACGATTTAAGCAATGTGCCATCTATAAAAAATAGCAAGAACAACGAGCGTAAAGCGTCCCGAGAATTAGAAAGGGCTTTAAATATTAACATACACGACTGTAGTTTGCATATATACCACAAATTTTCATTTCTGGGTGCTAGTCCAGACGGCAAATATGAAACTGGTTCTTTAGAAGTGAAATTCCCATGATCTAAATATAATTTGGAACCTGAAGAAGCAATTAAACAAAAGAAAATTGACTGGTTGTATAAATCTGACGTTTTCACAGTCAACACAAAAAGCAAATGGCTACCAAGTTCAGGGCCAATTGCGAATGACGGTAAAATTAAATTTGAATCCATAAAAAGAGACGAACAGCTCTGGAAGAAAAACGTGGTGGGACTTTTAGTAAAATTCTATAATAACTGCTTACCTCCATAGCTAGTTGATACACGAGATATATGAATTTAAGATATCATAGCTCAGATACGAATAAAAACATACCGATGAAATAACGTGTAAAAGCAAACATTTACCTGTTTTATTTTTGATTTAGATTAAAAATAACAGGTAAAATAGATTCCTCACTCACACATGTACATACAATCGGTACATGTACGGTAATACAGCCGCAAACCCACTCGTGCTTGTGGTGTTCTAAACAAAATTATTTTGTAATAATGCTGAACCCGCACCCCACTCTCAAATTTACAAATAATATGAACATTATTATCATGCCAGATACCAAATGCGATTGCAAAGTTTCACCAACTAACTTTACTTAATACCTCTAAAATAAATAATACTTCAAGTATCCTCATACCAACAAAGAAAGAAAACGGAGCGCTGCGTACATTTCAAGGGATGCAAAAACCAAGTCAAAATCATGCTCACCTTATTGCAAGAACACGCACTCACTTACATGTATGCATCTAAAATCATTAGCACCCATTAACACGGTTTTAGGTGTATCCATGTGTGCATCCATGGGTAAACTTTGACTGATAAAAAAAAAAAAGATGTATGCGAGACTGCGTATCAAGAAGTTGAGCATGGCTTCAGCTTCACTTAATATGTACGCAGCGCTCCGTCTTTCTTTCTTTGTTAGTCTGAGCAAGTATCAAGCTTAGTTAGGTATAATATATAAAATATAGCGGAAAACTGTTTCAATGTGTGCATGCGTAAGTCAGCTTGCAATTCGAATATCTAAATTTGAGTATGTCAAAAATGTAAATACGTCCTTAATATTACAAAGAAGAAGCAAACAGTTTGGTTCCAATACGTGGAGTATCGATACACTGCAGTCTATCAAAAGTTTATTGTTGAACAAAGGCCCGACCCATAGATTGCCTTATAGAAGATATTTACCATAGTCTTGGCAAACGGGTTGGCAATCATAGTTTCTCAGTAGTAGTAGATACTTTTACGGTTTTACGTGTTGGCACACGGTGAACTTTGGACTGGATTAAATTGCCAATATCATCCTTTACATTCGACTACAACGTGTGTGTCTTCAAGGGAAGAGTGTTTTACCATCTTCGACTACATCACCACTAACAATCAGGTGGGACTAGTATTCAATTTACTATAATAGTTAAAAAAGATATATCTATTAAAATTCATAATAATTAATCAGAAGAACAGTAAGAAAATATTCTTTTACCACCACTTTAGAGATGAATGTAAATGCTAAGTGAAAAAGAACGTTTCGCGCAGCTGTAGCTCTTGTGGGTATTATTTAGCCATAATCATTATATCTTAAATAAAAACTAAGTGGAAAAAATAAAACCGCGCTGGTGGACAACAAAAATAGCCCAAGGTATGCAACTTTGAAATTAAACTTGAATTATATTTTATTTATCTTTATTATGTAAAAACACTTAATGAAATGAGAAGAATGTTCCACATGAGGCGAAACTTGCACCTTGTAAAGTTGCAAGCAGTGTGCCGGCATGAAGTACTGTCTCGCTCTACTGAGCACGCCAAGCGTTTTGTAGGCCAATTTGGCTTTCCCTTTCAGCTGATCGCGGAAATAAACGTTATTCAATATGCCGACGCTAAGGATTCCGTTGCTGGCTTTGGCAGCAAGGGGAGTGCCCTGAAATTGAAGAGATACGACGAAGGGTTCTTTTTAGCGGCAGACGCGCAAACTTATGTCTTCTGATAGTTAAATTGGACTAGATTTAGTCATCCCAATCCGAGACTGTTTAACAAAAACTCGACTTCAGGCAAAAGCTTTTTTTCGGCTTTCGACAACGCGTTCCCGAGAAAACCAGTGCTTACCGGTAATGCAGTGCAGTTCAGTGCATTACCAGTAACATAAATGACTATCCGTAACTTTAGTGTTACTGGTTTGCAATATATCATTGATATGCCGGCATTAATTAGCATAGGGCTTGTAGTCAGAACGTGCACTGTCTACTACAACCCCGATGTTTCGATCTAAAAGAAAACTAGTGATCCAATTGCATAATTTCTCGGAAAGTCTTCGAAAGAAGCGCTTTGTGCCAAACCCGATCGAAGGCCTTCGCTATGTCCAAACTAACCACCAAAACATTCCCCCTGAACTCAACCGCCTGCGCCTATCGGTGTGTCAGGTAAACCAGAAGATAATTCAAAATTCCTAAAACATTGCTTTAAAAAATCTAAAAGAAGTGAATTAAATAAGTGTGAGGAAATGAAGACATGCAACGATGAAGCTTATATTTATTTTGAAAAGGTCCATCAAAAGCCATACTTAAATACATGTTTCCCTATATTGTTATTTATGACGTAATAATAGGTCGAGGGAAAAGTTTCTTCGTATTTTGTTTGTATAAAATTGAATGTAAATCTCTTTGGATGTACTATTTGTATCTGGCTGTTTTTAATATCAATACATATTAACATTAAGAAAAAGAAAACTAAAAAGTAAAAAACAGCTTCCCGCCATTTTTCAATTGTTTTTCTGTTCGCCAAAATGAGTGAATCTAACGAAGAAATTCGATACATTCTAGAGTTTTATTACAAAAAAGGAAAAAATGCGACTCAAACCGCGAAAAAAATTTGTGACGTTTAAGGACCTAATGCAGTGTCAGTAAGGGTAGCACAAAGTGGGTTCAAGCGTTTTCAGTCCGGGAATTTTGATGTCAAAGATGCAGCTCGCTCTGGTCACCCTCATACGGATAAAGTCGATGCCATTTTTGAAAAAGTGGACCAAGATCGGCACATTAGTAGTTACAACAAAGCTGAGGAATTGAAGATTGACCATAAATAGTTTTGACCCATTTGAAAAAGAATAGCTATACAAAAAAGCTCGATATTTGGGTACCACACGAGCTCACTGAAAGAAACCTAATGAATCGTTTACTCATTTGCGATTCTCTATTGAAACGTAAAACGAAACCGAACCATTTTTGAAAATATTGATCACTGGTGATGAAAAATGGATTATCTACGACAAGAACGTACGAAAAAGGTCATGGTCAAAGGGTAGTCAAGCTCAACAGAATGTAGCGAAATCCAGATTAACACGCAATTTTTTTTTATAGTATAAGGGTGACAAACGAGCACACAGTCCACCTGATGGTAAGTGGTTGCTGTGGCACATAGACATCTACATCTATCTTCGTTTGTGAATTTAAATGCAGATGCGTTGTCAGCCGTGAGGACTAAGATAGAATGCCTCTTTTCCAGTAAAAAGGGTCTCCGGTTCTCTACACTCACCATACGAAACACAGCAGCATTAAGCTGCTATTTTACGAGTACGCTGGTATTCTGTGAGAGCGTGGTTCTTCCCCGGTCGTGCCGATCCATTTGTGCTACAACTATACTATTAATATAGCTGCAGCATGGCTCTACCACGTAAAAAAAGGTGATGCTGTGTGTATGGTGGGATTGGAAGGGCATCGTTTATTATGAGCTTTCACCGCCGGTCAAAACCATCGATTCGGATCTCTACTACCAACAACTAATGAGACTCAAGCAAGAAATTGAGAAATAACCGGCCAAGTGCGAGTCGGACTCGGCATGAAGTGTTCCGTACCACTTTAAAACACGTTTCTAGTAGGGGAGCCCCCTTTTAATTTTTAATTTATTTTTATTTTTATTATTTGTTGTTATAGCGGCGATAGAAATACACTTTCTTTGAAAATTTCAACTGTCTACCTATTACGGATCATGAGATACAGCCCGCTGACAGACAGACGGATGGACGGACGGACTGCTGAGGCTTAGTAATACGGTCCCGTTGGTTACCCTTTGGATACGGAACCCTAAAAACGACCAGAATTGATCAACAGAAAAGGAGTGGTCTTTCATCATGATAACGCCAGACCACACACATTTTTATCCACTCAGCAAAAATTGAGAGAGCTTTGCTAGGAAGTGTTAATGCATCCACCATATAGTCCTGACCTTGCACCCTCAGATTTTCACCTGCTTCGGTCTCTTCAGAATTCTTTGGGTAGTGTTAGGTTAACATCAAGAGAGGACTGTCTAAACTACTCGTCACATTTTTTTGATCAAAAATCCCAAGATTTCTACAGCAACGGGATTATGTCACTACCCACAAGATGGCAACAAGTTATCGAACAAAATGGTACATATATATTATAATTAAATGTAATTAAACTTTGAAAAAAAAAGTCATAAATTTGTATATAAAATACGAAGAAACTTTTTCCCCGACCTTATAAATTAATAGCTTTAAAATAAAATACAAGACATATTGCAATGATGGAAATAGATAAATAGACAAAATAATATATAATCTTATTCAACAAGACAATTATAAAAAGGGATGCAAATACACTCAATACCATAAGCAATTTCGTCAAATGTCCTACAGCCATACATACTATTACTCACTAACAGCATCGGGTTTCCAATCTCCTCATGACTCCACAGTTCTTACTTATACATACTCGATAAATAAACGACGAAACAGTAATTATAAAATATGTATATTCTATCGCCATCACTTCTGTGGCGGCTCTGTCGTCGCGCCACAAAGCGAAACGCACCGAAGCCTAAATCGCGCTATCAAAGTTCCGAAGTAAAGCAGTAATAGCTAATAGTAGAATAGCTCCGAACTACCACTCGGAGCGTTGGCCACACCCCGGGCAGAACACTTTCCCCGGCGCGGCGGGAGATCTCCCCTTTTCGTTCCACGGCCGAACTTCCTTGTTCACGAAAATAATGGAATCCTTTATGAACTACTAGCTCATGAGCTACGTTGAAGACCACTCCATCAGCTGATCGTATCGTAAATCGTATTGACCACCAATACGATTTCCGTTGGGACTGCTTAGCTATGACACAATTTTTGTTCTGAATTGCCGGTCTTATAGTATACATAGAAATCTTTGTTTACAGCCATCGATCACTAATAAAAAAAACTAGATACACAGTCCCATGCAAAAGTTCTCTAAAAACTGTCGCCAATTGTTTTGACGTAATTCTAGTTGAAATAAATATATATTAATGTAAATTCAACCTTAAATGCATTGCCTAAAGTTGTATTCACAAAGCTACTTACAAATTAAAAGCGCACCCAAATGTTCGAGTGGCCGCTCATTCGGCAAGGACATTTTGTCACTGATTGCGTATCTAGTTTTTTATTAGTGATCGATGTTTACAGCCTATTATTACATTGAGAAATTCAGTCCATTGCTAAACATAAGCCTCTCCCATAGATTACTCTTAAGGGTAGAAGGCTAGTAAAATTTTACCACTGAACATATGCCTCCACCATAGGAGGATTTAGCCATAGTTGCCACTCTTGGCAGGCGGATTGGCAACCGCAGTTTTTTAATTATTTAAGATGATGCTGCTCGTCTCCTTTTAGTTTCCGTCTGTCACCTCTTACGACACCCACAGGCTGATATACCGTTATCGTTACAGCCTATTAAAGTTCACTGCTGAACTTAGGCTTCCCCCATAAATTGCTTCTTAGGGGGGATATTTGGCATAGTTTCCACGCTTGGCAAGCGGTTTGGCAACCGCAGTCTTTTATTTTTAGTCGTTATAAGGAAGACACTGCTGCCCATCTTCCTATTTGTTTCCCCCTATCGACTCTTACGAAACCCACGGGATGATATGGGTTAGTGGATATTCGTACACCGCCACTATACTGGGCTGATATTATGGGTTTATGGGGAAGTCGATTCTTTTAAGCCGCAACTTCACGTCTTTTTTATTTTGTGTATAATTGTTATTATGTATTATTTGTACCTACTATAAACTAACATAGCGTCAAAATGTTAAATAGGTGCAGTACACGAGTTTCACTTGCAGTCGAAATCAAGACGAATGTTTGTTCAGAAAGTTTGTTCACAAACTGAGTAGAATATTCGAAGTTGAGAACACATAGTTGCTTGGACATTAACTAATTCCAGACCAATGTCTGGAATTAGTTACGACTTTTGTCAGTTTATGTTTGTATTAAATTAGTCAAACATGTTTTAACTATTAATTATTTTATACGTATTCAGAGGTGAACGAAAGCATCGTGAGGAAACCTGCATGTATGAAAAATAGAAAAAAAGTAGATATGTGTATAAATGTGAAATTCGCCAACACGCAGCGCGGCGAACATTTCCTTACCCTAAAACCTTCTCAAAAATGAAAGGAGTCTTGTGCCCAGCCGTGAGACGTATATAGGCTGTAACATTAAATTTAAACGCATTCAAAAATTCGAAGAGGTGCTATACTCGACGCATATGTTTTTTATTGATGTTCATCTACTTTTCGAAAACGGCTGAACCCATTTAAATGATTCCCTTTTTATTAATTAGATTACTTCAGAGGTGGTCCGAAAAATATTTTTAGAACAAATTTTATCTCTAAGGTTGGAAAATAAGGGTATGAATATTTTATTTTACCTATTTAAAAGATCTTCTCGTTGTTACCTTGAACTTGTGATTTTTCTAAGAGCACGCAAAAGGGTAAAATAATTACACTTTCGTCGTTTTATACTTTTTAATAAAAAGTTTTTTTAACGTTACCACTACACTAGGATTTTCAGCTGTATCGTGGAGGCAGTTTACAAACATAAATTTCACAAGGACAAACATCCAGAGCCGGAACAATTATTTGTAGGCCATACAAATACTTATTCCGCGCGGGATTCGAACCCTACCCGCGGTCCTCAGCGCCGCAACTCAATGCCAAGCCACTGCGCCATGGAGCCGTCAGTTTCTTAAGTAAATGAAAAAAAAAACACATTGATTTTCGATATTTGGTACAGCGAGACATTAAATACTATGGATTTTTCGCTTTTAATTTTACTTATTACTTAAGTCTTGTATTTTAAAATAATTTTAATTGTAATCTGTTTTTCTATATTTGAGCGATGAATCGTGAGATCTAGCTTGTTGTGTAAGATGTTCAACGCTTGAAATTCATCTCTAGGGAGATTTGTTTACGGCACTGAACCACGACATAACATGGATGAAATCGTGACTTTTTTTTTCATTACTGCCTATCAAAGACTGCCTCACTAGGGGGACATTTGCCACAGTTGTCAGTCGGATTTTCATTCGCAGTTTTTTTATTTTCTAGCTGTCATCAGGAAGACGTTGCTGCCCATCTCCTTGTTTGTTTCCCTCTGTCGCTTCATACGACACCCATGAGACAATATGCGGTAGTTGGTATTCTTATCCATTACACGGTTCACTACACGGTACACATGACAGTGTTTTGTACTTTCAATACTCGATTTTAAAGACAATTTATTTGTAACAAATTATTCAAGGTGTTCTTGCGAAATTTATTCCTACTTAGTATTTTTATTATGTTATTTGAACATCTCACAACACCTCAAGTCATACAAAAAAATCATACAAGCCTGTCATCTACCATCTGTAAGGTGTAATATGAGGGATATTACACTTAACAGAAGGTCTACAAGACGTGTGCTTATAAACATTACTCCTGAACAACGTTTACGCGTTTTCCGAGGCACGGGGGTGAACCACAGCCAATTTTCTTACTCCGGGCGTCTACTGAGAATGTCTTTTTTTTTATAGGATAGGGTGACAAACGAGCACACAGTCCAACTGACAGAAAAACTCAATAACTGGTTTTTTTGCGCGACCCGGGATTTAAACCCGGGCCTCCCACATAGATTGCCTCATGGTAGGGATTTTGACATATGTAGTTGCCACGCTTGGTTCGGGTTGGCAGTCGCAGTATTTTCTTTGGGTCGTTATCAGGCAGATGCTGCCGCCTATTTCCTATTTAAGTAGCCCTCTGTCGCCTCTTACGACACGTATGGGATGATATGGGGTAGTGCGTATTCTTACACCGCCACTATACGGTGAAATTGCTACTAGATTCTATTAGGTGTTCTAGCTATTAAAAGAACTAGGTATATTAATAAAATTTTGAAAGAAAATTAAAAATCTTAACAAAATATATGAATAGCTTTTATGAATACACAAAGACATCTTATACTAAGCTAGAGACATGCATTTCGTAAGACAGTTTACAAACTACAAGCAACAGTGTGGGTCTATGCACAAACCACAACATGTTGCTCTGAGCACTTAAGTAGGCGCTGCATGGACATGAAGAATTACTCTAACTATATATCATGTAAACATGCTTCAAGATAGCGAAGAAAATATCTAATAGTAACTACTATTAAATAACCAAACACGAGTTTATATATTTTTTAAATAGCGACCCACCCCGGCTCCGTTTGGGTAAGATTGTTATTGTATTAAATTGGCTTTATTTAAATTTAAGATAACTTAAATTAAAAATTAAAAAAATCCCGAAACAAAACGAACTCATGATCTTCAAATGGTTAATCATATTTCCTTGAAACATAGCCAATAACACGCTCGATTAAGAACACCTTACAAACGAAAAAAAGCTTAATCAAAATCGGTTCATCCGTTCAGAAGCTATGGGGCCACAGACAGATACAGATATAAAGACACAGATACACACTACAAACTTATAACACCCCTCTGTTTTCGTCGGGGGTTAATAATCAAAGAGTATTTATTTTATCAATTTTTCGTTTTTTTTTTTTTTGAAAAGGTCCAATTTTTCGGATATAATATCTCTATCGCTATCCTCCTGGCAACGCTCTATACCTGTTCATAAAGTTTCAGTTCATAATCGGTACTGCCATTCCGAAGATTAGCCCGGACAGACAAGGATTTAATTTTTTTATGTCTTGTCTTGCGTGCATGTCTTAGGAACTAAAAACTGAGTTTTTTTTAAAAAACATATGAAATTAGCCAAAACGGTTACTACAAACAGTTCTTTGCCCTAAAACTGTCAGAAATGAGAGTATGTCTATGCCGAGAAGTTGGACGTATAGACTGCAATTTTAGTCTACTTTACTATTTGATACTTTGGTTGGCAAGTAGAAATAGAAAATAAATCCTTTTGAAATAAAAAAAATTATCAAACTCTAAACATAAAATATACACGAGCGTTGTAAATATTCCAAATTCGAGTATAGTGAGGGCATACGAAATGAAGCCTTCTTGTGGCACTACGCCCCAGGCGGTCCGAAACTTGGGAACCAAACAGATGTAAATGTAACGATTCAATACATACATTATGTATTAGTTCCTCACTCCACACACCCACACACACACATGAGTTAAATAAAATAAGGATACAATAATTTCCGAAACATTTTTTTAAATACTCTTTGTTGTGTGTGTGAATCATGGAGGAGGTGACCGTTAAAAATAAACAGATCCTCCTACACTCATCCGCGTTTATACAAACACATACACACGCACACCCGCACGCATGCAAGCACGCATGCACTTACGTACACAGAGAGATCACAAGCTGTTCTCACGAGCACATTCTATGTCGGAACTATTGTTGAATGCAACAATTTTAATTATATTTATCGTGTAGTTACGGTGTCGTAAGAGGCGACATAGGGAAATTGAAACAGGAGATGAGCTGCGGGTGCCAACCCACCTGCCAAGCATGGCAACTATGGCAAAAGCCCTCCTAAGATGCAATCCATGGAGGAGGCTTATTTTCAGCAGTGAACTTATAAAGGCTGTAATGGATGGTTGGGTGAATTATACTAGTAGAATCCACTATATACACATTGATCTTTACATAATATTTCATGGTTTATACTAATTATAAAAATTGTTAGGGGGCAAAGAGTCTTATAGTGTAATATCTCTAGTACTTGTATTATATGTTTCTTCTTCATCATCAAACCGTGATAATCCATGACTGAACTTGGGCATCTCCCAGTAGTAGTGTGGAGAAGCTGTAAGCGGGTTGGCGCTTGTAGAACAAGAAGTCTTGCGTGACGCTGTACCTCCGGTCTGGCCTCTACACAAGTGTACAAATGGTTGGATGTGATGGATTATCTTTCGCAAAAGTTTTACCATGGCTGCAGCACAAATGGGTCGGCTAGACCGGTCGGCGTATCTTCTTGAATAAAACGCGCATCCTTCGAACTGATAACTTGCCTGCCTTAGGTTCATCATATTTAATAATCAGCTTAAAGCCATTCAGTGACTGATTGAGAGTAACGAGAATATCCGTAGTTGAACAATAGTATCTGATAGAGCCCAGTGGACCAGTACGTTGAAATGGCAATAGGCCGACCATATAGCTCGAAGAACTGACAACCGATGAGGAAGAAAAGCAGCCTCGTACTAGCTAACGCAGTACGGAGTGTCCTTATCAGTAGATGGAGTTCACATGACATGAGATGAGATGACATTGGGTGAAGTGACGGCCTGATGAAACGTGCAGGAAATCGATGAGTGAAGGTGGCTCAGTACCGTGTTTTGTGGTAATCTATGGGTTAGGGCTAATATTTAAAAGATTTTTTTATTATCTGAAAGATTTTTTATATTCTGTTGCTAGCTAGTAGAGCGCTAGTCAGTCAATTAGCGGAAATGCCTACGCACAACGGTCTTACTGGAGCAAGGACAGGTGATGTCGGATTCGCACCAACTAAAGCCCTATGGTGTTTCACTTTTGCCGCATATTGACAGGGCCACGGGAACGCTTTCGCACACTTCTGCAACCCCACCAGCGCCAACCCCATGAGAACCTTTTAGAGAGGACTACTCCTCCTAGTTCTCCTTCTCAGGTAAGGCACCCCAGAACACAAGGCTCGCCTCCCTCTGTGCGGTATACTAATTTATATCCCTATGCAACGGAACCCAACGTATCTGGTTTGCGGAGGCTATGAGGCCAGGTAAAAGTCTTCCTGACCGCCGCGGCAGATTGGTCTATAGCTCCGCCGCCAAACAGGATCCGGCCACGGAGGATAGGGAGAGCGGTGCCTCGCCATATCAACACTCTTTCTACTTCGCAACTTCACTTCGGCCGCGGCGATAGGGTTAAAAGACACCCCTCTCGCCTCAGTTCACCAACACACATCCGAAAAGGGCGCACCAAGTCCATTTGAAGTGGCCACCTCGGCGTTGAAGTAAAAAGTTGGCCCTTACACACATTATTACTTATAAATTAGCAATTTAAATAACATTATTAGAATGTCATATTTTATTATACGGAAATCATCAAAGAAATATTTTATATTTTCTAACTAGAAACGACAGTATTATATTTGCTTTGTTACGTTAGAATAAAACGGAGTTCGTTTCCATGCCAGTAAATACAATATAAAAATGCAAAGATATCCCCAGGTATGTTTATGCTTGCCTGAACAAGCTGCTTGAAGCGCTTGTCATACTTTGTAGTCTGATCTCAATGGGATTCTACAACAGAGTCAAGAAGTACACTATTATTAGAAACGAAGAATCCAAATGAAGTTTTCTAGTCGTAGTAGCTCAGGGTACTCGCCGTGAATTTCACAGTATAGTTACTTATTCTTGGTAAAGCCACACTGCAGCTTTATTATGGCTGCAGCAGGAAAAGTTCGGCTTGACCGGGAAAGGACCACGCTTTTACAGAATAACAGTATAATTATGTATGGTGATTGAGTAGCTAGCTTAATATTTATATGGAGATATTCCATCTTAGTCCTCTGGGGTGGCAACGTATCTGCATTTTTATTCTTAATCGGGGATAGATGTAGGTGTTTATAGGCCACAACATACACTTACCATCAGGAGGACTGTGTGCTCATTTATCAACCTTGTTCTTTAAATTTCTGCCGCCAAGTTGCACTGCTGTGTTCCAGTTGAAAGAGTAAAGAGAGCCAGGATAATTACAAGTTGTGAGGCATTCCATCTTAGTCCTCAGAGGTGGCAAGGGATTGCAGAAACCACTTACTGTCTGGTGCACTGTAAAATCGCTCACCACATCTGATTTATAAAAAAAAGTATTAAAAAGACACCCGGGTCCCCGGTCCCAGACACGTGCTCGGCGGAGAAGGAAAGTATTGCGAAGAACCTGCATGTCTACATGTCTGAGGAATAAAAATATTTCGAAAACATGTGAACACACTCTCTGGAATACTACACTTCATAACTCTCAGGAATGAGAGGACTCATTTTTTAATAATAGTATTATTTTTGCAGTGCTTTTATTACTAATACTTAAGCTAACCACCAACAACTAAGATAAAAATGCTTGTGCTTCTGTGGTTCTTAAGTTCACAACAACAGTCGAATGGTGGATTTGAACCCAGGTCCGTACCCTTAATCACCAGGCTATTGACGCGTGATAACTTTTAAGTGCTGTGATTTTTCTTTTTTAAAATTATATAAGAAATATAACATAAAATACCTTTGGCGCCATACCATACCAATAGATTTGCTTATATTTTTTTAAAGGGCAAGAGTTTGACAGTTCATAGGTGTTATATTTTATCTTATATGGTCATATTATAGTATACTAGCTGGTCCGGAAGATGTCATTCTGCCATTTTTGGGAAATGAATAGTATAAAGAAACATAAAAGACGAACAAAAAAACATATAATTATTTCTATAAATAAGACGTGATTCGTGTTTGACTTATGATGTAAAATGGATTTTTAAGAAAACTTTAACAAACTTAGGCAGTAGCATTACAGCGAATAGAATGATAAATATATGAGCGAATAAAATGTCAAGTCTGGAAACTGAGGAATCATTATAACAGCAATGTAACTATTAACAATAAGAATCCTTTGTAAAATGAAAATGCTTTTAGCTAAATTAGACTTATTTCCTTTGTGTTGAACGTTTTCTTATAATGTTAACTGAACCCAATTAAAATTTTCAACGGAAATCAGACTATTCAAAAGCACCCGTAGAGTTAAGCGTCGGAATTTGTTCGCCATTATATTTCCTTTTACAATACAATGGTAATATTAATAAGGTAGGATACGAGGGCGACACAGAAAGTTTTTAGAACTGGCCACTTGTAAACGATATAATAAAAAAATAAGTTCAAATTTTGAAAATGGAACTCTTTGCCAATATTATTGTGTATGTATTTTATTAATTTGTCATTTGTTTACGATTTGGCGGCAAATTGAAAATTGTCTGTGTCACGTCAGCATGAATTTAACGCGCGAAAATTTTCGTATAATGATTTTTTATGACTTTCGATGTCATTTAAGTCAACAAGAAAGTTATGATAGACTTCGATTGGCCTTTCACGATGAAGCCCCATCTCGTGCCACTGTTTACAACTGGTTTAATGAGTTTAAACGTGGTCGCACTAATCTCACCGATGATCTGCGTGAGGGACGGCGTGCTACGGCAACGACTGAAGATAACATCAGTGTTGTGCAGCGTATGATAGAGACTGACAAAAGAGTAACTTATCAGCAGATTCGGACAAGCTTAGGCATCGATATGAGTCAAGTGCACAAAATCCTCCATGAACATTTAGCGGTCAGGAAACTTTGTGCCCGGTGGATACCTCATAATTTGACAGAGGCCCAAAAACTCCGTCGTGTTGATTGGTGTCGTGAAATGGTTCAAAGATTTAACGGAGGTGACTCTAATGCTGTGTTCGACATGCTTACGGGTGACGAAAGCTGGATTTATTGTTATGATCCTGAAACTAAGAGACAGTCTGCTGTCTGGGTGTTTCCTTCCGAGAAGTTGCCAACTAAAGTGAAGAGAGGTCGAAGCGTGGGGAAAAAGATGGTGGCCTCGTTCTTCGGAAAGACAGGTCATTACGCAACAATTGTTTTAGAGGATCGAAAAACAGTTACCGGAGAGTGGTACACTAACAATTGTTTGCCACTTGTCTTGGAAAAAGTTCGGGAGAAACGACCTCGCAGTAGGATCCTCCTTCACCACGACAACGCCTCGTTGCACACCGCCAAGCAAACATTCAACTACTTGGCGACGTCGACGTGGAATACTGGGTCACCCGCCCTATAGCCCGCACCTTGCGATTTTTATTTATTTCCAAAAATAAAAGAAAAACTTTGAAGAAAACGTTTTATGGACGCCGAGGAAGCAGTGGCTGCGTTTCAAAATGCCGTCGAAGAGACACCTAAGGACGAGTGGGAAAAGTGCTTTTCTCAGTCGTTCCATCAGATGCAGCGATGTATTGATGTAAATGGACACTATTTTGAACAGATATAATAAAACTAATAACTTGCTAGTTTGTTCAGTTTTTGATTTTCTAAGAACTTTCAGTGTCACCCTCGTAAAACCAAACATTTACTAGGTGGTAGTACTTCTTTACTGCCTAGGAGTCCGTCAGTTTAGGCACAACATCCTCTTACTTATTTCTGCCGGTATAATTACAGGCTATTCCGTCTTGGACCTCGGAATAACAACACATCTGTAGCCTTCTATGCTTCAAGTTAGTTGTAGTCTGCAATAGCACCATCACATGAACTGTTAATTCTCCATGTTCAACTTTAAAAGAAATCTATTAAATTGTAAGTAGATTAAGAACATTTGTTAGCAACGTATGCACCTCAATTTAGTTCTATTTGTAATCACACAGGCTAGCAAACCCATCTGCACCGTTTTATATGTGGTAGAGCTTTGCTGCAGCTAATACGACTGCAGCATGAATGGGTTGGCTCGACGAGGAATGCACGAAACTCTCACGGAACACCAGTGTAATAGTAGCATAATATTTTAGTGTTCCGTATAGTGAGTATAGGGAATCAGAGACCTTTTTACTGATAACGAGGCATTCTACCCTAGTCCTCGGAAGTGCATCCACAATTTAATTTTTTTTTAACAACAAACAAAAAAAAGAATAAATAGCTCTATGTAATTAAAGTTAATATTTTTATTTTTATTATATTAAATAGAGTTATTTATTAACCTATTTATTATCGACCTATAGTGCCGAAAATAACTAGTTTTAGATTTCAAAATTATAAGATATAACCGCCTAAATAGGCAATAAAAAATTTACTTTTGGGAAGTTTTAAAATATTTTAAACAAGGCAAAAATTAATATAAATGATTATCTATAATGGAAGATGAAACTTCTAAAATCTGATTTCAAACTTTAACAATGAAAGAGTTTGGAAATATCTGCAGATAACTCTAACCATTCTTGATTAAATTTAACGAAAAGTGGTTGAAAAGTTTCGGATGAATAACAAGTTTCAATATAATGCACATAAATTATTGTAAATTATAGGGAAGTGTAGGCGGTGTAAGAATATCCACTACCCCATATCATCCCGTGGGTGTCGATGTCGTAAGAGGCGACAGAGGGAAACAAATCAGGAGATGGGCAGCAGCGTGTTTCTAATAACGACTAAAAATAAAAATAAACTGTGGTTGCATGAGACAATATATGGGGAAGGTCTATGTTCAGCTGTGGACTTTAATAGGCTGTAACAGTAATGGGGTAGGCCGTCCCCTCCTTTCTAAAAAGAGTGACGACCAGGTAAGACATGCAGGAAAATGTACTTTGTGGCATTTATTTGGGGAGGCCTATGTACAGCAGTTGTCTTTTGAAGGGCTGTTATGATGATATTTTAAATTATTATTATTTAGCCGTCATAGCTCAGGAGTTAAATGCTCATCTTAAAATTTCGTACTTCGAAGAAACCGAGTTCGATCCCCGCCAGCATCAGTGTAATTGTCAATTATAATTTTAAGTGCTGGTTCACTCTTATTTCACAGACGTGCAGAAATCTTAAATATTTAGAAAATTGTAAAGTCTGCTAACACGCACTGAGGCAGAGTAGCGGTCTCTGGTCCAAAAACTCTAAAATAACTATATGACAGACTGAATAACAATCATAGAGCTTCTAAAAGTAAAAATCAAAAAACAATATACGTTTTTAAAAAAAAAACATGCGGGCGTGTCGTGGAACGCTCGGTTGGAACGAAGTTCTATATTATTATTTATAAACGTATTATATTATTAATTAAAAAATACAAATAAATGAATTACTAGCGTCTATTAAAATGAAGCGTCATTTAAAATAAAATAATATTCAAGATAAGAAAAAGTGCGAGGGAGATGGATATTATTCCATTTTGCTTCCTTATAGTCACCAAGGCCGTCTACACTACATCAGAAGGGGTCGTATCGGAAAAATCTTACACTTTTTCTCGCCAAGCCCCATCCATAAATTCATACCGTCCGATAAGGAACTTTGTTCCAAAAATTCCTTTAAGACTTAAGATGGCGTGGCCTAGTGACGCAGAAGTTAACTATAAAAATAACTATATAATAAAACGTTAAGTCTTAATTTCTATTAAATATTAATGCGAATAAATTTAAACTTTAAAATTGCCATTCCATCTATTTTACATAACAATGAGTTAGACACTATTGTTTTATGTAAAATTCAAGTTTTATAACGTTGTTATAAATTTTAAGCCGATTTAAACTTTGCAGGCGTCGACTATTATTCATAGACTTAAAAGCCGATAAATTGGATGTTTCAGACAAAAGACTCAATGAAAATAAGTAATCATTTTGATAGGTAGCCGTGGAAGGTGAGTGAAATGTTTTTTAGAACAACCAGAATAGAACACATGCTCAGTTGAAAATTAATTGCAGAAACACAACTTTAAAATAACCTAAACAGAAAAGCCAAGTTAGCTCAAGGGAAAAGTTCGCCTTAAATTCGAAAGTAAGCAAGCAATTTAAGTTCGGTTCCTGCTGGCTGCAGTTTTTGTACTGATTTACCACGGTCTCGGCGGTGAAGGAAGGCATTGTGGGAAAAACTGCATATCTAAAAAATAAAAAAAAATTCAGCACACTTCAAAAAACGCTATTTCGTGTTGGAGCAGCGCAGCGACTCTCCTGCTCCATAACTCTCCCAAAAGTTAGTGAAGACCAGTGTTGAGGTGTTACTTTGATTTTATTTAAATTTTTTTTGTCTACCCTACAATGGCGGTGCAAGAGATTCCACTATGGAGTAGAATCATTCTGTGTCATACATTTTCATCCCGTGTCGTAAGAGGCGACAGACTGAGACTGAAACAGAAGGTGAGCAGCGGCATCTTTCTGATAAAGACTATAAATAATAAAAACTGCGGTTGCTAATCTGCCTGTCAAGTGTGGCAATAATGGCAAATTATGGGGGAGGTCTATGTTCAGCAGTGACTTTTGACAGGTTGTAACGAATTAAAGTCGTCAACTATTATGGTTGTTTATGGCCCACAGTACGTTGAACCATCAAATACACTGTATTTTGTTTGTCACCCTCGGTCAAATAAAAAAGGTTGAACAATTTTATAGTGAAATCTTCAATCCTGAATTTTGTAGAATTATTGAATATTAAATCAATTGTTCTACTAATTGGTTTTATTTAAAAGTTCCTAGTACATCAGTCAAATATCCGTATTCATAACAACTTTCAATAAGTCCCTCCACACGTTTTTTGATCGCTTCAATTGTTTGCGGCATTAAATTTTCCACCTTAAAGTTTTTAGGTAGCTCAGTGAAATCCATATTTTCAACGGATGCAAAATCTGGTGCCTCTTGCGTTTGTCTCATCAAGAAATTAATCATAATTAAGGAGAAACCGAAGCAAAGTTTCCCATACCTCTTTAGATCGGCATCAAGCTTATCTCTCGAGTAAACAAAGTTAACCTTAAGGCCGAAGTAATTCAAATATCTGTCCAACTCCGAGTGGTAGTAATCGATCCATTCGTAATAGTGCTTCGATCTAGTATCGTAGTCCGTGCAATTGAACATCAAATTGTGTATATCGGAAACCGGGACACTTTCTCTAGCAAGCTGATAATCAATGAGCGTGCATTCAACTGGCCGGTCGCCCTAAAATATAATAAAGTATACGTTTCAATACATGTTTGTGTAAAATTCGATTTTTAAGAAATCATTATTATAAACATTACAACTAAAATTCTGCCAGCTCTAAACTTCTCTCAGGAATAAGAGGCGGCCAGCATCCAGCAGTAGGACGTATGTAAAATAAAACTTTCATTTTTACCTTAATAGCATTATGAATTTTAATGAAAGGATTTAGAAAAAATCGCACACAAAGTTTTCAAGGGTTTATTAGATTTTTTAATTCATCAACATCGCACTTCATTAAAGTATAGGGAAGTATGCTACAATTATTTGTGTGCCAAACGTGAAGATTACTATAATATCCATAATTTTGTAAAGTTCATATATATCGCTAGATAATAATTTATATGCTGATAATGAATATAATAATATTCATTATATGAGTTGAAGAAAATTTTGATAAGATGATTGTTTTTTTGTTTTAAAAAACACTTGCCTTCATTTGGAACATAATATTGTTTGTCCATAAATCTCCATGCTCCACGACACTGTATTTTGAACCCTTATCAGCAATCAAGAGTTTTATTCCCGTTTTCTTAAAATATTGCAAAATTTCACTGATAGCGTTAGTATGCCTCTCTTTATCAAATATCGCTTTTATGCCATTTAATACTTCAACAAAAACCATTTCCATTTGAGCCATATTTTCTTGATTCATCAGCGTATTTACAAGCCCTCCTGTGAATTTCTCATAGGCTGATGGATCATTATTTTTCAAAACGTAGGATAAAGAATGGAATTTCGCTATATTTTTAAGAACAATTTTGACAGACTCATCGCTTAATGGTTGCATTTTGTTAAACATGATAAAGTTATGCGTTTCTAGATCTTCTAGTAATATTATTTCATTAAGCAAATCTGAAAGAGTTCCGTAACAAACTGGATATTTAAATCTTTCCTCCTCCGGTACACCGAAGTTCGCCTCTAGCTCTCTCATCTTTGGTAATAGTTCATTGTATATTAGAATTTCAGTAAGAAAAAAGTCCCTTAATGGTCTTTGTTCACGAAGCATTTTAATAGTCGGTGCTATTTTAGCTATCATTTTAAACTCTTTACCATTATCAAATTCAACGATGAATCTTTTTACGTATGATCCATAGTTGTCACCTGCCTTTCCCACCGCCTGTACCTGCACATGATTTCCAGTACAGCCATGTTTTTCAAGCACTTCACTAACAAATTTAAATTGTTGTTTTGTTATATTTTCAGTGTCACCTTTAAATTCGTATAGAGACATTTTCTTATCACTTGTCTTTGCTTACTGAGATAATAAAAGTTAAGAATTATCTATATATACATTTTTTAATCAGAGGTTATCAAGTCCATATGAGATATGAGTTGAATTAATTGAATGAATGAAATTTATTTAAACTTCATTCAATTATTTATGGAGCCCATCAAAAGTCCACCGGAAAGGGAAGATTTTTCCATAGTTGCCACGCTTTGCATGCAGGTAGGAAACCGCAGTTCTTTTTAAATTATTAGACATTATTGAATTGATATCAGGAAGATGCTGCTGCTCATCTCCTGTTTCCATTTCCTCCTGTCGTCTCCTACGACACCCACGGGATAATATGGCATTGTGGATTCTCTTACATCGCCACTATACGCAATTTACTTTATATGTTGTGCTTATTTTTCAAAAATACTGTTCTTTGTTTTATTGCAGTCAATGGTCTTCAATGGATGGACAGATCCAAAGGTTTTCTGGACAAAATCGCTTTTAGTGATAAGACCGCACTTTTTACATCATTTCTTTTTTTGTTCTATATATATTTTTAATATTACCCAATTGACAAATTAATTATTATGGAATATACCTATTTCTAAAATTGCTAAAATGTTCTGGAAACTCGTAAGAACTGCCAGGGGAAAATCAAAACAGCCTAGAATGAATGTTGTACGAGACGAGAATGGCTGTATGCTGAATGATGAAGTTTCGAATTTAAAAAGATGGAAGGAATACTTTGAAAGCGTTTTTATGAGTGAAGAGTCGTCTGAATTAAGTGAAATAGAAACTCCGAAACAAGTGGAGAGATGTAGGGAGATAAGTGTAGATGAAATAATGAAAGCAATAAAAAGCATGAAAGCAAGTAAGGCAGCCGGGTATGATAGAGTATCACTCGAAATGCTAAGGGCTGGAGAGGGAGTGGTAGCAGGCTCACTGTACACCTTGTTTAATTTATGTTGGGAACTGAAGCGGGTACCGGAAGACTGATGCAAAGCCGTTATAGTTCCAATATATAAGGGAAAAGGGTCACAGCAGGACTGTAAAAACTACCGTGGTATCAGCTTGCTTAGTATTGTGGGTAAACTGTATGGTGTTAATTGAATGAGTTATGGAAGAAACTGATGGAAAAATTTGGGATGTGCAAGCTGGATTTAGAAAGGGGATGGGGTGTACGGATCAAGTATTTTCCATGCGCATGATTGCGGAGAAGTTTTTGGCCAAAAGCCAGAAAGTTTTTTGTGCGTTCATGGACTTCGAAAAGGCTTATGACAGAGTGGACAAGAATGTTTTATGGCAAACACTGAACTCATTTGGGTTGAGCGCTGGTTTGATACAGGCATTACGGTCTCTTTATAGGGACTCTAGTGCTTGTGTCACGATCAACGGGGTCTACTCAGACTGGTTTGGCATCCAAAAAGGTGTCAGACAGGGCTGTGTAGCTTCCCCGTGGCTGTTTAACCTATTTATGGACAGTTATTTGCAAACTTTGAAAGATGAAGAATGTGGGTTGAGAATGGGTGAGTTAACCGTCAAATGCATTTTATACGCCGATGATCAAGTCATATTTGCATCGTCGGCGGCCGAGTTGCAAATGATGGTTACTTTAATGAACTGGTCATTAAAAGAAAGGGGTATGAAAGTGAACGCAAGTAAGACGAAAGTGATGGTTTTTGAAAGAGAAGAAAGTAAAACGTTATGTGAAATAAGAATAGAAGGGGAGTTGATTGAGCAAGTGGATGAGTTTGTATATTTGGGATGTTTATTTAGCAGGGATGGTAGATATGATAAGGATATAGAACGACGAGTGAACTCAGGAAATAGAGTGAGTCTACACGCTATTATGAAGAGTCAGAGAGTCAGAATGTGTCTAAAAAGGCACGTTTGGCAATTCATAATGTTGTGTTAGTCCCTACTCTAATGTATGGTAGTGAAAGTTGAGTCTGGCAGAAGAAGCATGAGTGTAGAATAAATGCTGTAGAAATGCGGTCATTAAGGAGTATGCTAGGGCTATATCTGAATAACAGGGTGAGAAATGGTGTGATAAGAGAAAAGTGTGGTTTGCAAGATGACGTTGTGACCAGGATTAAGAAAGGAATACTTCGGTGGTTTGGTCATGTAGAAAGAATGAACGAGGAAAGAGTGACAAAGCAAATTTATGTTGCAGAAGTGAACGGCAGAGTCGGGAAGGGACGCCCTAGACGAAGGTTTATCGACCAAATTGGCGTTTTATTTTGTAAAAAGGCCAGATTAGGAGTACCTTTAACCGACGAGCGTGTATGCGTAGATATATGGATGTAAAGGAGTCGAGAGAGGTGTGCCAGGATCGTGCCAAATGGAAGTCTGTAGTCTCTGCCTACCCCTCTGGGTGACAGGCGTGAGTGTTTATGTATGTATGTATACCTATTTTATGTAAGTTTAATATCTGCAGTCGGGTTCTATGATTTTTTAATAACTAACAATAGAAATTAAAATCTATTCATTGTTACGTTTGTACAGTCTAGCTTAACAAGGATATTATTTTATTAAAGTATATTATGTCCACATGGTGTGCAAATTAAGTCCCAACTAAAAACAAGATATTTTTTATTTTGATATGAGAAGGTCAAACTGCTATTTACTGGAGGTTATAATATTCATCACATTGTCCCTGTTATGACATCTATTTTATAATGTAGATAAAAAAATCATACACGTGGTAGAGCCACGCTACAGCTATATTATGCTTGTAGTACGAATGGGTCGGCTCGACCGAGGTCTCACAGAATACTAGCGTAAAATAGCAGCTTAATACTGCTGTGTTTTGTATGGTGAGTGTAGAGAACCGAAGACCCTTTAACTGGAAACGAGGCATTCCATCTTGGTCCTCAGGGTTGAAAACGCATCTGCATTTTGATTCATAATCGAGGATAACTATGGGCCGCAGCATCCACTTACCATCAAGTGGACTGTGTGCTCGTTTGTCACCCTTATTCTAGATCATTATATATATATTAGATAGATAAATATTCATTATATATAATATTAGATAGAATATTTTTTATATTCTATCTAATATTATATATAATGTGTATATATGTATATATTTGTATTATAAAGTACGTAGGTCACTCAATAAGTTTTGAGATGCTCGAAATTTAAAAATGGAACGCACCCATGTTATATGTTTCTAAAAAGCAAATTTATTTAAAAATAGAACTCCATAAGCCAATTGCTCAATATTTAAAAAAAAAGTTCTATTAATTTTCCTGCAACGCATCCCGCGCTTTTCATTTAAAACGATGGATCTTAACCGTGAACATTTGCGCGCTATGATTTTAAATTTGGTTTAACCGAACAATTAAGTTTACAACGGTTATAATCAGCATTAGGGGACTCAGCTCCATCACGCGCAACAATTTTTAGGTGGTTTGCTGAATTCAAAAGGGGTAAAATTAATCTTAAAGATGACCAAAGAACCGGGGCTCAGCAAACAGCAGTAACGGCAGAAAATGTATGGACTACTGAAATGTTGGTGCGAGAAGACCCACGAATCACATATACGGACATCGAAAAGATTGTAGGCATTAGTTCGGGGAGCATTCATACCATCCTACATCAACATCTTGAAGTGAGGAAGCTTTGTTGTCGATGGATCCCTCGTTTGCTCTCCGAAAGCGAAAAACAGACTCGTGTGGATTGGTGCCATGAAATGCGTCTACGTTTTGAAAACGGGGCATCTAGGCGTGTTTTAAAAATCGTTACTGGTGACGAGACATGGATCTATCAATATGATCCGGAAAATAAAAGGCAATCATCGGTATGGGTCTACTCAGAAGGGCAGTTACCGACAAAACTGCAAAGACCTCGCAACGTTGGCAAAAAAATGGTGGCTAGTTTTTTTTCGCGGAGCGGACATTTGTCGACGTCAATGCTGGAAAATTTTAGGTCAGTCAACTCTGAATGTTATACTATAGTTGCATTACCCAAAGCTTTTCAAGCTGTGTGGGAGAGAAGACCAAAGACCGGGCTTCGGGGAATCATGCTGCATCACGATAACGCTTCTTCTTCACATACCTCCCTTAGAACAAAAGCATTTATTGAGGAATCTGGAGTTGAAACTCTAAGTCACCCACCCTACAGCCCTGACTTAGCTCTTTGTGATTTCTTTTTGTTCCCAAGAGTCAAAGAAAAAATAAAAGGCAAGTTTTTTTCAAGCGCCGAAGAAGCCGTGGCTGCCTACGAAGAAGCGATTTCCGACCTGTCAGATCAAGACTGGCAAAAGTGTTTTCAGAGTTGGTTTAGGCGAATGGAACTTTGTATAGAGCATGATGGAGAATATTTTGAAAAGATGTAAAATAAATAATAATAGTATCTAGAATACTTTTTGTATATCTCAAAACTTATTGAGTGACCTACGTATTATATATAATGTGTATATATGTACATATTTGTATTATAATAAAAGTATCCTCGCTTAAAAATAACACCTCTGCCATCAGATTAGATTGTATTTAAGGATGCAGTGTCATAAAAACGACCACGGATACAAATTACCCGAATTGGAAAACTTAAAAAACCAATTTGAACGAAACGCGTGGAAATCTATAAAAAGTTTAGTTCAGTTCGCTGTTCTATAAAACTGATAAGGACAATTAAACAGTATATTTGCATTGGCAATAGTGCACGTGCAGATTCTATATCTTTATCGACAATGATTATTATTTTTGTCGTTTTTATCTTTATCGTACGATTGTTTATTGTATCCTGGTATATATCTTATTCAGAATAAAATGTTTGAAAACAATTATATTATTATCGCTATGTTCAAAAATCTATGTCGGAATAAGGAACTGGTATAAAAATGACGTATTTGTTAATACGATGCAGATATAATATGTACATTCGACAGCGAAGGAAAGCATTAGGAGGTAACTTTTATACTTAAAAAATTATAAGAGATATTTCGAAGACATGCGAAGTTTGCCAACAAGCATTGGGAGTAACACTATTATTTATTTATTTATTTATTTATCATTAATTGTACACCTTTTTTTATTTAAAAAAAAAAAATATATTAATTACACAGGGCGGACTTATTGCCTTTTGGCATTCTCTCCCAGTGAACCCGGGACGTGTGGAAATAATGTGATAGGTGCCAAAATGAAAAGAACAATATCGTAAATGAGAAAAAAAAAAAAAAATAGAAACAAAAAGAGAAATGAGAGGAATCCTGTGCCCAGCTGTGGAACGTATATAAGCTATAACCTTAGCATTACCCTTAAGCTCCTTAAGGGTAGTGCTAAGGCAGGTGGTTATCTGCGGTGGTTCGTCTTACAGTTAACACTGCGCTTCGGTTTAAATAGTTAGAGCAATCAAGCGTATTTTTGTGGTCCACAGAAAAACTTTGTAATGGCTGTAGCATGAGTGGATGGGTCTGACCGGGAAAGGAATTTTCTTATAGAACAACAGTTCGAAGCTGTACAATACTGCTGTGCTTCTGAACTTATTCTCTCATCTTCTTTATCCACCCTCCAGACAAAACCAGAAATATCTATTGGTCATTCATTCATTCATCATTCGTTACAGTCCATTAAAAGTTTTTTTCAAACGAGCACACAGTCCATCCGATGGTAAGTAAGTGTAAGTGGTTACTGTGGCTCATAGACATCTACATCTATCCTCGATTACAAATTAAAATGTAGATGCGTTGTCAACCCCGAGAACTAAGATAGAATGCCTTGTTTCCAGTAAAAAGTGTGTCCGGTTCTCTACACTCACCATACAAAACACAGCAGTATTAAGCTGCTATTTTACGCTGGTATTCTGTGAGAGCGTGGTCATACCCCGGGCGAGCCGACCCATTTGTACTACAAGCTGTACTACTAATATAGCTGCAGCATGGCTCTAGCACGTAATAGTAAAGTCCACTGCTGAACGTAGACCTACCCCATAGATTGTCTCATAAAGCGGATAGTGCCGTGTAGCGGCGGCGTAAGAAAATCCACTAGCCCTCGTTAAACTTTTAATGTTTTCACAGCGGCGGCGTAGCGTGGGTTGGCACCCGGGGCGGTTTTCTATCAAGCACCCCCCAAATAAAACTAAAAATGCTAAACATACTTACCAGACTTTATTTAGCTAAATTATTCTATTCATCATCATTATCATTACAGCCCTTCACTAGTCAACTGCTGAACAAAGGCCTCCCCCAAAGAATGCCACAAAGCATATTCCTGAGCCATCCATCGACTTCCTGCATGACTAACCAGGTCATCACTCCACCGAGATCTAGGTAATCACTCCACCGCCCCACACTTCGCCCACCGGAACGAGGCTACCACTCGAGAACATTGCTTTCCAATGTTTCAATTCGGCTGGGCAGCAGTTGAATCTCGAATTGACCACTCGGTCTAAGTTGAACGTACATAGTCGTAATATTTATCCCAGGTAAGCATACTCGTCAACAACTTCGAGCTTAGTGCTCCCAACAATTACCGGCATATGTGTGAGACATGGACGTTACACATGACTTTTATTTTGTCCATGTTTATCTTAAGACCTATCCGGTGGGAGGCACTATTAAGGTTATCGTGCATAGTGCTTAGGTCCTCTAGCGATTCTGCCATAAGGACTATATTGTCGGCAAATCGAAGGTGAGTGATGCACTCGCCATTGTTATTAATACCGTATCCTCTCCAGTCCAGTAGCATGAAAACGTCTTCCAATGCAGCGGTGAAGAGTTTCGGGGATATAACGTCACCCTGTCTTACACCTCTGCAAGGTCTCGTACTCTGGTTCTGTACTCGGATAGTCATCGTAGCCATACTGTACAAATACTTCAGCACTTCAATATACCGACAGTAAACTGGGCACTGCTGAAGTGACTGTAGCACCGTCCAAATTTCGACGGAATCAAAGGCTTTCTTATTTCTTTCTTAATTCTCATACGCAAGATAAAGTAAAATTGTCCAATTTACCGAAGGGTATGTGGTCTTTGGTGCTAAAGCCTTTTCGGAAACTGGCTTGCTTGGGAGGCTGGAAGTTGTCGAGTCTGCGTGTAAGCCGCTTCTTAATGACTCTTGAAAACAGCAAGTAGACGCGGCTTAAAAGAAAAATCAGTCTGTACAAGAGAACGATGTCGCCTTTCTTGAAGAACAAGACCACCGCACTTCTGCTTCACACCTCCGAAGTAGTGCCATCATGGAGGATGGAATTAAGAAGCTTCTGAAGGACTTCAAGCACCGGTTTTCTATCCGCTTTCAGAAGCTCCGCTGTAATTCCATCCTCGCCCGGGGACATACCGTTTTAAAGGTGCTGGAGGGCCATTCTAATTTTGCTCAGACTGACGTCCGGGATGTCATCGAAATAGTGTCAGATAAAACTTGATCTTGGATCATTGTCCACACTTGCGCGTGTCTCCAACGATGACGTGTACAGCTGCCCATAGAACCTCTCAATCTCACTCAAAATCTCAGGTATCCCGAAAACGATGCTGCCACATTCGGTCTTCAGCTTCGACAGTTGGCGACCAGGAACAGACTCAGAATAGCCCCATTTTACGATGAATCTGAGAACCTCCAATAAAGTCCAACGGTACTACGGGAATATGCGACGGTTATCTGTGAGATTTTAAAGTTCCGAATTCGCCTCTTATTTGCCGGCTTTTTATTTCATTTTATTTTAGGCTTAATTTACAAATATTTTGTGACGATATTCCTTTGGCTTTATATTCAAATATCTTCAGAAACGCTCTCTAACTTTGTAGACTTTCACAGCTTCATAATCGCTTGAGGCGACATGTCGCGGACGGCTTTTACCAAGCCTCAAGGGTGTACGGGTTTTCAATTAACATGCAAGATACGTTGAAACTTTTCTCTAACAGAGTTGTAATGTCACAGAATTATTGTGTAATGGTTTCGTATTCTTTGTTTTAATATTAATAGATATTATGAATTCTATATCAAATAAATGTGAAAGAAAGGTTCTTCAGAGGCCCCTCACTAGATAGAGTACCCCCTCACCTGTAATGCATGACGGAAGTTGATGTATGCAGGTGGCTCAGCACAGTGTTTGGTGACGTTTCTGTACAGAGGCCAAATTTCAGTAGTGGACTTGAGAGAAGCTGTAATGGTGATGGTAGTGAATATAAAAACATAGTAAAAATATACCTAAATTAAATTCCCTTATAGCAAAAAAATATTCCTATTTCCTACCATAAACCAGTGCTTGACTCTTGTTCAACCTGATGATTAGTGGTGATGTAGTCGAAAATGATCTCACGAGGGCAAGGACGGGTCATGTCGATTTTACCGACGCGTCGCATTTACTTCACATACTTTAGTCTATTTCTTTCGCCGCGTGAGTGTAAGAGGCAACTACAAATTAAAAAAAAATAAGTGGATACAAAAGAAAGTTTGTTGTTAGTTTTTTTTTTTATATAAAAGGTAAGTAATTACACTGTTTTTAAAAGTTATTTGCTTATATTTTGCTTCGTAACAATTTTATACACTTTATAAAATTTCCATTTCAAATACTGTGTCGTTCACGTATCACTTTATATTTAATAGTCAGAAGTAACTGAAAATTAAATATAAAGTGTGAGTTATCACTATAAATCATGTAAAAAACACAAATTTTCATATTCCACAAAGTCCAATGTGCGAAAATTACGTTTTATGTTATAATTTCGATATATAGTGAACATTATGGCGAAGTTGTTTTCAACAATAATTTAAAATTAAAAATTTTGTACAACCGACTTCAATATAAATTATTAAGAATAACTCAAAAACTATTGGTCAAACCTTGATCAAATTTATATGGGACCACATGTGAAGCACCAGCTTTCAAATAAAAAAAAATCATCGAAATCGGTTCACCCCGAAAGAAGTCGGTAGAAAATAGCGTTGGTCAAAGATAGCGTAATAAAGTATATGTCTATGATTGAATTTATTTTTTAATTTTTAGAGGCTTCTACTGAGTAGATATATCGATATAATTATATTATGTATTTCTTTTCTTAATGAAAATCGACTGTTTCTATGTCCTTGTTTTTTTCTTCATAGTACTTATTTGATTTTAACATAAAGATATTGATTTTTAACATATGGGGATTCTTTAGATTTGCCTTAGTTGTAGAAGTGACATATAATATTTGAATTTTTTTCTTTTCAGTAAACTTGTTTGGTTTTGTTATTTATTACTGTTTTAACCATTGAACTTGTTTACGCAACTTTTGTTTAATAAATTGTTTGATGTTGATGTTTGATGACTTTTTTTACACACAAAAAAATTTTTTCAAATAATAAAATTACCCCCTCCCTCTCCTTACAGTTTCCTTCCACTGCAGGCCATGGGCCATGGAAATAAAGAGGAGCACAAAATTTTACTGCCACAAATATCACCCACCTCTGCAACGCTGCCCTAAACATCGCACGGAGCATCCGCGTTCCACCGAGATTAAATTTAGAAAAAATGTTCGTCTTTTTTCCTCCCACATTTTTTTCTTATCACTATTACAACAAACACCGTTACTGCCTATAAAAACCCCCGCTGAACATAGGCCTCCACTATATGCCTCATAGACGGTTTATTTGTCATAGTTGTCACGCTTGGCAAGCGGGTTGGCAACCGCAGTCTTTTATTTTTAGTCGTTATTAGGAAGACGCTGCTGCCCATCTCCTGATTTATTTCCCTCTGTCGCCTCTAGACATGAGTGATAAATAACATCACGGTGAAAAAGTTCCAAAATAACGTTGTTCCTTCGCGCCGCCACCGTACTATTTTCTCCGTTACTCCTGTCACTGATTTAACCAAACAAAATGAACTACGCGTACCTTGTTACACAGTGTACCGTGGAACAATGGATCAGTCGCCTCTTACGAAACCCACGGAATGATATGAATATTCGTACACCGCCACTACACGGTAATTGATAATTTCTCAAAACATTTCATTTATCGACAAATCGTCTTGCAATCGTCGTTACTCTAGCGCTCACTTGACCTTCATACAAATAATTCGATATTTTACTTGTTGATAATTTTTTATTTTTGGATAAGAACATAGTAATGACTCTAAGTTATATTTACCATCATTTTAAAAAAAATATCTTTGGCCTCACCTACTGTATCTGACTAAGTTTGTCGAATAAAATGTCAGGGCCTGAGAGGTTAATTTCGAATTGAATGTAATGGTCTGACGTTAGTTGAGTGCGCGATTTTCCGTTCTTCTGACAGAGGTTGCTGCTTGTTTTTTCAGAACTATGTTCAGAGCTTAAGAGTGGTATAGGAACGTAATCATCTTCATACATTTGAATAAGTTGTGGAGGAATAATAAGTTTACTTTATGAAATTTTATAATCCATTTGCTTCACTCGTTTCCGAACTACTTACATGTGTACTAAGTTTTAAAGTATGCAGAGTTAGGTAGAGGTAGGCAGAGAAATTTATAGTTATATTTCACTAATAGACATAGACATCCTCTCATTTTTAAGAGTTTTATCACAAGGAGTCTGTTGCACTGTCCTAAGGATGTAAACAGAGTTCACATGTCCTCGATTTTTAATAAGGCTTACTAACGAGCACCCAGCCCACCTGATGGTAAATGAATGCTGTGGCCCATATACACCTAACCTAAATTTAGAATCAAAATACTAAATGAAATTTCTGCGTTTTAGAAACAAGTAAATATCAACTTATAATTTAGATTCTCACAAAGAGACGACATCGCTGTTGCTTTGTATCGTAGAGTTTTTCAGTTTCACTGAATACATTCAAAAGATACAAAAGAGATCTCGCCGCAAATTTCTACGCTCGTTTAAAAGCACCATACTTTTTATTTTGATTCGAATTCAATTCTAAATTGAGAACCAATTTTTGTACATTTTCATTCTTATTGCATTACGCAAGAACATCAAAACTAATTCTAAAGTTCCTGCGAGTAATACGACTGTAATTCATTTAAATCTGATTTTTTTATGAATTACAATATTAATTGTTTAAAAAAATATACAAATCGACTTCAAATTGCTGTTGGATATATTAAAATTTTATACGAGCCCACTACTAATGTAAATTACAATATTAATTTCAATACAAAAAAAAGTATAATTACTTCATTCTGTACAAAAAATTTGTTAATATTGCATTACGTAGGGAATATTACATTACTAACATAATATGACGGCTCCGTGGCGCAGTGGCGCATTGAGTTGCTGCGCTAAGGTCCTCGGGTTCGAAGCCTGCACGGAGCAAGTACTTGTATGGCCTATACCTAAATAATCGTTCCGGGTATGGATGTTCGTCCTTGTGCAATATGCAAACTGCCTCCACCATACAGGAGAAAATCCTAGTATTAAGTGGTAACATACTTAAAAACAAAAAAAAATAAAAATGTTTATATTAAAATAATAAGTCGATAAACGAATGAGAGAGAGAGAGAGAGAGGGGCGATAGAGAGAGAGAGAAAGATAGAGAGAAAAGAACTTTCTTTTCTATATAGTTGATTTATTATGACAGAAATATCGTTCACTCTATATACAATCAATTTTTCTAGGCAATTTTAATACTTCTGAATGCCGTAATTAGTTTTCACGTTTGAAAGATATTTTCAGAGTAAATATTATCGTCCCCTAAGCGTACCTACTTGAAAACATAACGGCACTCGTTCGCGGTCGTGATTATTGAAGTAAAGCTGGCAAGCTGGATGCTGTGGCCCACAGACACGTTACATCTATCCTCGATTAAGCATCAAAATGCATGGTGCGTGAGAGTCCCTTGAGAGTTAAGATGGATCGCCTGGTTACCAGTAGAAGGGTCTCCAGTTCTCGACATTTGCTATGCAAAACACAGCAGTATCATGTTACTATTTCACAATTTGTCTATTTATGTATTTGTAGGTATTCTGTGCAAACGTGGTCTTTTGCCGCTTAACCCAACACATTTAAACAATCAAAGCTATCTATTGGAAAAGTTAAAAAACCTGTCAAAGCGCACTTCTTTCCTCCTTGAATTGTCCACTTCATCATTTAAAAATTGCTACTTATTTTTCCTTGCGTTAAAGGATTTTATTTCACTTATTTATTTACTCCTTTTTGCTCTTGTTATGTGGCAGAGACAAAAACTCTTTAAAAATAAATTTATTTAATACTTTTAATTTTAAACTAACTTAAAATATAGTAGTTGATACAGAGAACTTGGAAATGGAATTATGTTGAGGGATCGAAAGATTTGGTTTAAATGGTGTAGGAAGCTAGGAGGTGGGGGTAAACATAAGGGAACAACATTGTATCATATGGTAACATATGGTAAACTGTAAACATTAGCATATAATATTACAATCGAATTAGTGTGGCTTCTAAGGAAGTAAACAATATGATTTATAAAGTATACAGGTCTTATAACATAAAGTAAATAGTATCTATGACAAAACACTCTCGTATATGTATGTATTTCTATATTTTTTACTGAAATTTATTTTTTTATTGTATTATGTATGTATTTATTGAGTATATATAAAATATACAAACACCTGCAATTTGCATATCGTGTATATGTATGTTGTGTGTATTTTGTAATTGCTTGCGTACACCTTTAGCTTTTCTCACAGGTCATTACGAGTATATCTTTTACAATTAGGTTGCCTAGTAGGGATCGCTTCTAAGCGATAAGGCCGCCAATTGTACCTTTATAAAAAATAATTCTCTTATTTTTCAGTGTATAATAAAGTATATTCATTTAAATTCATATCATTTCATTCTATCGTTATCTATAGCTCTAATACGCGTGGCTCTATCACGTATCACATATAGTGTGACAAGTGACGTCGATTGGAATTCAAATCAAGATATCGCGACGTAAAAGCCTCTCCACACAAAAATATTTTATTATTATAATGGAGGGCTATTTATAAAGTATTCTCATCTGGTTGGGCCGAATAAATATATAAAAGGAAATGATAAACATACATAAATATATATTAAATATACTAACATAAATAAATAAAAAATATATAAATAAATAAAAGCCCGACCAGATGGAAGCCCTCGGCAGCGGAAACCAAACGGCCGAGAGTTAGGGGGAAAGAGAAAGAAACCGGCGGACGATGCGGGCGGTATCGAGGAGCACCGCCTTTAGCATTTGTGCCCGGACCTGTCCGTCACGGTGTCCCAGTCGCCTCAGATGATCCGAGAGGCTGACCGGGATTAGCCCGTTTGCAGAGACGACTACAGAAATAATTTCGGTCGGCAGACCATCCCACATGTCGGTCACCTCGTTAGCCAGGTCCAGATATTTTGTTTTCTTATGTGCTTCGGCTTTCACGAGGTTCTCGTCAGACGGAATGGTAATGTCGACCAAAAATATCCATGACTGTGCCCGGTTCATCAGCGCAATATCAGGCTTATTCGCAAAAATAGTCCTATCTGTGATGATGGCCCGGCCTCAGTAGAGCCTGGCGCGGTCATTTTCGAGCACGGTTTCCGGCAAGTACTTATAATAAGGCAGTTTCCGATCCACGAGACCGTATTTCAGAGCGAGAATATATGTAGAATCCTGGCTACTAGGTTGTGTCTGTGCAAATACTCTGAGTTAGAAAGCGCCAAACAACCGGTATGGCGACAAGCTCGACAGATGTCGACGGTGCCATCCTTTAGGATGTATCTCTGATAGTTATTATTATTATTATTCTTTAGGATAAGGGTGACAAACGAGCACACAGTCCACTTGATGGTAAGTAGTTGCTGTGGTCCACAGACATCTACATCTATCCTCGACTACGAATCAAAATGCAGATGCGTTGTCATCCGTGAAGACTAAGTTGGAATGCCTCTTCTCCAGTAAAAGGGGTCTCCGGTTCTCTACACTCACCATACGAAACAGCAGCATTAAGCTGATATTTTACGCTGGTAGTGAAAGCATGGTCCTTCGCTGCTCGAGCCGACCCATTCGCGCTAAAACTATACTACTAATATAGCTGCAGCATGGAACGGAAAAAGTTTGGGAGTTCTGCTATATTCTTTTACATTCTTGCTATGTTCATAAACTTATTCATAGAATTATTTCTGTATTTTTTTTTTAAATAGAAGTGACAAATGACCTGACAGTGATGGTTAGTGGCTACTGAGCCCATTGGCACTTCCATCCAACCTCAAAAAAAGAGGCTAGAGATGCGTCATCGTCATTGTCATTTTAGTTATCGCCATCGTCATCGTCATTGTCGTCATCGTCATTGTCGTCATCGTCATTGTCGTCATCGTCATTGTCGTCATCGTCATTGTCATTTTAGTTATCGCCATCGTCATCGTCATTGTCTTCGTCTTCGTCATCGTCATTGTCATTGTCATCGTCATTGTCATCGTCATCGTCATTGTAATCGTCATCGTTATTGTCATCATCGTCATCGTCATCTTCATCGTCATTGTCATCGTCAGCTTTCTGTATAGCCACGTATATTAGATTATTATACATTTTCTTTTTTTATAAAAATAAATCCTAATGCATTGAGAAAAACTAAAACAAACAACATCAGGAGTTTCGTTTCTTACATCCATTTTAATGTTACATGTAATTTCGAAACCAAGAGTGCACTGCGCAAGCTGGTTGGAGGTGTAATACCAGACCTTAAATTTGAAGTAAGATTCCACTTATATTAAAGGGATTGAAAACTAGCTTCGGCAGTTATTTATGTAGGTACACAGGTAATTACGTGTCTTTTCAAAACTAAAGGATGTCATTCATAAATATATTGACATTAAGTTGAAATATTTTTTACGTAAAACTGCGATCAATTTTAGAAAACTGACAATTATTATAAAATAAATTAATTAGATTTTTGTGTCTTATAAATTCGTACCTGTGTTTTACTGTGTAATCGTTATCGACATCGTCATCATCGTCATTTCATCGTCATCGTCATCGACATCGTCGTCGTCATAGTAACCGTCATAGACTTAGTAATCGTCATTGTCATTGTCGTCATCGCCATCATCGTCATCGATTGCATGAAAAAAATTACGTTCACTTATTTCATAAAAAACGTCAATTTCATAAGTAAAGACCTAATAAAAACCCATCCAGATTGAAGCCCTCGGCATAGGAGACCAAACGGCCGAGGGTTAGGGAGAAAGGGCGGTATCGAGGAGCACCGCCTTCTGCATTTGAGACATTTGATATATTATTATTACGAGTAACCATTTAGTGGCAGTATAAGAATATTCACAACTCCATATCGTAGCGCATGTGTCGTAAGAGGCGAAACTTAAATGAAACAGGAGATGGGCAGCATCTTCTGATAACTACTCAAAATAATAATAAACTGCGGTTGGTAACATGCGGAGGCCTATGTTCAGTAGTGGACTTTTATAGGCTGTAATGGATAAATGGATATTATATATGGCTGGTTGAGAACAGAAGTGATCCAAGTAGCATTTTGTAAATTTCAAGATATGGAGCAAAACGCGTTTTCATGGCTACCGTGATGGCATTTAATAGATTATTACCATTGTGTAAGTTTGTGTGAAATTGATGTGAAAGACTTTAGGCTATTTATAAAATATCTCTATTACCACCCTTGTCAAAATCTGCAAAGTCATAATCATCTGAGTAGTCATCATTGAAGTAAATTCTACTATCTCCTTTATGAAATTTTATTTTTCTCATTTTTGAAATTAAGATCCGATATCCAAAAATGCCGATAGCACTTGGATCACTTCTACATACTTTAAGTTGAGGTGTATGAAGCCCAAAAAGGTACCTAACTCAGTTTCCTAAAAAATGCGACTTGGATCACTTCTGTTCTCAACTAGCCATATAATAATATATAAGCCACTTGATTGTAAGTGAATGCTGTGGCCCATAGACATCTACATCTATTCTCGGTTAATGTATATGCGTTGCCACCCTGAGATCTAATATGGAATGCCTCATTTCAGTAAAAGGGTTCTCGGTTCCTACACTCACCATACGAAACACAACAGCATTGAGCTGCTATTTTACGCTGGTATTATGACGGAATGGGCTAATCTTTTCTCCTTTACCTTTATTACAAGTATAAGTTTCTTATAGTTATTATTAAAAATGTCTTGAAATCTAATTCAGCATCGCCACCAGTTCTTAGTAACTAGATTTAAGAAGAAATTAAAACTATAATCTCGGAACTGTAACACAGAAATACTAATTTAAGTTTACGTAAAAGAGAACTAAGAGCTAGAAGCAATTTCTTTACAAAAAACCAACAAAGCACAAACTAACTTTTTGATTTACATTTAAATTCATACCTTAGAAGTCCAGAGCCACCTGCATCGACTTCCTGCATGTCTTACCAGGTTGTCATTCTGGCCACTCTACACTTCGCTTACCAGTACGAGCTTTACGAGGCTGTCAATCAAGAACCTATCTTCCCCGTCGGATGTCAGTTCTTCAATCTCGATGGCCACCCATTGCCACTTCAGCTTGCTGATTTTTTGATTTGATTGTCGATTACTTAGATTTTGTGCGGATATCATCATTACGGGTAGGTTTTTGCTCAGAAATGTGATGCATGTCGACTGTGGTCTTTGCTATTTTACAGGCTTATAGAGGTAAAAAAAAATCTTGTTGTTAAAAGTGGTACGTGTAGAACACGTCGTGTGTAAGAAAATTAACATTTACCACAACATAGGTACATCCTTTCTCTATGGTAAGTTCGAACTAAATCAAAATGTAAATTTTGTTAGCATTATAATGATGTTTACGTCGAACGGTAGGCTTAATAGAGCTTCGTTACGCTTTGTGATGTATTTTTTTTTATAGGATTGGGTGACAAACGAGCACACAGTCCACCTGATGGTAAGTGGTTGCTGTGACCATAGACATCTACATTTATCCTCAATAAAGAATCAAAATGCAGATGCGTCGTCATCCGTGAGGACTAAGATGGAATGCCTCTTTCCAGTAAAATGGGTCTCCGGTTCTCTACACTCACCATACGAAACACAGCAGTGTCAAGGTGCCATTTACGCTGGTATTCTGTGAGCGTGGTCCTTCCCGGTCGAGCCGACCCATTCGTGCTACAACTATACTACTAATATAGCTGCAGCATGGCTCTACCACGTACATATTAGATTTACTAGTCTTTCATGTTATAACGCTAGAAATTAATAATAACGTTAATGAAATCTCACGGACTATATAACATTTTAGTAGTCGTTTGTCTTGTGGTCGAGGGCATGTCTGCTGATCATGTGGTCTGGTGATCATCAGCAGCAGCACAGAGTCAGAAAGCTGCCAGTGTTTCATCACCGTGCTTCGGAAAGCACGTAAAGCCGTTGGTCCTGCGCTTGATTTTTCTACGGCCGTGTCCGATTGCGGACTCTATAGTGAGGGAATAGAGAATGCACCTGTACTTGCACATACTCTAGTGCACTATAATCCTGTTCTGCGCAGATGGCTAGTCTCTGTTGATATTGGCCGCCGCGATAGAAATTTGGTCTGAGGGACATTAGTCTGAGAAGGATTTGCTTCAATGATTTAATTTAATCACCATGCTTGGCAGTCGGATCGGAGACTACATTAAGAGATGACTCGTGTTTTGGCTCTGCTCCTGTTGCCAGCATTGTGATTCTTCATCGAGATAGATGTAAACGTCATGGGCCACAACATCCACTTACCATCAGGTGGAATGTGTACTCGTTTGTCATTCTGATCATGACATTTCTCACATCACCTCCTACGACATCCATGGGACGAATTAGGCGATGGGTTCTCTTACGTCACAAACATATGACATTTTTATTTTTTTATAGAAGAGGGGGCAAACGTGTATGCGGCTTACCTGACGGTAAGTTACTACTGCCGCCCATGAATAACTGCAACACCATAGGAATCGCTAATTCATAAACTAGATATTAAATATTCGTAATGCTGTTTCACCAATTTAAGTAGTTTTACAGTACCGTTACAGCCTTTTAAAGTCCCCTGATGAACATAGGCCTCCCCCATAGATTGACTCATAGAAAAGGGTTGTCATATTTGTCATTTATGCCATAGTGTTACAGTATAGATATGTAATATAGATATGTTGTTAGTGTAGTTTAGGCCTAAAAATAAATTCAAATTTTGAGGACATTCAGTAAAGTTTTCGTAGTCAGCTTCCAGTGGCGCTTTAAATTTATTACAGATCTAATTGTACTTAAATTTGCTTTTAAATTCCCATTATTTGAAAAAACTTCTTTTTGGAACTTCAGTTTTAGATAGAATTTATAATTAATTTTAAAATACTTCAATTAAATGATATAAATTCACGATTCGGTGGCACAATGGTTGTGTAATTTGGCTGCGGAAGTGCGGGCAGCAGGTTGGATTACCGTACGAAGCATATATTTCTTTATAAAACTGAAGTGACACCCGAAGTTACAATCCACTTAATAGTAATTGGCTACTGCAGTTAATGGACACCTGCAGCCAACTTCAGACAAATAATACTACAGATGTTTGTCACTTATGAGGTCTACAATTGAATGCCTCACAACCTGTAATTATACCAGCTAGAGAGCCAGCCCTTACAGACCTGAACACAGTAGAATTGCAATAATATAACAATAAGTGTATGCAAATAAATATAAGGTTAGAATTGAATTAAGTGTACAAAAGTTTAACATATTTTTGTCTTAAAAAAGAGTAAGTATTTTTTTTAATGAATGTTGTGAATTAATGATTTAATTAATGATTTTGTGTTTTGTTTCTTTGAGAAGGGGATTGTGGGTGGTTTGAATATTTATATTTTATGTTTTGCATGTGGGGTATAAAATAAAGTCAGTCTCAGCTCAACCACGGTCTTTTATTAACGTGTTCCAAATCATAAAACATACAGTGCAAGCACTGCTATCTAGCAACAGTAATACGTAAAGGTATATAATACTCAGACGGAATCCTAGGTATAAATGAGTTCTAGCACCTAGTAAAGTAGTATTGATATAACCTATAAATAATTGTTTTGGGTTTGGGTGTTTTCAGTGTGCAAATTGTGTATATACTTTTATGCGTGGTAGAGTATTAGCTGCAGCACGAATATATCGCCTTGACCGGGAAGAACAACACTCGCACAAAATAAAAGCAACCCCGTATGAAGGTGAGTGACGAAGGCCATGGTCACCGGGAGTGACAATGCAACTACTTTTTATTCTTAATAGAGTCATCGGTGGACTGTGTGAAACATTTTCAACTTCCTGACTTGGGGCTACTACTGAACCCAAATACTGATTTATTGGAAATCGAAGCCGGGACCTCATGAACAGTAGTCGCGCTTACGACCACTAGACCAACCAGGTCACTATATAACCTTATTTAATAAATAAAAAATAATGTTTATTTGTTCGTATTTTATGGGCTGCGATAACGTTCATCAGATTACGGTAAAACTTTGTCAACTTATTGCTTGCACTTGCGCGTAGATTACAGGCACAGTACATTTAACTTACAATAAGTGGCATGCGTCTTGTACCAACAAATTTATTTGAAACTTATATATATCAATCAAGTTCAATGAACCTATTAACATTCCTAATTAAAAAATATAACTCTTCCAAATTTAAAAAACAATATTTCCACAATTATTTCTTCTACAGCAGCAACGCGCCGGGAACCAACCAGTCCATAATAATAATTGTAATAATGATTCGACCGGACATAAACAGTTTATTTGAAGACTTATTGAGACATCTATATCATTGAATTAACTTCAATTATATTATCACAACATTATTATGTATAAACGTATAAAGGCGTTTCCAAGCCAACGAACTTGATCAAAGCTGCAAAGCGACGTCGGCACAAATACAAGCTTACGTTTGGCAACAAGCGTTTCCTGATCTTGGCAAACTTTGTAGGATAGCCTAACTGGAGATATAAAAGCAGTACTTCTTTGTATATTTTCAAACATAATCTGGATGGTTTTATCCTATCTATTCAAGATATATTATTAAACTTAAAGAATATACTTAGAATTTGTCTTAACTAAATAAAATGTAAATATCTTGTATTAAAATATAAATAGTGGTGGCGGCGTAAGAGAAACCAATATCCCATATCATTTCTTAGGTGTTGTAAGAAGAGACAGAAGAGGAGACAGGCAGCAGCATTTTTAATAACAACTCATACTTGTATAATCATAGAAAACTGCGGTTGCAGATCCGCACGACGAGCGTGGAAACTATAACAAATTCTTATCTATCCTTATCTATGGGGTAAGCCTATGTTCAGCAGTTGACTTTTTATATGCCGTAATAAATGAATGAATGATTGAATGAAATAAATGTCATAAGTTAATGACCATACCTTAACCATAGAGACCTTAACAGTTCCATATTCGGTAGAAAATAATATTAAGTTAAAAATATTTTATATCATCTATTGAACACAAAGTCACAATCTATTTGAAGTTACAGGCGGCCTCCGTACATAGTCTCTTAAGTTATTTAGGAGTGGAACGATTTGCCGACGTTTGTCTTTCTGTTTGATTACGAGTGTCTTCAAGGTAAGAGTGAATGGGCATTTGTTACGATAAGACAGTGCGATATACCACTTTGTGACCACTAACCACCTGGTGCGATTGTAGTCAAGCACTGGTTTATAATAAGTTAAAAAAATACTTTTTGAGTTACGCCACTGACTGTTTGTATATAGTAATTTTAGACTAGCCCCGTTCACCCGCCATCATCGTCACTCAGTTTCTACGTCTCATCTACTATTTATCCGACTAATGGTACATAAATGGTGATGCCCATAGATACCTACATCGATGCTCAATTAAGAGTGACAACGCAATGGGTTATCATTTTGAAGACCTCGTACCGGTAACATTTGTGTAGGGTGGCCCCGACTAGATGGAATCAGTTCGATGGATGCAGTTTGCTCAAGACCTTGCTTTGTGGCATTCCTTGAGTAAGGCCTATGTCTTGACTTGTGGAGGCTGTAATGATGATGATGATGATGATGACGGACTAATAAAACATCATCTGTTCATAGTAAGAGCAGTTTTTTTATTCTTTAATTTAACACATCTTCCTAGCTTATCTCAATAGCGCAGTGGAAGGATTTAGATGGAATGCTTCGTTACTATTAAAAGGGTCTGTGGTTCTTGTCACTCACTATACGTAACACAAAATAATTATACTTACTACAATTTTGAACTTACTTAAATTTTTATGCGTGGTAGAGCCATTCTGCAGTTATTTTATGGTTGTAGCGCAAAAGGGTTGGCTCGATTGGGGAAGAATCACACTCGAACAGAATACCAACGTAAAATAACAGATTAATGCTGCTGTGTTTAGTTTTGTGAGTGTGGAGATCCGAAGACCCTCTTGACTGGAAAAGAAGCATTCCATTGTAATCCTCAGGGGTAACAATGCATCTGCATTTTGTTTTTTAACCGAGGATAGATGCAGGTGTCTATAGGCCACAACATCCACTTACAATCAGATGGACTAAGTGCTCGTTTGTCACTCTTATTCTATAAAAAAATACGTTTGTATTCTGTGCGGAGCCAGTTACAATACGTTGTGTAATTGCACTACCACGTATAAACAATGTAACAGAGAGGTGCGATTATATTGTTTCGTTCAAATCATATTTACTCTCGTCACCTCATCAAAACCTGTATTTGGTCTGTGCTATTTAACTACATAAATAATTTCCTACGTGAAAGCAAATCCAAATTAAACAACATGATTCTCTATCAAAATGTAAATTTCGAAACATCCCTATTTCCATGGTACGGTAAGCGTGATAACCTCATTATAAGATTACTTACTGAGCTCTGAATATAAGCATTCATTAATATTCATTTATTGATTATTTTATTAAAGCCTATCAAAAATTCACTGCTGAACATAGGCCTCTCTCGTAGATTGCCTCATAAGGGAGACATTGGCCACAGTTACCATAATTTAAAACGGGTTGATAACCGCATTTTTTTAAACTATTTGGCGATTTTATCAGGGAGATGCTGCTGCCGATGGGCAACAACATCAAACAAATCCCTGATAAAAGAAAATGAAACAGGAGATGTCCTGTTTCATTTTCTTCTGTCGCCTCTAACGACACCTACGGAATAATACGAGGTAATGTATTTGCTTACGCCGCCACTACAAGCAATTTTTTAAATTTATTTATACACAGACAATTGTTAAATATCTTGACGTTGAAAAGTCACTCCGCAGTTGTATTATGGCAGTACGAATGGGTAGGCTGAAGTGGCAATGGGCCGGCCATATAGCTCGAAGAACCGACAACCGATGGGAAGAAAGGTTCTCGAGTGGCAGCCTCGTACCGGCAGGCGAAGTGTGGGCGTCCCCACTAGATGGAGTGACGACCTGGTAAGACATGCAGGAAGTCAATGGATGCAGGTGGCTCGGGACCGTGCTGTGGCGTTCCGTGGGGAGGCCTATGTTCAGCAGTGGACTTGTGAAGGGCTGTAATGAATGAATGAATGAATGAATGGGTAGGCTCGGCCGGAGAGAACACGCTCACAGAATGACATCATAACGCAGTATGCTAGGAGTGATCTAGTCTACATTTTATCCGAAAATCCTGGTGTTTTTTTTGTGTAATTGATAAATTAGGAAATAAATGATCATTGATGATTCCCTTAAACCTAAATGATGACAAATGACATTAAATAACACCCAGGCAAAGACGGGGCGGGTCGCTAGTACATTATATTTTTACAAAATAAATAAGATAAACAACACTGTTCAAAACTTTATTAAACCAACGGTGAATCGCTTTCTATATTACGGCAATAATTGTTTAAAACTGAGCGTCTAAATTTCAACTCAATACTTCCTATTTTCGTTTGAAACTTCTAATTAGTTTCGTTATCTTCAATAAAGATCGACCATTAGCTTTATCAAGCTTTCCCTTTGAGAACTTAAATATTTAAATGAAATAATTTCTAACATTAAGTAATGAAAATTGAGTGATTTATGAGCATTGCCGGATCAGTAATCTGAAGTGGCAATAGGCTGGCCATATAGCTCGACAACCGATCGGGAAGAAAAGTCCTTGGTGGCAACCTCGTACCGGTAACCTTTGTGTAGGTGGCCCGGACTAGATGGAATCAGTTCGATGGATGCAGTTTGCTCAAGACCTTGCTTTGTGGCATTCCTTGAGTAAGGCCTATGTCTTGACTTGTGGAGGGCTGTAATGATGATGATGATGATGATGACGGGCTAATAAAACATCATCTGTTCATAGTAAAACAATTTTTATTTTTATTTAACACATCTTTCTAGCTTATCTCAATAGCGCAGTGGAAGGCTTCGTAGCGGCTCCGCAGCACAGTGGTTTAGCAATAAGTTTCAGCACTAAGGGCCACGGGTTCGAATCCCGCACGGAACAAGTATTTGTATGGCCTACAAATATTTGTTCGTTGTTTGTAGGCCATACAAATATTTGTTCCGGGTCTGGATGTTTGTCCTTATTTAAATTATGTACATAAACTGCCTCCATGATAAAATCCTAGTGTGAGGAGATTGTTATAAAACAGAAGAAAAAAGAAGAAAAACGCCTCTCACGATACCTTCGGGGCTAAATGTGACGATGGATTCTCTTAAGCCACCATCTTACGGCAAGTCAAGTTTTTACTACGTTTTAATAATTGCATCAAAGGCACTCTAAAGATATAGTAAGATTGCATCAACCTTAGTAAAATGATGGTAATCTTATAACCTATTGTATCATATTCCGCCTTATCACAAAAATTAGTTTAGTAGTTAGGAAATCTTAGGTTTAAACTAGAGTTTATTATATAATGATTTCTTATATTTACGCGAACACTACTACACATTTAAATAAAACTAGTTTTATTTAAATAGAGTCTATTACATTAAAAAAGTCCCGCGGATATATGCGAACTATTAAATTTGACAGCAAATACTAAATTTCGGGAAGATTGTAGCGTCACGGCTTAGGGACTTGCTAAAGTTAGATAGACTCTTCTTAAACCGAGGTTTAAATCCGAAATTTTCTATAAATCACGTTTTGTAATATGGTGGAGTGGTATTAATTTATTTTAAAACAAACATTACAAACGCAGTTAAATTTTCAAATGTGTCTACTATAGTGACTGCACTAGTAATCAATTAAGCAAGGCGCAAACTGCTTCGAGTTCCTTTGACTACAAAGTGTTATCCCCTTGTCTATGACTGAGGTGACTTTGTTGTGAATTATTGTATCAATTTATTAACCAAAAGTGATAACTGGAGTGTATTAAAATATAATTTTAAAACAGTAGTAGTAAAACATTGTCATTTAATAAAAGGAAAGTAAATTTTACATGTAGCAGAGCCATGCTGCAGCTATATTATGGTTGAAGCACGAATAGTTTGGTTCGACTAGGGAAAGACCACGCGCTCACAGAATACCAGCGTACCGAGAACCTTTTTACTGAAAACGAGGTATTTCATCCTAGACCTCAGGGGTGACAACACATCTGCATTTTGATTCTTAATCGAAGATAGATATTGTGGACTGTGTGTCACCCTTATTCCATCAAATTTAAGTTTTTTTACGTCTTTATACGATCTACAGCTATTAGTTTACTGTGATGCTCCAATGCCTCTTGAACGATTATTTCGTCGAAGTATTTTATTTCTTCGACATGCAGATTTTGTCACGATATTTTTCTTTACCGCAAAGCACGTATAAAATCGCGCGGAATTAACCCGGTGTTGTTAGCGTAGTGTAACTTAGGCGCTCAGCTACCACGGCTCACATTTAATTTGTAAAAATAATATTGTAAGTATCACCGACCATCTAATTAAAATGTCATGTGGGCTTTTACATCACATATATGTAAATATGCCGTGTAGTGGTGGCGTAAGAATATCTATTACCCCATATGATCTCGTGAACGTGTGCGTGTGCGTGTGTGTGTGTGTGTGTGTGTGTGTGTGTGTGTGTGTGTGTGTGTGTGTGTGTGTGTGTGTGTGTGTGTGTGTGTGTGTGTGTGTGTGTGTGTGTGTGTGTGTGTGTGTGTGTGTGTGTGTGTGTGTGTGTGTGTTTGTATTTATATGTGCGATGTAATAAATAATAGCCCAATAGTTTTAAAATATTATAGGTAGATATTTAAAGCCAAAAATACATCTAAACCCAGCCATGTAATATTCGCTCGATTGTAATTAATTGTAATTTATTTTCCCTCCATTCCCTCAAAATATCTATAAACGTCAAACTTTGCGCAGAGTGTAATTGCGACACAAAATAAAATAGTTAGTTTATAATTGGCACAAACTTTATAAATGTCAAAGAAATTGTGGCAATAACTATAAGCGACAACGATATTAATTGGCTTGCCGGACGAATAATTATGTTTTATTAATAAGCGATTGTTTTTTATATCTATTTATTATGCTTGCGCTTTTGTATTTTTGACAAAAGCAACAACAGAAGTGAAGTAACAGTTATTTTAATTATTATTCGGTCTTTACTGGATCAAGTTTTAGCTGAATCAACCGCGCGCCTATACAGCCTATACTTACAACTTTTTACTTTTAGCCACGAATAAATTGAATACAACTTCGTTTAATCAACCACATTCAGCACATATTGTAATCAAAGTCCTAATAGCCGTATAAATAAAATATTTTTATTCGTCCGATTACGGGATTATTTCTCACATTTTAACATTATAGCATAATTTACGAGCCTAGGGACTTATTTCGTCAGACAGCGATAAGGCTCAGTACCTTTTTGGCACTTAATGTACAAATAATGTTTGGCACATTACCAGCTTATACTTACACAGTTAGTCACATGAAACTTCCTTGTGAAATAGTTTACCATCAGCGATTTTTCCGGACCGATACGACTTAGGGACCTTCAAGAAAAGAGCCTACTCCTTTTTTAAAGGCCGGCAACGCATCTGCAATTCCTCTGGTTCCCCCGGTGTTGCAGTTGTTCATGGGCGGTGGTAGTCACTTACCATCAGGTGAGCCGCATGCTCGTTTGCCCCCTCTCCTATAAAAAAAATGAAAACTAAATCAGATACAAGAGCAACTACACATGCTACTGGGTAACTTGACGTAATGCTCGGTCATTTTCGTTCTAGTCTGCTAAAAATATTCTCAACTTAAACACTTAAGTACTGTGATTGTCTGCAGACGTTTCACAGAAGCACTTTCCAAATCGTATGCGCTACCCTGCAATACTTAATTATAAATGCATTAAATATAAGACAACTCCAACAAAACTTTATCTAAACTGGATTATCTAATTAGACTTTAAAATTATACAAAGCTTAAAGTTACTTTTAATTGGTTTTCATGAAATCATTTTAATTAAGCCAAAGTCAAGTTCAGATTACGCGTTACACCAATTATTCTCTGAAATATGCTAAAAGCACATATGACTAATAAACTTCACTGTACTAATAATTTAAATTTTGGTTCTGGCATCTGGAAAGTATACTCTCTATCTAAACAAATTATATCTTCTTCAGTAGACGGTATTGATCACCGCTGAACATGAGCCTCTCCTGTCGAAGAATTTGATTTAATTGTGACAAGCGGATTATCAACACATATAGGTAAATGTCCAATAATATAAAACTCTTTTCCTTCATATTATTGTGTTGTTTGATAAAAAATTGACGACGTTAAATACCTTCATCTGTAGTTATAATTTTTTGGTCCGTCGCATAATTCTTCGTATAATATGGGTCTCCAAAAGTAAGGACCACGCTTTCACAGAATACCGGCGTGGTTCAGCAGAGTAATGCTGTTATGTTAAGTATGGAAAGTGTGGTGTACCGGAGACCTCTCTTACTAGAAACGATTCATTCCATCTTAGTTCTTTGGCGCTACAACGCACCTGTGTTTCTATACCTTTATATCTTTGACCCTCTGCAATCACTTACCAATAGGTGGACATACCGTTTGTTATTTTATAAAAAATAGTCGTTTTGATCATCTCATTCTATATTGATTTTGTTAAATAAATATCATAATGGTGATATGCCAGCATTAGTATTGGTCCGTGCGGGTGTCTTTATTCTAAGTTAATATGATTTGTTGTTCAGGACTAGCTAATAAATTTAAAAATATAGCATTATCTCACAACGAATAGAGACGCCGACAAATGAATTTCGCCTCAGGTAAATTCAATTCAAGTAAGAACGAAACTCCAAGACAAAGTTTTATCGAAGAGTACTGTAGTTGATTGAAGCGTAATATTTTATTCGTATTTCTGAAACAAAACGTTACTGAATTTTCAAACTTACAAACAAATAAATTAAAATTTTTCACCATCATTCATTACAGCCTATAGTCCATGGGGGGGGCTTATGAGGGAGTACATGAACATGAACTTTCCATAGTCACAACGTTTGGCACGCCTAAGATGGCAACCACAGTTTTTTAATCATTTTGAGTTGTTATTAGGAAGATGCTGGAAGATCTTCTGTTTCATTTCCCTCTATCGCCTCCTACGACACCCAAATTGACATAACATGGGATCGTAGATTCTCATACGCCGCCACTACTTGGCTAAAAATTAAAATACTAACTATGAAATACTTTGTGTCAGTACGTTCTCAACACACTATTATATTCAATTCAATATACTCCACTGTATACATTTCTTCACTTTTCAAACACATTTAAAACTGGATTTCAAAAATATATTATAAATCGATTTTGTTTACCACCGGATATGGTTGACTATATCCATTAGGAAAAGAACAATATTATCTTTAAAAAAGCCAGTGAGTTAACAGTTAAGTTTTATACGACAAATGCGTTTTATTTTACAATAACAATTACAATGTTGTAATCTATGTTTCAACAGGAAAACTTAAAATCTTCCTTAAAACAATTTTTGGTGTCTTAAGATGCAACTTTTGGAATTGCCAGAAAAATCTTATGGCTTCCGCTAGATGCAGGTATAGCCATCTCGTTTGTTACATCAGACGTAGAATACCCTGCAGCGTCTTAAGTGCGAGATGTCTGACACTATATATATTATGTGATGTTGGTGCTGTTAGCCTATACGGCTCTTACAGCCTTTCAGGCCTCGAGCTATTATAAAAAAACCGGCCAAGTGCGAGTTGGTCTCGCGCATGAAGGGTTCCGTACGATCACACAGGTTACTAGTAGGAAAGCCCTTTAATTTTTAATTTATTTTATTATTTTTGTTATAGCGGCAACAGAAATACACATTCTGTGAAAATTTCAACTGTCTACCTATTACGGATCATGAGATACAGCCCGCTGACAGATAGACGGACGGACGGACGAACAGCGGAGGTTTAGTAATAGGGTCCCGTTGGTTACCCTCTGGGTACGGAACCCTAAAAGGAATAAGAACGTCGAATAAGTCACGTCTGATATCCATTGCTTGTTCCGTGTACAATATCTTCGCCTTTATAGACGTGATGACACTTCATCGCCACAGTTTAGCATTAAGAAATATCAAAAGATGTCAGCATCTTTCTTATTGCTATCGAGAATTCGTTTACAAAGATTAGACTGTAAGGCCAAAACAACAAATCCACACAATTTCATTGCAGCCACTGACACTACAGATTTTAAATTCATAAAGACATGTTAGTAACACGCCGGACTAAAAGCATCAAGTAAAAAAAGTAAAGTTACAGGCTATACATATACGTCCTACAGTTGGGCACAGACCTCTCATTTCTGATTGTGTTCTATAGCAAGATCTTCGCCGCGCTTCCCTAATGCGTGTTGGCGGACTTCAAAACATTTAATTTTTAGTTTATTTTTATTTTTATTAAATACACATTCTGTGAAAATTTCAACTGTATACCTATTACGGATCATGAGATACAGCCAGCTGACAGACAGACGGACGGACGGACGGTCGAACGGACGGACGGACAGCGGAGGCTTAGTAATAGAGTCCCGTTGGTTACCCTTTGGGTACGGAACCCTAAAAAGGGAAAGGCAATGATGATGAGGATGAGGATGATGATGGTTTATGATTTGGTATTGTTACCAATCATCATGTCCCTCTGTTGAGGTTTTTGAGCTATCTAACCGCTGTCTGAGTAGGGGTGTGTGGCCCCCGCCTTTGACTGCTCGTGCTGACAATCGTCAATTCGCCAAGCGTGACGATCAAGGCAAATCCTCTCTGCAAAGAGAGAGACCAAGTCCAACAGTGGACTTTTACGGGCCGATAGAGAAAGAAAGATCATGCAGTAAATGGTTAACGCACTAAGTTGACTCAACTTTTATTTGTATACTTGGTCATTTTATATACTTTCGTAAACGACGAAATAAATATTGGAGTGAGTAAGCGGGCTTTCCCCGTTCAATTGTAAGTATATAAGTTACAGTGAATTATGAGTCATGTCACTCCTGAAAGCCTTTATTTATCGCTAAGTGTTCACTTCTGAGGCATAAAACATTACCTTTTAGGATCAAACCAAAAGAATCTAGGTACTTTAAAATTATAATATCTACTTATTTTTATTTATGTGCCATTAGTTATATTTGATATTAATTAGATTAAGAATTAATAAACCAAACCACAGATATTTATAAAAGTAGAAAAAAAGGAGCTAAAATGTGCACAAAAATTAAAGAGAAAAACACTGAGGCATTGTTTTGTATATTAATATAATAATATAGAAACTGATAAACTTTTATTTAAAACTAAGTTGTCAATTAAATGACATCGTGTAACAAAACTTCACCTCAGTGTCAACTAGCGACATCTGGTGAGCGGAAGATTATTAGCCCTCATTGAATTTGACATTGATTGAAATTGTTATTTGTCAAAATTTGTTAATTTGTATTTTTTTTTCTTTCTATTATTTATGAGAGTAAATAAAAATAAATAATATTAGTATCGAACATTTAAGAAAAAAATAATTATGAGCACTGTTAGGACTTAAATAAAACTTCAAACTCGATAGATATAATATAATATTCAAACACAGTGTTTTTACAAAATTTTATGTTTAAAATATTAGGCTGTACGTTGTTTAATACTATATTAAAATATTAAATACAATTTAAAAAAATAGAAGGTCCACGCAACCGATACAGCGATAGGACATATTCTTTACTCAAGTGGCGATAGCGTCTGTCGTACGCTTTTTGTTTTCTTCTTTTTTAAATTTTTTCCTTAGCGTGCATATTTATTCGATTTTAAGCACTGTATTCAAAAATCACGCCAATAACCCATCTTCACGTCATCCTATAACTAGATTATATTCCATCCCATCCCATTTCTATATCCCTTACAATCTCAAAAATCAGAATTGACCAGTTCCGAGAAGTCAGTAAGTTATAAGTTATCCTATTAAAACGAAGACAAGGAAAAATAGTTCTATTGGCACCGATTGCGCGAATACATCAAGTTTTTACCTCCATCAGGGATATTTCGGCAGTCGACATAAACGCACATTTTTCAGAGAGCCGTAAATTGAACAGCCAAATGAGGTGCTAACCGAAATGAGTTTTGCCCGAAGCTAATATAGTTTCAAAATTGATTTTCGATTGCCGAATGCTTTGAGAGTAATTTGCTTCTATTAGTCCATACAAAAAGTTAGTTATAGATTAAAAATTATTTTGTTTATTTATTTTGTTTATTTTATAATTACGTTAAACATCATAATTTTATTGTTATTATTTTGTTAGTACGATCTAGATCAAGACTCGATCTAATCGTCTTACACTTACAGGAAACTAAGTTATAACTAGATGAAGTGACGACCTGATAAGACATGCAGGCAGTCGATGGATGCAGGTTGATCAGGAACGTGATTTGTGTATTTCCTTGGTGGAAACCTGTTTAGCAGCGGGCTATTATGATGATTATTATATATTTTACATTATATAAATTATAAAATACTTATATATAGTTTACTCTGAATCATTTCCAGCCTCGTAAAATAACAACATGAAAAAATATTTTACGTAAGTAGTTATATTTTATAACATTAGAAATAAAGACATTTTTTAATGCTACAAGGGCACACGTGTTATTATCCCTACAGTTTCAATTTTCTTTATCCATTGTGGAAAAGATTGGAAATATTTATCGATCAAATAATAATTCGAAATAATTTTTGATCATTCATTCACCTGCCAAGTGTGGTGATCATTGTGTTTCTTAATTATATAATTTATCCAAAACTTTACCGTATTCATATTACAAAAAGTAGTTACTAATTAGCCTCAGGTTTAAGAGTCTGTTTCAATTAAAAAATTCCTTGGAATTTAACAGTAAATGTTAAATTTCGCGAAAACGTAGACCCGCGGTTCAGGAATTCTTTACTGAAATAAAATAGTCTTAAAACATAGTTCAACCGAGATTATCAATAAACCACGTTAAGTAATAAGACGGGTGGGTACCGTAGTTGCTATTATATTAATCTATGGCTAAATATAAATATTTAAGTAAGGTAAATCTAATGATTTAACTTATTAATTCCCGACGTTTCGGGCGCTTTACAGCATCCATGGTAACGGGGGGGACTGAGGTGTTTGTCGTCCTGAAGTCATAGTTAACGAATGCTCCCTTTAATTTTTAAACGTCGGGAAATAAAAAGATAATAGTAAACGCGATAAAAGCCGTAAATTTAGTTTCATTAAAAGGTTCTATTTCGTGTTGAGGCAAAATTTCGACCTCCAATTGCTGTGGTATCCCAATGTATGGCGCTTTTGTGGCGTGTGTTTGTGGCAGACATGTTGAATGTTTGACAGCTCTGCGAGAAATTGTGATTTATATTTACGGTTTGTTGAATAAACGCTTGAAACATAGTGTTAGTGCCGTAGTAACTCAGGGGCTTAGCGCCCGCTGTATAACCCCAGTTCTACACCCGCCGGCATCAATGAAATTGTGTTATTAATTGCAATTTTAAGTGCATATTTGTGCCATTAGCTCCACGTGCGGTGAAGTTCCTAAAGTAACTCAATACGCGACTGGTAGTGGCTGCTAGTGATAAAAAGTAGTGGTTCTTTTCTCGCTCAAAGGCTAAGTATAGCTATTCAGCGAAGAAACGCAACCAATGTTCTTGGCATTATACAGCGAGGAGTAGTACGATAATTTAAGTTTTTTGTTTGAGTTTTTTCAGTAATTATTTTAAGTGCTGATGAAATAACCGTTCGGAGTTTGGACAAGGTTGCTTTACTTTGCCCCAATTCGGTTTGTCGTGGTGGGGAGTTTAGTAGGCTGGTCACCCATGGTAAAGTTAATAAGGTTCCACTGATTGGTGGCGGGTGGCGGGCTAACCTAAGTTTTAGGCTTAACGAGCCCACTCTGTATGCGTGTTGGTGGAATATAAAGGAAAATATCGCAGCGTTCTGAGTACGTGCAGCAGGTAACGGTATTTGAAAATACCAAACCCAAATACAGACTTTTAATGGAGATCAGTACCAGTGTGAGGGTAAAATATCTGCGACTGCAAGCCTGTATCACGTGCAGACGTGATCTCTGCTTCAGTCTCTCCATTTCTTCATCTTCAGTCTCTCCATTTCTTCATCGTCTGCTCAGCGTGATGACGAAATAATTACGTACAGTAGAGCGTCAGTTATCCGAACGTCGATCAACCGAACGATCGCTTAACCGAACTACTACCACGCTAAGATACGACTGCTGCAGCAGCGAGCTGCGAGTTGAGTGAGAGTGAGGAGTTTTTGTACCCTCTGTCCATCTGCTAAAGAATGGAAAAAGAGAGAAAACTTTATTACTCCTTGATAATGCACCAAGTCATCCATCATGTGACATCTTAAAAAGGATGAATTTATAAAAGTGATGTTTCTTCCACCTAACGAAACCCTAATGTTGCCCTCTCTGGCCATACACTGCTCTACTCGCCCAATTATTCGCGACGCTCCGCACTAGGTCGCTCGCGTTTGCAACACAATGGTTAATACAACTGTGGCAGCATGCGCGCTATATGCATATTTAGTATAGCCAATTATATCAATGTCATAAAAAAGAAATATACGTCGTCGTTCTCGCCAACGGAGATGTTGAATGATGACATATATTCATCGAAATAGAATAGAACGACGCTTCCGTAACGAGCGTTCGATTCGGACTGCGTTTGCGCGATTATATGGCCAGCCACTCGCGCTCATATTGAAAGTCCTTTGACTCGCGCCCAAAAAACCGTCAAAACAGGGAGCGATGGGCATGACGAGGAGCGTGATGTGCGGCATTACGAGTATTGTGTCCAGAATACGTCTCTGCCTCCTTTCCTCGCTACTCCCCATGCCACTCGACGAGTGTGTGGCCGGCGGGTAGTAAACGAAATTTGTATTACATATAAATATGTGTTATTGGTATATTGGTACATAAAATTATACAGTTCGATTATCCGAATAAATCGGTTTTCCGAACACCCTTGTCCCCCAATTAGTTCGGATAATCGACGCTCTACTGCAGTTGTATTTGGCGCCAATATATTACAAGAAAAGAAAATGATTTATTTATCAGAAATAGACGCGCACACATACATAATTAAAGAATGAGCAAAAATAAAAGAGAAATAATAACTTTTCAACATAGCAGTCTAAAGTAAATTCTCAATACAATGAACGGTCCTAATGTGGTAGGGCCACGCTGCAATTATATTATGGTTGCTGCACGAATGTGTCGGCTCGAGGGATCACACACTCAAAGGATCATCATCATTACAGCCCTTCACAAGTCCACTGCTGAACATAGGCCTCCCAGTGGGTCATAAGAAACTCAAAGGATACCAACGCAAAATTTTAAGCTGTTGTGTTTCATAAGGTGAGTGAAGAAAACCGGGGACTATTTTTACTGCTAAATAGGGATTCTATCTTAGTCCTCAGAGACAATAACGCATCTACATTTTTATTCTTAATCGAGGATAGATGTGAGCTCGTTTGTCACCTCCTATAAAATATGAAAAATTATACGGTTTTAATAAACAATATTAATCGAATATAAATACTATTCACTGTTAACCTTTCATGTATTACAATATTTTTACGAATTTTATTGCGTTTAATTTCATTTAATTTTAATTACCGACATTTCGGGTGGTGCAACTGATTACGAACTAAGGTGTTTGACGTTCCGATGTCAAAGTTAACCCAGAGTACCTTCAGCTTTTCTGATTGATTACTAATTTAATCCGATCTATACAGAATGACCGTTACAGTGTCTTGAAGTCTTGCAGTTGTAGCTTGGGCTTAATTTTAATTATATTAATTACATTCATAAAGATCCTTGCTAATAGCAATTCAGTAAAATACGCCGGAGTTATAAAATTTCTAACCATACGATGCATCCGACAGAACAATTCAGCCCATGACGAAATTCAGCACGGCACAGAGCGGAACTACGGGAAACAGATCGAAACGGAAATGATCACCGGTTCCGGCGTAAAATATATCCATGCAAGCCATCTCCTGTGACCTGTCGGTTATTATTCAGCTTCCGGTTCAACTGAAAGTCGTTTTTCAAACACTCTATCGTTCGATTTAACCTATCGCCACTTCTTTGTATTTATGAAAACTAAGTGACCTCGAATGACGCACGCACACATTTACACAATTTCTGGGTTTTAATCGTTAAAATACATTTTATAGATATATTTGTGATCAATTGCAGTCCGTTAGTCTGTGTGCGTTTAAATGGGTCCCTAAATGGTTTAGGTTTATTAACATTTGGCGCTGTTGTCGAGATCTATAAATCACCGGTGCGAAGCCGGGGCGGATTGCTAGTATAGAAATAAAACACGAAATATTGTTAAATAACAACACATACAAACAGACAATGAACAAATGCAGTAAAAAAAGTTCCTTCATTACCTTCATGAAATATTCAATCAACAAAATATATATATTTTGTTATAATCTTTAGAGAGCCGGGATATTTCAGGGCTAAGCGCTCGCTATAAATTTAAAGTAAGCAAGTAACCCAGGTTCTAACCTCACTAGCACCAATTAAATTGTTAATAACAATTTTAAGTGTATTCGGCGGTGAAGAAAAACGTCGTGAGGAAACCAACATCTGACAACTAAAATTAAAAAAATATTTCAAAGTCAGGTGAGATTCTCGAACTCCTTGGGGCAGCGCGGCGGATATTTCGTTGCCATCTTTGGTTGCCATATATGTATCTTAGAAATGAGATGAGGCCTGTATTGATCAATTCACATAATATATAGGCTGTAATTTTATTTTTACTTTACTTTAACATCTTTATTTAAATAATAAATATTGTATATCCTTCGAAGCAAAGTATTCAAAACTATTCACGTAATACATAAAAATTAGTGACTCATTGTGTTGCGGAGAAATAAGCTTCCTTTTCTTTACCGTGGGAAACCCGATGACTCACGCCGCAGAGGATAATGCACCCGCAACAAACCACGTCACGTAGATTTCTTAGTTAATAAAAAAAATATATAGCATAAGCTTTTGTCCGTAAGTTGAAGCTTTTCGAAAATTTATTGTAGGTATCTATGGAGTGCACTAACCACTTACCATTAAATGTAACATAAGCTTTCTTTGTCACTCTAAGACTAACATTTATATATATATATATATATAAGTAATTAATAATCAATTGCCATGCGTTGTTAGTCTCGCAAAAACTCAAAAATGGCTCAACCAATTTCGATGAATTTTTTTGTGTGTGTTTGAGTGGGTGGTTAAGATTCACAATTGTACCCAGTATAAGTAGCGGCACAAAAGGCTAGCGGTGACCGTTATTGCGCATAAGTCGCACTGATTGGCTCGTGCGTATCGTTCACACGCGCTGATTGGCTCTCCAGTCACATACGTGCAATTCAATTCGTGCGCGTCCCCTCCACGTTTCGTTGAGCGCTAGACTTACGTGCCGCGACTTGAAGGTGGCGCTGTTGTCGATATCCAGAAATCACCCCTGCGAAGCCGAGACGGATCGCTAGTCTATACAAATAAATAAAATTGAAGTGTCTGTTTGTAATGTTAAAATAACAGCTTTTACTAAAGGCATTTAAATTTTAACATTTTTGTCTGTCTGTCTGTCTGTTTGTTCCGGCTAATCTCCGAAACGGCTGGACCGATTTTGACGGGACTTTCACTGGCAGATAGCTGATGTTATAAGGAGTAACTTAGGATACTTTTATTTTAGAAAAAGAATCAGGGTTCCGTGCAAAAAAAACCCCTTGAAATCGTAGTAAATTCCACGCGGACGAAGTCGCGAGGGACAGCTAGTATATAATAAAATACACGTTGAGTTTGGAGTTTGAGTTTTGTTTTTAAAATGAAGAGTTCTTAATTCGTCTGTATATTTTGTTATGTATGTAACATGATATCTTTGCCAATTGTGAACAGATTTTAATGATTATTGTAGAGGTGTAGTCCTATATAAATTTGGATAAAGTATCCCACCCCTAAGTGGTAATTTAATACCATAATAGGGTACTCGTATCAAAATTTTATTTTAACAATTTTATAAAACATTGAGATTGTAATATTTCTTAGTCTACTGTAAAGGGTAAAAATTACTTTTATTAAAAAGAAAAGCTAACTTAAAAGAATTAAAAATTAAATAATTGCACATTCTGAGGTCGGGGCTTTATTTCTTCTATAGCGTGATCGCGGAGCAGGAAAAATTTCAAATTATTGCAATTCATACAAATGTGAACTTTAGTAACTTGAGAATAAACTCGGTTTTCGAATCACAAATACTGTTCAAAAGGTCCTAAAACTATCTTAGTTGCAATAGAAAGAAAACTTTTTACGATGGGAATTAAGTTTAAAAATGCAAAGCAATAAAAAAAATCCTGCTCCGCGATCGTGCTTTATACACTATTTCTTCGCACCGACTTCAGAATGTAAAATTATCTTATTCTTTTTAGTTCCTTGCTTTTTACTAAATGTAAGTTAACTGACTTCTTTTGTATCACAGTTCAAATTTAAAAACACTCAAAGAAGAAAGAACTGAATAAATTTACGTTGAATAATAACTATAATGACATGATTAATCAAGATTTTCTTACATTTAATTAAGATTTACGTGGTAGAGCCACGCTGCAGCTATATTATGGTTGTAGCACGAATGGGTCGGCTCGACCGGGGTAGGACCACGCCCTCACAGAATACCAGTGTAAAATAGCAGCTTAGTGTTGCTGTGTTTCGTATGGTGAGTGTAGAGAACCGGAGACCCTTTTTACTGAAAACGAGGCATTCCATCTTAGTCCTCAAGGTTGAAAACGCATCTGCATTTTGATTCTTAATCGAGGATAAATGTAAATATCTATGGGCCACAGCATCCACTTACCATCAGGTGGACTGTGCGCTCTTTTGTCACCCTTATTCTAAAAAAAAAACAATTTAAATGAACGTAAAGCTGAAAGTAAAGAGAGAATCACACAAAACGAACGAAACTAGAAAATTGCTGACCGCCCACCACGCACCTCACCTCTGAGCTTCGTGGCGCAGTGGCTTAGCCGCGGGTTTGAATACCGCACGGAACAAGTATTTGTATGTAAATTAAAGTAAAGTTACAGCCTATATACGTCCCACTGCTGAGCACAGGCCTCCTCTCATTTCTGAGAAGGTTTTAGGGCAAAGAAATGTCCGCCGCGCTGCCCTAATGCGTGTTGACGAACTTCACATGTCTTCGAAATATTTTTTCTTATTTCTCAGACGTGCAGGTTTCCTCACGATGTTTCCTTCACCGCCGAGAACGTGGTAAATAAGCAGTTAAAATTGCAATTAACAATTTCATTGGTGCCGGCGCGGATCGAACCCGGGTTACTCGCGTACTGCGAAATTTACAGCGAGCGCTTAGCCCCTAAGCTACTACGGCTAGTATTTGTATGGCCTACAAATAATTGTTTCTAGTCTGGATGTTTGTCCTTGTGAAATTTATGTATGTAAACTGCCTCCACGTCACAGGAATAATCCTAGTGTAGGGGTAAGGTTTTAAAAAAAAAGTTTTACAGTGTAAAATAGCAGCTTAATGCTTTTGTGTTTCGTATAGTGAGGTGGTAAGTGTAGAGAACCGACGAACTTTTTTTACTGGTAGCGACACATTCTATCTTAGTCCTCAAAAGTGATGCGGCTCGATTCACTGGCGCTGCGAAGAGATGTTGCATCCCTTTGCATTTTCTTTCGCATTTACCACGGGGAGTGCTCTGAGGAATTGTTCGGATTAATCCCAGCCGCCAAATTTCACGAACGCACATCGCGGCAGAACTCCCGATACCACACCATCTGGATGATTGGCGGTCCACCCCTGTGCGATTTAGAAGATGTTTTCTTCCCGCACAACTTCCTTGTGGAATCGATTACCACCAGCGATTTTCCGGACCGATACGACTTAGGGACCTTCAAGAAAAGAGCCTACTCCTTTTAAAAGGCCGGCAACGCATCTGCAATTCCCTGGTTCCCCTGGTGTTGCAGTTGTTCATGGGCGGCGGTAGTCACTACCATCAGGTGAGCCGCATGCTCGTTTGCCCCCTCTCCTATAAAAACATACACACATACGTAGTATAGATATATTTTTAATATTAGTTGCTGATCCTCACAATTATATATAGTATTATCGTGATATTAATGCAACAAGCCCAAAATAGTAATAAAAAAACATGTGTGCAATTCACACGCGGTAGAAGTGAAACTTTCAAATGAAACCAAATTTAAAATAAAAAATATTTCACGGCAAATGATTTATTTAATATGATCGTTTTCAACCACAAGTGCGGCATAAAATATAAGATAAAAAAATAATTTTATAGCTAGCATAAAATAAATGTTACAATACTTATTTTAGACTTAATTTTAGTGTAATAAATCAAAAGAATTTTTTTTTTCGAGTAAAATTCACTACATCACAACATTCTATAGGTAAAGTCACTTTATCTAACAAAAATTTATTAACTCTCATAGTGGTACACAAGATAGGCGCTAGATGTCATAAACACGAATAATTTTGTATTAATCGGTAATCTATGGATCATATACCAGAGAAATAAGACTATTTTACTTCCATTTTACTCTTAAAGTGAATACTTCTTTAGAATCGTTATGATTTGAAACTCGATGAAACGAAAAAGCTACACTAAAACGAGACAAACATATACTTCTATAGGATTTAGCCTGCGAGAGAATGAAATAGAATACAGTATACAGTGTTTATTTCAAATTTATATATGTTTCAATTTCATTACATTACATTTAATTACCAACCCCACAATGATCCCATACCTGACACTCTCGCATTCGTCTCATTCGTCTCATTCATCTCTTGAAGTTTAGTTTTCTGCAAGTTTCACATCTAGCGCGTGTAAACTGCACACATGTCTTATTATGTTATGTTGCATATTATAATCGGTACCACGTTTAACTGTAAAAATAAAAATAAAATACTTTCATTTGCATTTTTCGTTTATATCGCTCGTACAACCACATGAAAAGTTACAATTTAATAATTCTACTACGTTTTCACGTACGTATTCAACATTTTAGTTATAATTTTTATTCGACCAACCGCAAACATGGAGGCACATCGTTCCCTTCCATAAAACCGCCAAACGTCCAACGTGTCACCCGCAAACGCAAGCCGCAGTAGCACGTGACGTGGAGCAAATAACCGCAGCTATGTGAGCTGGGAATTTCGTTACCCATATGAAATTAGTTCATTATTTTATATAATCATTAATGTTATAATTTATACCTACCTCTTTACATTTTTATTTTTTTTATATAAAATAAAATATGTTCATTTATATCTATCTATTACACTCTATAAAAGTCCACTGCTGAACATAGCCCTCTCCCATAGACTGCTTAAAAGGTAAGATTTTGCCATAGTTGCCACGCTTAGCATAGAGTCGGCAACCGCAGTTTCTTTTATTATATTGACTTGTTATCCGGAAGATGCTCCTGCCAATCTCTTGTTTTAGCTTCCCGCTGTCGCCTTTTACGACACCTGCGGGATGATACGCGGTAAAGAATATTCTTACACCGCCACTACACGGTTTTATTTATTTAATTCATATAAAGTATTATAATGATAAAAAACTAAGAGCATACACTTAATATAAATAGCTAAAGCTATGTATATAAATTATATATATGTATATAGCTAAAGCTATATAAAGCTAAAAGCCCTACGAACCGCGGTCCGCGGGAGAAGGACTTTATTATAAGTTACTAAATATTTTCGTCGTTAATTAAATCACTTCTGTGTTCTTTAAGTGTTTTTTTTTAATTTAACTATGATACTAAAAAAGTACAGTTTATATAAATAAAAAATTATGTTTTAAAAATCGGGAAAAGACAAAGAACTAAAAATGGATAAATTACTTAATTTTACATTCTTAATATGCCGATGCCAACATGTAGTCTATAGGAGGATTAAAGCCTCAACATCAGAATGTGAAGTCCTTTAAATTTTTTTTGTACTTTGAAATCGGCTTTTACTTTTTTTAAAAAGATATTTCCAAGGATATTTCTTACTCCGCTCGCTCCGACACCTTTAGGGAAGGAATTTACAATCTAAATTAGGGATTACCCCTGGAATATAACCTATTTAATTCAAAAAATTGTGCATGTAATTGTGTACACACGTACGAAGTGAAACTTCTCTACGACACATCATTCTTCCTTTATTTTATATTTTACATAAGTAGGTTAAATAATATTATACTGCATGCAGCCCCGGCGGTGAAAAGTTACAAGAAAACGTTACGTTTTTTTTTAAATACCGTACTAAATTTCTCCACTACGTCAATAAAAAAGTTTCGCTTCAAAAATAATCATCAAAATGGGTTCACAATTGACGAAGATATCGCGTAAAATACGAGTACATACAAAAAACATACAGTCGAATAAAAAAAAAACCCTACTTTTTAAGTCACGAACTCAGCGCGTATTATATTACTAGCTGATACCCGCCCGCTTCGTTGAGTGCACGATAATTCAACATCCATTGTTAAAAATTACAATTATCTATGTTAGTAGTAGCATTAAATAGTAACGTTTGTTACCATAGCAACGGTTACCATAACAATAGTTACCATTTTACGAGTTTTTTTTTGATTTGACTGTCCTAAAATCCGTTCTTAGTGAGCGTAACTATACTAAATTTAAAGTCAATCGGGTGGATAGTTTTAGAGATATCGTGATGAGTCAGTCAGTCAGTCAGTGGCATTTCGCTTATATACATAATTTAGATAATGCTAGACAAAGAAGCTAATATTACAACTGATGACAAGTCCCTCCTGCAGCCTTTAAATACCTACAACCAATTTAAAAAGGCTTCTACTTGCGGACGTAAGCTTAGGCTCTATAATATTTTACTAACCACGAAGCCTATGTGACGTCGATTTGTTGCGGGTGCATTATCCTCTGCGGCATGAGTCATCGGATTTTCCGGGATAAATAAAAGGAAGCTTATTTCTCCGTTATTCAATGAGTCACTTATATTTATGTATGTCACGTGTTTTGAATAATTACTTCCGAGGATTATTATACTAAGGATGTTAAAGTAAAGTTACAACCTATATGATGTATATAGGTTGTAACTTTACAATGTCGTCTAAATAATTCCATTAAAAACCCTCTTTTGAAACACTTAGGGATGGAATTTTTCCTCCAAATTAGGGATCACCCCTGGGATCGCACCTATTTAATAAAAAAGAATCATCAAAATCGGTTCACAATTGACGAAAATATCGTAGCATGTATATACAGAAAAAAAAACATTGTTATTTTTATAGAATAAGGGTGAGGTGACCTGAGGACTAAGATGGAATGCCTCGTTTCCAGTAAAAAGGTCTCCGGTTCTCAACACTCACCATACGAAACACAACAGCATTGAGTTGCTATTTTACGCTGGTATTCTGTGAGAGCGTGGTCCTTCGCGTGGTATTCTGTGAGAGCGACCCATTCGTGCTACAACTTATTCGATTAATAAGTTGTAGCACGAATATTATATTATATTATAATATAATTTTATATAATATTATTATATTATATTATATTGTTATATATTATATTATATGTCATTCTGTAATATCGAAATAATTTAAAACAAACTTTAAATTATTCGATATTACAGAATGACACTTCAAGTTTATTTATATGTATATACATAATAATATTAATTAATTGAAATATTAATATTAATTAATTAAAAAATTAATAATGGAAAATAATGAATATTTAAAGGTAGAATCAAAATCCCTATTAGAAATTTCACAAACCGCAACGACTTCAATTTGTTTAACAATTACCAAAAGCAAACTTTGCTTTCAACGAAATTTATAAATATTTATGAAACAATTGGATTACGTGTAATTAATTCGAAGTTTTGAGGTGCGTTCTCTCATCTCTGCGGTTTTGAATATTTGCTCCAAGAGATTTATTAAATTCTAATTCATCTTAATTACGCTGTTTCGATGTTGTTTATATTTTGTTTTGTTGCGATAAAAAAAAATTAATAGAGTGAGGTCACAGGGTAAGTTATGGACGCCTCTCAAGAGCGGTAATCATAGATTTTTTAATCTATCGACTCGCCCTGACTTAGCCTCGGTATGATCTATTTAATGTTTATATTTAAGATAATCATCAAAGACCACTTATTTTTATTATTTTATTATTATTATTAAGTAACCTTATAATATCTATACAAGGTATTATATAACTTATGTTAGCCACACGCTTATAATATCGCGCCAACATGGATGTAATCAACATCGATTCAGAAAAATGATTCCTGTGATTAAAGAACACTACTGAATATTTACGAGTAGATCTTTGTAGGACGGTGCAAATTGCCCCTTCACTGGTCTGGTGTATAATAATGGATGCACACAGTATTTTTCGATGAGTATATAGACGCATTTAAGTAACGCTCTTTTGGGGCAGCGCGGCGGACATCTTTCTACTCAAAAACTTTATTATTATTAGAAAAGAGAGTAAGCCTGTTACCAGACGTGAAACGCATACAAACTGTTAACTTATATTACTTAATCATGACGTAAGTATAAGTGACCAAAGCACAAGTAATATTAAAATTGAAGACAAGCGAAATTGAGAAACATTTTATTCACGTCCGCTCTCAGCTAAAATTGCCGTTTGATATTCAAAACGGATACATTTTCATTAGCGTTTCTGTAAAATAACACAACTTGGCTATTAATTAAGCATTGGACGATACAAAGGCGTCTCTAATTCAGAACTTTTGTGAATTTGGAGCATTGATTAATCATGGAAAACGAATAATTGTTTGTAACAGGGAATTAAAACTTTTACTTTGTACACGTCTCTCAGTCCCTTGTTGGACACGGGCATCTTCCATTGCAGGGTGGGTTTGCTGTCATCGCCACGCTTGGTAGGCAGTTTGACGATCGCAGTGCCAGACCACTCTTGAAACGCTGCTCATTCCATGTTTGAGAGTTTTAAATCTGACCAAACAAGTCTAATAATATCCTACAGATGAATTTCGGTCACGGCAGCAGTCTCAACGGAGACTAGTCATCGACGCAGGACAGTATTATAGTGCACAGGTTTATGCGGTGCACTTTCTGTTCCTTCACTTTCATAGTTTGATGGGACGGCAATCGAACAGGACCGTTGACAGAAAAAGTCAATGACTATCATCAACAGTATCAGTAGTCGCGCTTACGGCCATTAGCCCGGTCAGAGTGCACGAGTGTGTGCGCATGCATAGGTGCACTTCCTATTCACTTACTTTTTATTTAAAGTTGTAAATATTTACTTTGCCAATATCCGCTTAATAAAATAAAATGATGTGCCTTACCTAGTTTGAAGAGCATCTCCCGCCCTCCCTCAATTGCGTGCACTATCCCCGTCACCACTAATCCCAGAACCACTACTCCCACCACCACTACACTAGGAAAGACACACCACCGATGACAATACGACACGTGTTTCGCCTCTACACGAGGCATCTTCAGATGTTGTAGTCTCTACGGTGGCTGACCGTTAGTTAGAAACATTTGTTTGTTCATTCAGCAGTGCAACATTACTATTTTTATTTTTTAATATCTCCAACTGTTCCAGCACACACAGTCGCAGCCCTTTATTACAAGTATGTAAGACTTTAAAGGAGTGGTAGTTTTATTTTATTTTATTCGGAATACCAACAGCTTTGTTACATTTCACTAATCATAAAATTTGAAATCTGCATAGCTATTAAAAGATATTCGCACAAAGACATTACTCTGAGAAACTCCGATGGGATGGCAATGACACCATTTTTCTTGGAATAACTTTAGACGCGAAGCTTCATTGGAGCCCCATATATCAAAATTAGCAAACAGACTTAGTTCTGCAGCATATGCTGTAAAAAGATTAGAAATCTTACCAGTGTTGAAACAGCTAGACTTGTTTAGTTTAGCTATTTCCATAGCATAATGTCGTATGGTATTTTGCTATGGGGACACGCGACTGACACTGAAATTATATTTATTTTACAGAAGAGGGCCATAAGAGCAATCTATGATTTAAAACCTAAAGTCGCTCCGAAAAAAATTTAAGGAAATTAATATAACTAACTTTGGCCTCTCAATACATTTATGAAAATGTAATGTACGTACACAAAAATAAAAGTAGTTATACAAAAATAAGTGTAATTCATTCTGTAAATACTAGGAACAGACGCTAGTAGTACCAGTTACTCGACTCCACCGAGTCAGTAATTCATTCTTAGGGCGATGTATACGCTTTTACAACAAAATCCCAGAAAATATACAAAATTTGACCTCCTCAAAGTTCAAAAACTTTATTAAACAAAGTTTGTATAAAAAGGGTTATTATAATATTAAGGAATTTATGGATGATAATAACCCATGGGAATGAGATGATCGCTACCGAGCTATTTCAATATTTTTTTCTAATTTGTTTTGTGTGGTTAATTGTATGACATACATCATGATTGTAAGCTGTTATTTAAAAAAAAAGTCCCGCTGGGTTTCTTGCTGGTTCTTTCCAGGACAGAGGTCTTTTTTCGAACCAGTGGTAATTAGACAAAAGAGTGACTTTCAATAAGTATTATTTATAATCTGTATTGAATAAAAAAAAATTGTTTCTGTTTCTGTTTCAATGAGCAGTGAGCCGTAAACAAGTGTACTCTTAAGTCGCCTCTTACGACACCCACGCCTAAAAATGAAGTGATGGACTGGACAATCTTATGTCACCATTACACGAAATAGTGTAATGGTGTGGAAGTGTATTCAGGTTTTTTTAGCAGAGGGGGCAAACGTGCATGCGGCTCACCTGATGGTAAGTGACTACCGCCGCCCATAAACAACTGCAACACCGGAGGAAATGCAGATGCGTTGCCGGCCCTTTAAAAATAGAGTAAGTAGGCTCTTTTCTTGAAAGTCCCTAAGTCGCATCGGTCCGGAAAAATCTCTGGTGGTAGTCGATTCCACAAGGAAGTTGTGCGAGGAAGAAAACTAAAAAGTGGAGGATAAAATAAAATACTAGTTATTTTCATTTGTATAAATCATTACAGGTTGCGCGTCGCGTAAGGTCCCTCAGCAAGCTAAGTGTGGAGAGCTCGGAGTTTCTCTGCGTGATAGATTTCGTAATAAAAATTTCGGCAGTACAAGCAGGGTAGAAGAGAATAGAAAGGAATGTAATACTTTTTATTAAATTATAGATTATTACAGAATACTTATTGAAAGTTATTTTTTTTTTTATAGGAGAGGGGGCAAACGAGCCTGCGGTTCACCTGATGTTATGACTACCGCCGCTCCATGAACAACTGGCAACACCAGGGAATTGCAGATGTTGCCGGCCTTTTAAAAGGAGTAGGCTCTTTGGAAGGTCCCTAAGTCGTATCGGTCCGGAAAATCGCTGGTGGTAATCGGTTCCAAAAGTTCCATCCTGTATTCCACGAGGAAGAAAACATCTTCTAAATCGCGCAGTGGTGGACCGCCAATCATCCAGATGGTATGGATGGTATCGCGAGTTTTGTCGCGATGCGATGGTGAAATTGAGCGGCTGGAATTAGTCCGAACATTCCTCAGAGCACCCCGTAGTACATGCGATAAAATACGCAAAGAGATGCAACATCTCTACGCAGCAGTGAGTCGTTCGATCGAAAGAACTCGGTCGTCGACGATCTCGATCCGCTCTGCGCTGAATGCGGTCATGGAAGGAGCTGGCACTGGGGAGCCCCTGCCCAGAGATGGGAACAGTATTCCATGTGAGGCCGAACCTGCGCTTGTAAAGCTTGCAGGCGGTGTGCCGGCATGAAATACTGCCCCTGCCTCTACTGAGCATGCGTTTTTTAGAGGCTAATTTTGCTTTCTCCAAGTGACCACGAAACTGCACATCACCGATATGTCAACGCCGAGGATTCCGATACTGGCTGAGGCAACAAGGAGTGCCCTTGAAACTGAGGTGATACGACAAAGGGGTTCCTTTAGTAAACGCGCAAACTTGTGTCTTCTGGGATTGAACTGGACTAGATTTAGTCGTTTCAATCCGAGACTTTGTCCAACAAAGTCTCGACTTCAGACACAAGTTTGTTCCGGTACTGAGCGACGTTTTCCGAGAAATATTGGTACATGGCGGGTATAGAGATCACCAGTGTTGTCATCCGCATAGCAAATGAATGTTACCGGTTTGGCAACATATCATTGATATGCAGAAGAAACAGCGTTGGTGATAGCACGCAGCCTTGTGGAACACCAGCGTTAATTAGTCTTGTAATCGGAGCACGCACTGCTCATACGACCTTGATGTCTGATCAGCCAGAAAACTGGTGATCCAATTGCACAATTCTCGGAAGCCCATAGAAGGAAGTTGAAAGAAGGCTTTGTGCCAGACCCGGATCGAAGGCCTCGCTATGTCCAAACCAACGGCCAATGCCTCCCTTGACCTCGATCGCCTGCGCCCATCTATGTGTTAGGTAAACAGAAGATCACCAGCTGAGCGACCTCGACGGAAACCGTACTGGCAGTCACTAATCAGCTGGTGCTCCTGCTGTACCGCATGAGCTGGCAGTTAATAATTGACTCCATTATTTTCGAAAACAAGGAGGTGATGGCGATAGGCCTGTAATTGGACGGATCAGAGCGGTTACCTTTTTTAGGGATCGGGTGCACGAAAGCTGTCTTCCATAAATATTTTTTATTACCACTGGCTAGGAAAATATTTCTATACTGCAAGATACCCAACGTAATTATTTTTTAAACATAAAACTGTATGATAAATATAATATTATACAATTTTGTATATGAACTGTAATAGAAACACAGCATAGTTGTATATGATATTTTAACATATTACGTATTCCTCAATGTTGTTATTTAACTCTTTTTATACACTTTTTGTTTAATGAAATTATTGTGTGAACTTGTGACTTGAACACCTTGAACATTGAAAATTTTCTAGGATTTTGTTGTAAAAGCGTATACATTTCACCATAAATGTGTTTTTTCCTACTGTTCATTAATATAGATTAACAACGTAAGGAATAGACCAAGAACAGAGCAATGAGGAATATCCATTGACACTATCTACCTGGAGGAACTCTTACCATTGATAACGACTTTTTGAGTACTGTTAATTAAATATGAAACAGTAAGTCAAAGCGCTTTTTATAAAACTGTTTTTTTAAGTACCCATTTTTTTCGTGGAGGCAGTTAACATACGTAAATTGCAAAAAGAACAAATATCCAGACTCGGAAAAATTTATTTATAGGCTTTACAAATACTTGTTCCGCAACTTAATGCAAGTCACTACGCCATGGAGCCGTCACCATCACAGTATTGTACACCATATTGACATAATTTCCTGATCACACTTGACCTTCTTCTTCATCAGCTTGTAAAAGTTCACTCGTGGAGATGGGTCCCTTTCGTTGTGGGGAGGATCGCAGCACTAGACGTCTAGCACCCTATGACGCTGTGCTCCAACACCAATCTGGTTATTTTACTTGTCTGTTGTACTCTGTCGTTACTCTGTCTGGCGTTAACGAGTTAGTCATACCGCCATCTATTGGAAACAATGAGATGTTTCTGGCATTTGCCATAGTTACAACATCCACGGGAGGAAATGGTGTGTTAGATATTTTGCTACCACCGCTCGGAAACTCGCATTTGACCGCTTTTTTATAGACTAAGAGTAACAAACACGCACATAGTCCACCTGATAGTAAGTGGTTGTTGTAGCCCATAGACATCAACATTTATCCTAAATTAAGAATAAAAATGCAGATGCGTTGTCACCGCTGAGGACTAAGATGGTGCCTCGGTTTCAGTAAAAAGTGTCTCCGGTTCTCTGCACTCGCCATACGAAACACAGCAGTATTAAGCTGCTATTTTACGCTTTTATTCCGTGAGAGTGCTCCTACCCCGCTCGAGCCGACCCATTTGTGCTACATAGGCTCTACCAAGTATAAAAAGACTGGACATAAAAAAATAATTTTAATATTCTATACTGATGACCATTGCTTAATATAAAAATACACTAAAATTTATTTAGCACAATTACCTCAAATTTATTTTTTCTCAAAGGATATCTAACTGGAAATATCTATAAACAAATCGTTCTCAGTCTTTAGACGCCACCATGATCCCCGAGCGTCCATTTTTCAACACGCTACTCCGTATCGTGGCGACGCCGTATTATTTTACAAACAGCTCAAGTAGAATTGGCTGACACTTATTACCATTCACTGACCAACATGTCCTGTTCATCCATATTCACTATACAAAGGTTATTGTTTTTTGGTTAAAAGCCATTTAGCGTAGTAGGCATCTTGTATCAAATTAAAACTTATCGAAACTTAGTTTTTAATTTAAAAAAATTAATCAATATTTATCACTTTTTAATTTACGTAAGTACTTCACTGCGTCAGGGGTCTTTCAAAATTTATAATTTACCATCCTCGTGAGAATAACGTCGTATTTAGAGAACATTTAAACAACGTTAACATTATAGGATTCATTTATTCTGATAAACACAAAAACTAAATAACCAATTTTACCTGACTTGGGATTCGAGCCTGGAACTACATGATCTACAATCACGCTTACGACCAATAGACCAACAAAGCAGTTATAGTTAAGTCGAGATCGAGAGTATCTTCCGTCTACAAAAGTGAATTTTACAAGCACAGTTTTATATTATACGAAAAAGAAAATTCGCAAAACTATAATACGTCTGTATTTTAAGTTAAATGAAGGCGTAAAATTTGTTACCTCGCTCATAAGTTGTATTTGGTGCCTCATTTGATCTCTAACACAACTAAATACGTGCACTAAAGTCTAATTTTCACTGCAATTAGAAGTTAACCACAGTTTTCGATTTCGTGTCTCGCCGCACCTGTTCTCTCTACGGTTACGATATTAGCTTACCTAACCATAACCATACCTAAAATACTCAAGTTATGTAAATTCTGTAAAGTATACACACTAATCGTGACTAGATAGACGTACTCTCGTTAAGGACTTGTGCTACAATTAGCCGCTCCACCGCAGTTTTCAATTTCACGTCGCACCGCACTATTGGTACTTTAAGGGGCATATGATCTACACTACAAACAATTTGAATTACCTGCTGTAGGTTGAAACTAAACTTAAACATTTCAACAGAGATCCATTACCGTGTATAGTCTGCTCGCTAAGATAGTGTGTTTATTAAACAAATGTTTAAGCAACACAGTTAAACATTGTCGCCGATGTCATGGAAGAATTTGAGGAGAGAGCCCTGCTTACTCCTGTAAATTCAAGATTCTACAAGTGGTACGTAGACGACACTTTCACAATTCTACCTTTAGATAAAGTAACTGCATATTTAGACCATCTTAACTCCATAAATTCTAAAATTCAGTTCACAATGGAGTTAGAGGCAAACAATTCTTTGACTTTTCTAGATGTGTTAGTAATTTGGAATCCTGATAACACCTTGAGCCACGCTGTGTATAGAAAAAAGACCCATGCAGATAGATATTTAAACGGCAATTCTCACCACCATCCTTCACAGTTAGCCACCTGGCCTACCTGGCCGCGGAGCTCCAGCACGTCAAGCAAGTTTTGCACGGCAACAAGCTTCAGGTCCCACGCCTATATCACAGTAAATGAGTGAAGCCGGCCACAGTCGAGCGAGTGCCTGCTGTGTTGCCATATGTCAGAGGTGTCACTGACAAGATTGGCTACATCATGAAGCGTGCTTTCATTAAAAGTACTTCAAGCTGCCGTAGAATATTACTCAGTTTTTACCATCAGTCAAGTGTAATGTCTCTCTGAAAGATGCAGGAGTGTACAAGCTTGATTTTGAATGTGGTCTCTCTTATATAGGACAAACTAAAAGATCAATAAAAACCCGTGTAAAAGAACACATAGCTGATGTGAAGAATCGACGCTCCGGGAAGCCTGCAGTCTGCGAACACGTACATGATCGCCCCCGTCACTACATCAGATTTGATAGACCACAAATCCTCGCTAAAAAACACCGATTCCTTCCAAGGATGATTCGCGAGGTTATTGAAATCAAAAAACATCCTAATTTTAATAGAGAAGATGGCTAGGTGCTACCATCTGCTTGGGATCGTATAATTAATAAAATTAAATCCCAACCCAAGCAAACAACTGCAAGATTTCAAGATACTATAAATTCATACTGCGTAGATAGGAACAATTAGTTTTAATCTGGACAAATAGTTTTAATCTGGAGGTAGCCGTGGTTAACTATAACATTGGGACGTCAAACACCCATTGTGAAGTCCCCCTCGTGACCATGGATGCTGTAAAGTGCTCGAAACGTTGGAAATATAAAATAAGTTAATATACGCGATAAAATCCGTAAAAACTAGTTTTATTTAAACAAATGTTTTTCTATTCTAATAAAATACGAATATAAATAATAAACACAAGTTAGGTAGCAAAGAACCTTTTACTACGGTGCTTAGTTTTAAAATGTAAAATTCTCCTGCCGGTGTACGGCGCATGCGGCGACCATTGATGTCGCACCGGCGCCTTTGACAAGATGGGGCACGTGCCAAGGCGCCGCGACACAAAGGCGACCGTATCTAAGCGAACAGACTATAGTGACGGTGCAACAACGAAACAGTGGCCACTATGGCAAAATATCCCCTGTGAATCTATGGGGGAGGCCTATGTTCGGCTGTAGACTAATATAGGCTGTGATGGATGGATGGATGGGTTAGAAAATCCATTACCTTATTCCATTCCGTGAGTGTCGCCATAAAAGGCTACCATGAGATATGCCAGAAGGATCCTATAGCTTCCAATAGGTGCCGGTAATAACCATATCTTTTATCGTTACTGTTGCAACAACAAATATTAATATAAGTTTTATGTCAGTCAAAAATCAAAGAACCGCTCCCAATAGCATAATTCCATAAGACAACACGTTTAAAAACTAAAAACTGTTATAATGATAAAACTTCTAATATTTCTTACAACTTTTACTGCAGACCTAAGGTCTTGCTAAATAAGAAATATTAGGGCTCCATTTGTGCTTCACACGCAACCACATCGGTGTTCAAATGTTTACAGTTTCAGCCTATCAAAATTGAACACAGGCCTCCCTCATAGATATAGTCCATAAGGTGAATAGTTGTTACGCTTGGCAGGTGGGCAACCGCAGTTATTTATTATTAATTGTTATAAGGAAAACGTTGCTGACAACCTCATGGTTTGTTTCCCTCTGTCGCCTTTTACGACACCCCCGTAACGATATGACATAGTTGATGTCAGTTGATATTCTTACACCGGCTCTACACGGCGCTTGAATAGATCAAATGTCTAATTAATAATACATAATATTTTGTTTTGATGCCGTTTTAAAGCAAAATGTTGGCCTTAAACCTCTTTTAACTATTATTTATTCTGTGGTTAAACCAACAATATATTTTGATAAAGCATTATTCATATTTTTTATTATTTTATAGGAGAGGGGGCAAACAAGCTTGCGGCTCACCTGATGGTAAGTGACTACCGCCGCCCATGAACAACTGCAACACCAGGGGAACCAGGGGAGTTGCAGATGCGTTGCCGGCCTTTTAAAAAGGAGTAGGCTCTTTTCTTGAAGGTTCCTAAATCATATCGGTCCGGAAAAATCGCTGGTGGTAATCGATTCCACAAGGAAGTTAAGCGAGGAAGAAAACATCTTCTAAATCGCACAGTGGTGGACCGCTAATCATCCAGATGGTGTGGATGGTATCGGGAGTTCTGCAGCGATGTGCGTTCGTGAAATTTGGCGGCTGAGATTAATCCGAACAGTTCCTCAGAGCACTCCTGTGGTAAATGCGAAAGAAAATGCAAAGGGATGCAACATCTCTTCGCAGCGCCAGTGAATCGAGCCGATCGGAAAGGACTCGGTGGTCGACGATTCGAGCCACTCTGCGCTGGATGCGGTCAAGTGGAAGGAGCTGGCACTGGGGAGCCCCAGCCCAGAGACGGGAACAGTATTCCATGTGAGGCCGAACCTGCTAAATAATCTTGTAAATAATCATCATAATTTAATGATTGACATTTGAGTTTGAAAATTAATGAGGCTGTATTATCAGCAAATAATATTTCATCGTGATTGTTCCCTACAAGGAATGTCATTAATACAGATTTACGAAGAAGGAATGGAGACCAAGAACTGAGCAATGAGGAATACCCATTAATACTATCTACCTGGAGGAACTCTTACCATTGATAACGACTTTACTACTGTTAATTAAATATGAAACAGTAAGTCAAAGCCATTTTTTTTATTAATTTATTTTTATAAAACGTTCGGGGAAGCAGTTAACATACTTAAATTGCAATAGGACAAATATCCAGACCCGAACAATTTATTTATAGGCTATACAAACACTTGTTCCGCGACTTAATGCTAAGCCGCTACGCCATGGAGCCATCACCATCACAGTGCTGTACACCATAATGACAAAATTTCTTGATAACACTTGACCTTCTTCTTCATCAGCTTGTGAAACTTCATACCTGAAGATCGGTCTCTTTCGTTGTGGGGAGGATCGCAGCACTAGACGTCTAGCACCCTATGACGCTGTCATTCATCGCCAATCTGGTTATTTTACGTCTGGCGTTAACGAGTTGGTCATACCGCCATTTAACGGAAGCAATAACATGTTTGTGGCATTTGCCATAGTTGCCGCTTACAACAGCCACGGGCCGAAATGTTGTGGTAGATATTTTGCTACCACTACACAGAACCTCGTATTTCACCGCTTTTTTATAGACTAAGAGTGACAAACAAGTATATAGTCCACCTGATGGTAAGTGGTTGTTGTGGCCCATAGACGTCAACATTTATCCTCAATTAAAAATAAAAATGCATATATACCAAACTACCATAATATAGCTGTAGTGTGGCTCTACCAAATATAAAAAGACTTTGGAAAAAAAAATTTCAGTTTTCATATTCTATATCAATGAGCTCAACCATTGCTTAATATAAAAATACACTAAAATTTATTTAGCACAAATACTTCAAATTTATTTTTTCTCAAAGTTTTTCGAACTGGAAGTAACTACAAACAAATTGTTCCCTAAGTCGTTAGACGCCACCATGATCGCCGAGCGTCCATTTTTCAACAAGCTATACTCCGTATCGTGGCGACGCCGTATATTTTTCGAACAGCTCAAGTAGAATTCTGCCTGCATGGACTGATAGTTCTTCACTTCACTAACATTTCCTGTTCATCCATATACTACTTCACTATTCAAAGGTTAGTGTTTTTTAGTTATGAACCCATTAGCGTAAGAGACATCTTGTATCAAATTAAGACTTGTAATAACAAAACTTCTATAAAACATTTTTTAAATGAAAATTAAATCTAAGCAATATTTAACAGTTTATAATTTAGGTAAGTTACTACAATCTTCTTTGTTTCTTCACCTCGTCAGGAGTCTTTCAAAATTTATATTTTACCATCTCCGTGAGAATAACGTCATATTTAGAGAACATTTTAACAACGTTAACATTCTTGGATATATTTTGGAGATTTTGCGCAGGAATTATATTTTATCTACTCCCTCAACTTTCAACCAGCGGACAACTAACCGCTCGGCGAGACCTAAACCATTTATTGTCGACTTCCCACCCATTCAAATCTAACGATTTTCGTCCATAATACGCACAGCAAATAAGAAGAATAATTTGCCGGAGTCAGTTTTTCTTTCCGATTAATGTCCTCCAGACCAAATTTTCACCATGGTGGCCAGTCTCAACAGAGTCTAGCCATTTGGGCGGGACAGAATTATAGTGCACGAGTGTTTAAGCAAACACAGGTGTACACTTCCCCTAACTTTGTTAATCCGATGGAACGGCAATTCGACACGACCAGAACTCGGGGCTGAAACATCACCAACTTTTTGACTCCGGGCTGCTACTGAAAACTTATTCACAGAAATACCCAATAACTGATTTTGACTCAACCCGGAATTCAAGATCGGGTCCACATTATACAGTCGCGCAAACGACCACTATACAAACGAGGCCAGAGTGAATTTCACAAGCACTCGTTTATATTATGCGAAAAAGAAAATTTGCGATACTATAATATGTATTCATTTGAAGTTAAATGAAGACGTAAGATTAATTACCTCTCTCATAAGCGGTATTTGTTGCCTCATTTGCTTTGTTACACAACTAAATACGTGCATTAAAGTCCAATTTTCGGTGCAATTAGCCGTTAACCACAGTTTTCGATTTCGTGTCTAGCCGCATCTGTACTCTCCTACAGTTAGGATATTAGCTTAACATTCAATTAAATACTGTAATTAAAATAGTTGTAGTTTTGAATTTAGTAAATTTCGAATGGAAATTATTTAAATTAAGTAGTCAATCGTTTAAAAAATAGAACGTTTAAATTTAGATTTTTCGAAGTTTTTTTGACCGTATAGTGGCGGTGTAAAAATATCCAATAATCCATATCGTCCCGAGAATGTCGTAAGAGTAAAGGGCAAAAAAACATGAGATGGACAGTAGCATTTTCCTGTTAATAGCTAGAAAATAATAAAAAAAACCTGCGTTTGCCTACTCGCCTGCCAAACGCGGCAACAATCGCAAATATCCTTCCCCTATTTTGTTTTATATAAGAGATGCAGGAGTGTACAAGCTTGATTGTGAATATGGTCTCTCTTCATATGACAAACTAAAAGATCAATTAAGCGTAAAATAACATAATATAGCTGATGTAAAGAATCGATGCTCCGGGAAATCTGCAGTCTGTGAACACGTACATGATCGCCCCCGTCACTACATCAGATTTGAAAGACTACAAGTCATCGCTAAAGAACACCGATTCCTTCCAGCGATGATTCGCAAGGCTATTGAAATTTAAAAAAAAACATCCTAATTTAAATCGAGAAGATGGATGGGTGCTACCATCTGCTTGGGATCTTATCTATACTAATAAATAAAATTGAAGTGTCTGTTTGTAATGTCAAAATAACAGCTTTTTACTAAATGCATATCAACGTATATACAACTTTCACTGGCAAATAGCTAGTCTCTATATATGAAAATCAAGTGCTGTCCGTTAGTCTCGCAAAAACTCGAATATGACTCAACCGATTTTAATAATTTTTTTGTGTGTATTTGAGTGGGTCCCTGAATGGATTAAAAACTTAATTGGACCCGGTAGGTGGCGTTGTTGTCGAGATCCAGAAATCACCCGTGCAAAGCCGGGGCGGATCGCTGGTAATTAATAAAATTAAATCCCTACCCATGCATACAACAGCAAGACTTCAAGATACTATTAGCTCATTCTGCGTAGATAGGACTAAAAGTTCATAATTTTAAACTGAAGGTAGCCGTAGTTAACTATGACATTGGGACGTCGAACACCTCAGTCCTCTCGTTGCCACTGTGTGTAAAGTGGGTACTCGAAACGTCGGGAATTTATAACTTAAAACGAAAATTTTAAAAACTCCCGAAACAAAAAGAGCTGATGATCTTCAAACGATTGAAAAGATTTTCTTGAATCATAGCTAAGAACACTCTCGATGAAGTCATATATCAAACAAAAAAAACTAAATCTAAATCGGTTTATCCCTTTGGGAGCCATGATGCCACAGACAGACTGTGCATCTGATACACAGATACACACGTTAAACATAAAACACAGATACACAGGTTAAACATAAAACACAAATACACAGATAGACATGTTAAACATAAAACACAGATACACAGACACACACGTTAAACATAAAACACAGATACACAGATAAAAACGTTAAACATAAAATGCCATGCTGCAGCTATTTTACGTGGTAGAGCCATGCTGCAGCTCTATTAATAGTATAGTTGTAGCTCGAATGGGTCAGCTCGACCGGGGAAGAACCACGCTCTAACAGAATACCAGCATAAAATAGCAGCTTAATGCTGCTATGTTTCGTATGGTGAGTGTAGAGAACCGGAGACCCTTTTTACTGGAAAAGAGGCATTCTATCTTAGTCCTCACGGCTGACAACGCATCTGCATTTAAATTCGCAAACGAAGATAGATGTACATAGATGTCTATGGGCCACATCAACCACTTACCATCAGGTGGACTGTGTGCTCGTTTGTCACCCTTATTCTATAAAAAAAACACAGATAAAAACGTTAAACATAAAACACAGATACACAGATACACAGACACACTGGTTTAACATAAAACACAGATACACAGGTTAAACATTAAACACAGACACACAGATACACATGTTAAACATAAAACACAGATACACAGACACACACGTTAAACATAAAACACAAATACACAGGTTAAACATAAAACACAGATACACAGATAAAAACGTTAAACATAAAACACAGACACACAGATACACAGACATACACGTTAAACATAAAACACAGATACACAGATAAAAACGTTAAACATAAAACACAGATACACAGACACGTTAAACATAAAACGCAGATACAATGATACACACGTTAAACGTAAAAAACATATTACACCCCTCTGCTTACGTCGGGGGTTAAAAATAAGTTAATATGCGCGATAAAATCCGTAAAACTTAGTTTAATTTAAATGTGTAGTGTTCGCGTAAGCATAAGAAATCATTAGGTCAAGGTCTGTAGGAGGGAGGTGTAAAGACCACACCAGACACTTGCCGTCAGGTAGACTGACTGCTCGTTTGTCATCTGTCTGTGTATCTGTGTATCTGTGTTTTATATTTAACGTGTATGTCTGTGTATCTGTGTTTTATGTTTAACGTTTTTATCTGTGTGTCTGTGTATCTGTGTTTTATGATTAAGGTTTTTATTTGTGTATCTGTTAAATCTGTCTTGCTGTAAAAATAGTCAAGTAGCAAATTCAGTAAATTCTGTGAAGATGCGGCTAGCATACATACTATCATGACTAGATAGACGTACTCTCGTTAAGGACTTGCAATTAGCCGCTCTTGTTAAGGTTTGTGCTGCAATTAGTCGCTGCACCGCTGTTTTCAATTTCACGTCGCACCACACTGTTAGCACTTTAAAGGGCATATAAACTACTCTACTACCTGTTGCAACTTGAAACTAAACTTAAACATTTCAATAGAGATTTGGTGGCGATGTAAGAATATCCACTACCTCATATCGTTCCGTGGGTGTCGTAAGGTTTGATAGCAGGAAACTGAAACATTGGAAGCAGCCTCCTGCTAAATACAAGTAGAAATAATATAAAAACTGCGTTTACCAAACGTGGCAACTACGGCAAAACTCCCCTATGAATCTATGGGGGAGGCCTATGTTTTTTAATAAGATAAGGGTGACAAAAGAGCACACAGTCCACCTGACGGTAAGTGGTCGCTGCGGCCCATAGACATCTACATCTATCCTCGATTACGAATCAAAATGCAAATGCATTGTCACCCGTGAGGACTAAGATGGAATGCCTCGTTTCCAGTAAAAAGGGTCTCCCGTTCTCTACACTCACCATACGAAACACAGCAGCGTTAAGCTGCTATTTTACGCTGGTATTCTGTGAGAGCGTAGTCCTTCCCCGATCGAACCGACCCATTCGTGCTACCATACTCTACCACGTATAAAAATGTTCAGCAGTGGACTTTTATAGGCTGTGATGGATGGATAGTAAGGGAATCCATCACCTTATTTCGTACCGTGAGTGTTGTAAGAGGTGACCATGTGATATGCCAGAAGGATCCTAGGGCTTTCTATAGGTGGCGGTATGACCATCTTATTTATCATCATCATATATCATCTGGATATTTAAATGGTGAATCGTACCATCATCCATCACAGTTAGCTACCGTGGGAAAATCTTTGTTTCAGAGAGCACGAGGGATCTGTGACAGAAAACATCTGGCCGCCGAGCTTCAGCACTTCGAGCAAGTACTGCAAGACAACAAGCTTCGGGTCCTGCGCCTACGTCACAGTGACCGAGTGAAGCCGGCCACAGTCGAGCGTGTGCCTGCTGTACTACCCTATGTCAGAGGAGTCACAGACAAGGTTGGCTACATCTTGAAGCCGCCGAAGAAGATTAGTCAATTTTACCATCCGTCAAGTGTCATATCCTCTACAAGATGCAGGAGTGTACAAGGTGGATTGTGAATGTGGTCTCTCTTACATAGGACAAACAAAAAGATCTATAAAAACCCGCGTAAAAGAACATATAGCTGACTTGAAGCACCGACGTATCGGGAAGTCTGTAGTTTGTAAACATGTTCAAAATCGTCCCCGCCATTACATTAGATTTGATAGACCACAAATCCTCGCAAAAGAACACCGATTCCTACCAAGGATGATTCGCGAGGCTATTGAAATTAAAAAACATCCTAATTTCAATAGAGAAGATGGATGGGTGCTGCCATCTGCATGGGATCCTATAATTAATAAAATTAAAATAACCCAAGTATACCACTGTTAGACTTCAAGATACTGTAAGCTCATTCTGCGTAGATCGAACTAAAAATTAATATTAAAAAACTGAAGGTAGCCGGGCTAACTATGACATTGGGACGTCAAACACCTCAGTCCCCCCCGTGACCATGGGTGCTGTAAAGCACCCGAAACGTCGGGAATTAAAAAGTTAAAATTAAACGCGATATAATCCGTAAAAATTAGTTTCATTTAATGTGCAGTCTTTGCGTAAATATAAGAAAACATTATAAGAAATATACTATTATTATCTTATTTGAAATCTTGACCGTTATGAATTGTTCGCGTAGAGGTTTTTTGTTTCTACTTTTTATCAATTGAAACATAAAAAGTTACTGTTGTTGTAACTTAGAACATTCAAAAACATTACGTAGTAAACATAATTAACGTTACTTATCGTTTTTTGAAAGAAAATGCAACTAAAATCACAAACACAAAATGACAACAATTACGTAAATAACAGCACCAACAACGCGAAAGTGAATGACTATTATTTTTGATTTTGTCTATGTAACCGTGTGAGTATAGTACTTGAGAATACTCTTTAGTTCGTTCAGAATCGATTGAAATAGTTTTTAATTGAAAATATACTGTATTTTTATACTAATTAAGACGAAAAGAGCAGCGCGGTGTAGCTGCATGAATTCATGCCCGCAGTACTCAACGGTCACGTAATAGAAGCATGAATTCATGCCCGCGGCTGGAAGGATGTAAGTATTTTATTATTTCTCATTTTACACAATTTATTTAAAAAAAATCACTTCTATCATCATCATTATCAATACAGCCTATCAAAAGCTTACTGCTGGACATGGACCGCCCCCATAGATTGATCGAAGGAGGTATATTTCGAAGGGGGAATATTTGCCACAGTTGCTACGCTTCACAGGCGGGGTGGCTACCGCAGTTTTTTTTTGTTTCAAGTTTTACCAGGAAGATGCCGCTGCCACTCTCCTGTTTCATATCCTTCTATTGCCATTTACGATAACAACGGGATGATATTATAGGATAGGGAAGGATTATAGTAGATATAATGCTTACACCGCCACTACACAGCCAGCATATTATAGCAATAGCATTGTTAAAAACCTCTAAGGTTTGTCTACGACGCCACATTCAGTCTAAATAAATGCTGGTCTCGATGTTTAATTCATGTGCAATTATTTGGGTATTTTTTTCTTATGAAAAGAAAGATAAAAGGTTTTATTTTTTATGTATCAAAGACCGGCAAACAAGAGCTTATATGAATTTGAACTGGATTTGACGATAATCTAAAGTCGTTTAATAATTTTTCTTACATTATCCAATCATAATAATATTAGCGCCTCATTTTAATTTGCGTGTATATAATTCAGCTGGTAGTAAATTCTTATTATCAAAAGTCAACATCACCTGAGCTCTGGATATAATAAAATGACAATCACAATATGCCAAGCAATAAAATTCGCTCTGGTTACGGAGAGAAAGAATAACGTGGCAATTTCATCAAATTGTCTTAACTTAAGGAGAATTTTATGTCATCTACGAACAACATTTTATTATTACAACCTGTTAAAAGTTACACGTGAAGGGCCTGGTAAAATAAAATAGCAAACACTTAAGATAAGAATAACACAATCATTTACATAGTAGGTAGTTTAGATTTAATAATAATTTGTGTTTCATTTGATTAATTTTTAACTTATAAGAAATTTCGTTATTTTCTGGTGATAGAACAACTTTTTTGTCCAACATTCCGTCTGGGTAGGTAAAACCCTCTTGCCTATTTCTTCCACCACATATCAGTGCTTGTACTGCTGTGTTCCGGTCTGAAAGGTATAGAGAGTCAGTGTAATTACAGGCTGTGAAGGATTCCATATTAGCCCTCAGAGTTGACTGGAGTAACCACTTAACATCAGGTGGACTGTCAGTTCATTTGTAACTTCCGTTTCATAAAAAATATTGATTTAGCTACCATCACCTCAATTAGTGGTAGAATTATTGTAGTGTAGTAATTTCCAAGTTTCTTTTAATATTGTTACAGTGGTAACCGAGCTTGTTAGTTCTGCACTGTTGACAACCTTTGACGGACCCCGATGCGGGAAACCATCCCGTCAAGTTAGGATATTATGAAAACCTTTACTTTGAATTTTTTTTACTGGATATTCTTCAATACTGTTACGCCGAATTGCATAGAGAAAGAAGAAGAATTACCATCATCAGTTAGAATCAACTGTAAACACAGACCCTAGAAAATATGTCTTAACCGCAATGTTCACAGGATTCGATTCGGACACACTTCGATTGGCAATTGTCCTACATGTTATAGCTTCCCCACCTTTCATGTTGTTCTCCCATAAAAAAACTTCACATTGATTTTCGTGTATCGATATCCATTCTATTTTGCAGATAACTTGTTATATCCGCAAATGTTATAATTCAAATAGTTCGTTTCTTGAAGTTCTTTATGTTTTATATGTTGACGACAACAGAAAAGCAGTAGATAACTCAAAAATAAAATCGAATAAAACGAACAGCTCCAAATTTAGTTTTTAGTCGAATGAGGCAAAAATGCGATCACGAATATAGATAAATTACTTATATATAATTTAGAGAATATAAATAAATTGAAAATGTAATCTTTCAGACGCAGTATGATTTTGCGACCCCACAAGAAAAATAGGTTGTGAATATAATACGCAACCATCTTATATTCTTAACTCAAGATAGAATTGTATTTTATAATGTGAAGTTTACGTATATTTTTTAACTTAACAAGGTTGACAAACGTGCACACCACATCCACCTGACGGTATGTGGATGCTGTGACAGATAGACATCAACCCTCGATTAAGAATCAAAATGCAGATGCGCTGTCACTCATAAGGTTTAAGATGTAATGACTTATTTCCAGTAAGAGAATTCTCTAATTCTATAAACTCGCCATATGATGCACAACACCATTAAGCAGCTAATTCACGCTAGTATTATGTGATAGGGTGGTCTAATCCTGGTCGAGCCGACCCATTCGTGCTGCACAACCATAATAAACGAGTACGAGTAGCTGCAGCATGGCTCTAACATGTTCAAATATATTTTAAATTAAATGTATGTTTCAACACACTTGTTATATTCGCAAAAAATTGCATTTTATTGAACTATTTCTTTTGACACACTTGTTTAATTCATACGAAACTAATTTAAAGTGATATAAAATGTGACGTTAAATAAAAAATACAAACGACTGCGCCTAGCAAAATAAAATAGCAAATATGTATGTACGTAAGAGAGATCGTAGCTTAGCTGTTTGAATAACTTTATGCATCTTAAATTAAATAATATAAAATTTCAATGGCCATTAGTTAGTTTATTAGTTAAACATTTTATATTATTGTAACCTACATGAATATATTCTAGATGTAATAAACTGATAAGTTTTATGTTTATGTATAAACCATTGCAATAAAGATGTAGTCGTAATAGAACGCATGCCGTAAAAACTTTTATGTGGAACAAAAGGATATTGTTCGGGAAAATCTAAACGTCCCTTCGGGTTGGTTGTAAACGTTTGAGGACTGTTTTACTTTTTGTAATTGCCTTACGGAAAAATTATAGTGTACAGAATCCTTTTTGTATTTAACTCCTCCTTAGCTCGTAAATGTCCTCCTATAAATAGCCTCGTAAATGTCCTTCCTCTTATAGAAACCCATAAGGATCTTACAGTATCTCTTAAATTATGTTTACCACTGCACAGTATAATCGAATTGATGGTCACCGCACGAAACGTAGTTTTTTTTCTATAGGATAAGGGTAACAAACGAGCACACAGTCCACCTGATGGTAAATGGTTGCTGTGGCCCATAGACATCTACATCTATCCTCGATTACGAATCAAAATGCAGATGCGTTGTCACCCGTGAGGACTAAGATAGGATGCCTCGTTTCCAGTAAAAAGGGTCTGTCTGTCTGTCTGTCTTTATTGTTAAGTTGTTTTTTCTTTTTGTTAAAGTAAGTTGCAGCAATCTATACATATAATAAATCTGTAGAAAAATCGTGTCTGTAATTCAAATATACTCTTGAAAAAACAAGTCCAGGGGACTAAATAAAGGGTACTGCCAAATTAGTGGTTTTTAGAATTTTTGTCTGTCTGTCTGTCTGTGTATTGCCGATTCACGCAAAAACTACTGAACCGATTTCCATTAAATTTTATATGTAGGTAGTTAGTAAACTGGGGCAACTTATAGGCTACTTTTTATCCGATTCCGTAATCGTAAAGTAACTTAAAGAAGAAGGTTAAGTATTTTTCTTCCTTTAGATGTTAATTTTCTATTACATATGATTATGTTAGTCAATAGGCGGGATGACGGGTGTTTTTTTTTTCTAATAAATATCATATTAGTAAATAAAGTTTAAAATTAGTGTTAATCTTTGCATAACAATTTGAAACTCCGCTGACGATATACGATGTAATTATCAAAAAAGTGCCATCTATCATCAAATGAAAAAGCCTAGATTTTGCCTTTAGTAACTAGTAAATTAAATAATATAAATAACTTACATTTATATGATTAAATAATTAGATTTATAAAATTATTTAAAAATCCTAACGTTTAATTTAATCGTTATTTCATTTTAACAGTGTAATAATTAAAATTTAAAAAATAATAGATAATAGCGACATCTATCAAACGTATGAAAATTGATATTTTTTGAACTAAAAACCAAAAAACCATATCAATTTTCATACGTTTGATACTAAATCTGTATGTAAACTAATTAAACCTGGTCTGCTTGCAATTTTTTTTTATAGGAGAGGGGGCAAACGAGCATGCGGCTCACCTGATGGTAAGTGACTACCGCCGCCCATGAACAACTGCAACACCAGGGGAACCAGAGGAATTGCAGATGCGTTGCCGGCCTTTTAAAAAGGAGTAGGCTCTTTTCTTGAAGGTCTCTAAGTCGTATCGGTCCGGAAAAATAGCTGGTGGTAAACTATTCCACAAGGAAGTTGTGCGAGGAAGAAAACATCTTCTAAATCACACAGTGGTGGACCGCCAATCATCCAGATGGTGTGTATGGTATCGGAAGTTCTGCCGCGATGTGCGTTCGTGAAATTTGGCGGCTGGGATTAATCCGAACAATTCCTCAGAGCACTTCCCGTGGTAAATGCGAATGAAAATGCAAAGAGATGCAACATCTCTTCGCAGCGCCAATGAATCGAGCCGATCTGAAAGGACTCGGTCGTCGACGATTCGAGCCGCTCTGCGCTGGATGCGGTCAAGTGGAAGGAGCTGGCACTGGGGAGCCCCAGCCCAGAGATGGGAACAGTATTCCATGTGAGGCCTTTTTTACGTGGTAGAGCCATGCTGCAGCTATATTAGTAGTATAGTTGTAGTACGAATGGGTCGGCTCGACCGGGGAAGGACCACGCTCTCACAGAATACCAGCGTAAAATAGCAGCTTAACACTGCTGTGTTTCGTATGGTGAGTGTAGAGAACGGAGACCCTTTTACTGGAAAGAGGTATTCCATCTTAGTCCTCACGGGTGACAACGCATCTGCATTTTGATTCTTTATTGAAGACAGATGTAGATGTCTATGGGTCACAGCAACCACTTACCATCAGGTGGACTGTGTGCTCGTTTGTCACCCTATCCTATAAAAAAAAAAACCTGCGCCTTGTAAAATTTCAGGCGTTGTGCCGGCATGAAATACTGTCCCGCTCTGCTGAGCACGCCAAGCTTGTTAGAGGCCAATTTGGCCTTCTCTTCCAAGTGACCACGAAACTGCACGTCACTCGATATGTCGACACAGAGGATTGCGATACTGGCTGAGGCAACAAGGGGAGTGCCTTGAAACTGAGGAGATACGACAAAGGGGTTCTTTTTAGCGGTAAACGCACAAACTTGTGTCTTCTGCGGATTGAACTGGACTAGATTTAGTCGCCCCCAGTCTGAGACTTTGTTCAACAAAGTCTCGACTTCAGACACAAGTTTGTTGCGGTACTCGGCGACGTTTTCCCGAGAAATATTGGCACGGCCGGTGTATAGAGCATCACCAGTGCTGTCATCCGCATAGCAATGAATGCTACCGGTTTGCAACATATCATTGATATGCAGAAGAAACAGCGCTGGTGATAGCACGCAGTCTTGTGGAACACCAGCCTTGATAGGCTTGTAGTCGGAGCATGCACCGTCTACAACGACCTTGATGCTCCGATCTGCAAGAAAGCTGGTGATCCAACTGCACAATTTCTCGGGAAGCCCATAGGAAGGGAGCTTCGAAAGAAGCGCTTTGTGCCAAACCCGATCGAAAGCCTTCGCAATGTCCAAACTAACGGCCAATGCCTCCCCCTTGGACTCTACTGCCTCCGCCCATCTATGAGTCAGGTAGACCAGAAGATCCCAGAATACGCGGGGCAGCCTGAGCACCCACGCTCAGAAGTGGAATAGCATGGTCGTGGATGCTCAGCGAGGGATTCTCCAGGGGTGTTGGTACCCTCCTGGGGTAGTCTATGATTTAATTCCGCTACCATGTTGATGGGGGGGGGGGGGGAGAATTGGGCCTGCGGTCACCTGCACTCACCAGACGAAACGCAAAAGCAGAGCTTCCACTTCACGCCGGTATACTGTGAGGTCGTGGTATTAACCCGGCTCGAGCCGGCCCATAAGTGCAACAGCAAAAGCTGCTGCGTGGCTCTACCACCGTTAAAAATTATTGCAAAATTCTCATTAAGTCCATAATGTCATTAGCCAAATTAATGAATAGAGACCGTTTAACGATATTAATAACTATAGACAACATTGCTAGGTATTTCATGATAATATGGTCATATCGTCAAATAGTTTTTCAACGATAGCGGAGCGGAATAAATGTAAGTTAGTAATTGCAAAAAATGATTTTATATGATATAACTACAAATTTACAGTTTTCGAATTATTTCCCTTATTTGTACTGTGAGCCCTTGCTTCTTGCCAAATTTAATGATTATAGGTTAACGTGAAGTACCATATAAGGTTATGATGGATGAGTTTGAGATTATCAAAAAAACTATTTTTATATGGTGGTTGATACCCGGCGCTTTGCGCGCAAGTGCAAGCAATAAGTTGACATAGTTTTACCGCAATCTGGTGAACGGTATGGCAGCGCATAAAATACGAACAAACAAACATTATTTTTTTATACAACGTGTTACAAAATACCCCGTAAAAAATATAATTAATTATTAAAGCCAAAAATTTTGTCAATCCTAGTAAGCTGTCATGTCAGGGAACCAGATTATTTAACAGAAAGGCCTACGTACCTATTTTACCTAATAATTGTCTACTTTAATAGTTTTTCTATTTTTCATTCATAAATTTTTGCTACCTCAATACAAGGATGTCATTATACTCAAGTACTGGCTTTAAAAAATGTCAAGTTGGAAAAAAAAATGTTGTCAATTTCAAATCTTCTAATCGATATCCTACAACTGTTTCTAGTTTTTTTTTCCAACATTTTTTGCAAAATAACGATGCTTTCTAACTCGGAATATTACGATATGGTGTTATGCGTAGGCCATGAAGATAGCAATTTAAATCGTGCTCGCGAACTGTATCGGCAACGATTTATCGATGGTAGACCCCCCACTGAACAGCGACTGCTGCCTTCGTACCAGTGTTTTCTGAACATGTCAAGATGACTACATTCCACCGGCTCTTTTCATCGGTCTACTGAAAGTGGACATCCAAGCACAGTCGACGCCAGGCAGGCTGAATTAGTGTTAGAGCATTTTGAAGAAAAGCCGACCACAAGTACGAGGCGAGCCGGAACAAGATTCGGTATAAACCATGTTGCAGTTTGGCGAATTCTTCGTGACGACAATCGTCACCCTTATCACTATCGCCGTATACAGGAGCTGATACCCTCCGATTTTGCACCCAGAAGGAACTTCTGCGAGTGGTACCTTAGGCAGTTAGAGGAAAACCCTAATTACGTAAACTATGTTCTTTGGACGGACGAGGCAACATTCACGAGGTCAGGACTTTCAAATATGCATAACGATCACGTTTGGGCTCGCGTCACATGCTTCACGGCAGGGCAGATTCCCACACCAGTGGCGGCTGAATGTGTGGGCTGGCCTTTATGACGGGCTTGTCATCGGTCCCGTCATTATGCCATCACGTCTGATCGGTAGCAACTATCTAACGTTTTTACAAACGGAATTCGAAGTGGCGATTGACGACTTTCCTGTGGCTGACTGGGATTACTTTGAGAACCAAAGAAACATGGTGTTTCAGCATGATGGAGCTCCGGCACGTTTTGCTCGCAACGTACGAGAACGTTCGCTTTCCGCGAGGATGGATCGGCCGCGGGGGACCGGTGCTATGGCCTGCTCGTTCTACGGACCTCACACTTTGGACTTCTTTATGTGGGGTTATGTGAAGGACAGAGTGTATTTCTCCAATTGCCCAACCGTTGCCGAGATGGAACAGCGTGTTAGATCGGTTTTCGCATCAATGACACCGACGATGGTGCGAAATGCCACAAGCCATATCCCGACGAGCGAGGTTGTGTATTGAGCAAGGCGGAGCACACTTTGAGCCGTTTCTGTAAATTTGACGTTTATTATGAAAAAGTAAGTGTTCGTTTAGGTTGTGTCGTTAGGTTAGGTCTTTTAAAATTTTTATCGTTCCGCGAATTAGGTAAAAATGTAGGTACATTCTGCGTAGTTACTCTTTAATTTTACTGAAATAGGGTTCGTACATCAGTGAAAATAATAATATTTTTTTTATTTTTTTGGGATATGTTATACAGCGTTACTACGGTTCTTAAATATTGTGAATGGACTCGTTATAAGGCCCCATTTAACCTCCTTTCGGCTTTACGGGTAGTTTTGTAACATCCAGTATATTAAGATAACTACAAATTTGCGATTATTTACACTTAACTATCAATCGTGTCGTGACAGTATTCTCTGCCAGTCACGAACGCAGGTGGTTATCGAAAACGGGGAAATAAGAAGGTAAAAAAATACCGAAACTATGTATTTAGTAATATCTAAATTTATCACACCTAGACAATAGAGCTTTGCTTGGCGTTAGGAAAAAAATATCTCTGGAATGAAACCTATCTATAAACACATCGAAAGTAAAGCATTATTCAAAACAGAGTATCATCTAAATTCGAATGATTCCAAGAAACCAGTGACATATATAGGTACATATATATAGTAATACCATATGTGTAATAAATACTATTTATTATACATAATATGGTAGTACACTACTGAAAATGGGCCTTTAATTTTTAGTTAATAGATTGTCTCATATTAAGGTCTTTAAACTCTACTCAAATATTGTGCCATAGTTGTCATGGTTGGCTAACACAGTTTTTAATGTTTAAAAACTTTAAAACTCTATATATAAAAATCAATTGCTGTCCGTTAGTCTCGCTAAAACTCAAAAATGGCTCGACCGATTTTGATGAAATTTTTTGCGTGCATTTGAGTGGGTCTCTGGATGGTTTAAACTTTAAATTCACAATTTTACCCGGCTGGTGGTGCTGCCGGGGATGATCGTTAGTATAATAATAATAATCTATTAAGTATATTAATACCGTAGTAGTATATGGATACCGTGAGCTTGTTCATTTAAAATCTTAGATTAGAGCCCGATTCGAAAGTAGGTTGTAATTTTGACTTACGTTTCTTAAGTACTAATCAATATTTAATTTTAACAGAGTGAATACCCGTTCAGTTGTCACCAGTTCACTTGCTGACAAATAAATGGCTTCTGCACCTTACGTGCATCTACTACCAACTTTAAACAATGAAGGCCACTGATGTCTTTTGGTTCTAAACATTGATTAAGACTCGGTACCTGGCTTCGTGAGCGCGCGCAGGTCGGTGAGCGGCCCCGCAAGGTCTGTGCGACCACGGCTTCTTGTTGCAATTGGAGACACGAACTCAAAACGTGATATTGAAATGCCTCATAATGATGTTCCAATACAATCATGAAATGTCTTAATGATTTCTTATATTTATGCGAACACTACACATTGAATAAAACTATTTTTACGGATTTTATCGCGTTTAATTTTACTATTTTGATTCCCGACATTTCGGGTGCTTTACAGCAACCCATGGTCACGGGGGGAAAATCCGTAAAAATAGTTTTATTCAATGAAATGTCTTATAATGAAGTTCTCCGGGCTAAACCCGATAAGATCGACACCATTTGAAAACTACCAGAAATTGATAACTACGCTTATAGTGATATAAATACACAGGTAATGACAGAAGTACTCATACATTCTCTTTTTATAGAATAAGGGTGACAAGCGATCACACAGTCCACCTGATGATGGTAAATGAATGCTGCGGCCCATAGACATCCACAAATATCCTCCCTTTCTACGTAGTAGAATCACGCTGCAGCTATATTATGGTTGTAGCGCGAATGGGTCGACTCGACCGGAGTGGGACCATGTTCTCACAGAATACCAGCGTGAAATAGCAACTTAATGCTTCTGTGTTTCGTATGGTGAGTGTAGAAAACTGGAGACCCTTTTTACTGGAAACAAGGCATTTCATCTTAGTCCTCAGGGGTGACAACGCATCTGCATTTTGAGTCTTAATCGAAGAGAAATGTAGATGTCTTTGGGCCGTATTATCCACTTACCATCAGATTGATTGTATGCTTGTTTGTCACCCTTATTCTATAAAAAAAAATGAGGCAATCTATGGAGGAAGCCTATGTTCAGCAGTGGACATTAATAGGCTAACGTTAAACGGTAACGGTAACATCCTATACCTCAGAGGTAATAATCAACTAGTTTTCATTGTTTAAAATTGGTTGCAGATGTCCATTGGCTTCGGTAGCCTATTACCATCAAGTTGACTGTAAGTTTGTATGTCACTTTAATTTTATAAAAAAATTGTTATCTACTAAATATTGAATTGAACTGATAAAATTAAATCCATACACATCCATACTTCTACAACTTCAATATATTGTTGCGCGCCACTATTAATGTCTTGCACATGGCAACACTAGTTACCACTAGCGCCCTCTAGTATCGAGTAGCAGAACTAGGAGAGTCAAGATCCTTCTAGAAATTTCGGGACCGATATGTACTCGAACATTCTATATGTTTCTACAGTAGAAGGTTCTGGAAAGTATCTGAGGCGCTATATAAGGCCGGTATAGACCACGACCGAGTCAGTATTGAATTGGCGATACCAGCGAAGACTTCGAAGCGATACAACTGCGAACTTAAGCGATCTGTAGTAAAATTGTGTTTTGTTATTAGTGTGGTTTAAAGATGTAATTAGTGTTGTGTAATTAAAGCGTCAATGTTATTAAATTATTCTGTAGCTACTGAGAAATTTGTAATCTCGCTCAGAAATAAAACAAGAGATTTCCATGAAAACCCACGAAAAATTACCGCGGTGTCATCGGCGTAGCATAAAATGTCGGGCATTTCAAGAATTATCTCGTAAATGTCATTAATATATAGGATAAATGATTTAGGCCCCAGGATGTTACCCTGTGGGACTACAAACTTACAAATTGTAAGCTACTAGTACATTGACCAAACTTAATACACTGTCATATAATGATTTATTATATTTACGCGAACACTACACATTTAAATAAAACTAGTTTTACGGATTTTATCGCGTATATTAACTTATTTTATATTCCCGACGTTTCGAGTACTTTACAGCACCCATGGTCACGGGGACTGAGGTATTTGACGTCTTAACGTCATAGTAAACCACGGTTACCTCCAGATAAAATTTTTTTTTTGTTAAAATTATTATTTTTATTTTTTTGTTATATTTTTAAATATTTTCTTTTTTTTTTCCTGCGTAGATCGGAACAAATATTAATAATTTTTAATCTGGAGGTAACCGTGGTTAACTATGACATTAAGACGTCAAATACCTCAGTCCCCCCCGTGACCATGGGTGCTGTAAAGTACTCGAAACGTCGGGAATATAAAATAAGTTAATATACGCGATAAAATCCTTTAAACTAGTTTTATTTAAACACTGTCATATGTGTAATAAATACTAATAGTGAGTCAACTCTTTTGTTATACCGCAAAATACCTACAAGGCTGTTGTCGCTAAAAAATATGCAAGGGTTGCCACAAAACATTTCCTGAGATAATAATATCATAACATTATATTTTATCTCTATTCCTCGTAATAATTTATTTTTCTATACAAAGATACAAAGTAATTACGACTTTACAAAACTAGTTGCGTCCCGCAGCTTCACCTGATTCGTCGTGGTGGAAACAAAGACTTGTGCTTGTGCAGGTAAGTACCTACCTAATTTACTATATTTTACCTATATAGCAGTATCTCAGCTATTCCGCTCAAAATATTGGATAGGGGGTTGAACAGAATAAATAAAAGTCCGAATAAATAGGACTCCGTTCTCCTTCATACCGCGCCCCATCGTTTCGTATGGTGAGTGTAGAGAACCGGAGACCCGTTTTACTGGAAACGAGGCATTCCATCTTAGTCCTCACGGCTGACAACGCATCTGCATTTTGATTCGTCATCGAGGAAAGATGTAGATGTCTATGGGCCACAGCAACCACTTACCATCAGGTGGACTGTGTGCTCGTTTGTCACCCTTATCCTATAAAAAAAACCACGGCGTACATCGTGGGCGAGCTAATTTTACCTATTTATGAACAATTTATAATCAAATATGATGATGAAATAATATAATTTTTATAAAATGACATAATGTATAATAAATAGTAGAATTTTGACTTAGTTTTTAGTTTAGTTAAATATGCATTGTTAAAACTGAAACATTGTATAAAAATGTTAAAAATTAAAAGGGAGGGCGGGAGGTGCCCTTTATTTAGGTCTATGGGTATCTTAGCTAATTAATTATAAACATCTTTAATTAATGGATTTTCGCAAAGTAACGCCTGAATTTATTAAAAGTAAAAAAAGTAAAGTTACAGCCTATATACGTCCCACTGCTAGGCACAGGCCTCCTCTCATTTCTGAGAGGGTTTTAGGGCAAGGAACTGTCCGCCGCGCTGCCCCAATGCGTGTTGGCGAACTTCACATGTCTTCGAAATATTTTTTTTTGATTTCTCAGACATGCAGGTTTCCTCACGATGTTTTCCTTCACCGCCGAGCACGTGGTAAATCAGCACTTAAAATTGCAATTAACAATTTCATTGGTGCCGGCGGGGATCGAACCCGGGTTGCTCACGTACTGTGTAATCTCTCTGAATTTATCAATAAGTCAATAAAATAAAAACTATGTATAAGATTTTTCGCTGTTATTGTTAACTATTTAAACAACACATAATGGGTTTTAAGGTATGTACATAAAATGTAGTAAATACTAATATAATGCACTTACCTGGTTTTAAGTGCAGTGAAGGTAATGAATTGAACATTAAATTATTTTTGTTGATGATGCAATTCATGTTCGTTTTTATATTTTCGAAAAGTAGTGTGAACGTGGAACGCATTTAAAGGCATCATTTGAAATTTTAAGCGCAAAGAAATGAGGAAACTTGGCACAGACGAGAATCTATATATTAATACGTGAAGGGAAATTTTTCTGCTCCTTTTAAAGTATATTGTGCGCACGGAGGAGTGTAAAATTTGCCATTTGGAACTGTGTAGTTGCTTGAGTAAACTTGGGTGAAAAATTAACCCTTACACTAATTACGTCCTTGCGAAAAAATGTAGTCTATACAGAGCAAAATATATCCGATACAAGTGGTAAAATTAAACATTTTGTTAACCGACTTCAATATAAATAAAATGAGAACATCATCGATGTAGGCGAAGTTAATTAAATACGCATTATTAAGAATTAACTCAAAAACTACTGGTCAGATCTTAATCTTTATATGAGACCACACGAAAGCACAAAGAAAAGAGAATAAAAAAAAAGAATTATCAAAATCGGTTCACCTAGAAAAAAGTTGTGAAGTAACACACATAAAAAAATACAGTCTAATTGAGAATCTCCTTCTTTTTTTGAAGTCGGTTGAAAGTGTCCAGTTATAAATCTTTCTGAACGGTTAAACTGTGTTGAAACATAAAACACATAACACTGAGTTCCTACACAGTATCTAACGTTAATTAAACGGAAAGTTGCGAACAAACTAATTCATTAGGCAAACTATAAAACAGTAATTTATACCGAGTTTGAAAGATTTATGGCTAATTCAACTACAAGTAAAGAATCTACTGTCTATTGCCTGGGTGATTGTATAGTTGAAGATAAAATGGGCCGGACTGCAAAACCGGTGCCATTACTGAGACCAGTCCATTTTTCAGAGAATAAGGGTGATAAACGAACACACAGTACACCTGATGCAGAGGTATATATACATCTACATCTATTCTTGATTGAGAGTCAAAATGCAAATGCGTTGTCACACTTGGCTTAGAAAGAATGCCTCGTTTCCAGTAACCAGTGGTAAAAGTAAAAAAATGACATTCAGTAAGAATTACTTGTAATCTATATTGAATGAAAAATTATTCCTTTCTATAGAGTGACAAACGAGCACACTTGTCTACCTGATTGTAATTAAATGCTGAGGCCCGTATACATCTATATCTATTCTCGATTAAGAGTCAAAATGCAAATGCATTGTCACACCTCAGGACTTTATTAGAATGCCTCCATTACAATAAAAAGGGTCACCGGTTCTCTACATTCACCGTACAAAGCAGCTTTAAGCGTTTCTATTTTCTATTTTTACGCTGGTATTCTGTGAGAGCGTGATCCTTCCCCAGTCGAGCAGACCCATTCGTACAATCATAATAGAGCTGCAGCGTGGCTACTACGGGGCTCCACCACGTGTAAAAGCACAGGTATAAGAGTATTATATTAATGGTATGGTTAATACCTGGTTTTATTATTTGTCTCTTTCCTATTTTTAATTTTTTTATTTTGTGTTGCATGAATGTAACTGGAATAAACGTATTTCATTTTTTCTATTGCTTTTCAATAAGAATGATAACATATTCTTTTTTTTGGGATAGCCTCTTTTTTTTGAACAGTGGTAAGTTCTGATGTTCGATAGGGTTTGAAATGCACTGATTGTGACTCATAATGAAAATTCGCTGAATTTTATTCCATGTGCATATTAAAACTGTATTTATTACTTACAGACTATTCCTTTCGATATACTGAGAGCGGCATCGCGCGGTGAACGTGCTGAGAAGAACCAACTTATTTTAGCTATATAGTTGAGGTTTCCTCCGAGGTGTGCTGACCCCGTTACCACGTGGTGGCGACGTAAGGAATCGATCACCCCTCTATTTCGTCCCGTGGGTGTCGTAAGAGGTGAGGTAGGTAGCGCTTAGTCGAGTGAGTAACGCGATCGAAGAAGGTAAGGGCTCAAGGATATGATAACGATGCAACCATGGCAGGAGTTTATGGTGGCGTAAAAGCCAGAATCAAAGAACGCAATCCCAAAGCGTTGTTTACGCCTATGTGGAGTGCAGTGGAGTAGCTATGTAACTAAGAGCCCACGGGCAAAAATGAGATTGGGGCCCTATTTAAACTATACTAAATACTTTAAGGACGCGTTTGCAAAATTGATAGGTATAGATAGAATCAAACTATTACATTGACACGGGTCACACAAACAAGTGTACGCACGGTTAGCTGCGGGTGCGGGAATCGTAATCAAGTAAAAACATTTTGATAATTTGATAGATTGATTTTTTTCTCATTTCTTATAGCAACAAAAATATACTTACATACGAAATACGAATAGCTGCTGCAGACTGCTAGGCACTAGAAGCCCACTACTAGTAGTGAGATGGTGGCTGTGGACTTTTGGCTGGTTTTGTTAGTTATGATAAGACTTTAGCTTCGGTCTTGGTGAAGTGACTTGAAGGTATACTTCGGTGACAGCTACTGGAACTCCTCGACGAGTAGTACTAGGTGTGCCGAGTTTGGGCTCGTTCTGTTAGTTACGATGAGAACTAACCTCCGGGCTTGATGGAGAGACCTGATGGTGTACTTTGGTGACTACTACTGGAACTCCTGGCCGAGTAGAACTAGATGTGCCGAGTTTGGGCTCGTTTTGTTAGTTACGATGAGGCCTAACCTCCAGGCTTGATGGAGAGACCTGATGGTGTACTTCGGTGACAGCTACTGGAACTCCTCGACGAGTAGAAGTAGGTGTGCCGAGTTTGGGCTCGTTTTGTTAGTTATTCTTGTCCAGGAGTTCCAGTAGTAGTCACCAAAGTATACCATCAGATCTCTCCATCAATTCCGGAGGTTAGGTCTCACCATAACTAACAAAACGAGCCCAAACTCGGTCACAAGTTTGTTTGTTTGTTACGCTTTCACGAAAGCTACTGGATGGATTTGGATGAAAATTTGCACACTGATAGATCTCGACCTGCGAAAGACCTTTAATCCGATAAAAGGATCCCGTGGGATAATTTTAGATGCTAGTAAAAAATAAAGGGCCCTTTGGTCTTGGGGGCCCCGGGGCACTGCCCCGCCTAGCCACACGGTAGTTACGCCACTGGTGGAGTGCACTCCTTTGGGAGCGTTAATTCAAGTTTAACTTTTTTCGGAACAGTAGAAAGAATTTACACGTTCTATTCATTATCCACAAATCGCGTATCCATCAAAAGATACTCAGAGACAAGATGGAGTGCTCATCACGACGCTGTTAAACCACTGCAAAATAATCTTGAGAAACTTGTGTCAACACTCGAAGATATATGTGATCCCAGCAGCAGCAAAGAAAACGTCCAATCAAGAAAAGCACCATCTACATACACTCTTACCAGTTTTGTGAGACTTCAATTTTTTATGCTATCTTTCCTTTTGGTGTGAAGTCCTAAAAGAAGTTAAACAGACGCAAAAGTAAATACAAATGTCTGGACTATTACTGGAAAAGTGTGTGATAAAAATCAAAGCCCTAAAAATTTTTCTACAAAGCCAACTTATTCAAATAGTGGAAAAAGCTATTTCCTACGCAACAAAAAAATGTGAGGACTTGGACATTTCGATTGAAGGAAGAAGAGGAAGGAGGAGATTGAAGATTTCGAAAACGTTTGCCAGGAGAAAAGGCCCGATATGCTGGACTAACATTGCCAGAGGAGCTGCAGAGAGGTATATTAGAATGTCTTGACAGATTTTACGAAGAACTGGCCCATCGTTACAGAGCAATGGATGATATTCTCGTAACATTTACTGTTACGAGAACACCCCCTAACACCACGTAACGTCACTGGAAGAAGATCTTCGTGTAATAGTTCCAAATCTGACAAAAACCTACGATGAATTTTCTGCAGGAGACATAATTTGGGAGATTTTACGACTGAGGCGCCACTTGGAAGCCGCCAGCATTTCTTCCGAAGAAGCGGTTCAATGTACTTCATTGAAGCTTCTCAGATTCATCTTAAAACGGGGCTATTCTGAATCTGTTAGTCTGTGTGTTTCGGTAGCTTCATGTGAAAGAAGCTTTTCAAAACTCAAGTTAATAAAATCTTACTTAAGGTCTACAATGAGCCAATCGCGACTAACCAATCTTTCCATTTTATCTATCGAAAAGGACAAGAAAGTAAATTTTGATAATGTAATAGAATATTTTAGCAAAATTAAGTCCCATATGCATGTTTAGCATTTTTTGTTTTATTCTGGGGGATGCTTGATAGAAAACCGCCCTGGGTTCCAACCCACGCTACGGCGCCACTGACTCCACGTAGTCGTGTCTGCCCTACACATAGAGTGTTTTTGTAAAGCCGTAGGCGCGGAGGGAGAGCAGCCCCCACCCGCTGTGGCAAATCGCAGGCATCTGTGTGAGCCGTAGAGGCTGAGGCTGGTCTCTGGTCCCTTGCGTAGCAAATCACAGGCACCCATGAGGTGATCATAGGTGCCTGTGATTTGCTACGCTAGGGCGAAGGGACTGCACTTCCCGCAGCGCCGAAGCCGTTGCAGAAGTAACTATGTCAATATTCCTGTGTACAAAAGTGAGGTTATGATTTTACAAAAAAAAAAAACTCATAAACTGTACAATTCCGCAAGGGGGGAAGGGTAGGGGGCTTCTCCAGAACCCTTCCCCTCCTCCCATCCCCCTCCCAACCCCCTTCCACACCCGTACGCAAGTACCGGATGTCTATAGTCTTACCATTTTCAGAAGAAGACCTGATTTTTGCATCTGCTTTGTTCTGAATAACGACTTTATTTTTATTAGGGGCGCTTTGTAATTGCCTATACTTGCAGCACCTAATTAGCACTTAATTCCTTACTATTAATATTTGTCGTATATTTATTAACGTCACTGCGTTGCTAGCGATACGTTTGGCTAGCAACGCAAATTTTAACAGTTCGTTGCGGTGAAAATTTTAGAGCACCTAATTTTTAAACTTGGCACCTAATTAGCACCTAAAAAGCCCTTAATTTTGGGTTTTTCTAAATGCAAATTCCTGATTTTGCGATGCTGGCGATAAACAACTACGCGTTGCAACTATGGCAAATATCTCTTAGAGGTAATCTATAGGGAATGTTCGGCAGTAAATTTTTGATAATCTGTCACGAATTAATGAATGAAAAATTCCTTTCGGTAACTATAGACTTCGTATAATATGACGAAACAACTTTAAATAAATGTTTTTACTTAATTCCTGCACGGTAGAATGGTAGTATAAAATCCAAGCGTTATTTTTAGTACACAAGCCAATCGTAAACTGATAAAGGTTTTTTTGCCAAAATTTTGTCTAAAAGATGTAAAAGTTAATAATAAAATAAACAAAATAACATAAATTAACCTTTTATTTAAAAAATCAAATATTACGATTAAAGTTTCTATTTTAAAATTAACCTTATTCAATTAGTACTATCATCAATTATTCACATTATTAAAATATTATAATATAACATTAATTGGTTGTTTTATTGTTTAACTTCCACTGGACTGGAACAAAAACAGTGGGATATTCCGTTGGTACGATTTGTTTCAAAATTTCCATATTGACTAAGATCAGGCCCGCCTTCTAGCTGTTTTGACTAAGTAATGTCACTGGTCACACTCTTTACCATCAAGTAATCTCGGCACATTGCTTGATGGGGTAAGCTTGCGCATCGCCGTAGGAATCCGAATAGGAGCGGCGATTTGTCAACCTCATCAGTGCCCATGTGGAAGCAGGTGTCAACGATTTTGGGCTTCATGACTTTCATGTAAGAAAAGTGGTGGTAGGTTTTCCCGTTACGATACTTTGATAGGTGTCATCCGAAGAGCTCCTGTCTATATAAATGTTACCTTGGTTTTAGAGCTCTGTGGAATATTTAGAGACGATGACAGGAGAACCGACGGTATGACTGATCCCTTGGGAGAGAGGTAAAGCCCTAGTGTGGGATGCTACTTGCTTACACACTTTGGCAGCCTATCATCTCTGGTGTACCTCGTTTAGAGCCGGGGCGGCATCGGAGGCAGCTAAACTAAATAAGTGGCGCAAATATGAATCTATGAGTGATGACTACATATTTGAAGTGAAGTTTCTAAAAGAACTATATCCGCGACTGGTCGTCGCTGCTGGTGATAAGAGGGCTGGTTCTTTTCTCGGTCAAAGTCTAAGTATAGCCAATCAGCGAGTAAACCCAGCCAGCGTTTTTGGCACGATACCACGGGGAGTAGGACTGTATGATAAATTAAGTTTTTAGTCTTATTTTTTCTTTCAATTCAAAGTTTGGTAATATTGTATATATTTCAGTGTTATTAAATCAATATTTACAAAAAAAAAACATATTATGACATTTAAATATTTAACAAATTAATTAATAAATCTTTTATAAAATTCTCTTAAAAAATTAATTAGCTATTATTTAATGTTAAGATTAGCCTTAAATAATGTGATATCTTTCCGCAATTTAACGAGGAAAGTAGGGGTGCTCCTCAAACAGGTAAGATTTCTATTTCTCACGAGGTCCTTAACTAATTAATTTAAGATAATGGATACCAAAGTAACGCCTGATTCTATATTTATTATAAATATGTCTGTAAGTAAGTATGTATGTTAGCTACAGGCTTAGTGTCATTTAATTTCTCTACACTATTTTCAAACCGAACATATTGTTACTACTTTGATTTATTGCGCAGCAACATAGAAACTGAAGACGAACTTTCAGTGACTTGGTCTCGATTGGAAATACAATTTGTGTATTGCATGTTCCGTGTTTGACACTCTGGCGGTTGTTTATGAAGTTGCATAATAATATAATATTAGAGGAAACCGAAGTTAATTTGTTTGACGTAAATATTCCGTAGAAATATATTTCCTGTAAGTATAACTAGCGCACGATAAGAATATTGTTGTTTATTTATTTAACTTCATACACAAATGTTGTATGTATTTGAGCTACTGTAGCTTAATGGTTAAGGGCACGGACTACACAACTTAAAAAAGGTCGTGGGTTTGAATCCACTATTCGACTACTTTCGTAAACAACATAACTAAAAACATTTTAATCTCAACTGGGGTGGTAAACGGGAATTTAGTAGTGTGAATTGTATTGCTAGTAATTTATTTCATAATTTCAAATTCATTCAAAAATGTGTAGACGAACTTAGATTAGATTGAGTAAATTGTATACTAGTCAACCCGAAGCTCCGCTATTGTTGACCTGTATTAATATAGTAGATGGCCAAACATAAAAATAAAATCGGTCGGTATGTTTCAAATAATTGTTTTATTTTAAAGTGATTTTAAATGAATGTGTTTTACTGCCTCCAGCCTTTCTTAAAATTAAGTAGTTTAGTCAACTATGGTATTCTGACCCCTAAAATTGTATATTTTTATATATTGCTGGCAATTCCAGTCATGACACGCCGCCATTTAAAGATTAATTTTCATTTAATACACAACATGTGCTTACGACATAAGATTTATAAAAAATATATAAAAGTAAAGTTACAGCGTTATATACACCTCACTATATATCCCATTATATACGTCCCACTGTGGGCACAGGCCTCCTCTCATTTCTGAGAAGGTTTTAGGGCAAGGAAATGTCCGCCGCGCTACTCCAATATGTGTTGGCGAACTTCACATATATTCGATATATTTTTTTTCTTACTTCTCAGACATGCAGGTTTCCTCACGATGTTTTCCTTCAACACCGAGCACGTGGTAAAAAAATAAATAAATATAATTTTTCAGTTTTTCGATTTCACAAAAAATATCCTGCTTGTTTTTCGGATAAAATATAGCACAGATCACTTCTGGCATTGCTGAATGCTGACTGTGTTCGTGAAGTTTATTCAGGGTTCAGTCATTACGAAGATTAGCCCGGATAGGCAGATGGACAGACTACCTCAGCTTAATAGTCAGATAAATATATATTACAGACAGACACTTAATTTTTTTTTATATGTATAGATGTATAGAGGGAGTGACGTCCTGGTAAGAAGTGGAGGAAGTCATTGCATGCAGGTAGCTCAGGACCGTGCTTCGTGGCATTCCTTTAAGGAGGCTTGTTCGGCAATAAACTTGAGATGAGCTGTAATGATGTTGATGATGATGAAGTTAATATATTTAAGGCGTGGTTGCTCAAAGCAATTTAGCGCCTGCAGTTTCAAGTGCTGGATCACCACGTATTTAGCAGTGATGGAAAAACAGGAAACCTGCATATGTAAAAGTTAAAAAAATACAAGGACTTAAACTTAAATTTAATAGTTTGCGTTTGCAGCCAGTCGTCGGGATGTAACTTACTATGTGCTAGTCAGTGATTTTTGAGGAATCTTATATGTCTTAGATAAGAGTTCTCATTATTTTTTTTATTCAATATATATCACATGAATACTTATTGAAAGACATTTAAGCTTTACCACTGATTCGGAAAAAAACTTCTGTCCTTGGAAGAACCAGCAAAAAACCCAGAGGGACTATTAAAAAAAATTACGTTAAATTAAGTTAAATAATTAAGTTAAGTAAAAAAATTTAAAAGGCTTCCTAAGGATTAAAATCTAAAGCTAATAAAAAAATCAAATTGATAAGTTCAGTTTTTCGAAAGATATCTCCAACTGACGTCCAAGTGAAATTATTTTCAATTAACTTTTTTTTAATAATAATCGAAATAAATAATCTTATAACTACGTCAGAAGTATTAATTGAAATCTCCTCTTGCTATTGGTGTACTTTTTTTTGTGCAATTAAAGCAATATGCCTGTGCAAGTGCAATATAGAATGCTATAGTGCAAAATATAGAAGCTGGCGGAAGTGATTTAAGTTTAGTGGATCGCGATTTTTTGATTGACAAATAGAACACTACATCACCGCTTCGCGTTCGATGTGTGCAAAATAATAGCAAGTTGCGGTGCAATTGCATTTGCATCTATTATAGACGCAAAACTTTAATAGAAATCCCCCATATATCTGCGGTGTTCTAAATATTTTTTTTAATTACATTTATTTACAAAACATAATATACAATATTTTATTATATACAATATTAAAAACTATAAACAAAAAAACTAAAACTAGTAACTTAATTATCATACAGTTCTACTCCCCGCGGTATCGTGCCACGAAAGCTAGCTGCGTTTCCCCTTATCACCAGCAGCAACGACCAGCCGCGGATGGAGCTCCTTTAGGAACTTCACCGCACGTGGACCCCACGGACCGATAGTCTCTACAGCAAATGGCACAAATATGTAGTCATCTCTCAGAGACTCATATTTGCGCCACTTACTCAGTTCAGTCATCTGCTCTACCTCCCAGTGTACCGTCGTCCAGGTACCAGACATTCAGCTTGGATTTCAAATTTGAAATAATGGGTTGAATTCCCAAACTGAAAAGTGCTGGACCTAGTGGGTCACCCTGCTGAACACCGACAGCAGAATCGATAACATGGTTTTCGTAAAACAAGTTAGTATTTTGACTGTAACATTGCCAAACGTAATGATAAATTTCCGGGGTATTGTTAGCCACTTCTTTCAGCAGGGTTAGCCTATCGATAAAGTTAAAAGCATACCATAGGTCAACCTTCACAAGAAATTCAAAACAATGAACAAACTCTGATGCAGATGGCATCAGTTTGTTAATTGTTTTGAAATATTTAACAATATCTCCTGATAATATTTTATGAAATGCAAATTCTTTTGTACATACATTTACATTTTGTTTGATTGAGTAATGACTCGGCGACAGTAGGTGAGGAATTCAGTGACTTCGTAGTCAAGCTCGGAATGTTGGTAAAATATTGCTCAAAAACCGTTGCAGCATCTTGATCTAAATTTTGTTAAATTATTGTTAAAATTTAATTGAAAGTTTGAGTTGTGTAGTTTCATTTTGCCAGTTTCGCTATTGATTATACTCCAAGGTATTTTAATTTTATTAGAGGCAGTCTTAATTTTGTTTCTTAGTTGTAAAGCTGTGGAGCACACTCTTTTTTGAGCACAATATTTTGGAATATTTTTTACAAATTATCCAAATGTAACACTATGATTATATGATCTTTACAATGAAAGTGTGATTGAAACCTGTGGATTCCTACTGTCACCCATTCATTAAACGACTTGCGACTGTTTAAAGAGAGTGTTTTACTTTTACACTTAACATTGCAATTTAAATATTCATTGTTGCCGGCGGATATCAAACTTGGATTGCTATAGTACATTGATATTTTGGGGCTAGCGCTTATTTCCTGAGCAACCACGGTTCTTCGGCCTCTCAGAAATTAAAGGAAGCTAGCGCCCAGTAGTAAGGCTTGTAGGCTTTTACTGTGTTATTGTCGAAAACCCAACGCTTTTATACTATACAAATTATATATGATTTCATACAATATTTATGCAAGTACGGTTGATAAACGAGCACACAGTTCAGTTGACGTTTAATGGAAGCTTTAGTCCATTGCACCTATACCTATCTTAGAATTAATTAATTTATTAAAAATTCAAATGAAGTTGGATTGCCACCCCTGTGGAGTAAGATTGAATGCATCATTACGAATAAAAAGGGTCTCCGATTCTTGTCACTCACAATACGGAACACAGCAGCATTTTTGGGCTATTTTATGCACGGTTCTTCCCCGGTCAAGCCGACCCTTTCGTCCGATAAGTAGCGGTATTACCATCTCATTTACACCAGGCGTAAAATACCAGGTACTGCAATAATCAATCCGCCTGCCAAGCAAAACTAATAAATTCAATTCAAAAAAAATGTTTTCACTCGTATCTATTTCCCTGCAGGAGAAAATTCAGTTTAGTTTTTTTTTACGTTTTTTCCGTTTCCGCTTAGTGCCGTGGTTATTGTAAGAAGCGACGAGAGGCCAGAAAGACACCAAGGCACCCATGGGATGATATTGGGTAGTGAATTATTTTACGCCGCCACATCACGGAATTATATACCGGCTTTTAAAATACCCAGACCCCCGACGTGAAGACCGACGAAGACGAGGTGACAAAGGAGTACACAGACCACCTGATGGTAAATAGATAGAGATCTACATTTATCCTCGAATAAGAATCAAAATGCAGATGCGTTGTTACCCCTGAGAACTAAGATGGACTGCGTCGTATCCAGTAAAAAAGGTCTCCAGTTCTCTACACTCACCATACGAAACACAGCAGCATGAAGCTGCTATTTTACGCTGGTACTCTGTGAGAGCTTGGCCCTACCCAGGTCGCGTCGACCCATTCGTGCTACAACGAAACTGCTGTTACTGCGATCGCTAATTCCATTGCTAAGTGCTCCTGTTTCCAGATAGTTTTACGAGCTGATGATAAAAGGGAAGAATGAGGCAGTTACATTTACAAGATACTGTGGAATTACCGTGTGGTGGCGATGTAAGAATATCCACTACCCCGTTTCGTCCCGTGGGTGTCGTAAGAGGCGACAGAGGGGAAGAAAGCAGGTAATGGGCAGTAGCATCTTCGTAGCATCCGCCTGCTAAATCACCACTATGAGGCAATCTATGGGGAGGCCTACGTTCAGCAGTGGACTTTTAAGAGGCTGTAACGGTAACGGTGAAATGACCATCATTAAAACAACTAAACAATAAAACTGTGTTGCCAACCCGCCTGCTAAATCCCCATTATAAGGCAATCTATGGGGAGGCCTACGTTCAGCAGTGGACTTTTAAGAGGCTGTAACGGTAACGGTGAAATGAGCATCATTGAAACAATAAAACTGCGTTGCCAACCCGCCTGCTAAACCGCCGCTATGAGGCAATCTATGGGGAGGCCTACGTTCAGCAGTGGACTTTTAAGAAGCTGTAACGTATTTGGAGATCTATTTAACCCATATTTTTTGTAATATCTTCTAACTATTGAATGTGCTAACTGTATTACTGCCTACCATATCGTAAACTAATGGGCTATTGGGTTTGTGATTGTGTAGGCGATGAGCTACACCTATCACTTCCTTGACAATTTTCCGATATTTTTTTGTCTATTCGTGGTCTAAATAGCTCGTTGCTCCTTGGACTCTGCCTACTCCGTTGGGGATTACATATTTGACGCTATTTTTATCTTCTATTTCCATCATTGTATCATAATCGAATTAAAATATCTTCGATAATTACTCTTTTGTCGCATTAATGAACAAGGGGTGTTATTAGTGTATAACAAGGCTTCGTGGAATGTAAACGAAGTTCTTAAAATATAATGCCAAGTCAAGTTAATTAATCGCTTTGAACAACAAATTTCGTCCGCGAAAAAGTAAACTATACAAGTATAGTTCGTATCAAATTAGCCAGTAGTACTAGTAATGTAGTAATACACAAGGAAAAAGGAAAAGCCGTCACAGTGTTTGGAAATCCTGTGTGTAAGAACGGGACAAGTATAATTTTCCATTTTCGGTTCCCGCGTGCCGACCGGCGTTCTCGGCCGGCGAGTTGTTTTTTCGCTCACTTCGCTCAGTATTGGTTGCGCCATCGAGGCGTATTGTATGTTTGTCTACTCGTAAAACAGTGAAAAAGCAATAAAATACGCTGCAAATATACCCAATTATTTATCTGTCAGTCTGTGTTTACTCGATAATTGTCGAAATTGACTCAAAAGTGAGCGCAAACCTATTCAGCTCACTTTCCATTCGTTTTGTTTTCAGTTTTGTTTTGTTTTCGTTCCCTTATTTTAGCCGGGAAAACGCCGGTTGGTTGTAAAAAAAAATATAGCGCGAATACGCAATAACATTGTGTATCCCTTTGTTCAGTGACGGTTGAAGAATCGTTAAAACATCGTTATCGGGTGTGATATTTTGTTTATTTTTGTTTGTGTTTGAGATATAAACAGAGGTGGGGTTGTCAACTACACGTGTAATATCGATCGGCTACCGGCCGGCGTCCACTGATTTCAGGTGAGCTTATCAATTCAAATTGACGTTCGAAATTTGAATTTGTTTTTTATTAAACTGAGACTGCCTGTTCTATTACTAGTTTAAATAATCATTGTAAGATATTACACTATGTATGGCTATGTATATATTCATGTTTGACAGGAAAACCATTGATAACTCTTGGTTAGTTTCCGCAGATAAACAGCTGTGTCTTGTAGGCATACAGTTAGCTCGGGTAAACATGGTGTGACGTAATTTTTTTCTCGTACAATTGTTTAGTCACCATGCGCGCTCTGATTACTCTAGGAAGTGACTACATGAGTATCATTCATATAAAAGGGCACCTACTTTCGGTGTTACTCGTCGCATTAGCTTCGTAATGTGGAACAACTTATTTAAATTGTCTAAAAGATCGTTGAGTTTTTTAGTAAACAACGGTTTGCAATATGAATACCTACAATCACTTAAAAACTTTTGATAACTGAATTTTATTGTGTAATTTATTGTTATTTTAACGAAAGCAATTGTCAAGGAGTGAAGAAGAAGAAAACGAAGGAGAAAAGGAAGCCAAGGGATCAGTACGTGAAGACTATTTGCCTGATAAAAAAAATTTGGAAAGGCAACCTTGCACTGGTAACCACAATTTTGGGCATCAATGGATACAGTTGGTTCCGGAGCGTGCTTTGTGGGAATCTATGAGGGGAGGCCTATGTTTAGCAGTGGACTTGTAAAAGGCTTTGATGATGACGACCACGACAACGACAACAACGATGACGATTTTGATGAGGATGATGATTATAAAAATCATCATCACTACGGCCCATCACAAGCCCTCCGCTGAACATAAGCCTGTCCTCAGTAATGCCAAAAATCATGATCCTGAGTCACCAGCACCATAAATTATCTGCATGGTCACTCCATCGAGTGGGGGCAGTCCTACACTCTGCTTGCCAGTACGAAGCTGCCAATCTAGAACCTTTCGTCCCATCAGTTGTCGGTTCGTCGAGCTAATGGCCGGCCCATTGAAACTTCAACTTACTGATCCCTTGGGCTTTGTCGGTTACTCTGGTTCTGCTGCAGAAAACATCGTTGCAGATTCTATCACATAGAGAAACTCTGAGCTATGCCCTTTCCACATTAGCTTCCTCACACGGCAAGCAGTAAAGGGCCACACGTCATCACTGGATCGATACGTCATCACTGGCAACACGCACTGGTTGTACACTCTATTGTTTTAAGATTTTGAGAATTCATGACGAGATGTGTCGTAATCTCCCGAATGCTGCACAACCGAGTTAGATCCGTCGATTTGCCTCTTGGTTTACTTTGGATAAGTTTTTGCCTGGTCGGACAATTTGTCTTAGGAAAACATGCCTCGAGCGTACTGTTCTCGACTGCCTCGTTGGTTCAGTGGTCCTAAACGCGACTGCTGATCATCCTGGGTTCGAATCCCGAAGAAATTCTCAGTAGCAGCCCGGAGTCAGGAAGTTAGTAGTGATTCACCCCCGTGCCTCAGAAAGCACGTAAAGCCGTTGGTCCTGCGCCTGATCTCTCTCCGGTTATGTCGGTTTGCCGTCCTATCGGACTATGAGAGTAAAGGAATAGAGAGTGCACCTGTGCTTGCGCATACACTCGTGCACTAAAATCATGTCCTGGACGAGAAATAGCCTCGTGAAGACTGGCCGCCGTGACCGAGATTCGGTCAGGAGGACATTATTCTCGACAACTGGTCACACTGGACACAACTGGACGTTACACTTGTCTTTGTTCTTGTTCATCTTAAGACCTATCCATTGAGAAACACTATTAAATTCATTGAACATAGTGCTTAAGTTCGCAATCAGTCAAGTCGTTCAAAATCAGTAACAGATGCACTAACGATTATGTTAAAGGAAAGTTGCAGCCTCTCTCTTAACATTGCACTGTTGGGCACATGACTCCTTTCATTTATGAGAGGGTCTTTTGGACAGGAAATGTCCACATAATGATTTATTACGAGTATATTTACGCAAATACTACACATGAAATGAAAGTAATTTTACGTATTTTATTGCGTTAATTTTTTTTTACTTTTTAATTCCCGACCATTTTAATTCTTTGACGACCATGATGACGATGTCGAAACGTCAGAAATTATGATGATAAAATTAAACGCGACAAATTCCGTAAAATTACCGTTATAGCCTATTAAAGTTCACCGCTGAACATAGGCCTCCTCCACAGATTGCCTCATAGGGGGGATATTTGGCACAGTTGCCAAGCTTGGCAAGCGGGTTGGCAACCGCAGTTTTTTATTTTCATTCGTTATTAGGAAGACGCTGCTGCCCATCTCCTGATTTGTTTCCCCCTGACGTCTCTTACGACACCCACGGGATGATATGGGGTAGTGGATATTCTTACACCTCCACTACACCTATAAAATCCGTAAAATTTAATTCATTTAATTAGAGAAATGTCCGCCGTGCTGCCCCAACGCGTAAGTGGTGTAATTTTCATACCTTCTAATTTTTTTTTAATTTCTCTTGTCTTAAAATTTTATAAGAGCCGGCGGAGTACGGATTCGGGTCGCTCGAGTACTGTGAAATTTACATCGAGCGTTTAGTCTCTCAGCTACCAAGGCTCTTAACGATTTTATATGATATTCGAAGTTTTGTTAAAAAATTATACCTTTTTTTTAACAAAACTTCAAATATCATGACATCATTATTGTCATTTTGATGTGTATCTCTATAACTACTTAATAAACTGGTTAGGTCAACCTGGAACTGGATTTTATATAGACTCTTACAATGACTGTGAGACGTTTATTGATTAAAAACTAAGGATTAGGCGATTTTGTCTCAATTGATTTTACCTTGTATTTATTAAGCACGTAAAGTTATAGCGTATAATGCATCCCACTGCTGGGTGTTCCCTCATTTCTTAGTGTACCATGGAGAAGTCTCCTATTTATATATAATATATAATATATTATAAATTTTATATTATATTATCGTTAGTTTGCCACGCTTCGCCTGTGCTGTGTTTTTAAACTGTGTGTTTTAATGTGACGATTGAATTTATAATGAAACTAACGGTAAGTGAACTACAGCAGTCCACGGACACTTGCAGCGGATTCCAAACATAGAAGGCTACAGACTACAGACTTCTGAGTACTAAAATGGAATGTCTCACAGCCTGTAACTATACTGGCTCTCTATACGCTTGACTCTATACCTATAGAAGAATGTTGGAGGTCCTCGAAATATCCTCTTTCACAGACATGCAGTTTTCCTCACCGCGGAGCATGAGGTAAATAAATCCACAGACTATATTACAATTTAAAACTCCATCGGTGTCAGCGTGAATCGATCTCGGGTTGCCTGCTTGTTGAGCTACCACGGCTCAGACACGGAAACGCAACTTACGGCTCCGTGGCGCAGTGGCTTAGCAATGAGTTGCAGCGCTAAGAGCCGCGGGTTCGAATCTCGCACGGGACAAGTATTTGTATGGCCTACAAATAATTGTTCCGGGTTTGGATGTTTGTCCTTGTGAAATTTACGTATCCAAAACCCCACTATACAGGAGAAAATCCTAGAGTGGAGGTAATATTAAAAAAAAAGAAAAAACGCAAACTATCTGTTAATTTAAATACATATATGAATGGTACTTTATATTCTTTTGACTTTTGTCTGCCCCATTGGTCTAGTGGTTGTAAGCGCGACTGCTGATCATGTGGTCCCAGATTTGAATCCGGGGTCAGTCAAAAATCAACTAATGGGTTGACTGTCAAGAAATTATCACTAGCAGCGTGGAATTATATAGGAAGTTGGTGGTATTTCACCGTCGTGAATCGGAAAGCACGTAAATCAATCAGTACTGAGGATCGCTGTCTCTTGGACTATGAGAGAAAGGGAGCACCGGTGTTTTCGTATATACCTGTGCACTATAATCATGTCCTGTGTAGAGTGTAGATGGCTTAGTAGCTGTCGCCTGGCGGGCGGTCACCGTGACCGCAATTCGGTCTGGAGGGCATTAACATATTATTATTCATTATTCTAATCTTTACTGAATCAGAGCAATGTCTTTCTGACCGATTTGACCACGGTAAAAGCTTTTTTAATCTACACTACTTTTTTGTATCGTGGTTTTGTATTGTTTTACATACACAATTTGCACAAGGACAAACATCCAGAACTGGAACAATTTATTTGTACGCAATACAAAAACTTGTTCTATGCGGGATTCAAACCCGTCCTCTCTAAACTTTCAATTAATAAAAAGCTGTTAACTGTGCAGGGGATGTCTTAATGTAACAAGTGTACACGCAAATAATGAAGCACTCACTCGCTCACTCATCCATCCTAAACTACCCATATCCGATGTAATACTTCAATTGTATTGATCAGAATATGGCTAGCAGCAGTACCAGAGACATGAGTGCAATAACTACATCCGAAAGGAACCATTCGTGTTTTACTGAAAACGTCTATTCTATCTGGTGTTCGAAAGTAGGAGTCGCGGACCTGTGACGTAGTTGTCGGAATTCTTACTGCTAGGCCACGAGTGAGTTGTTTTGACGACCCTATAACACATTATTTAAGGTTAAGGCCCAAGTAGCAAGCGTTCGGAGGGGCGTGCTGCGTGGCGGTGCGTATTTGTCATGACGCCATACTCCACGCTCCACCAAACGCTCTCCACTGAGACCTTAGCCTACTCTGTTTGGCTGCAGGTCGTACGTTTCATTTTTGCGCGAAGCAAGTGTTTTCGCATTTTTTCGGTCATTAAGATCTGGTCCGTCGATGAAAAAGGGTACCACCTTATAGGTGAGGTATTTTAAAGAAAATATTCAAATTAGATTATTCTATAAAAAAATAACACATTTCTCATTTATTTCGTGGTGAATAAATGTCTCACACATAAACAGACATGGACATGGACGGGTTATGTCGGGCTTTCACCTCAAACCCCACGGTACTCCTCATATCAACAGGGTTTCAGGAACGCTCACACACACACGCAACTGCGGCAACAGGTGCCTACGATGGCTCCTCGGGAGAGGACATCTCGCATCTTAATTCCCACGCGGAGAAAAAAGCTGCGGTGGCCAGCCCACCCGCAAAGCGTGGCAACTACCGCAAATAAGGAACGCGACGGTCCTGACCCACCTGCTTCCATCGACTTCGTGCATCTCTTACCAGGTTGTCACTTCATTAAGTCGCCCAACACTTTGTTTACAACGGTACGAAACTGCGACTCCTCGATTCCTCAAGTAATATGACCGGTCTATTGCCACACCAATACCCAGCAACAAAAAGATAGCATGAAGATGCGCAAGAAAGTGAAATTACATAAATTATTATAAAAATATATTAAAGGAATATGTTTTATACTTCATATATGGAAATTCACAGTAACATCTCGGAGGCAGGCAGTTGGTGTTTCTTCCACGTGCCTCGGAAAGCTCGTATCGGATTGCCGTCCCATTAAAGTCTAATGATTAGACTATGAGAGTGAAAGAAGGATTTGTACAATTCTCTTACATTTATACACATTATTTCCTTTGTTCTATTTGTTGAGTAGCGTTTTCACTGTTAAGCTGTGTTCTGTTTTTATTTTATAAAATCGAAGTGACAAGTGAACCACCTGGTGGTAAACGGCTACTGCAGTCCGTGGACACCCGCAACCAACTACCATTAAAGAAGGCTATAGATGCGTTGTTATTCCTGAGGACTGAAATGGAATACCTCACAGCTTGTAATCATATAGTCCAAGGTCCCAGGGCCACCAGACGTCACTTATTTTCTGACGAACGAAATGTGTACGATTGAGTAGTGTTAGTATGTACTATGATCGCATGCCTAGCTGCTAGCTTGGTCAGTGGGCCATTTTCCAGGTATCAGGTAATCAAGGTACGTAAAAATTTTACTCACCTCACGTTGATTCTACCAGCTGATTTTTACGTATATGTTAGATAATATCGTTAAAAATCAGTCATCAATACTCCCAGACACTTTCGGTCGGCAGTATCGCTTTGCAGACGCTTTAAAGCTCTCAAAAAATTACTCAATTTCACTTAAATTCTGAAGCTCAATTTTTATATTATGTTAGCCAGACAACTATTTTAAAACTTTTTACAAGTAGGCAGACCGATCCAAGGTCATCAGTAGAGTCTGCATCTTCATATGCGACATTTAAAAAAATGGGCTAAATTATTCCATTGGGGACGATCCCTGTGAAAGAGAAGAAATTTTATTGAGTGACAGGCGCCTTAAAATAGAAGAAATTGCAGCCATGGCTTATAACATCATAGTCATTTAGACCATTTCTCTATAAAATAGATCAGTGGAAGTTGGGTGCCAAAAATACCTAGCGCAAACAAATATTAGCAACGAGCGATACAGGGGAACATGCATAGCCACTATGCACAGGCATTTCAGTCCTTACTCTATGTACAGGTAGGTATTCAAAGACAATCACGAGTTTAAATTCAAAATTCATAATATCAAAATTTGTGTAACATATGTAATAAGTAAGGTAGCTTCTTACCTAATTTCAGTTTAAACTTGAGATTCTCTCTGAATACCGCTCGAAGAATTGAATTCTAATTATTTTCAATGGATTTTGATGATCTGGGATCAAACCCCAGATCAACTAAGACACGACTTAATAATTTCTATATTTAGAATTGTTGTACCTTAAACCACTTTCGAATGCGACTGTCCCGCGTTCTCGGGTCAAAAGGTAAAAGAGCTTGCGAAATCCCCTTTCACTTTCAAAATCGTGCGAAAAGTTCTTTTATTTTGTGAATATGTTCTGACAAAAGTTTTGTCTCGAATATGTTCTTATTTATTTTCTTTGTTTCAGTTCAGATTTGCTAACTATATTTCCTAAAGCAGTGTGAAAGGGTCTGCTCGACCGTGGTGCATCCTTCCACAAAACCACCTTAAATTAGTATGGTCGTGACGCGAACTGGAGATTCTTTTAACTGGTAAGGAGGCATTCTATCTTAGTCTTCAGAGTGACAACTAAGAATGGAACACTTCATGCGTAATTTTGTGGAAAATCATATGAAATTCATATTCATACGTTGCACCTGCCGATGGATGCAAGTGGCTCACGATCAAGACCATAATTTGTGGCTGTCTATGATGCAGGCCTATGCTTAACAGTGAAACAGAAACAGATGAATATTGCCAGAAGTGATTTGCGATGGGCTATAGTGACAGTAATAATGTAAATTAGTAATAAAGTTTTTATTACTAATTAAAAATTTATTAAGTCGTACTACGTTGATGTTTTGCTGTGTGGCAGCGGCCTAGAATACTGCCACTCCCTCTCATCCCGTGGATGTCGTACGAACCAATAGAGGGAAATGCCATAAAAAAGAAGACCTTTAGGCTGCCGACGGATGGCGACATAACCATCCCAGTCATCGTCAGACCAAAAATGCCCAGGTCTGTGATGGGCAGCAGCATTACAGGTGCGATGTGTCTGGCACTGCGATCACCAACCCGCTTGCCCAGCGTGGCGATTAATCCTCCCATGAACAGCACCACAAAAACGGTGCAGCAACGGTGGGACAGGGGGTGGAAATAATCCCCTGGGAGAGGACAGGTTACCACCAAAAACTAGACTTAGCGACGTATAATGGGCGTACTCTGCGGCAAGACGGAAACATTTATGAACCGGAAGCTGAGCTGGAAAATATAAGATGGCATATTGTAGGGTTAAGTGAAGTCCGAAGAGAGGGGAGGACACACTTACCCTGCAATCCGGCCATTTGCTCTACTTTCGGGAGGGAGACTCACTAACAACATTGTAGATATCTCCGAGTGTCGAAATGGGTAGCATACCTTGTACTGAAGTTATCAAAGAGATACTCTCTGAAGATCGTACAAGTTTATGCCCCGACCTCGGCACATTCGGATGATGAAGTTGAAACTGTTTATGAAGACATTTCTACGGCCTTACATAACACCACTAAGGCCCACTACAATGTTGTTATGGGGGATTTTAATGCCAAGGTGGGTAAGCACACGGGCGTCGAGTCGATTTTGGGACCTCACGGTTTTGGAAACAGAAATTACAGGGGACAAATGCTGGTCAACTTCCTCGAGAAAGAGGGGCTATTTCTGATGAATTTGTTTTTCGAGAAGAAGCCCCAAAGGAAGTGGACCTGGCGCAGTCCCGGTAACAAAACAAAAAACGAGATTGACTTCATCATGACGGACAAAAGGCACATATTCAGAGATGTCTCAGTGATCAGCAAATTCAATACCGGAAAGGATCACCGCCTTGTCCGAGGCACTCTGAATATCGATTTTACGCTTGAAAGGTCCCGATTGATGAAGTCCACCCTTCGACCAAATCTGCTTCAAATCGTGACTGGCTCCCAACGCTTCCAGCTAGAACTTAAAAACCGATTCAATGCCTTGAGACCCACGTTAGGTATTGACGAGGACCTTATCAGCGTGATCAAGATTAAGGGATGAGGGCAATAGGTTTTGTGGCAAGTAACATATGGGTCGAAAGTCGAAGTTCACAGATGAGACACTTCAGCTTATGAAAAGAAGACGTGAGTTAACAACAGCAACGCCATCGGAACAGGTAACATTAATCAAGCTTGTGAGGAAATCTGTGAGGCGGGACCTGCGTCGCTCTTATGCGATTGCGATACATTCGGCAACAGAGCGAAACAAGAGATCCAAAGTCTGCTCGGGAGCTTGGGAGAAGTCACATCGCAAGACTGCAGACGCATGATGGCAAAGTCCTCACGTCAAAGCCTGAGGTTCTCTCTGAGATCGAAAACTATTATGGCAAACTATATGCCTCACATAAGCCACAACTTGACCTTAAATGCGATGATCCCAGAGCCACGCTGACCCGCCACTATACCGACGAGCTGCCAAACATCTGCCTTGAGGAGATTGAGCTGGCCCTCGGCCAACTTAAAAATGGAAAAGCCCCTGGAGAAGATGGAGTTACAACAGAGCTCTTAAAGGCTGGGAGTCAACCCTTGCTAAAAGAGCTCTGCCGAGTTTTTAACTGCATCTTACGAGATGGGAGAACTCCAAAGGCGTGGTGCAGAAGCATTACAGTCTTGTTTAACAAGAAAGCTGACAAGACTATGCTGAAAAATTCCCGCTTCTGAGCCACGTCTATAAGTTGTTTTCGAGGGTCATCACAAATCAACTCGCGCGAAGATTTGACGACTTTCAGCCTGCGGAACAGGCTGGGTTTTGAGGAGGATTTGGCACTATAGACCACATTCACACAGTGCGACAAATAATACAGAAGACAACAGAGTATAATCAGCCCCTGTGTCTTGCATTTGTGAACTATGAGAAAGCCTTTGACTCCATCGAAACTTGGGCTGTTCTGGATTCTTTGCAGCGGTGCCAAATTGACTGGCGGTAATCGAAGTGCTGAGATGTCTTTACAACACCAGTACGATGTCCGTCCAAGTACAGGGCAGTCAAACAAAACCAATCCAGTTGTATCGCGGAGAGAGACAGGGGGATGTTATATCGCCTAAACTATTTACAAATGCCCTGGAGGATGTTTTTAAGACGCTATACTGGAAAGGACGCGGGCATTAACGTAAACGGTGAGTACATCTCACACTTACGCTTTGCTGATGATATCGTCGTCATGGCAGAATCGCTGCAAGAACTTCAGGACATGCTGAACAGACTGAATGAATCCTCCCTTCGTGTTGGTCTGTGTATAAATCTGAACAAGATGAAAGTTATGTTCAACGATCACGTCATGCCAGTTCCAATTACTGTTGATGGTGAAATTCTCGAAGTTGTCCAGGAATATACCTACCTCGGGCAGATATTGCAACTAGGTAAGAATAACTTCGAGAAGGAAGCCGATCGGAGGATTCAGTTAGGCTGGGCAGCATTTAGAAAGCTCCGTCGGGTTTTCTCGTCACCCATACCGCAAAGTCTGAAGACAAAAGTCTTCAACCAGAGCGTCCTGTCCGTACTTACTTACGGTGCCGAAACGTGGACACTGACGATACGGCTACTCCACAAGCTCAAAGTCGCTCAGCGAGCGCCGGAGAACCAAGATTACTGACATAGCCTTCCGTGTTTGTAAACTGAAGTGGCAATGGGCTGGCCACGTCTGTCGCAGAGGTGACCACCGGTGGAGTAAACGTGTTATGGAGTGGAGACCGCGTCTAGGCAAACGTAGTGTGGGATGCCCCCTGACCAGGTGGAGCGACGATCTGCGCAAGGTGGCTGATAGAAACTGGATGCGTGTAGCCGAAGATCGGGCTAAGTGGCGCGCCTTGGGAGAGGCCTATGTCCAGCAGTGGACTGCCGCAGGCTGATGATGATGACGTTGATGTTATTTTATCTATCTATATTTTATTATCATCATCATCATCATCATCATCATCATCATTACAACCTTTAAACATTTTATCTAAACGAATGTAAATATTTTTACTTCGTATAATTTAACTTTAGTTTTTCAACGTATTATTACACACATTACTTCGTAGTATATTTATTTAAAACAAACATTTTTTTACGATGTAGAAGACAAAATCATGTGGGAACTTGGAAACATTATATTCAAGTAACTCTTATTAAAGCATGGTTGATTGATAGTCTCGATTTTGAACTATGACTTCTTTAGTTATTTCTTCTAACCCGAGCCGTGGTAGGTCAGGGGCTAAGCGCTCGCTGTAAATCTCACAGTACGCGAGCAACCCCGGGTTCGATCCCCGCCGGCACCAATGAAATTGTTAATTGCAATGTTAAGGTTTTTATCTTATTTCACTTTAACTTTTTAATTCCCGGGTTTCGGGTGTTTTACAGCACCCATGATCCCCTGACTGAAAATCTTTAAAATTAGTTTTATTTATTCCCGTGATGTTTTTAAATGAATTATTTTTAATTTAAATAACCTTATAATACAGACCATATTCTTGCAAAAACAGATTATAACTATAATAGAGTTCCATCGGAAATAACGTAAAGCATGTTGCGTGCTTCCGAACGCGTCGCATATAAAGCGGTCACGTGTCGAGCGTAATCGCACGAACAAAGGGGTTTAACGATAAGCGGATAAAATAGAATAACACGGCTCTTATTAGCCTAGCAATGGCCCGCGACTTAGTTACATCATATCCATGGAGTAGTAAATGTTTGTTACATTTTTACCTCGTTTATCGTAAACTATAGCGTCTTTATTTATATTTTATTAAGAAGTAAGGGCAAACGAGCACACAGTCCACCTGATGTTAAGTGAATTCTGTGGTTCATAAAAGTGGTTCATACTACATCTACCCTCGATTAAGGATCAAAATGCAGATGCGTCGTCACCACTGAGGATTAAGATGGAATGCCTCGCTGCTGTAACTCGTAGCATAGCATTACTGCTAGTTCACGTGGTCGTGCCTCGTGCTTCGTGGTCGTTATCTATTTAGAACAGGGTTGTTACCGCATAGTTAGGTATTCGACACACATCATTACCATATCATTAGAGTCCATCACAAATCCACGACTGATCATAGGCCTCCGCCAAGCAATTCCACAAAGAGCGATCCAGAGTCACCTGCAGCATTCTAATTCCTGCATTTTTGCTAGGTCGTCACTCCAGTGGGGGCCCACCTTACACTTTGCTTTCTTCAACCTCTCTTTCCCGTCGGTTTTCGGCTCTTCGAGCTATATCCGGCCCATTGCCACTTTAACATACTGATCGACGAAGGGAAATAAACGAGGAGATGGGCAGCAGCGGCTTCCTAATAACAACAAAAAAAATACTGCGGTTGCCAACCCGCTTGCCACGCTTGGCAACTATGGTAAATATCTCACCTATGAGACAATCTATTGGGGAGGCTTATGTTTCGCAGTGGACTTTGTTAGAATGTAACGAAAATAATTTTCTTGAAATAAATTTTCATTCATACCTCAATCGTGTTTTTCTCATAAAAAATTATGATCTAAGCCATTAAGAAGAAAATACGAATTACTCGGCCGTCTGTGGGTTATCGCATACCGCATTATATAACCACGTGAAATTTCAATCATCTACTTGAAACATTCAGGGGAAAACTTGTTTGAGAAACAGACACCGAGCTAGTTCAATATGAATTCTGATTTACTGAAGTTGGTAAACTTTTATTATTTGAATAAGTAAATAATAGCCTTCCGGTTGGCCCGCGTTGTTGACCTTGTGTCGAATGATCTCTTATTCGTTTCGCGCCTTTTTAAATTAATTACAATCAAAACAACTGGCGCTTGCGGTTATAATTAGCTTAAAAAAGTTGTTTCAGTTGTCTAATTCAAGTTGTGACCGCTACTTTCTTCGGATATACGAGTACGTTGTTATTTTTCTTTTCTCTTTATTTATTTTTTCAAATTTTACAACGATCAAACTTAGGTATGGGAGCGGGGCCTCCTGGCACAAGTATACATAATACTTAAAAGGTTTGGCCCCAACCATTGATTGTAATAAAACAACTGTCATTGCTATTGAAATAAACATTTTTTGTTTTTTTTTTGACGTTGGAGTCAACCCACATTGAATTTCGCGGTCAGTGTCAACACAGGCTAACCATCTAGGCAGTGCAAGATTACAGCGCACGAGTGCGTGCGCAAGTGTTTGCGAGATATAGATATAGAGTGAAGATAGAGAGTGCACCTATGTCAATGCACTCTCTATTTCCTTACTTTCCTAGTCCGGGGTGTGGGGTCACGAGGGTGAAGCACCGCCAACTTCCTGACTCCGGGCTGCTACTCAGAATTTCTTGTCAGAAAAACCCAATATTTTGGCTAGACCTGAGATTCGAACCCAAGACGAGGCAGTCAACGAAGCTGGTATTCTATATCTCGTTCGAGCCGTATTTATGCATTAGCGTGACTACCACGTAAGGTTGTTTATTTCTTACTTCTCATCACCCTAAGAGGCATTGCTGCAACATAGATTACGCAAGGCAACCCAAGTTACGACACTTCCTCCATTTGATTTGCTATTGTTTATGCTATTGAAGGTTCTGTATTGAGGTGAAAGTCTGATAGGCATCTTGGAGGAACAACTTGTGGTTAGTCTATTTAAAGTGCCTTTTGACATTTTCTTTCTGTAGTAATTGACTAGTATTATTGTACTTTGCCAGTGTCAATTAATAATAAATTATTATTTATGATAATTCGTTTAAAAACTTCTCCAGAATTATGTTGATGAGAAACATTCTGAAAGTTTTAGGTGATTTTGACGGCAATTTAAACCAGGAGACGATAGTATAGTACATGACGACAGTATCTCAAGGCGTCTAAGCATACACATTATTTTGAAGTTCACATCACCATCGGAGCACCTTTTTATCGTTTTCACTAATAGACATTATATGAAAAAAATTGGACCACTTTTACTTATCAAAATCCATTTCAAACCATTATTTAAACAATAATACAGTAGCAATCATCCGCCGGCGCCGGTCAAATTCCCGCCAAAACACCTTTCGAAATTGTATAGTTGCTTATAAAATTAAATGAAATTAAAGTAATACCATTATAATCTATGTTAGTATATTACTAATTTCGACACAATAATAATTTTATAAATAGTCATAAAAATAAATAAAAAACATAAAACGGACAGTGATAAGCTAACTAAGTGCTGCTAACTGCTCTCCGCAACAATCCTTGGGATGGTTTGGATACATAAATCATATCTATGGTTATATCTATACATATACATAGAATTGCATTGTCCGGCTAATCTTCGTAATGGCTGAACAGATTGTGATAAAACATTACGAACAGGTAGAAACGGATTTAGGCTATATTTTATTCGTTAATTATTTTTTTTGGAAAAATGAAAAATTGAAAAATATCGTCTGATTATTTTAAATCTAAATAGCACCACAATAATGGATCTTATCCACGCGAAGCCGGGGCAGGTAAGATAACCGTACGTTAAATAAATATTTCAATATACCTTTAATATAGCTTACACTTCCTGTGACGTCACACGAAATGTCACTTTAATAGAGTTGTAATGAATCAACCAAATACTCCTCACTGCTTGTTATTGGTCTCCTTACATTGCTAAGTGAGTTATGAAGCAGAAAGGAACTGCCACGCTACTCCGGGACGAATTATCATATCTTAATCCGTCCTGAAAAACCTATTAGTATAAAGTTTGTCCGAACCACTGGTAAAAGTAAAAAATAACTTTCAATAAAAATTGCTTGTAATCTTATATTAATTAAACATATATTCTATTCAATTATTTTAGGCATGCAGAATTCGTCACGATGTTTTACTTCATCGCCGGGCATTAGATAAATCAGCATTTTTAAATGTCAAATAGGCATTCACAATTTATAATTACGTGGTAGAGCCATGCTGCAGCTATATTAATAGTATAGTTGTAGCACGAATGGGTCGACCGCTCGACTAGCTCGACCGGGGAGGGACCACGCTCTCACAGAACACCAGCGTAAAATAGCAGCTTAATGCTGCTGTGTTTCGTATGGTGAGTGTAGAGAACCGGAGACCCTTTTTACTGGAAAAGAGGCATTCTATCTTAGTCCTCACGGCTGACAACGCATCTGCATTTAAATTCGCAAACGAAGATAGATGTAGATGTCTATGGGCCACAGCAACCACTTACCATCAGGTGGACTGTGTGCTTGTTTATCACCCTTATTGTATAAAAAAAAAAATCTCGGTGAGAACTGAACTTTGTTCGTGCACAGTAAAATTTAACGGGGCGATCACCCGTTTCAAAATAGTACCCTGAGTTGCCATTTACTAGCTCAATTATAGTGCCCGCAAGCACAGGTGCACTCTCTATTCCCTCACTCTCATAGTCCGATAGTACGGTAATCCGACACGACCGGAGAGAGATCAGGTGCTGGACCAACGGCTTTACGTGCTTTCCGAGGTACTGGGGCGAAAAATCGCCAACTGTCTGACTCCGGGCTGCTTCTAAGAATTTCTTGATAGAAAAACCCAATAACTGATTTTGGCCCGACCCCGGGGTTTGAACCCGGGTCCTAATGATCATCAACCGCGTTTATGGTCACTAGACCAACGAAGCAGTTACTAATAAACACTCTATAATTCTTTGTTCATTCACACTCTGAGTGCTTTCAGCCTTGAAATCTTCCGTTCGTGATATAAAAGTCCTCCGGAACCTCTCACTTCTTTGTGCACAACCTTTATTTAGGTTTTGCAACTCGATTGTCTGAGCCGTATGGTTAGGGTTGTCACCTTGTTCAAACATTAAATTGCAATTGTTTCGATAGACCGGCGCTGCTTTGTTCACCACGAATACGTCGGCTCTACCGGTGAAGGACCATGCTCACACAGAATGGAAGCGTAAAACAGAAGCATGATGCTGCTTTGTTTCGTAGAGTAAGTGACGATAATAGAAAACTTTTACTGGTGAAGAGGCTTTCCAATTTAGTTCTCAGAGGTGACAACGTATCTGCATTTATTTTACCATCTGGTGGACTGTTTACTCGTTTGTCATTCTTCTTTTTTTTTAAAGTACCAAACATTAAGCACACTAAACAAAACTAGTATAGTCTTGCTTAGCAAGCTGCTAGCTATATTTTTCGGTTTAGGTTACTAATCGCTTAATAATATATTTTACTTCATGAAATCATTATATATTTTCTTCTTCTTCTGCTTCTTTATCAGCTCATAAAAGTCCACTGCTGAACATGAACCTCTCCCTCGAGAATAACTCTGGGAATGAGGTAATCGGTACCAAGCTATTTCTCATATGATTTGTATAGTTAATTGTATACCTACTTGATTGTCAACAGTTCTTTATTTTGAAAAAAGGTCTCAGGGTTCTTGCTGGTTCTTCCTAGACAGCGATATTTTCCGAACCAGTGGTAAATAAGACATAAGAATGTATTATTATTATATAAAGTATTATTTATAACTTATATTAAATAAAAAATCTATTTCGGTTTCTATTTCCTGTCTTATTCGTCACACTCTTGACAGCCAGACTGAAGATTGTAGTATCCTTCGCACCTTTAACGCTTTTCTTTTCTATCGGTCTGAGTATTTTACGTCAGACGTAAAGAAATGATTACACAGCCATCTACCGGCAGCCGTGAGATCTTTCCAGCTTCCCCATATTCGCGTCTTACGACACACATGGGGTGGACGACACGAATTGGGTAATGTATTGCCTTAGACTGCCACCACACGGTTTATAAATATATTTTAACTAGCGATCCACCCCGGCTTCGCACGGGTGATTTCTGGATCTCAACAACAGCGCCACTTACCGGGTGCTATTTTTAATCTGAACCATCTAGGAACCCAATCAGACACACAAAAAAAATCTTCAAAAACGGTCCAGCCGTTTAGGAGGAGTTCAGTGACAAACACGTACGGAACAATTATTAATATATTCACTACCTAGAAACCATTAGATACAGTATCTTAAAATAGAGTACCAACTGTGCTTCTTAATAGATTGCGTGTGCGACTGGCAGCCCTACCTGCAGTAGTTAACGACCTGATTGAGATATTCGACCTGAATACCTCGTGCTATTGTTCATAGGATAATTCGTTGCGTTTTGCAACAGTCATATAATTAAACGTTTGTTTTGAATTGTGTTAGAAAAATCGATATAAAGATTTTTGTAGTCACTGAGTGCTAAGTGCGTAACAAAAAAAGAGTTTCGAGATAAACCCAAAACTGCTAAATAAAAAATTTACTTTTAAAAGTAAAAGCAGACATAAAATATAAAATAATTAAATAAATATCACATTCTGAAGTTAGTGCTTAGATATAGTGTATAGAAAAATGAAAGCCCCGACTTCAGAATGCGATTATTTTATTCTCTTTAGTTTTTTGAAGCCGGCTTTTTATTAAAAGTTAATTTTTTTAACCTTTTGAGTGGACTAATGAATATTATAATCTCAATATCGTCTAAATAATTACATTTAAAACTTTATTCCTTATTTTGCCACCCTTATGAGTGGTAATTTTTCTGCAAATTTATATGGGACCACCCGTGAACGATATTCATTTATTTATTTACTTTATTGAAGACAAAACGGAAACAAAAGATATCAAAATCATACAAAGAAAAATAAACATAGGTAATTACAATTGTTCCCTTCAAACTGTTTCACTGAGAACAAATCTGATAACCTATCCTACTGATGACCTATCTATTAAAAAAAATGATCATCAAAATATGTTCACAATTGACGAAGATATCGCGTTACATACCTACATCCAAAAAAAAAGACTCATCTGCAAAATGTAAACCTCCTCTTTTTTTGAAATCTGGTATAAATATCTGGTGTCAGCATAAACTTGTATTCCACAGTATTCTTCATTACGTTCGGAAATTTTTCGGTAGAATAGAATAGAATAGAATGATTTCTTATTCAATATTAATATTTTTTTTATTTACCACTGGTTCAGAAAATACCTCTGTCCTGGGAAGAACCAGCAAGAAACCCAGCGGAACTTTTTTAAAAATATTTCACTTTAAAATAATTTCGTTTATACAATTTTTAAATGAATTTTCATAGAACCAGCACGGTGGCGATCACCTCATTCCCACGGGATATTTTTATTCATGTATTCCTTGATATTACAATAAGGCTTTTTGTACAATTTTTTCTTAATAACCTATTATACTTGTTTATTGACAAACTTTGAACTTTGGGTTTCGTTGTTTAATACAAATAACTCCTAAATTAATGAGTTATGACTGAATTGAAAATACCTTAACACTTTCACTGTCCGATTTTCAGACATAATAGTAAGACAATAGCAATGACCCATATGTAGTACACGGGACAGCGAAAGGGTTAAAAATAGATATGTATGATTTAAAAATATGAAGAAAAACACGTTAAAATGATAAATACGATTATGGACACATACATTTGCGAGGATTAAAAGTATTCTTTAAGTATAAGACCGTGTTTAAAATAAAGTTATAGCCTTAATACGCTCTTCTGCTAGATACAGGCCTCTTCTCATTTCTGAGGTAGAATATTGTAGCAATTGGACCGTGGCGTCGCGCTGCTCCAATGCATGTTGGCGTACATCACATGACCTTGAAATATTTTACTTTTTAGACATGCAGTTTTCTTCACTATATTTTCCTTCACCGCCGAGTTCAAAGGTATATTTCTGCTGAATGATGGTTTCTACCCTAAACAGTGTTTAAATAAAATATTTGAAATCAAAAACCGTGTAAAACTCACTAGTCCTAACACGCAATAAGAATATTAAAGACGCGAACGTATCATTAACAAGTAGCCCAATTCCGATGAGCACAGGAAGGCGATGAGTCAGTTGTTTTGTCGTATTCAAACAGACGGACCTTATAAGGTTAGGATGAGTGATGTGAGGCCATGATCGGGTGTCGACTCACCCCCCCTATAGATAGTCTCGTGAGTGTCATACTATGCAAACAGATTGGTAATCGCAGTTTTTTTAATTTTGACTTGTAATCAGGAAGATGCCGGTGCCCATCTCCTGTTCCATTTCCCTCTCGACACCCACGGGATGTTATTATGGGGTAGTAGATTATCTTACGCCGCCACTGCATGGTCTTAGCATTTGGTAATAGCGAAGAAACGTCCTACCACTGGGTACAGATCTCCTCTCTTTTTTAAGATATGATTAAATAAGTTTTGTGAGAGATTGCTCCCCACCGCTGTCATCTACAAAATTGGCGGGCATTTTCTTTCCTTTCGATCTTTTTTTAACGAAAAACAACAGCACTATGCTGCCCTACTACGCTGGAGTTATATAATCTTCTTCTATATTAACCTGGCTACGAAATATAGAAAATATAAGAAATCAATATATATTTTATTTTACAAATATCATAGTCTTTCTGGCGTTTTGCCATAGTTACCTCTTACGATACCCACTGGAGAAAATAAGACAAAAGACATTTAGAGGAGAAATTTTATAACAGATGCTAGGATTAACATTACTCTATTAGATAACCCGTGCTAAGAAGATCTACTTTCCTCCGAATCAAACAATTAATCAATTATGAGAACATCATATTGTTATCTTTAAACCATCTTCTTCTAAATCGCTGTATGTGAAGCTTCTCTTTTTTATTATTCGCAACTTCGCTGCTCCTCGTCGTTGGTCTATGCTCTATGTATTTTAGGTCTGGCTTAAACATTATGGTTTGGTTTAAAGCCTTTGGAAGCCGCAATTTTTTCCTTGCTTTTCCTATCGACTCTTGATACACCTACGTGATGAGACAAGAATTATAATGCAGGCATAAATGCATGCATCTGACAATTTTTTATAGAATAATGGTGACAACCTAGCACACGGTCCACCGAATAGTGAGAGGAATCTGTGGCCCATAGACATCTACATCTATCTTCGATAAAGAATCCAAATGCAGATGCGTTGTTAACTCTATATACCAGCGTAAAGCTGCAATTTTATGCTGGTATTCTGTGAGATCGTGGTCCTTTCCCGGTCGAGCCAACCCATTCGTACTAAAACCATACTATTATAGCTGTATCATGGTTTTATCACATGTAAAAATATTTGTCTATGCGCTTACTTTTGATAACAAGTAGAACGCCACGTTAATAGACGAAAGGCTTTATTGTCTTTCGTCTATTAATTATGTTTACATACTTGATGTTTAAATATAATGCGTATAATATTGTATATATTTGTATTTTGTACACAAGGAAAATATTTCCAAACCACGAAGTAGGCAACAACGTTGCGTTATGTTTCCCGACAGCTGAGCAAACAAACAGTAGATGCTTATGAATAATTGCCTCAGGTTTGTCCAATTGTATTATTAATGTTTTGTTTATTAAGAAAATAAGTGTTTGGTATGTCTATCTTTACATTTATCTTTTGTTTTCCTGACCCCAGTGGCGGATCAGACTGTGACTCCGCCAACAACCAAGTTTCGGCCGCGGAGGGGTGCGGCGCCTCGCAATACCGACACTCCTCTCCCTCCGCGGCGCCACTACTACCGCATCCTCGGTGCGGCCCCGCCAGAGTCGCGGAGGATAGGGCGAGTGGCGCATCGCCATACCAACACTCCTCTTCCTCCGCGAATCAACCTCGGCTGCAGCGGTAGGGGGAGTTCCCAATGCACTGGCTTTTATCTGTGGGATATAGGTACGGCATTTTTGGATAGACTAACAAAGCTTAGTCAGAAAGATGCACCACGTGCGAGTGAGTGTAAGCATTTGGGGAAAAATTCGCATATTTTTCTTAAACCCTTACTCCTCACGTGCTGACTTCCACGGGAACGCTCACATCCGCGCACCTAGCATTATAATGCTGTTGTGTTTCGTAAGGTGTAAGTAAATGAAGAGACCTGAAGACCCCTTTGACCGGCAATGGGGCATTTCAACTTAGTCATCATAATCGACGAAAGATGTGTTTGTGCCACAGCGTCGATTTACCGTCATGTTCGTTTCGTATCTCGTTTGTCAACAATGTTTATTAGTTGTTTATAGAATGATTATAACTTTGGATTTTATGGATGTCTGCACACAATTCCAAATCAACCGAAGAATTAAATTAAATTCGACAGAGAATTTTAAGTGCAATTAACGGAAAAATTAAAAAAAAAAAACAAGTAGATCATCGTGAGCTTCGGCGTTGAGCTAATTAACTCTTATATTCCGTAGTGAATTTCGTGAGAAAAGAATTTCTAGAAAGTATTATAACATGGTCAATACGATATTAAAGTTAATTTTATTTGATAAATTATTTCAGCACAGTTTTCATCAAGCGTCGTAGGCTTGTTCCACGCTTCAAGGCTACTGTTGAGGCTTAAGTGGCAATCATGTTATCATACGATCGCGTTAACTGATAATACGAGTAAAGCACATTTATATGTAATCGAAACTTCATTCGACATTTTGTCTTGTTAAGTGCGAAGCTTTAAATAATGTTCCATAAATTGTCTTTAAATGTTTATCAAAACTTTACAATAAGGTGTGGTGGTGTCAGTGCGGTCGTGCATTGAGTATTGCTACCGTATATGTGCTGCAAAATGCCACCTAAAAGTTTGGAATGGCACGCTAAAAGGCTTATTGCTGACCGCAATATCCGATTAAATTTTATCAGTCTCTAGCACAGACGCAAAGTAGCCAGCTTTCAGTGTTCTACTAGACATTTGGGGAATGAGCGCACAAATTGCTTATCTTAATTCCTCCCCCTCTGTTCCAAAATCGGACAATAGACGCTCGGTCAGCCTCCATCCTTTTGTTGATATACCACGCATTTGAAGCAAACCTTGCTTTGTCATTCTGTCGTACTGTTAAGTAATGGTACAATTTGCCAGCATCTGTCTTCTTTACATCCGATTACAATATGGGTTTGTTTAAGGCAAGAGTGTTAAGATTTTGTTAAGCTAAGTCAGAGCGCTTTACTTATTTCGACTGCATTACCATTTATCTTCAAGTGGGATAGTAGTTAAGCACTGGCTTATTATGGTTGAAATAACAAGCTACGACCTAATAATTATAGTTTTTGTTATTAATGTAGTATACTGTATACGACATACTACTACCACAGAATAAATAATGCTACTACGTGATGGCTTCGTAAGAGATCCATTACGTAATTTCGTCCCGTGGGTGTCGCAAGAGGCGACAAAAAAAGCCAATTAAGTTCGTATCCGATAAATGGTATAACCATGTCGTAAACCAGATATAACATATTCAAATCAGCGACTGGCAGCAGCTAGGAGTCACCTCTCAGAACTGAGATGATGCATCATCACCAGTTAAAAGGGTCTGCGGTTCTCTACACTCACCATAAGATACACAGGAGCAATATGACGTTATTATACGCTGGTATTCTTTGAGAGCGTGGAGAACGTTGAGCCATAATACAGCTGTAGCGTAGCTCTGCCATCTTATATTGTGACACACGCGTATTACCTTCCCTGACACATCCCTTAAATATCCTTCACGTCTCTCGTGTTTTTTGTGGTTTAATCTGTGTTAGCGCCGATTTTGAGGATTTTTCAATCTTCAAATAGGCAGTGCGTTTATTCGACAGATAACACAAACAATTGAATTTGAATCGGACGATTGAAAAATATAACTGTTTGCCTGAGGATTCAAATGTATGTCCCTTTTGACGACCAGATACCTAAGTTATTCGACATCAAGAGATATTTTCATTCGATGACAGATAACGTTAACCAAAAAGAATTTACTTTTACACGGTATTTCTTGATTTTGAGTTTATTACAATGTTAAGTTTTATATTTAATTGATATTTTTGATAGAATTGATAAACTGGAAATTAAGAAAGATATTCTGATAAATCTATCTGAAAGAATAATATAATTTTTTAGATATGGGCACGATCACTTTGCTATGTGGGATTCAAAAACATTTAGTCTAGTCAGGCTTTTAAAAGACTGTGGAGAACTGTGAAATATTTACTTCACATGATAAGAGAACAAAAAACAATAGTAAGTTTCCATTTGCGTACAACAAATAACGGTATTATGAGTAGATTATCTTTACCAACTGAATCTCAGGAGTATTGAAATACGCCCTACGCTCTATTTTCTTTGATCCCTTTTCTTCGTTTTTCTTCTAAGAAAATAATTTGTAACTATTTTACCGTTTTGTTGTCACTTGTTTTGTTAAAGTCAAACACTCGCCTAAGTAATTCGCCCTCCACAATTAGGGTTGTCAATTACTATTTGTAGCATTTCTGTTAGTATTTCATGGTAATATTACATATAACTCAAATTCAAAATTTAAAAAGCCCTAAAAAAACAGCTGATGGCCTTGAAACGACTGAACCGATTTGATTTTGATAAAACATGTCTAAGAATCACCGCTAGAAAGCCTGCTTTTAAATAAAAACCGCACCAAAATCTGAGATTACAGACAGAGACAAACACACATAGCGGTTAAACTTATAACACCCCTCTTTTTGCGTCGGGGGTTAAAAATATTCTGTAAGATTATGGGAAAAAACCTTTTTAGAGCTCTGTTTTTTCATTCATTATAATATGCTAGTAAGTTATCACACAAAGACACTTTATATTACGATGAATAGAATGATGCAGGAAATTATCTTATTTTTGCTTTACGCTTTATGTTTACCATCCGGACATCAAGGATAACCACAGCAAAAAAATGCGAACCACCGTGCGTCTTTAAATTAAATCTAGTAATTGCTGTCCACACTCTCTAAAAACACAAAGAAGCAATTCTTTAAATTAAAAAAAAATATAGTGCTTAAGACGTTAAACAATAATTAGCTAAGATCCACGTAATGAAATAAAATAATGTGTCTTACCTAGTTTGAAGAGCACCTCCCGCCCTCCCTCAATTGCGTGCACTAACTCGTTGACCACTTATCCGCGGTGGCTCATTAGTGAGCAACCTCAGAGTCTATTTCATCTGATGATGCCCCGTTTAGAAGCGAAACACGTGTTGAGTTATCGACGGTGGTGTCTTTTCTAGTGTAGTGGTGTTGGGATTAGTGGTGAGGAAGATAGTGCACGCAATTGAGGGAGGACAGGAAGAGCTCTTAAAACTAGGTAAGACACATCACTTTATTTTATTACGAATATTTTAGGTAATTCATTTTTAACATCTTTAATATAATAGATTTTCGCAAAGTAACGCCTAATTCTATTAAATACGAGTACCTATTTTTTTTATAGGATAGTGTGACAAACGAGCACACAGTCCACCTGATTGTAAGTGGTTGCTGTGGCCCATAGACATCTACATCTATCCTCGTTTGCGAATCAAAATGCAGATGCGTTGTCACCCGAGAGGACTAAGATGGAATGTCTCTTTTCCAGTAAAAAGGGTCTCCGGTTCTCTACACTCACCATACGAAACACAGCAGCATTAAGCTGCTATTTTACGCTGGTATTCTGTGAGAGCGTGATCCTTCCCTGGTCGAGCCGACCCATTCGTGCTACAACTATACTACTTATATAGCTGCAGCATGGCTCTACCACGTAAAAGATTATTTGTTTCTGCGTACTATTTTAATAGCATGTAACATAAATAATAAATATATATTATATATAGTATGTTTTACAACCCTATTCACTACGCAAATTCTTATAAATATTCATGAGTTGCCCTCAAAGATCACGCAATGTAGGGTCACTGTTAATCAGGCAACAAGGTTACGCAGCTCTTTCTAGTAAAGTTATGGGCTTGAGAACTTCCAGTTATCTTTAGTATCCTGAAGTGGTCTTACATCTTGCAGTAAGGGTGGGGTTAATTTATTTATTTCATTCTATTAAAGCGTTAAATGTGCGTTCATAGATGTGAATCGATTTTTTTTTATAAAGCTGAAGTGACAAACGAACTTGCAGTCCACCTGATGGTAAGTGGCTACCACAGCCTTAAAGATGCGTTATCTTCTCTGAGGATTAATATGGAATTATACCGGCTTTCTATACTCTTCAGACCCCCTTTCCTGACAAGAATGCGGTATGACGACTCCATAATGTAGTGGCTTATCGTTTGGTTACGGCGCTGAAGGGCCATGGGTTCAAATCCTATGTAGTATTAGTGCAATTTATGTATGCTAACCGACTCCAAGATACATAAGAAAACTTCTTCTTAATTTCAGTGATGAACGTGCGCACATTTCACTTGATAGTAAGCGAATGCATGTGGGAAAGCAGATGCGTTTTGACCCCTGAGAACTGATATGGAATGCCTCTTTACTAGTAAAAGGGTCTGTGTATAGACCATTTAGGCATTCATTGCTTGATATAGTTGCTCATAGTTACCACGCCGGGTTTTTAGCACAGAACTGAGACCCACGTACCTACATCTAATTCTGCTCCCTAAATGACAGAAGGCCTGTGCCCAGCAGTGGGACATAAATAGGCTGTAACTTTAACTTTAACTAACTTTTACCAGTTAGTGGTGTTTAGGTTTGTATTTTTTTTAATTTGGCAACATTTAATATAAATATAGACATACTCGTAGTTTGTCTGCCGTCACTTCAATTGATGCCGGGGCTCAGCACCTTGCTTTTTGGCAGCATTTGGGAAGACCTATGTTTAGCAGTGGACTTATGAATGGCTGTAAGGATGATATTGATGTAATATGTATTTTACACATGAAAATTAAAAAATTAAACCTACCTATCTGCATAAACTATCTTACGTGGTAGAGCCATGCTGCAGCTATATAAGTAGTATAGTTGTAGCACGAATGGGTCGGCTCGACCAGGGAAGGATCACGCTCTCACAGAATACCAGCGTAAAATAGCAGCTTAATGCTGCTGTGTTTCGTATGGTGAGTGTAGAGAACCGGAGACCCTTTTTACTGGAAAAGAGGCATTCTATCTTAGTCCTCACGGCTGACAACGCATCTGCATTTAAATTCGCAAACGAAGATATATGTAGATGTCTATGTGCCACAGCAACCACTTACCATCAGGTGGACTGTGTGCTCGTTTGTCACCCTTATTCTAAAAAAAAAACACCTTTCTAATATCTCTTAAACTTAAAACTACTGTACAGATGGAAGTACAAAATGAAAACAAAGTTTTGCTATAGCTGCTGATTTATTGTTTGCTAAGCTTCCTAACACTTTACGTCGACACGTTAAACTTCAAGCATGCAAAATTTTATGGCGGTAGTTTGAAAAGCGGCGAAATTTGAAATCTGACCACGTGAACAAGTGTGAACCGGTTCAAACTTGCGTGAATCGACACCAGGGTGAATGACCAGACTTCTTTGCAGTGGCCTGCATGTGTTCCTGTTATGAACTCTGATTGTTGTTGGTACGCTGTAGGCACAATTAGCTCCAAATAGGCCAATGCAGTTCACGAACGTTAAATGCGAATGACAAACATTGGTCATGCGTTTATTTCAGTTTACAAGTTTGTTTACGATACGAATATATGGTGGTACGGTTGCAGCAAAAGGAAATGTGTCAGCCAATTTTGTCTTACTAATCGAATAATACAAACAAGCACACACATCACTGGATGTACCGGACATTGACATTTTCAACGACTCTGCCCGATGCTTCAAAAAAAAGTTGACCAATTTCTTTTTACCCTCTCAGCACACACTCATTTCTTAGTTAGTTTTTTCTTAATGTAAGTTATTTTGTATTAAGTACCATTATAATATAATAAGCTACACATTACGGTAAATGTTGTGTATACGTGTCAAACATATTTAACAATATACTTTTGTTATCGTGTTGTTGTTAATGTTTTATGTGTTTGGCTGTTGGTGTACCTTATAAATAAATAATTATAATAATAAATTCTGTAGCTTCTTACGATGTGTTTTCTGTCTATTTTATATAAACGCTCATTGATAAACTTTACTACTTTTATTGGTGGTAAGACTCCTTTTTCTAAGTGATTGAACTCCTTTTTTTGGTGTTAGGACTACTTTCCTGCTTGCTAGTTCTATTGGGTGGGTACCCTCATTCCTATTTTTGTCGCCAAACAGCAGCGCTTGCTCTGCTGTGCTCCGGTCTAAAGGGAGCTAGTATTAATACAGGCACGCATTTTAGTACTCAAAGGAACAATGTATCTTTAGCCTTCTTTGTTTGAAGTTGGTTGCACGTGTCCATGGACTGCAGTAGCCACTGACCATCAGGTAGGCTGTTAGTTCGTTTGTCCCTTTCACGTAAAAACCCATCTGCATAAAAAAGTTTACTGAAAAGAGAAAAAATTTATACTCTATGTCAATTTCATAACTACGACGAATCTAACGACATCCAACAAATAGTTAAGGCTACAGAGCATGCCAATGAAAAGACATGAAAAAGACACTAAAGATGTACGGATTGCAGTACAGTTCATTTGAACATAGCGAATGTTCGGAATGCCAAATCTAGTACGTAGTACATATAATATATCGATGCCTGCAAATAACTGTTCTGGTTCTGCGGCAGTGGGGTAAAAATCTATTCTCGATTAAGAATCAAAACGCCAATGGGTTTCATCTCGGTCGAGCCGACCTATTCATGCTGCAGCCAAAATTGGTATAGCTGCAGCTTGGTGCTACCTCGTACAAACCAGCCTCCTTCCTGCGTGCCTGAGAACTGTAACGGTTATTACAGTTTGTCAAAAAATACTTTCTTTTAAATAGCTTCCGCATTCGCGTTCACTCTAGCAATATCAAACGTGTAAAGTTGTTTGTTTGTTTGTTCACGTCTTTCTAGCGGCGTAATCCGCAAACTACGAGCGACGTCAGTTTAGTTCAACCAGTTTGAACTTGTTGCTAGAAATGGTAGGAAAGAAAAGATAGTCTGCCACACTCGCCCAAACGCCTGGCTTCCAATGTGAACACAAACTCGCCAAGACTATCGATATCTACAACCGCTTCGCAGCCACGTGTTGTCGATATTTACCTGCACTAACGCAAATGATCCCTAATTTGTCGCTCACGAAATGTGAGCGACAAATTAGGCTGATAAATGTGACTGACGGGCTGGTAACTTTTTTCACTGCAAAAGCCCAACAGTTGCCATCTAAAGTAAATATTTCATTATATACAATATTAAAAACTATAATTTAAAAAACCTAGTAACTTAATTATCATACAGTCCTACTCCCCGCGGCATCGTGCCAAGAACGCTGGCTGCGTTTCCCCGCTGAATGGCTATACTTAGCCTTTGAGCGAGAAAAGAACCAGCCCTCTTATCACCAGCAGCAAGGACCAGTCGCGGATGGAGTTCCTTTAGGAACTTCACCCCACGGACCGATAGTTTCTACAGCAAATGGCACAAATATGTAGTCATCTCTCAGAGACTCATATTTACGCCACTTACTCAGTTCAGCTGCCTCTGATGCCGAAAAATATTTCTATATAAAGTAAATTAAAAAAATATTTCTCAAGTTATCGTAGGTAGGAATGTGTAAAATCGAAGTCTACCCGCATCCATAACGTAAAAAGTTTCATTTGAGTTAGATGTGGTAGTAGACACTTCACTCCGGGACACCCTCTTGCTCGTCGTGAATGGTGTATGGAGTTAATACTGCTTCGTATGGATTTCTGAAGTGCCACCAAATGCCTTTGGACGTGTTCTAAGTAGCCTAATGCTGACCGTTAAACCTAGCTTGCCAGTCTTACGCACAGGCGTAAATAAACTAGTTTTTCGGTGTTCTACAGAATACGTTTCGATGTGTGCACTGGAATTACATGTGTTAATTCCTCCCTCTTCTTTCCATAATTGGAGAACGAGATGCTCGGCGAGAAACTTCACCCCTGTATAGTCTACATAAGATTTCCACGCATTTGAACTAAACGCCCTGCTTTCTCATCATTATGTTTATAGCAATAAAGCGTAGTATATTGTTTTGAATGCAAGTGAGATAGGCTTTTGTTAAGCTGAGTTATATATAACTACAGTACCACTTATCATCACGAGGTCTCTCACCAATAAAGAAAGATAGACGGAGCACTGCGTTCATTTCGCCGATTCCATGCTCATCTTTTTGACAGGCACTCACGCACACATCTTTCTTCCTTCTTCCTTTATCAACCCGTAATAGTTCACTGCTGGACACACACATATGCACCTGAAACCGTGTGGTTGGTTCCATTTTTGAAGTGAAAACTTCTTTAGAATCGTTGTGATTTGAACTCGATGAAACGAAAAGGCGACACTAAAAAGAGACAAATATACAGATCTACAGGATTTAGCCTCAGAGAGAATGAAATAGAATAAAGTCAGTATACAGTGTATTCTATTATCTCGGTCTCCTTTTCTAAAGGTTTCATTTCTACCGTGTGTGAACTGTACACATGTTTTTATTTTTTATTTTAGATGCATATGTTATTTGAAGCGACAGCGGCCGGGAGCGGACCGCGAACTCAAAAGATCGTGGGTTCGAATGCGCCATTCGACTACTGCCGTGAACCACTCCTAACACAAGCATTTCAAGCTTTCCAGGAGTGGTTAAAGGGAATATTAATAATGTCAATAGAATTGCATTATAGAATATGCAAATAGAATTGTGTAAGCGAGTACGTGTTCTTATAATAAGTTGAGCATGGTTTTGGCTTAGTTTTTGCATCACTTTACGAAGGTAGGTATAATGTAAGAAGCTTCTTATATAATTAATAACACGAGCACTGTAAATCCATCAAAGTTGTTGTAAGCGCAAACTTTAGTCCACTGTAGTTGCGCTGGACTGAAATTTAATTATTCAATTTTAATAGTCCACTTTAGCGTCGAGAGTCCCAAGCAGTTCTGCGGCTGCCCTAAATATGCAGTAGTTGGTTGCTATGTCAATTAATTTATTGAGCTGTATAGAGCTGAAATACAGAGCTTATTTGTTACATAGTATTTGTAAAATAAAGTTACAGCATATTATATACGATTAAGTCCCACAGTGGGCATATGCCTCCTCTCACAGCTGGTTTTAGGGCAAGAAAGTGTCCACCGTGCTGCTTCACTGTTTGTTGGCGAAATTCACATGTCTTTGAAATATTTTTTTTATTTCTCACATATGCAGGTTTCCTCAAGTTGTTTTCCTTCACTAAAGAGATAAATCAGCACTTAAAATTGCAATTATCACAGTAATACATATATTATTACAGTTTGTGATCATATACTAGACGGCCCACGCCATTACATCAGATTTGATAGACCACAAATCCTCGCGAAAGAACATCGTTTCCTACTGAGAATGATACGTGAGGCTATTGAAATTAAAAAACATTCTAATTTCAATAGAAAAGAAGGCTGGGTAATACCACCTGCTTGGGATCCTGTAAATAATAAAATTAAAACTAAACCCAAGCATACCAATTCAAGACACAGTAAGTTCATCCTGCGTAGATTGGATCGAAAATAATAATTAAAAAGCTGAAGGTTAACATTGACACCTCGGTCCCCCGTGACCATGGATGCTGCAAAGCACCCGAAACGTCGGGAATTAAAAATAATTAGAGAAAAATTCAACGCGATAAAATCCGTAAAAATAGTTTTATTCAATCGCAATTATTAATGTCAATGGTGCGGAACGAATGGACCGAACTTGGTAGACCTGTATTTTAAAGTTTACAGCGAGCGTTTAGTCCATGAGCTACCTAGGATAATACCATTAATTACAATATTTTTATAAGGAATGGTGGCGAATAATAACTACTACAAAAATGCTAATCTGCCGTAGGTGATGAACACTGCTGTTCAACGAATTATACTGTAACATCACACAAATGGCAGCATTCATTCATCATTAATTCTATTAAAAGTTTGGACATAGACCTCCGCCGTAGATCAGCTCATAGAGAAAATATTTACTATAGTTGCCACACTTAGTAAGGGTGTTGACAACCGCTTTTTCATTATTTTGAGTTGTGACTGTCTCCTCTTACGATACTCACGAGATGATATTGGATAGTGAATTTTCTTACGCCGCCACGCAGTATATTATTACCAAAATGCCGTTGCGGTGGTATTTTTAATTTAAAAACACATTACTTGTATCACGCGAAAATTCTAATTATCTTTCCGCTCCAAAACATTTTAGTAAAATAATTGGCGGATAATCATAAGCAAATAAAACATGTTTAAACATTGTGTTTGTTCGACCGCTTTAACATCAAAGAGAGCGTTATTCCTACTTTATTTTAAAGAATAATAAAGTTTATTTGTATTATTACTGCGCCCGCTTTTATTGCAGCTGTGTCAATAGAGTCTATTTTCCATTGGCAGCGATGCGGACGTTAAAATTGAAAACGCTTGTGTATTTTTCATGGAGTGGTTGTATTGTTTACGCTGGACTGTAACAGGTGTGTAATGGGCAATGAGTTTGGTGCCGGTCTTTTAATTTCGTTTACAGTGGCGGAATTGGACGAGAATTTATTTGGAATGTCTCTCTGCGATATTGTTATTTTATTGGAATGTATATTGTTATTTGATGTACCATTATTCATCATAGTCCATAAGTGTAGGTGAGCTATAATAATATATACATACATACATAAAAATAAATAAAATTGAAGTGTCTGTTTGTAATGTCAAAATAACAGCTTTTTACTAAATGCATATGAAAGTATATATACGGTACTTATAACAAAAACACAATTTTTAAAATTTTTGTCTGTCTGTCTGTCTGTCTGTTTGTTCCGGCTAATCTCCGAAACGGCTGGACCGATTTCGACGGGACATTCACTGGCAGATAGCTGATGTTATAAGGAGTAACTTAGGCTACTTATATTTTAGAAAAAGAATTAGGGTTCCGCTCAGCATAATTAAAACCCCAAATTACACGCGGGCGAAGTCGCGAGGAACAGCTAGTATATTAATAAAACTGAGCGCGAATTTCTCGTGTAGTAAAGCGACTGCCTTATTTAATTATATCTGTAGAATGAATAGACGGAATATAATTCATCATTATCGGTTATCAGTGTTTTTCAGAGTCGGGTATGCGAACCACTAAGGGTTTGATTTGATTGTGGGGTGTTCGCGACAAGATTTACGTCATAGCGGTTGACTGAATGAGCTTACCCAGTCGTGCTTCTCGAATGATGGTGCACGCCAGTTTTTTTACTATACTCTGTGGTATGTGACAAAACACTATCGCGTTTGCTTGCGACTGCGACATGGTATACTTCAATGGTGCAAAGTCCGCGTATTTACCCGCGAATCACTTACCATCACATCAAACTTATTAAAAACATATTTCTCCTTGTTACTCTATATCTAAAAATATAAAAATTAATGTTTGTTTGTCCGTTAATGCGCTGCCATACCGTTCATCACATTGCGCTAAAACTTTGTCTACTTATTGCTTGCACTTACGCGAAGATAAAAATAGTTTTCACCGATGCCCTTAGTCAAAAACAGTTTTGACTGATATTTGTAGTCAAAAGTGGTTTTAACCAACGTTCTTAGTCAAAAGTGGTGTTGTCTGATTGAAGCTTCAGACTATCGGTCAAAACTCGCAATATCAGTTACATTAAGTTAAGGTGCGGCTGAAGTTGGAGGCCGCGGAGGAGGGCGCGCCATGTGTTCTGGTGCGCCTTACCTGAGAAGGAGATGGAGGAGAAGTAGTCCTCTCCCGAGGAGGGGCCGCCATGGGTTAAGGTGCGGCTGGGCCTTGGGCGTATATTATAATGATATAAAATATAATATTGAAGAAATTGAACTTTTTAATTTCAGAAATTCAAAAAGTATAATTCAAAAGAAGTTTTGACTAACATGGTTGGTCGACTCGACCGGGGAAGGATCACGCTCTCACAGAATACCAGCGTAAAATAGCAGCTTAATGCTGCTGTGTTTCGTATGGTGGTTGTAGAGAACTGGAGACCCTTTTTACTGGAAAGAGGCATTCCATCTTAGTCCTCACGGCTGACAACGCATCTACATTTTGATTCGCAAACGAGGATAGATGTAGATGTCTATGGGCCACAGCAAGCCCTTACCATCAGGTGGACTGTGTGCTCGCTTGTCACCCTTATCCTATTAAAAAAAATAACTTATAGTAGGTGGCGCGCGCATCGTACCGACATATTTATTTGAAAGTAATATATCATCCAATTTCAATTAATGTATTATCATTCCTAATTAAACAATATAACTGTTCCAAATTTAAAACGATATTTCCACAATTATTTCTTCTGCGGCAGCAACGCGCCGGGTACCAGCTAGTTTTATAAATAAAAAATCTTATTTTCGTCTCTAGGCAGTTTTTACGAGTTTAGTCATTGTTTGAGAAATTTAATAGGGGTACGTGAGCTATAAGTTTGAGAAATCCTGATCTATATTATATAAATATAGATAATAAATAAATAAAACATCTGTAAGCTTGAAACCGTAGCAGCTTATTAACGTAAGAGAATTAATCATCCCATCATAAGTATCGTAAAACAATGGAAAAACCGTAATCATTGTGTGGTTTCGTACAGATTTTAGAGTGAATATTATATAATATCACCTTTGAAAATACCCTTAACACAAAAATCCGTCGAGGTTATTATTTAATTAATATTTGTTAAAAAAGTGTATCTAGTTACAGTGCTTATAATTCCGCTGGGTTTCTTGCCGGTTATTGCTGGTTCATTGGTAAAAAAAAATTGACTTTCAATAAGTATTATGTAATAATCTATATTGAATAAAAATTATTCTATTCTATTCATAAAATAATCTCATGAATATAAAGCCTAATTCAAATCTTTTGATCTTATTTTATTGTATATTGTTTAAAGTTTGAGAATCTCTGACTTATATCTTTACCACAGATTTCCTGCCTTGCGGTTGTACACGAGACATTTGCTGTATTATGCATACATTCACTCTTATTTACTTATCGTAACTTCGCATTTGAGTTCGCGAACCCAACTTTCCAACTCTCGACAAGTTCTCAAAGGTTAGGAGCCGAGATTTTATCTCGATGCCCTTGTTTTAAATATTCCGTAAGTTGAATTTTAAAACAGTATTCCGATATTAAATATGTACGATGTTAGAGTAAGCTTCGCTACACGTGGTGTAAAGTAAATCCAGTAGTGTTTGGAGGGTGGTTTTTCTGTTTCTATTTGAGGATTGCGTTATTGCGTTTATACTCTTGTGTACAAACATTAGCTAACGTAAATTTCAGCGTTAAAATAAATATACGATTTTCCGTGTCCACGATTGCGTTTAAGAAGCCGATGTTAAGTGGCCATTACTTCATCATCATCATCAACATCATTACAGCGTATGAAAAGTCCACTGCTGCAGTGGACTTTTCCTCACAGGGGGGTTATTTGCCTTAATTGCCACGCTTGGCGGGCGGCTTAAAAACTGCAGTTTTTTATTATACTTTAAGTTTTTAGCAGGAAAATGTTGCTGCCCCCAAATCATGTCCCTCTGTCGCCTCATGCGATATCCACAGAATAATATGAAGTAGAGACAAAGACAAAGATATATTTATTTTCAAAAACATGTGTAGATAATAATACACTTGATATTTATTATTGGTGTGAAAATTGTAATTTTGGATCAACATGTTTGACCATAGTTAGTGTACAAATATGTTAAAATAAAAAGAAGAATAGGTATATAACAGATAATAAATAAAATATTACAACAGGATATACTCGTACCTACTAATTAATGTGACACAAAATAAACGATGAAATAATTGAATTGAATGAAATAATTTAACTATAATAAATGTCAATAATATTTCATATCGAAAATAAGTGGATATTCTAACTACACTTCACCTGCAATCAATTCCAAAAAAATGGCTTTAAATGTTTTTTCCCTTGTGAGAGCCGAGATGAAATGCCACATAGATTGAAATAATATCTATACCCCTGAAACAAGTACTTACCTCAACCTTTTTTTTTAATAAAACAAAATACGTAAACGAGCATATAGTCCACTTGATGGTTGATGGATGCTGTGGCCTATAGACACCTACAAAAATCAAAATGTAGACGCGTTGTCTCCTCTGAGGTCTAAGATGGAATACCTCGTTACCAGTGAAAAGGGTCTCCGGTTCTCTACACTTACCATTCGAAACACAGCAGCTTTATTAATGATTTCCTTAATTTACTCATTTTAGTTTATATATTTATTTTAGGTTTATCATTTTATTTTATTTATTAAATTTAAATTTATCTTTATTAAGCTGATATTTTAAGCTGGTATTCTGTGAAAGCGTGGTTCTACATTTAACAAATTTTTCACTCCCAAAATTCATTTAAAATTAATTTGAAATGAACGTGAGCTCATTCATAATACGATTACTTGAATTGGAAACTATTGAAACGGAATCAATGTGCCCCTTTTGAAATCGAAGCGCTAGCAAATAATTTCATCATCATCATCATTACAGCCCTTCACAAGTCCACTGCTGAACATAGGCCTCCCCCAAGGAATGCCACAAAGCACGGTCCTGAGCCACTTGCGTCAATCGACGTCAATCGTCTTATCAGGTATTCACTCCATCTAGTGGGGGTCGCCCTACACTTCGCCTACCGGTACGAGGCTGCCACTAGAGAACCTTTTTCCACATCGGTTGTCGGTTCTTCGAGCTATATGGTCGATCCATTGCACTTCAGCTTACTAAACAGTTAGGCTATGTCGGTCACTCTGGTTCTACTACGGATATCCTCATTTCTAAGTTTATCACGCAAAGAAACTCCGCGTATAGCCCTCTCCATATCTCGCTGAGCGACCTTGAGCTTCCTCATACGGCCAGCAGAGAAGGACCTTGTCTCAGATCCATAAGTCATCACTGGCAACACGCACTGGCTGTACAATCTCGTTTTCAAGTTTTGAGGTATACCTGACGAGAAGATGTGTCGTAATCTCCCGAACGCTGCCCAGCCGAGTTGAATCCGTCGATTGACCTCTCGGTCGAAGTTGGACTAACTAGTTGTACTGTTTGTACCAGGTAAACATACTCGTCAACAACTTCGAGCTTAGTGCTCCCAACAACTACCGGCATAGGTGTGACATGGACGTTACACATGATCTTTGTTTTGTCCATAATTTACTGTTTATTTATTTTACTAAACATTATAAAAGTAAGTCGCTTATTCGTCTGTCTGTGTCTTTTAAAATTTTAAAAGTACTTGATGGTTTTTTATTGACGGAGTAGTGGTTATGTGTGTGCCAGGTGTAACATACGCAGATCTGTGACCGGGAGCGTCGTCAAAGGTACAAGAAGTCTGGCAAGGCGATACATGAAGACAATCCCAGGTGGATTATATTACTTAAAGTTATAATAAGTGGACGCCGTGCTCTATAGACATCTACATCTATCTTTGGTTGAGTCTCCGGTTCTCTGCGCTTATCATACGAAACATATATGTGTTTTGCAGTTATTTTATAGTTCTAATAAAGTGGAAATACACGTAATAAGTGAAATAACTACGACTTCTGTTAACTTGGTGACAAATGCGAGAGTAATTATCAAATAATATCAGTGGGACATTTTTATAATATATATATCATTTGAACTTTTCCCGAAAACATGGTTAGTTCTAAGTAAGCCCAGGTAATCCTAGTTAAATTATTTCTTTTGGAATTAACTGTTCCATGAATAAATTGAATACTAATTACTAATATAATATATACTGACACCTAAGTTTAACCCACCTTAATCGGATGCACCTATTCGAAGCAGGCTCAACATAGTTTAAAAAAAACTAACAACTAAAAAATAAAATAAAATTATTGGCCCTTTTACAAAATATCAGTCAGCCGAAATCAATATATATTACAACAATACAACAATTTATTTATTGCATTTACATGTATATCGAATTGGCTACATATAAATTAAATCGATATTTATATCTCAATATTATCGATAATTCATTGGTAGAGGGGAAAAAACCACTCGGCGTTTTTATGAATGTTATTTACAAAAATGTATTTTCTATTATAACTGCGAAACTTCTGACGAGATCAAAGTACTAACAATCAAAGGCAATGCGAACTGAAGCTGGAGTTGAATTAACATATTTTTCAAATCACGTAACTGGTAGACGCGTTCATTCAAACATTCTGCGGAATGAATGGCTCGGGAATGTTTCATACATTCCCGTTCCATTCATTTTAAGGGCGCTACACGCGGAGAACGTTACATAATGCAACCTCGTTAGGCGATAAACCTCAATTTACGTTTTATGTTAAGGGATTCCCGCCAACGAATGTCATCGTGGTTTTTTTAAATTAAAATTTTTGGATTACTTAGAATAATAATGTTTTTGCTAAGCTCAGTGCTTTGAACCGTCTCAGGAACTTTCTTCCGGTCAAAGTAAAGATAACTCTGGTGCAATCTCTTATTTTGCCTATTATTGACTACGCTGATTTATGTTTTCCTGATCTCAATGAGGTTTTCCTTGATAAGCTGGATCGTCTCGTCAATAACTGTATCCGTTTTATTTTTCGTCTTCGCAAGTTTGATCATGTATCCTCATTCCGCACTCAGCACAAATGGCTTCCAATTCGTCAGCGATGACACATTAGGATACTTAACACAGTTTTTTCTATTTTATTCGATAACCACTATCCAAATTATCTAAAACACAAGTTTCAGTTTCTGCGGGACACTCATGACAGACAGCTTCGTTCATCGGAGACTCTTATTCTCTTTATGGGGTATAAACCGTTCGAATTTCATATCTTCATTGTTTGCTGTCCAAGCCACGCGCCTATGGAATGACCTGCCTGAAAAATTAAGACAACCTACCTGCAAAGAAACATTTAAGAAGAATGTTCGAGATCATTTTCTAAAATTGCTTTACAACTGCTAAGTTCCGTAATCATTTTTTTTATATGAGAGGGGGCAAACGAGCATGCGGCTCACCTGATGGTAAGTGACTACCGCCGCCCATGAACAACTGCAACACCAGGGGAACCAGAGGAATTGCAGATGCGTTGCCGGCCTTTTAAAAAGGAGTAGGCTCTTTTCTTGAAGGTCCCTAAGTCCTATCGGTCCGAAAAAATCGCTGGTGGTAATCGATTCCACAAGGAAGTTGTGCGAGGAAGAAAACATCTTCTAAATCGCACAGTGGTGGACCACCAATCATCCAGATGGTGTGGATGGTATCAGGACTTCTGCCACGATGTACGTTCGTGAAATTTGGCGGCTGGGATTAATCCGAACAATTCCTCAGAGCACTCCCCGTAGTAAATGCGAAAGAAAATGCAAAGGGATGCAACATCTCTTCGCAGCGCCAATGAATCGAGCCGATCGGAAAGGACTCGGTCGTCGACGATTCGAGCCGCTCTGCGCTGGATGCGGTCAAGTGGAAGGAGCTGGCACTGGGGAGCCCCAGCCCAGAGATGGGATCGGTATTCCATGTGAGGCCGAACCTGCGCCTTGTAAAGTTGCAAGCGTTGTGCCGGCATGAAATACTGTCCTGCTCTGCTGAGCACGCCAAGCTTTTTAAAGGCCAATTTAGCCCTCTTCCAAGTGACCAAGAAACTGCACGTCACTCGATATGTCGACGCCGAGGATTCCGATACTGGTTGAGGCAATAAGGAGAGTGCCTTGAAACTGAAAAGATACGACAAAGGGGCTCTTTTTAGCGGTAAACGCATAAACTTGTGTCTTCTGAGGATTAAACTGGACTAGATTTAGTCGCCCCCAATCCGAGACTTTGTTCAGCAAAGACTCGACTTCAGACACAAGTTTGTTCCGGTACTCGGCGACGTTTTCCCGAGAAATATTGGCACGGCCGGTGTATAGAGCATCACCAGTGCTGTCATCCGCATAGCAATGAATGTTACCGGTTTGCAACATATCATTGACATGCAGAAGAAACAGCGTTGGTGATAGCACGCAGCCTTGTGGAACACCAGCGTTAATAGGCATGTAGTCGGAGCATGCACCGTCTACAACGACCTTGAGGCTCCAATCTGCAAGAAAGCTGGTGATCCAATTGCACAATTTCTCGGGAAGCCCATAGGAAGGGAGCTTCGAAAGAAGCGCTTTGTGCCAAACCCGATCGAAAGCCTTCGCAATGTCCAAACTAACGGCCAATGCCTCCCCCTTGGACTCTACTGCCTCCGCCCATCTATGAGTCAGGTAGACCAGAAGATCACCAGCTGATCGACCCCGACGAAAACCGTATTGGCGGTCACTAATCAGCTGGTGATCCTCAAGATACCGCATGAGCTGGCAGTTTATAATGGATTCCATTATTTTGGAGAACAAGGAGGTGATGGCGATAGGCCTGTAGTTGGATGGGTCTGAGCGGTCGCCTTTTTTAGGCATCGGGTGTATTTTCTTATAATATATAAATGTATATATTTGTGTATATTGATTTATGTATATAGGTATGTATGTATGTGTGTATATGTATGTATATATGTATATGTATGTATGTATGTGCGTATGTATATTTCTTTGTAACCGCCTTCGTAGTTCTATCACTGCCCTAAGGTTGACTGGCAGAAAAAGTTTTTAGCATTAAGTCCGCCTTTTATTCCTGTACTTAATATGTAACGTTCAATAAAGGTTAAATAAATAAATAAATAATAATTTGTAATATAAATGTAAATAACAGTGAAGTAGCAATCTAATACTATCAATATTATTAGCAAGACTTACGACGAAGTTAAGTCTCTCACTCAGGGGTTAAATTCTAAATTTTCAGTAATGCGATCGAACCCATAGTGGGTTCAATTACCGCTGGCACCAACGAAATTGTTTATTGAAATTTTAAGTGTTGATTTACTACATGCGCGGCGGAGTAGGTGACGTCTTGAAGAAACCATTTGCATGTATTAAAACAAAAAAAAATATTTCGAGAACATGTAAAGTCCGTCGACACACATTGGGGCAGCACCAATGACTTATTGCTCCATAGACCCCTCAACGAGAAAATGCACACTAATCGTCTTCTCTTAGTCTCTGATCTACCACGGCTCCCATCGCATCTTTGTTTCAGTATAAGTATAATCTCCTGTAAGGTTGCGATTTTTTTTTATAGGATATTGTGACAAATGAGCACACAGCCTATCTGATGGTAAGTGGTTGCTGTGGCCCATCTACATCTACCCTCGATTACGAATTAAAATTCAGATGCGTTGTCACTTGTCACCCGTGAGGACTAAGATGGAATGCCTCTTTTCGAGTAAAAAGGATCTCCGGTTCTCTACACTCACCTTACGAAACACTGCAGCGTTGAGCTGCTATTTTACGCTGGTATTCTGTGAGAGCGTGGTCCTTCCCCGGTCGAGACGACCCATTCGTGCTAAAACTATACTACTATTATAGCATGGCTCTATCGCGGCTCCTATCGCATCCATGTTTCAGTACATAACCCCCTGTAAAGTTGACAGATTGCGATTATTCCGAAACTGTCACCTGTAACTAGACACTAGCAGAATTCTATCAAGTGAAGCCATAATTTAAATGAAGAACTGTCGCAGTGGTCTATAATTTAATAACAATACGTCATCATTTGCATCATTTTCCAGACGTATACTAATCTATATAAATTAGCAACGGGAAGCAGCGTCAGTCTCTCCTCTGGAATTTCTTTGCGACTGCCAGATGTGGTGATTAAGGCAAACTCTCCTTACAAATGCCGATGCCCATGTCTATCTGGGGACTTTTACGGAGTGGTGAAGTAAAAGAAGAGTTAACTTTATTAAAAACTAACCTTAACAATTAATAAATATCTAAAATTTTTATTTAGTTATTGTAAAATATGGAAAATGGGATTGTAAATATTTAAATCCTAGAGTTTCTTGTTGGTTCTTATATAGAAGTCTTTTACAATGATATTGGTCTATAACTATACAATATATTATGTTGGAATAAAATTTAATTCAATTATTAATAATTCAAAACAAGAATAAGATAAGTTTCCGAACCAGTAGTAAAACAAGATAAAAACAATAGACCTAGAGTTTCCTGCTATTTCTTCTATGTAGAGGTTTATAATACAACCATAACAACAATATATTTTGTTGGTATCAAAATTTAATTCAATTATTATAAATCTAAAATGGGATTATATTTTTTTTAAATGCGATGAAAACCAATGGCCCTAGAGTTTCCTGCCAGTTTTTATATGTAAAGGCCTCACACCGCTCGTAAATTTCGACCTTCAGGCTTATTAAAGCCTAAGAGCTTTAATAAACCTAACCTGTATAAAAGATTTTTGACTTTGACATTGTAAATTCAGAGTTGACAATTATAAAAAAAGGATTACTAAAAGAAACTTTAGCGTCTCACAACTTGAGAAACTTAATTTGCCTTAATATTATGCGTAGTTAGTTAATTCAACCTAACTAACTCCATTTATCACTAAACTTTAACTTTAGACGGTTCTTAACTACAATTCATTTATTTTTCTTTTAAAAATTTCTTCTGAGAATTTTTTTAGCACTATTAACAAAATTTATTGCACAATTGTACATTACAATAAAATAAAATATTTGCATTGCAATGCATGTGGTTGGAACTTGGAGAAACAGTTAATAAATTCCTTCTTATAGCCCAGGTGTACAACATACTATTAACAAATGAAGTCTCTCTCGTATTTAAGAAAAAGGCGTACTGGGTTTCTTGCTGGATCTTCCGAGGACAGAGGTATTTCCGAACCAGTAGTAAAACACAAATAACTTTTAATAAGTATTCGTATAATCTATTTTGAATGAAAATTAGCCTATTCTTTTATATTCTAAATTAAATAATTTAAAACTTAATATTTTGTACAACCAACTTCAATATAAATTATTAAGGATAACTCAAAAACTATTGGTCAGAGAGAGACTATTCATTAAAAAATTTATATGGAACAACATGACAAGCACTAGTTTTCAAATAAAAAAAGAATCATCGAAATCGGTAACACATAAAAAAGAACATGAAGAATTGAGTACCTTCTCCTTTTTGGAAGTTGAGTGGCAAACTAGCACACAGTTCACTTGATGTTTAAGTGAATGTTGTGGCCCATAGACTTCTACATCTTCTATTCTCGAATAAGAATCATAATGTGGATGTGTTTTCATCCTTGAGGACCAAGTTAGAACCAAGATTGAATGCCTCATTCCCGGTGAAATGGCTCTCCGGTTCTCTGCACTCCGCCATCAGTTATAGAACGTGTTACAAAATACCCCGTAAAAAATATAATTAAAAATATATATAATATATTTTATTATATTATAAATATAATAAAAAATATAATTATCAAAGCCAAAAATGTTGTCACCCTAGTAAGCTGTCATGTCAGGGAACCAGATTATTTAACAGAAAGGCCTACCGTACCTATTTTACCTCAATACAAGGATGTCATTATACTCAAGTACTGGCTTCAAAAAATGTCAAGTTGGAAAAAAAAATATGTTGTCAATTTCAAATCTTCTAATCGATATCCTACAACTGTTTCGAGTTTTTTTTCCAACATTTTTTGCAAAATAACGATGCTTTCTAACTCGGAATATTACGATATGATGTTATGCGTAGGCCATGAAGATAGCAATTTAAATCGTGCTCGCAAACTGTATCGGCAACGATTTATCGATGGTAGACCCCCCACTAAACAGCGACGGCTGCCTTCGTACCAGTGTTTTCTGAACATGTCAAGACGACTGCATTCCACCGGCTCTTTTCATCGGTCTACTGGAAGTGGACGTCCAAGCACAGTTGACGCCAGGCAGGCTGAATTAGTGTTAGAGCATTTTGAAGAAGAGCTGACCAAGCCAAGTACGAGGCGAGCCAGAACAAGATTCAGTATAAACCATGTTGCAGTTTGGCAAATTCTTTGTGACGACAATCGTCACCCTTATCACTATCGCCGTACACAGGAGCTGATACCCTCCGATTTTGCACCCAGGAGAAACTTCTGCGAGTGGTACCTCAGGTAGTTAGAGGAAAACCCTAATTACGTAAACTATGTTCTTTGGATGGACGAGGCAACATTCACGAGGTCAGGACTTTCAAATATGCATAACGATCACGTTTGGGCTCGCGTGAATCCACATGCTTCACGGCAGGGCAGATTCCAACACCAGTGGCGGTAGAATGTGTGGGCTGGCCTTTATGACGGGCTTGTCATCGGTCCCGTCATTATGCCATCACGTCCGAACGGTAGCAACTATCTAACGTTTTAACAAACGGAATTCGAAGAGGCAATTGACGACTTTCCTGTGTCTGACTGGGATTACTTTCAGAACCAAAGAAACATGGTGTTTCAGCATGATGGAGCTTCGGCACATTTTGCTCGCAACGTACGAGAACATCTTAACGTTCACTTTCCGCGAGGATGGATCGGCCGCGGGGGACCGGTGCTATGGCCTGCTCGTTCTCCGGACCTCACGCCCTTGGACTTCTTTTTGTGGGTTTATGTAAAGGACAGTGTATTTCTCCGATTGCCCAACGGTTGCCGAGATGGAACAGCGTGTTAGATCGGTTTTCGCATCAATAACACCGACGATGGTGCGAAGTGCCACACAAGCCATATCTCGACGAGCGAGGTTGTATATTGAGCAAGGCGGAGCACACTTTGAGCCGTTTCTGTAAATTTGACGTTAATTATGAAAAAGTAAGTGTTCGTTTAGGTTGTTTCGTTAGGCTAGGTCTTTTAAAATTTTTGTCGCGAATTAGGTAGTAATGTAGGTACATTCTGCGTAGTTTACTCTTTAATTTTACTGAAATAGGGTTTGCACATCAGTGAAAATAATAATATTTTTTTATTTTTTTGGGGTATGTTATACAGCGTTACTACGGTTCGTAAATATTGTGAATGGACTCGTTGTAAAGTCCCATTTAACCTCCTTTCGGCTTTACGGGTAGTTTTGTAACATCCATTATAAATGTCATAAAATGTCTGCTAATACAATTGCTTAAGAATATTAAATTATTAACCGACCTTAAAAAAGGAGGAGGTATGTTTTTTATTTTGTATGTATGTTACGCTATATTTTCACAGATTGTGAACCAATTTTGATGATTATTTTTTTATTAAATAGGTTATACTTTAAGAGTACTTATATAAATTTAGAGAAAAAACTTAAAACTAAGGCTAGCAAATAAATAATTTCTTCTTTAGCAATTTAAAGTCGGTTTTAACCGCCGACGCAAAAAGAGGGGTGTTATAAGTTTGACCGCTATGTGTGTCTGCCTGTGTGTCTGTCTGTAGCACCGTAGCTCTTAAACGGGTGAACATATTTGGGTGCAATTGCTTTTTTTATATAAAAGCAGATCTTCTAGTGGTGGTTCTTAGAAATGTTTTATCAAAATCGCTTCAGTCGTTTCAAGGTCATCAGCTGTTTTTGTTTCGGAGATTTTTAAATTTTGCAATTTAAGTTATTACTTTTTGTTAAAAGTCACGATTCTCTGAGATTCGATCCTTGGGCCAAAAGAGCACTTCGGCAGTTGCAATTACCATTAAATTTTTCACATAAGTTTCATTTAGGGACATAAAGCTCAGTTTTATTAATTGTTAGGTGTGGCGCATTCACCAGAGAGTGCAAAATGTCCCCCATGTAATTCAATAAAGGCGAACTAATCCGGACGAGCGGACCGAAATGTACCTTTTACAGTCCAGCGTCGACACACCATTAATTAAAGCTCTGGTTTGTTTCCGACGATTTATTTTATCTACCAGATTAAATTTCATAGTACGTGAACCCTTGTTCGATTCCCACCGGCATTATTACTTGATTATAAAGTTCTGATTTTCCTAGTTCTCGATGGTAAATGAAAACTTTTAGAGAACGCAGAAATGAATTTCCGTCTGGTTAGGTACCACATTTTTATTTTTAACCCTTATGCTGCTGTGTCAGTCACTTTGCACGGAGTACTGCATTTAAAGGATGACTGACGGCAGTGTATGTGTTAACAAGCTGTCCCCCGCGACTTCGCCCGCGTAGAATTTACTACGATTTCGTGGGTTTTCATTTTTTGCGCGGAACCCCTAATTCTTTTTTTTAAATAAAAGTATCCTAAGTTACTCCTTATAACATCAGTTATCTGCCACTGAAAGTCCCGTCAAAATCAGCCCAGCCGTTTCGGAGATTAGCCGGAACAAACAGACAGACAGACAAAAATGTTAAAAATTGTTTTTTTTTGTTATTAGTTCCGTATATACTTTCATATGCATTTAGTTAAAAGCTGTTATTTTAACATTACAAACAGACACTTCAATATATTTATTTGTATAGAAGATGTATATATAATAGGTGGTAGGACTCCTTTACTGCCTCGACGGATTAACGACTATACGGATTCCTGTCTGGATTAACATCACCCTCTTAGATATTTGTGCCGCCAATTATATTTTTTTTAAACTGGCTTTACGGCTCTGGGTTCTAGCCCTTCTGAGCCCCGCCAATTATAACGCGAAACGTCACCAAGAATAACTCAGAAGACTCAAGATCTGTTTTCGCATTGTTGTCTCTTACGACACCAGCGAAACGAAATGGGGATTCTCTCGTGTTACCACAACACTAGCTTACTCCTACCTATTCATACTATGATCATCATAACACCCTATCAAAATCCACTGCTGAACATAGATCATAACATTGCAGGACATGGCCTCATATAATATATACGGTTATTTTGGTTTCTCTCAAGAAATTTTCAGTAGCAGCATGAACTCAGAAAGTTAGTATCGTTTCACCCCCGTCCCTCGAAAAGCACGTAAAGCACAGATTAAATACTCGTAATGTTACTACGTAACGTAAAGTCGTATGTCCTGCGCCTGATCTCTTTCCGGTCGTAAGTATTTCATTATTTTGAGTTGCTATCAGGAACAACTTTCACGGTCTGATATACTGCCCATATCCTGTTTCATTTCCCTCTGTAGCCTATTACCACTCCCACAGGATGATATAGAGTAGTATTTCATAATATAATTATGCCATGTTAGACCGGCGATGCGCATCCGAGTCGTAATTCGTTTATATCGTAAAGTGAGCGTCAAAAAGCATTAATGGGAGTAAATTAAATATTCTCCGGTTTGATCCGCATTGCAAGCGCGGTTTGCCGTTAATATTATTAGAAGTGGACTGTGATTGATTATTTTTTTATGATCTGTGAAATTGGACCAAAGGGACATTTTACTGAATTTATTTTTAAATTTTCAAACGATAAACTTTTCCGGTTTTTCAGTAAAATGTCTTGCCGAGTGGCGAGGAATTACTTACTCATTATTGAGTTAGGTCTACATCTTTTGCTAACGTATCTCAAATGCGGTACTGTTAGTTTTTCATCATTTTTTATCATCATCAGCCCGGAGAAGTTCACTGCTTTGCGATAACAGTTCCAGACGTCTCTCGTCTGTGACGGTGCTTCCCTACGCTGGTCCGGGTATATTACGTCACTTATACGATAGCTCAAAATAACAAGAAAAACTGCAATTGCCAACCTGGCAAGCGCGACAACTAGGACCTGTGGTGAATATCTCCCATATGAGACTATCTATGGGGGAGGAAAGATTTCAGGAGAGGTTTTTTGATAGGCTGTAAAGATAATGATGACGATGATTATAGAATATGAATGATTATTACGCCACTTTTGGGAAACTATTAGACATCTCGCGTTTGTTAAGTAACCTCTTACGACACCAACGATAGGTTTATATTTATATATTTGTGTATATGTTTATATGTGTGTGTGTATGAATATTTCTTTGTAACCGCCTACGTAGTTCTATCACTGCTCTAAGGTTGACTGGCAAAGAATGCTTTTAGCATTAAGTCGGCCTTTTGATCCTGTACTTAATATGTAAGGTTCAATAAAGTTTAAATAAATAAGTAAATAGGTTCTCTTACGTCACCACCACCCCCACAAAAGGCCAGTGATAGATAAGATATGTGGTAGACCCACGCTACAGCTATATTAAGGTTGTAGTACGAAAGGACTCGAACAGGGAAAGACCACGCTCTCACAAAATACCAGCGTGAAATAACAGCGCAATACTGCTTTTTTTATAGAATAAGGGTGACACACGAGCACACAGTCCACCTGATGGTAAGTGGATGCTGTGGCCCATAGACAACTACATTTACCCTCATTTAAGAATTAAAATGCAGACGCGTTGTCACCCCTGAGGACTGAGATGGAATGCCTCGATTCCAGTAAAAAGGGTCTCCGGTTCTCTACACTCACCATACGAAACACAGCAGCGTTAAGCTGCTATTTTACGTTAGTATTTTGTGAGAGCGTGGTCCTACACCAGTCGAGCCGACCCATTCATGCTGCAACCACAATAGCTGCAGCATGGCTCTACCACGTAAAAAAAAGTGCTGTGTTTCGTATGGTGAGTGTAGAGAACCGGATACACTTTTTCTTGCAAACGAGGCATTTTATCTTAGACCTTAGGTGTGACAACGCATTCTCGATATGTGTAGATGTCTATTGGCTATAGCATCCACTTACCGTCAGGTAGACTGTGTGCTCGTTTATCACCCTTATTCTATATACAGTTAATAAATTAAAAAATATATAAATACAATACAAAAGACAGTTATTTATGTAATGTTACCAACATTGCCATTGCACAAGTACCTTCTTTAATTATTTTTCAAGAAGTTCAAACTAAGGAAGTTCTATATTTGACGCATGTTTTTTTTATATAAGGGGGCAAACGAGCATGCGGCTCACCTGATGACACGTATGTACACCAATTTCTCAGGAACGGCTGGACCGATATAAAAGATTCATTTTTTATTAAGTAAGTTACACTTCAGGACTGATCCCATGTAAATTTGAAGGAAAAGTTCCGCCTCTATGGGCGGGAAAAATAGAGGTGAAGTTTTTATTGTAACTATAAAGACGACATTCTAGTTCTTACCTTGAATATGTTATATTCCTTAGTCCAGCCCAAAAAGGTAAATCCGAAGCTATTGTGTGGAAATTATTTTATTATTTTTAAGATTTTTTTTATAGAATAAGGGTGACAAGCGAGCACATAGCCCACCTGATGGTAAATGGATACTGTGGCCCGTAGACATCTACACCTATCCTCGATTAAGAATCCAAATGCAGATGCATTTTCACCCCTGAGGACTTAGATGGAATGCCTCCTATCCAGTAAAAAGGGTATCCGGTTCTCTACTCTCACCATACGAAACACAGCAGCATTGAGCTGCTATTTTACGCTGGTATTCTGTGAGAGCGTGGTCCTACCCCGGTCGAACCGACCCATTCGTGCTACAACCATAATATAGCTGCAGCTAATATATCTCTTTTATTTACTTTTTATTAAAACTATTTTTAGAATGAAAATTGATAAAAAGTAAAACTGCCTTCAAAAACTAAAAATAATAAAATAACTTCCACGTAATAGCTTCTAAATTCAGGGCCTAAATTCAGCAATTCACTTTGTGGTACCGATTTTAGAAAATACTCGTATTATGACGAAATTATTTTATTACTTTTAGTTTTTGAAGTCGGCTTTTTCTTTTTATCAAAAGGATATATTTTTAACTGTAGTGAAATCCGTATCGAAATCCAAATAACTTTTATAGTTTTAAAGGGATAAGTAAATGGCTTTGTTTTATACTGTTGTACTCGTAGTTATGCCCAGCATGCGTTGCAATGCTCACAATCGGAGGAACACATAGAAAACGAACAAATATTCACGGACGCGCACAAAACAACTCCCTAAAGTTTGATCGTAATTGGATGAAAGGAATAAGAACGTACACGTGACAAACTAAGAATATAGTCATCACCATCATGATTACAGCCCATTACAAGTCCACTGTATATTCACTAACCCATATTGTTCCGTGGGTGTCGTAAGAGGTGACGGAAGCAAAAAACAGGAGATGGGTAGCAGCGTCTTCCTATTAAAAACTTGGAAATAAGAAACTGTGGCTGTCAACCCGCCTGCCAAGCGTGGCATCTATGGCAAATATCCCAATTATAAGAGGCCTACAAGTATGTTAGGCAGTGGACTTTCATAGGTTGTAATGATAACAGTAATTTGCATCCATCGACTATTGCATCACATAATATATAGATTTTTTTCTACACAATTATATCCGTAACAAATAGAAAATTGAAAAAGAAAAACTAATGAAAATATATAGATTTTTTCTATACAATTATATTCGTAACAAATAGAAAGTTGAAAAGGAAAAACTAATGAAAAAGGATGCTCTTGCATTAGCAAAAACCGTCAAACATCTTACTGTTAGGTAAAAGATGAAAATTATATTAATATTCAAGTTTCAAAACATCGGCTTCAATTTGCTCGTTGTTTGAACTTTGAACTGTTTCACGTAACCGATCCGATCATGTAGTTCAATAACTCTCATCCTAGAGTCTCGTCGCTTCTTGGATTGATCCGCCTGAGCTTAGCTTAGCAAACAATGTTAAGCTATAGCGAAAAGATGATATCGTTACTAGAACATGAACTTAGGAGTTTTCTACAAGCTGATATCTTTATATTAATAAGTTAAGTTTCCATCTAATTTAGTTTTATTATTGTAATAAAACTGACATCTTGACTTGTAGCTCGAGTTTTACGTTGCAAAAAGTACTGAATTGAATACCTTATCGTCTAAAGACATTGGGGCCCGAAATCATGGTCCTTTCAGAGCTTTGTTCTTTATTTAATATTTTCTTAGACTGTATTTGAAAGTTTCAACTGCGCAAATTAGCATAACTATGATACTGTGTTTCGTGTGTCAGTAACGGGTACCGGAGACGCTTTTGTAACGAGGCATTCCTTTATAGTCGTTACGGACGACAACGCATCTGCATTTTGTTACCACAATCAGATGGACAGTTTTGCATGTTTCTATTAATTGAAAATAAAAACATGGGCACATATGGCATAGAAGTGTTATATGGCTACATTAATTCAGCGCAATACTGTATATATATTACTACATGCTTACGTATACATAGGAATATGGTGATTATCTTTATATATATATATAGAATGTGGCGTAAAGAGTGGATATACCTTTAGCTATGGGTGGGGGACATCATAACTGTTCAGAAAAAAATGTACCCAGTAAAAGTCTCACCGTTTTCGAGTTATGGGACATTTACGAAATTTTCTAAATTTTTTACTCTTGTCCATTCTTTTCGGTGCCAAGATCACAAATGAAGGAATTTTCTCGACCTTGTTTTTTGTACCATTTTTTAACAGCTATACTATCAAATACTAACTGCCATTTTGGTGCCACATTTACAGTTTCTTTTTAAAAAAATATTCAAGAAAAAAAACACGTTTTGCAAAAATTTCCCAAAAGTTTGACCTCTTGTAGTATAAAAAAATGTATGGTCACCTGACCTACTACTTCATTGAGATACAAAAATGGTATAGCACTCGGTATTTCTAGCTTTTAATGCAAAGAATATTGCTGTTAAGGTGGGCAAGGTTCATTTTTTCAAATTACAAGTAAAATTAAAATTCTGTTGGGGAGTTGGAATTCCGTAAAAAATTAATGTTATTACAAAGGAATTTACTAAAACAAGAAAATTAAACAAATTAAGACATTTAAATTACATTTATTAGTTTGATATTTCTTACAACAAGTGCTCAAAATCGCTAACATTAGCTCTTCATCTTCTAATAAAAGAGCGCGTATGATCAGATTCGGTAGCTGGCAACTCATCAATTCGAGTTTAAAGAAAGTACCCAGTACCAGTTTAAAATAAACCTGTGGAATGGGATCTGGAACGGCCAAGTCTTCGACTCATTTGAGTTGCCAGACACACTGACTGCCGAGGAATATTTAATATTTTTAAAGAACGTTCTCCCTACATTGTTAGAGGACGTCTCTTTGGAAGACAGAAGAATAATGTGAGAGAGTATCTCAACGAAAGATATCCTCGTAGATGGGTCGGGCCGGGCACATGCGGACCATTCTGTGGCCAGCACGGTCCCCAGATCTTAACCCGCTCGACTTCTTTTATTGGGGGTGCTTCAAGGAGATGGTGTACGAAGAGCCCATCACCTCAGTTGATTACCTGCGTGAGCGTCTTCAAAGAGCGGTCCAAATCTGGTCATGTGCGCAAAATTAAGCGCTCTTTATAGTAGCCATTTTGAGCACTTGTTGTAAGAAATTTCAATTTAATAAATGTACTTTAGCTGTCTTAATTTGTTTATTTTTTTTTTGTTTTAGTAAATTCCTTTGTAATAACATTAATTTTGTTTGCGGAATTCCAACTCCCCAACAGAATTTTAACTTTACTTGTAATTTGAAAAAATGACCCTTTCCCACCTTAACAGCAATGTTCTTTGTATTGAATCCCATAACTCGAAATCAGTGAGACTTTTACTGGATACGTTTTTTTGTTTTCTGAACAGTTATAATGTACCCGTAGGTAAAGGTATATCCACTCTTTACGCCACAGCCTGTATATATATATATATATACTATACTATACTAGTATATATATATATATATATATATATATATATATATATATATATATAAATACTGGGTAGCGCTTAGGTTATCACGTTAAATAGCACAGCAGTTAATACAAGTTGATATATGTCTGTTAAAATAATAAAATAAACAATAAAAAATACATTTTTCAAACAAAGTAAATAGCGTAAAAATTGACAAGAAATAAATCATCCTTGATAATATTAATTTACTGACCTGAAGTGACCTGTAAAAGCGGCAACGGCGCAGCCACGCTGCGGCGTTCAGTGCTCACGCGACATCGACATAGGTAATTATAATACCTACACTTGCCCATAGGTAATTAGGCACGCGTAGGGCGATGCTAATCCGATGTTATCAACATATCACAAATTTCATGGTATTGTTTTTATCCAAATAATCACTTTAATCTTAAAATCACTCAAGTTTAATAATCAAAACAAATCAAATTTTTAAATTTTCAATATGTCCGCCGTGTGCCGAATGCATAATTGACATCGTCGCTAAGTTATTAAATATGATTATCTAGCGTATTATTAACGTGTCCTATCAGCCTATCACAAATAAAAATACAATACAGTAAAAGAAAGCGTCCAATTTCGCACAAACTGTCACACCACCTTCTTATCACATCTATTATTATCGTATTAACTTGTCCTATCACAAACAAATTAAGAAACTTATTAAAATGTCCACAAAACAATAAAAACAACAATTAAAACTCAAAGGACGTGTACGCGAAAACGAAAATTAGGTCAAGCGACTCATGAATCATCCCCAAAGACGCCGGCGTCGGACTAAGTGACTTTTTCTTTTTCTTTACTAATCGTCAACTAAACTAGGTATCTTCGCCTTCACCGGCCTTCATCAGGTGATATCTATATGCATTTACATGATATTGTTTAATATTAAAACGAAAAAAACGCTACCACCACTAGAATGTTAATTGTTATATTTTTTTTAGTTGTGTATGTTTAAAGAACTTTATGTAGGATATGTCTTTTCATTACATGTGATAACTTCATCGTCACTCGGTATATATAAAAGTGACTAAAGACGAATTTTTTTCTTGTTATAAATTATATTTATTGCACTTGACACAACTAGTAGCCGGTCACACTGAACAGTGCGTGACTAACTAAAATCCAGATAAATAAAACAACTTAGGCTAGCATGTAGCGTTAAGGACTCTAAAACTATCTCATAACGTCCGGACCAGAAAACCAACAATAGCAAAAAATATTGGCTTGATTTGGGATTCAAATTTATAACTTGCGAGTCAATATAACCAATTTACATGGACTCTTAATTAGTTTTAGTAGGTACGTAATAGACTAAAGTTTTATTTAAATCATCAACATCATAACAGACATCACAAGTCCATTGCTGAACACAGGCCTCCCCCGAAGAATGCCACAAGGCACGGTCCCGAGTCACAAGGCATTCAAATTCATTTTATTCAGATAAAATTGAATATTTCGCATTCCCGCATTCAGCTCTACGGCTGTAACTAGTTTACACGCAGTCGGCGGTCGAAAGCTTTCAAATTGCACTGACGTTACCGCATCGCGCTGCTTCCTGCCAACCGATTTAATTTTGCAATGGCGGACTCTTAAATTAAGATAGTACAAGTGGTAAAATGAAAATTTTGTACAACCGACTTCAATATAAATTATTAAGGATAACTCAAACACTACTCGTTAGACCTTGATCAAATTTATATTGGACCACATGAGAAGCACCAGCTTTCAAATAAAAAAATAATCATTAAAATCGGTTCACCTAGAAAAAAGTTATGAGGTAACACACAAAAGAAATATACAGTCGAATTGAGTACCTCCTCCTTTTTGAAGTCAGTTAAAAATATTAATTACTGTTACGAAAATGGTCCTCTGGTCGATGGCGATGACCTCAAAAGAATTACCTAAAGTTGTCAACTCCGCAGATAATCTAAGGATTTGGACGATAGCTCTTCGTTAGTCATCAAATAATAAAAGGTCAAAAGGGCGCTGCTTGATCGATGCCATTTTGACAGTTTACGGTACAGTAAATATAGTCATTAACTGCTTTTTTTATTAATTTTTCCATGTGTTCCTAATTATTGCCAAAGCTTGTTTGCTATTTTTTTTTTCTTAATATATTAGTTACAGTATACGACTTCGTGTTATTGTCTCCGCCCTTCTCATAGTTTTGGTTTTATAGGGCGGCAAAGTGTAGTGGCGGTGTGAGAATATGCACTACCTCATATCATCCCGTGGGTGTCGTAAGAGGTGACAGAGGGAAACCATTCAGGAGATGGGCAGCAGTGTCTAACAATTAAAAATGCGGTTGCCAACCCGCTTGCCAAGCGTGGCAGCTACAGCAAATATCCCCCCTATGAGGCAATCTATGGGGGAGACCTATGTTTAGCAGTGGACATTGATAGGCTGTAACGGTAGGCAAAGCGTAAGGTGACCATATTATACTCACATACCAAACAAAACAATGCATAAAAACCAGCGATGAAAAACATATTTATTGCTGCCGTAAAGCACTGACGCTTCGGGAAGTGTGCAGTCTGTGAACATGTTCAGAAAGTACCCGGCATTGATAAATCACAAATCCTCGAAAAAGAACACCGGTTCCTCTCTCCCCCGTGACCATGGATGTTATAAAGCATTCGGAAAGTCAGGAATTAAAAAATAAATCGAATTAAACACGATAAAATCCTTAAAATTATTTTTATTTGACGTATAAATATTTTAATTATTTATTTAGTCTTTATTGCATTTTCATAAATGAATGCAAAGTGCGGACTTAATGCCTTTAGGCATTCTTAACCTCAACACCTAAACAGACGTCAATAAACCTAAAGAGAGAACTGGATTTTCTTACGCCGCCTTTTCACTCCGCATTTTTTATCTTATTTTCATGAAGCGTAGGCGAAGATGCATCATAACTAGATTAGTCGATCAGCCAGCGGTACTGAGCTTCCAGGTCGCGCTGATTTTATCGTAATAAGTATTTCTCGTTGCTTTCCCACCATGGGGTGTGATTCAATCAGTGTTATGTGGAACTTTTAGTCTTTAAATATTTCATTAAAGACTATAGTATAAATAAAATGTATAGAGTCGTGGTTAGCTCAGGGGTTTAGCGCACGGCGTGTTTATCACAGTACATGAGCAGCCAGGTGTAATCCCCGCCTATACCAATGAAATTGTTAATTGCATTTTGTGTGCTCGGCAGTGAAGTGGTGTGTAGTGGCCGTGAAAGAATAACTACTACCCCATGTCGTCCCGTGGGTGTCATAAGAGGCGACAGAGGGAAAACAAACCAGGAGATGGGCAGCACCATCTTCCTAATTACAACTAAAAAATAGAAAACTGCGGTTATCAACCACCCTGCCAAGCGTGGCAACTATGGCAATTAATTCTCCGATTAGGCAATCTATGGGTGAGGCCTATGTTGATCAGTGGATTTTATATAGGCTGTAACGGTAACGGTAATAGGAAAATAGGACGATATACTATTCTCGTTTACTGGGCGATGTATTCGCGTGTTATCTCGCTTGTGGAGTTTGGCACAGTTTATATATCGAAAAAAAAATCTTAAATTAAAGTAAAACTAAATAGGGGTCAAAAACAATCGCACAGTCATACAAGTAATTGGATACTGTGGTCCATTGAGACGCACATCTCTGGTTTATGAATGAAAAAGTAAATGCGTTGTCACGCCGGAAGCCTAAGATGGAATGCCTCGTTACCAGTAAAAATGGATTTCGTTTGTAGGCATTCGAATCGTATTTTTATGTTGCTGTCGAGACGACCCATCTCCGTAATACAACTGCAGAATAGCTTTCCTACATAAAAATTGTAATTACCAACAAACATTTTAGTAGTAATACACAAATTCAAATCGCAATTCGACAAAACATAGAGTACTGTATAATGATTAAAACTATCGATGTTTTGTTAATTAACGACGCGGCCGTTTATTCAAAACTATTCACAACTAAACTAACAACAAACTCTCTGTTCTATTACTATTGTTTGAATTTCACTAATGATTTTGAGAATTTATAATTTTCCATAAAGCGACCAAAGGCATAGTGTAACTCACAATGGACAAACAGAACAGAAATTAAATAGAATGAAAGAAAAATTAAAGTTAAGATAAAACGTGATAAAATCTGAAAAATTTGTTTCATTGATTTAAAAATATATCAATTAAGTGAAATTCGATATCAGCACATACAGCCACCTTTTATTAAAAGATGACTGTAATCGACACAATTGATTTAATTATTCCTGTTTCAATACTAAGATTATGTTCACGTAATGATTTCTTATATTAACGCGAATACTACACGTGGAATTAAAACAATTATATAGATTTTATCGCGTTCAGTTTTAACCTTATTAACTCCCGACGTTCTTTGACTTAAAAATTAAACCTGGCATCTTCTAAATTTAACGTTACAGCTTACAGCCAATCGAAGATCGCTTAATAGGGAGGAAAATTTGCCATAGTTGCCAAGCTTGGCAGGCGGGTCATCGGAAATTTCTTTATTTATAGTTACTATTAGGAAGACGCTGCTGCCCATCTCCTGATTTGTTTCCGTCTGTATCCTATTACGCCACCCACGGGACGATATTGGGTAGTGGATATTCTTACACTGCCTATACGTTCACGAGTGTCTTTCGAAAAACATAATAGTAATGTATACTTGAGTTATCATTCTATTCAACCATGTAACGATCGATGCAATCAACAAGCTTGATTATCGTTAATCAAAGAGATCGTTCAGAAGCTCATGTCAGTAATGCAACGGTGTAACAGGCGGATGTGTATTCGCCGGCTGTCAAACGCATTATAACGTTATTAACCTCTTCTGACTGAACAGACAGAAACTGTTTATGTAACTTAATTAAGTGTACGATGTTATTAGGCGGTAGGAATTTACCGTCTAGGAGTTATTCTAGTTAGGTAACACCCTCTAATCTATTTCTGCCGCCAATAACAGTACTGTACTGCAGGGTTGTAGCTAGAGTCGAATTTGAGGTAGGGCAGCATTGGTTACAGGTAGGGCGAAAGTAAAAAAAATATCATAATTGATCTGCCCTCGAAGCACGGGCTCCTAAATCAATCACCATGTATATCACTGACCTCTAGTTCAGTGATGTACATTCAATAGTTATTCGTAGACAAATAATTTCTGTGACAGAACATGAGCATGAATCTAAGAACTATTAAATTCTCAATGATGAAGAACAAGTGAACAAGTTGGTTGAACTTCCAGATTTAGATGTAGAGATCTACGTCTGAGTGAGAGTGAGGTAATAATTAATTGTTGAGTGGGGTGATACGGGTAAATAGATACGACCAAAAATACCATTTAGATCATATTGTTTCTGCAAACTTATTATATAATTAACATAATAATAAAAACATTTAAAGCAGCTGAATTCTACGATTCGCCATGTTATTAAAAATGCGAAGAACTTCGTTCAGATCACCTGATTTTGTTCTTTGTTTTTCAACGACCAAAAATAACATACCAGCCATTCTCTCGTGACCCATTGACAGCCTTTGAGGCCTATTGATTGCAGTTAAAGTTGAAAACGTAGATTCGCACACTGCAGTGCTACTATCCTATGGTCGCCACAGATGCAAAAAGTTCATATGTATCTTTGAACGCCTCTTGTTGCCTGTACAAAACTTGCAATGTATTTTCCATTTTATCCTCGTTACGACTCAAGTAAGCTTTAACTACACTAGCCTCTTCTCTTGATAGAATTTTCAGACCTGAAAAATTAGTTAACATTGTAAATTGAACATAACAAATTATTTAAATTATTAAATTTTTTCAAACTTACCCAAATTTTTCAGTGGAACCATTTTATCTACATCCAACTCATCGAGACTTGCAATCGAATTGATTAAATCATCGTTGTCCGAAAACCTTCTTTGTAATTCAGCAATTAGTATGTCCAACGTTTCGAAATACTCAGACTTAAATGGCTCGTCGTTCTCTTCTATATTTTGTCTGGCGGAAGAACAGGATATACAGGATATATGTAATTATAAACAGTTTTGTGGTATATGAGTGAGAACCCCGTTCAAATTTGGATCTTTCATATATGTGTATTCAAATAAATTCTGAAATAATCCTTGTTCTTTTTCTTCTTCCAAAATATAATTTCCACGCAAAGCTAATTCGTTGACAATTAGAAATTGTATTACTTCAATGATATACTTCACGTAATACCTATATTTTTCTAATACTTTTTGATTTATTAACGTTTCAACACTGCGAGATGTAGATATTCTTTGTAATTTCTCCTGCCACATCGACATAGCTTGAATATGAGAAATTGATTTTTCATGTTTTGGAAAACCAGTTTTATAATCAGTGGCATTTCATTCCATTTTCTAAATCCTGTGGAAGTGTACGAAGTCTGTTTGCTTCCATGAGGTAAAAATTGCTGGCTTGGATAGCAATAAGCAGCATCTTTCTCGACAGAATACTGCAACCATTTATAACGCTTGAACCAATCGAAAACAAAGGCCCTGTTATGTTGAACAAAGAATTATTAGGTATAATATGAAATGAATGTCACAAACTATGGTATGTTCGGAAAAGTTTAGATACCTATCGCTACAATTTTTTTTTTTATCTCAAACTATGAACAAACAATTTAGTTATAATAATTTATCTTAGTTTTTGGTATTTTTAAGGCATTGTGATTTCAAGGTAGGGCATTGCCCCACAATGCCCCCCCCCCTGCTAGCTACGGCCATGCTGTACTGTAGCCAGTATAATTACGGGCTGTGAGCCATTTCATCTTAGTCCTCAGAAGTGACTACGCATCTGTAGCTCTCTTTGTTTGAAGTTGGTTGAAAGTGTACATGGACTGCAGTAGGTGCTCACTTAAAATCAAATAGGCTGTAAGTTCGTTTGTCACTTAATATACATTTTTAAAAAAAACTAGTGCGTCTTATCAGTAATAACCTAAGGGACAAAGCCGAGATACTTCACTGCTTGCCGTAGTGGTAGCCTAAAGTCGGTCGGTAGGCTATAAAAAGAGCCATGCTTGGAGTTCCGCCGCGTGGTGAAATTTATTAATATATAAGATTTCCTCGAGTAAATGACTAACTGACATTCTCCAATGTTTCAGTAAAATTACTGTATACGTGTTGTAGCTATATTAAAGTTGTAACACGGATCGACTCGACTGGGGAAGGACCACGCTCTCTTAGATTTCTAGCTTAAAATAGCAACTTAATGCTGCAGTGTGCTGTATAGTGAGTGCAGAGAACCGGAGACCCTTTTCACTGGAGATGGGGCATTGCATCTTAGTCCTCAGGTGTGATAACACATATGCATTTTGATTCTAAATCGAGGCTAGATGTAGATGTCTATGGACCACAGCAATCACTTACCATCAGGTTGACTGTGTGCTCGTTTGTCACCCTTATTCTATAAAAACAAACACTAACATTGCTACAAACAAAAAAGGAACCGACAACCGATGGCGAAGTAAGGTTATCCAGCGGCAGTCGCGTACCAGTAAGCGAAATGAAGGGCGGGTGTGGCGATCCTTCACTCTGCTGAATAGTGTAACGACCTTACTGTAGACCTGATTTTAGCATATCGATGGATGCAGGTGACTCAAGGCCATGTTATGTGACAGTCTGTGTTAAGCAGTAGATTCATTCATTCGCTAATTCACAAACCTATTCAAAATACCACTGCTGAACATAGGCCTTCCCTATAGATTACTTCAAAGGAGGGATATTTGCCATGGTAGCCACGCTTATCGGGCGGGTCGACCGTAACAACCTATCAAAACTCCACTGCTGAACATAGGCATTATCAGGAAAATGCTGCTGTCTATCTCCTGTTTCGTTCTATCTGTCACCTTTTTTACGACACCTACAAAATTGTATAGTATAATGGATTCTCTTTTACCGCTACTAACTACTACACGGCGTGATCTTGTTACTTAGTTAAGCCCTAAGTTTCTTCAAAGTGAGTCCCACATAACCTCGCAGCCGGCTGCGTGGTATGCTATGAGCATTCACCACCTCCCTCCCCCGCTTCCGAAGGGTGTCCTTGCATTGGGCGCAAAAAAACAAACAATATTTAAATGAAATAACTTTGCGTAATCGTGTTAATCTTCATCACCGTACAGCACAAGACTTTGAGTAGATAGAAATTTTAATTTAGAAGAACGTTAGTGTAAATTCCATTAATATGAGAGTGCAATACACACTCCACTAATTGGCATTCTAGAAGTTTCACGAGTCCGCCCAAACAAGTTACACAATTTTGCCGACTTATTTTCAATGAGGTTTTACGTAACTTCACTTATTCATATACCAATTAAAAGTTGTTAGATTGTTTTATCCATTTTTATATTAACTTGTATTTTGTAGTGAAGAATATTATGATATTATATATTTACTCACTATGTGTACTCTAAGTGTAAAATACAAAACGAAAGAAATTAAGCAATTTTTTGGCCGACTTCGAAAAGGGAGGAGGCTTACAATTCGCCTGTATGTTTTTTTGTTGTGGTTTTTGTATGTATGTGTATCTTCGCCAATTGTGAACTGACTTTGATGATCATTTTTTTATTAAATAGGTTATACTTTAGGAGTGGTCCCGTTTAAATTTGGAGAAAAAATTCCATCTCTAAGGATGGCAAAATAGGGGACGAAGTTTTTAATGTAACTATTTAGAGAATATTGAGATTATGATATTCCTTAGTCCACAAAAGTTAAAGTCGATGCTTAGAAGACTTTAGAATGTGAAATTATTTTATGCTTTTTTTAATTCTTTGAAGTCGGCATTTACTTTGTTGGAACAAAGTTCCTTATCGGACGGTACGAATTTGGCGAATGGGGGTTAGGCGAGAAAAAGTGCAAGATTTTTCCGTCACGACCCCTTCTCACGTAGTGTAGACGGCCTTGGCGGCTATAAGGAAGCGAGATGGAATAATATCCACCTCCCTCGCACTTTTTCTTATCTTCATTTTAATAGGCGCTAGTAATTCATTTATTTGTATTTGTTAATCAATAATATAATACGTTTATCAATAATAATATACTACGAAAGGAACGTCGTTCCAACCGAGTGTTCCACGACACTCACGCATATTTTTTATTGTTATAAGTTAATTGTTTAAATCAGTAATTTTATCAATTGTACCACGTGCTCGGCGATGAAGGAAATATCGTGAGGAAAGCTGCATTTCCGAGGAAAATATATTTTCGAGGATATGTAAAGTCCGCCGACACGATTTATTACGTGGTAGAGCCATGCTGCAGCTATATTAGTAGTATAGTTGTAGCACGAATGGATCGGCTCGACTGGAGATGGACCACGCTCTCACAGAATACCACCGTAAAATAGCACCTTAACGCTGCTGTATTTGGTATGGTGAGTGTAGAGAACCGGAGACCTTTTTTACTGGAAAAGAGGCATTCCATCTTAGTCCTCACGGGTGACAACGCCTCTGTATTTCGATTTGTAATCGAGGATAGATGTAGATGTCTATGGGCCGCAGCAACCACTTACCATCAGATGGACTGTGTGCTCGTTTGTTACCCTTATCTTATAAAAAAACGCACTGGAGCAACGGTGTGAACTTATTCATAACCCTCTCAGAAATGAGAGGAGGCCTGTGCCCAGTAGTGAAACGTATAGGTTGTAACTTTACTAACCACATGATAGTGCCGTAAAATATCGCTATTTGTAATAAGGGCTAATAATCTTCCGATCGCCAGATGTCTATTTACGTGGTAGAGCCATGCTGCAGCTATATTAGTAGTAAAATTGTAGCACGAATGGGTCGGCTCGACCGGGGAAGGACCACGCTCTCACAGAATACCAGCGTAAAATAGCAGCTTAACACTGCTGTGTTTCGTATGGTGAGTGTAGAGAACCGGAGACCCTTTTTACTGGAAAAGAGGCATTCCATCTTAGTCCTCACGGGTGACAACGCATCTGCATTTTGATTCTTTGTTGAAGATACGAGTAGATGTAGATGTCTATGGGTCACAGTAACCACTTACCATCAGGTGGACTGTGTGCTCGTTTGTCACCCTATCCTATAAAAAAAAAATGTCTCTAGTTGACACTGAGGTGAATTTTTTTGTTACACAATGTCATTTAATTAAGAACTTAGTTTTAAAACACTAATTATCAGTTTCTAGAGTATTATATTAATACACAAAACAATGCCTCAATGGTTTGCTCTTTAATTTTTCTACTTTTATGAATATCTGTGGTTTGTTTTATTTATTTTTAATTTAATTAATAAAAATATAACTAATAGTACAGAAAGAAACATTAACCTTTATATTTTTCGAACAAATTAACTTCACCGCTATGAAACCTGTCAAATATTAAACTTCATTTTTAAATGGCGCCGCGCCGCCCTGATGGCGGAAAAAATCGTGGATGCCCTCATTCTGTTAATACAATGTTAATGTAATGCTGTTTTTAACATATCAATCAGTGCCGTAAAAATCATTACGTGTGTTTTTTTAATGTTAATGATATATAGTTGTTGTAGCTTGACTATATAAATAGTATTTATGTTAGAGGTGAGATTCTGTCCACGAAATAACTATTAATCGTCAATGATGAATCAAGTTGAAAACGTTCAATACTATTGCACAATACAAATAAGTTTTGATACTTTCGCTGCTACTACTTTCTCGTTCACAATCTCTTCTTACCACAAAGTAAATATCAGACAGTAAATTTAAATTGAAAGCACTTGTTTTTTTTTAATATCTTTAATCAGTCTATGGTTAACACGGTCATTCCTAGTCATTATTTACATTCTCTTTGGTCATTACGGTCAAGGCCAAAGGACTTTGTAGTTGTGAATGTTTTATTATTGTTTAAAACACGCCTAGCAATGGTTGATTGATCGTAAGTATATATGACATTATTTTTTACCATTCAAACCAAACATTTTCAACCTGTGATGAATAACATTTTTACTGTATTAACCGTCCCATCGGATTAAAAGAGTGAGGGAATAGAGAGAGCACGTGTGCTTGTGCATAATACACTCTAGCACTATAATCCTGTCCTGCGCAGATGGCTAGTCCCTGTTGAGATTGGCCGCCGTGACCGTCTTGAGGACATTGTAATTATTAACATAACATAACATAAACACTCACGCCTGTCACCCAGAGGGGTAGGCAGAGACTACGGACTTCCATTTGGCACGATCCTGGCACACTTCTCTTTACATCCATATATCTACGCATACACGCTCGTCGGTTAAGGGTACTCCTAATCTGGCCCATTTTCAATATATCGCCAATTTTGTCGACAAACCTTCGTCTAGGGCGTCCCTTCCCGACTCTTCCGTTCACTTCTACAACATAAATTTGCTTTGTCACTCTTTCCTCGTTCATTCTTTCTACATGACCAAACCACCGAAGCATTCCTTTCTTAATTCTGGTCACAACGTCATCTTGCAAACCACACTTTTCTCTTATCACACTATTTCTCACCCCGTCATTCAGATTCAGCCCTAGCATACTCCTTAATGACCGCATTTCTACAGCATTTATTCTACTCTCATGCTTCTTCTGCCAGACCCAACTTTCACTACCATACATTATTATTACATAATTATATAGATTATAGTTCATATACAAATTATTATACAAAGTATTATCATTCAGTTTAGACACATAACTGAATTTTAACGTTGTAGAGCAATTTGAAATTTATTTCGGTACTTTCCAATACAAATACATTTAAAGTTTAACACGCTTTATTTGCGCCATTAAAAGCTTGCAGCGCCAATATATTTGAGATAAGGTCAAAAACCATTTGTCGTTTTGGGATTTATATGACTGCACTTTCTCTGTTTAAGGTCGGAATGAGCCTAGTAAGCCAAAACTAAGTAGCGATAAGTTTCATAGTTCAAACTGATTTTATTTTATTTTGGTTCTTTTAAAGCTAGTAGCGATTTCAGTCATTAACAGTTATAAAGTAAAAGTAAAGTTAAGCTGCTGCCTTTATGCGTCCCATCTGGGCACAGGCCTGTTCTCATTTCTGCGAGAGTTTAAGGGCAAGCAAGTATGCACCACGCTGCCCTTATGCGTGTTACAGACATCACGTGTCTTCGAAAAAAAAAAAATTTTTTTTCACCGCACACGTGGTGAGTCAATACTTAAAATGAAACTAACAATTTCATTCGGATCGAACCCGGATTGCTCGCGTTTAAGGCAAATGCTTAACCTCTGAACTACCACTGCTTTCATGGTTTAAATAGTGAAAGATTTTTTCTTCTTCAGTCCGCAAATTCCACAACTGAACATGGGTCTCTCTCGTAGTATTAGCAGACAGATGGAAGTTTTATTTATCTAGTAAGTATATTGCTGTTCTTATATATCTAGTATTAGGTATGTTCTGGCTTGTTCTACCCACATTATTAACGAATGTTAACAAGAAGTTATTATTAAAAACAAAAGAAAAACTTGACCGTGCCGTGCCGTGATTGAACTAGTGTAAGGCATACGATACGATCAAAATAATGTACTGTCACATGAAAAGTACGGTTTGCATAGAAAATAATTTGCATACACAACTTTTTTCTATCTTATCGAATTAAGTCTTAAAATTACATATTGAAATTTTTATTGGGTTTTTATATTTTTAACTTGAATGATTACAGTGACCATTGGCCGCTTCAACCCAAAATGCCGCCCATAACGCCCCCATTTTCAAAATAAAGCTATAAATACTTAGATATGTTTTGTTTTTATTGTTTTATCTTTAATCTTTCGTTTATATTATTAAGTATTTTATATATTTACGTATTTAACTATTCTGTTCGCGACGGCGAAGTGTTTAAAAACGTAGTGAAAAGTGAAACAATATTAAAAGTGAAATTGGTGACAAACTGAGTGAAAAGTGCAATAATATAATTTTATAACATGTTTAAAACCTTAATATGTTAGTATAGAGCATAATTTGGTAATAGTTAGGAAAATAACTCTTATTTATACAAACGAAAAGTCGACCAATCAGAGCACGACATATTATAGAACTTTCTAGGCGTTTTTAATTAACTGCGTAATAGTTGATAACGAAAATGATGGAAATAATTTTTATGCTCTAGAAGAATTTTAAACATGGTAGTGAATTAGATTAAGGTTTATAGATTAAGGAAATAAAAGAATATTTAGCGTGATGAAACTTATTTCCTACTTATAGTAAAATTAAAGAATTAATGTACCCAAATATTGTGAAAATTTGGTATATTTTGGTTAATAACTGTTTACATTGTTAATATATTAAGAAACCTTTATGATATGCTAATAGAGAACTAAATTACCGATTTAACAATCTATAGTACATTAGCGTAAGAAGTAATCGTGTATAGAAAAAATTGTAATTTAAGACAATGGTATAGAGAAAATGTTATGCAATAAAGAGGCAAAACGGACATTGGCAAGCGGCTCACCTTAAAGTAACGCTCGAGTCTACCTTATGGCTTCAGGGCCCAGTAATATTGTAGTAGCTGAAGTGACTAGTAGCAGAACCAAGAAGTAGCTGAATATAGAACATAGTGAATAGTAGCTAGCAACATAGTAGCTGATAATGGCAGCTAGACAAGTGATAGTAATGGCTAGTTGTACAACATAGTAGCTGATAATAGCAGCTAGTAGACAAGTGATAGTAGTAGCATAGTACAACATAGTAGCTGATAATAGAAGCTAGTAAACAGTGATAATAAGAGCAGATAGCACTAGTAGTAGTAAGATACTACAGAACAATTTAAAGAAATAGTCAACTGAAGAAATCATCTGAAAAATATAGTGACCAACCGATATAGAACAACCGTAGTTGAACAACCGTATTCAACAACCGTGGTCAATAACCAATAGTCAGAAGATTTCCGCAGAACAGTTGAGCAGTCGAACCGCTGGCCACTGCCTTGCCATTTGTATTCTGTTTCGTGCATTTTGATTTAACCTCAGTCCTCACTACCCCAGTTGCACCCACAAAGACGGCAGTAGAAGTATCCTCCGGAACCTATAGCTGTAGGACGTGAGCGACTCGCGGAGTACTTTCGATAACACTTACTCCCGAGCTTCGCCCGTCCGGCACATATTCCATCTATTTATATCCACCTAATACCACAGTTTAAAGCTATCTTTAAACTGTGTTAATACTAATGAGCAACTTTTGTATAATATATGGTTTCTCAGAAACGTCTCTAACAATTTTGATGCAATTACGAGTAAGCGAATGATTAACTCATTCTTTGACGGCATCTCCAGGATTTAAAATATTATAGTTGGCCGTACTATGGCCGTTTAAAGACTCCTTCAATGTTCCGCTACTATTACTTATTCTGTGATTCCGCGTCGGATGTGCTGTCATATTATTCATACTGGCTTGCAAACAATAAAATGGTTATTTATTGTTCTGTCATCTTCCACGTTAAAGGATGCTAGCGCATAACATGTATTCAAGTTTCTTATTTTTCTGTAAAATTCTTCCCAATATAGGTGACGGCTCAAAAAGGGACTAATTTATTTGAAAACTGCTTATTTATAATTCGTCCATGCAAAGAAGAGTAGACCGAAAAGAATTAACATGTTTGCCGCATTCCGGCACGTTTATCAGAAAAATGCACCGCAGTGAATACACAAATCTTTGGATTGTCCCAAGATGTGATATGGCACATCTGCACTAACGGCGTGTTTATAATTTTATAAGTAAATAATTTGTAAAGCTCTGCTAAGTATTATTCTTACATATGTCTCGACGCCTTTATACTTCTTACTGGTGCTCTCGTTGTTCGTTACTTTCACTGTTAATTATTAGATAGATGTAGAGGTTTTCTTGGTCATAGATCCTACAGACGTTGCTCACGTTGTTCTACACTTTCACTGGCCACATGTTGTGACGCATGCAGGTGTAGATCTTACATACGTTGATCACGGGGTTCCACACTTTCACTGGCCACACGTTGTGACGCACGCAAGCGTAGTTCTTCCAGACGTTGCTCACGATGTTCTACACTTTCACTGGCTACATGTTGTAACGCATGCTGGCGTAGATCTTCCAGAAGTTGCTCACGTTGTTTTACACTTACACTGGCCACATGTTTTGACGCACGCTGGCGTAGATCTTCCAGACGTTGCTCACGTAGTTCCACACTTTCACTGGCCACACGTTGTGACGCACCCTAGCGTTGATATTCCAGACGTTGCTCACGTAGTTCCACACTTTCACTGGCCACACGTTGTGACGCACCCTGGCGTTGATCTTCCAGACGTTGCTCACGTAGTTCCACACTTTCACTGGCCACACGTTGTGACGCACCCTGGCGTTGATCTTCCAGACGTTGCTCACGTAGTTCCACACTTTCACTGGCCACACGTTGTGACGCTCGCTGGTGTAGATCTTCCAGACGTTGCTCACGTAGTTACACACTTTCACTGGCCACACGTTGTGACGCACGCTGGCGTAGATCTTCCAGATGTCGCTCACGTAGTTCCACACTTTCACTGGCCACACGTTGCAACCCACGTTGGCGTAGATCTTCCAGAGGTTGCTCACGTAGTTCCACACTTTCACTGGTCACACGTTGTGACGCACCCTGACGTAGATCTTCCAGACGTTGCTCACGTAGTCCACACTTTCACTAGCCACACGCTGTGACGCACCCTGGCGTAGATCTTCCAGACGTTGCTTACGCTGTTCTACACTTTCACTGGCCACATGTTGTGACTCACGCTAGCGTAGATCTCCCAAACGTTGATAACGTAGTTCCACACTTTCATTGGCCACACGTTGTGACGCAACCTGACGTAGATCTTCCAGACGTTGCTCACGTAGTTCCACACTTTCACTAGCCACACGCTGTGACGCACCCTGGCGTAGATCTTCCAGACGTTGTTTACGTTGTTCTACACTTTCACTGGCCACATGTTGTGACTCACGCTAGCGTAGATATTCCAAACGTTGATAACGTAGTTCCACACTTTCACTGGCCACACGTTGTGACGCAACCTGACGTAGATCTTCCAGACGTTGCTCACGTAGTTTCACACTTTCACTAGCCACACGTTGTGACGCACCCTGGCGTAGATCTTCCAGACGTTGCTCACGTAGTCCCACACTTTCACTGGCCACACGTTGTGACGCACGCTGGCGTAGATCTTCCAGACGTTGCTCACGTTGTTCTACACTTTCACTGGCCACATGTTGTGACTCACGCTAGCGTAGATCTTCCAAACGTTGATAACGTAGTTCCACACTTTCACTGGCCACACGTTGTGACGCACCCTGGCGTTGATCTTCCAGACGTTGCTCACGCAGTTCCACACTCACTAGCCACACGTTCTGACGCACGCTGGCGTAGCTCTTCCAGACGTTGCTCACGTTGTTCTACATTTTCACTGGCCACACGTTGTGACAGACGATAGCGTAGATCTTCCAGAAGTTGCTCACGTTGTTCTACACTTTCACTGGCCACGTATTGTGACGCACGCTGGCGTAGATCTTCCAAACGTTACTCACGTAGTTCCACACTTTCACTGGCCATACGTTGTTACGCACCCTGGCGTTGATCTTCCTGAGGTTGCTCACGTAGTTTCACACTCACTGGCCACACATTGTGACGCACCCTGGCGTAGATCTTCCAGACGTTGCTCACGTAGTTCCACACTTTCACAAGCCACACGTTGTGACGCACCCTGGCGTAGATCTTCCAGACGTTGCTCACGTTGTCCCACACTTTTACTGGCCACACTTTGTGACGCACACTGGCATTTTTCTCATCGCGGTCTATCTTTTCACTACTCTAAGCAGCTCGTAGCCATTAAGTTCTGGTTTGGTCAATTTTCATCGAGGTTTTATTGGCTACGTAAGGTAAAATACGCGTACGTATACATAAGATTAAACTTTAACATTTACTACTTTTACATTTACTACAACTATATTAAAAATATGTAATCCGTCGTTTTTAATGTTAAATTATTTTAATGAGACTTTCGTTCGTAATTTTACAAAGTCGATCCAGTGAAACCAAGTGACTAGACAAAGAGCATATCACACTACTACTCAACAATGATCCATCTCGTCACAGTGAAACTAATCTCCCTTTACATCCTTTAAGATGAGCTACACGTGGAATATTAATTACATGCTCAATCTACGCAACATCGTTTTAGTTTGGTTTACACTAAGGATCAAGGCGCGTTCAATTTAATCAATAATAACGGGGTTCATTCAATCACAGCGACTGAATGATGAGGCATTAACTGTGTTTGCGTTTCATTTCAATTTCCTCATGCGGTTTTAATTGACATCCGGATTTCTAAATTGACGAATCCATGTGATTTGCACATCGTTCACTCGGAAAATCTTTAACAGAGAGCCGTGGTAGCTCAGGGGCAAAACGCTCATCGTAAATGTCACAGTAAGCAAGCAGCCGAAGTGCTGATTTATTACGTGCTCGGCGGTGAAGGGAAACATCGTGAGGAAACCCGCATGCCTGAGGAATAAAAAAAATATTTCGAAGGCATGTGAAGTTTACCAACACGCATTTTGCGGGGCGTACACTTGCCTCGTTAGGATATATAGGCTAACATAACTTGTTCTGTAATTTAACTTCTCATAGCAGGGGAAATAATGACTAGTATTAAAAAAACGAAGAATTTTTGTTTTCATATTGACCCCGGCTTGGATTTGAACTCGGGAATCGTGGTGGAATAGTATAGTGTTATGGCACGATCACATTTTCAACCAAAAACACCAAAGAAATCAGTCCTACGCAAAACATTTTCTTTAGACGACAATATGTATGTTTAAGTATGAATGACAAACAATGCCTATTCAGATATTTTCCCTTTTAAGCGGACGATGGTGGCAAACCTTTTTAAATCCGTTAGCCGGAAATTCATTTTGCTTAATATTTTTTTTTCGTGACCTTGAACTTGTTGCCACATTCGTTCTGGATTTTGAAATTTTGCTTAATCGAATGTTACGACATCCAAATAGATGAAGATGCTGAGGAATATGAAATAAATTATTTCATAGACATTCAATTTACACTTAACCTTGTAGTGGTGTAAGAACATCCACTTCGCCATACCATCACGTGGGTGTCGTTAGAGGCGACAGATGGAAGCTAAAATAAAGAAATTCGGTTGCCGACCAGCTTGCCAAGCGTGGCAACTATGGCAAGTATTGAAGTATAAGGCAATGTATGAGGCAATCTATAGGGAGGCCTATTTTGAGCAGTGGACTTTTGATAGACTGTATGGTAAATTGAAAATGGAATTTACAATGTATTAGTCTTACTTGACCAATTATTAAAACTGTATGGTTCTCTAACGCTAGACTTGCTTATTATATTCAAGTGAAGTTTGCTTCTTTGCTATGATCCATTCTTAACCGACTTCGAAAAAATGGAGGAGGTTCTTAATTCGACTTAATGTTTTATTTTTTCTATACATACAACATCGTTCTTTTAAGGTGCGTCAGACTATTTGTCCTACGTAAAAATACTCGTCGACAACGAGAGGTAATCCTTAGTCCACCCAAAAGGGTAAAAAATTTGCTATAATAAAAAGAAAAAGCCGACTTCAATGAACTAAAAAGAATAAAATAATTTTACATTCTTTTTTCTTTCTTTTATTTTTAATGGAAAAGGGTGACAAACGAGCACACAGTCCACCTGATGGTAAGTGGTTGCTGTTGCCCATAGAGATCTACATCTATCCTCGATTATTTTAGAGTTGTTATAAGGAAGATGCTGCTGCCCATCTTTATCACTTTCTCTCTGTCGCCTCTGAAGACACCCGCGAGATAATATGGGTAAGTGGATTCTATTACGTCGCCACGCGTATTAATTTGTATAAAAGTTAAAGTTACAGTCTATATACGTCCCACTGCTGGGCACAGGCCTCCTCTCATTTCTGAGAGGGTTTTAGGGCAAGGAAATGTCCGCAGCGCTGCCCCAATGTCCCTTCGAATTTTTTTTTCTTATTTCTCAGACATGCAGGTTTCGTCACGATGTTTTCCTTCACCGCCGAGTACGTGGTAAACCGGCACTTAAAATTGCAATTAACAATTTCATGTGAGCCGTGGTAGCAGCGCTCGCTGTAAGTTTCATAGTACGCGAGCAACCCTGGTTCGATCCCCGCCGGCACCAATAAAATTAATTTGTATATTTTTACTAAACAGAGACCGAACAAAAATTTTAGGTTTTAATATCCTTAAACTGTAGATATCGATAAATTTACACTCATCACTAATAAAACTAAAGGGAAAGTACAGTCGAGTCAAATAGGTTTTCATTTATATAACACTTTCTTATCTCACGGTTCACCTTAAGAGCAGCCTTCGTTACTGATGAATACCTGAATTTGCGATACAAATGAGAACCGCTTGACAAAGGGACTCTATTTACCTTTGAGTGCAAATAACACTTTTGTTTGATTAGGAACGTGACTGCGTAGTTGTATATTATACTCTGGTAAAGGATTCTTAGTTAACGTTGTATATGCCAATATTATGAGTATCTCCTTCCTAAATGATAAAGTTGTAAATATGGCTTTTACAGTATTCATATGGAAACACGGCCTGACATTTTTATTTCGGACATATACAAGTTGGTTTTATATACCGCCATGTATCGAGAGCATGCAGTATATCTTACAATGTTTTCCTTAGCCGCTGAGAGCGTGGTAAATCGACAACAATTCCATTGTTGCCGGCAGGAATCGTACCCGGGTTACTCGCGTATTGTGAAATTTACGGCGAGGGCTTAGTTGTAATGCGGGGTTTCCACTACTAAAATTTAAAATATTAATTCTGTACGATAAGATGGAAATACCTGTAATGCAGATATTTTAATATGTTAAATGCATATATTTTTATACGTGGTAGAGCCACGCTGCAGATATATTATAGTTATAGCACGAATGTGTCGGCTCGACCGATGAAGGACCATGCTCTCACAGAATACCAACGTACAATAGCAGCTAAATTCTACTGTGTTTCGAATCGTGAGTGTAGAGAACTGGAGACCCTTATAACTGGAGACGATGCATGCATAGTCCTCAGGGGCGACAGCGCATCTGCATTTTGATTCTCAATTGAAGATGGATGAAGGTGTCTATGTGCCACAGCATCCACTGCAGCAGGAGGACTGTGTGCTCGTTTGTCACCCTTATTCTATAAAAAAATATATGTAGGTAAAAATAATTAAAACTTTTCTAGGATTACCTCAATTTTCGTTTCGTCGCTCTCCTGTAAAAAGAAGTGACTCAGTTTTAAAATAGGCATGTTGTTAAGTGATACCTGTTCCCTCATAGATAGGCAAATTTTAGTTTTGCAAGCCAAATTTGTACCACTTCATCTAAACTAACGACTTTGAAAATTTGCATGCTTGTTCAGTTCTAGTGACAATACACTAAAATGATATAATTAACCTGTTGCTGCTACCAGGATTGGCTGCTCACGAGGGCACTCCTCAACGTTTAGTAGCACGGATACGAAACTTGGCATATTATACGTTTAATTTTGATAACTAAACATGATCTTTATCAAGCACTGACGTTACAGCCAGGATTGTCACCTCATGAGAGTACTTGCAAAAGCTGGTCGCGTTCCTTAACCTACCGCTTAAAATAAACCTCGCGACATGGTTTTAATTATACTAGCGATCCGCCCCGGCTTCGCACGGGTGATTTCTGGATCTCGACAGCGCCACCTACCGGGTCCAATTGTGAATCTAAACTACTAGAACAGCCATATTCAACACTTGGCAACTCCTCTAAAGTGGCAATGGGCCGCCCATATAACTCGAGGAACCGACAGCCGATGGGAAAGAAAGGTTCACTAGTGGCAGCCTCGTACCGGTAGACGAAGTGTAAGGCATCCCCCCCTCCCCCTAAGTAGAGTGGCGATCTGGGAAGACATACAGGAAGTCGATGGATGCAGGTGGTTCAGGGCCGTGATTTGTGCCATTCCTTGGGGGAGGCTTATGTTCCGCAGTGGACTTGTGAAGGGAAATGATGATGATTATGAACTCCTCGGTTTATTTTTACCTATTTAGAGCATTTAAAATATTATTCTTACTTTTAATTTATTTTACACTAGCTGTCCCTCGCGACTTCGCCCGCGTGGAATTTACTACGATTTCATGGGTTTTAATTTTTTTGCGCGGAACCCTAATTCTTTTTCTAAAATAAAAGTATCCTAAGCTACTCCTTATAACATCTGCTATCTGCCAGTGAAAGTCACGTCAAAATCGGTCCAACCGTTTCGGGGATTAGCACAACAGACACGACAGACAGACAAAATTTTTAAAAATTGTTTTTTCGTTATCAGTACCGTATATACTTTCATATACATTTAGTAAAAAGCTGTTATTTTAACATTACAAACGGACACTTCAATTTTATTTATTTGTATAGATTTAACTTTTAACACTACCTAATATCGTTGTCATTTGTTTACCTACGTCTATATGAGATCCATTTGCAGAATTAAAGTACTCTGGTAGCTTGGTAGCTAAGTTCTAAATTTTGTGTATAATTTCGAGTGCTGATGTAATAATTTAATCAAATCTGTTTTAGGATTTCCATAACATGGCTTTCACTTTACTCTAAAGTACCTACTTCGTTAGTCACTTTGATGCATACTCCTGCTTTGAGTTAATGTTTCATGTGAATATGTGTAATAAAGTTAGTAATATTTCTTAGATTCAAGGTTGGTATAAGTAGCGGCACGAAAGTAGCGGTGACCGTTATTGCGCATAAGTCGCGCTGATTGGCTCGTGCATGTCGTTCGCACGCGCTGATTGGCCCTCCAGTCGCATTCGTGCAATTCAATTCATGCTGCAGAATGTGTGGCAGAGTCGACAAGAAACGCTTTAGGCGGAAGTTTATCGACCAAATTGGAAATATATTTAAGATCAGCAAAATTAAGATTATCCTTAACCCAAGATACGTAGTATATTATACGTGGTAGAGACATGCTGCAGCTACATTAGTAGTATAGTTGTAGCGCGAATGGGTCGGCTCGACCGGGGAAGGACCACGCTCTCACAGAATACCAGCGTAAAATAGCAGCTTAACACTGCTGTGTTTCGTATGGTGAGTGTAGAGAACCGGAGACCCTTTTACTGGAAAAGAGGCATTCCATCTTAGTCCTCACGGCTGACAACGCATCTGCATTTAAATTCGCAAACGAAGATAGATGTAGACGTCTATGGGTCACAGCAACCACTTACCATCAGGTGGACTGTGTGCTCGTTTGTCACCCTATCCTATAAAATAAAAGAGCACGTATGCGTTAATATGTGGATGTAAAAGAAGAAAGAGGTGTGTTAAAATTTTGCCAAATATAAGTTTGTAGTCTCTGCCTACCATGGCATAGGTTACAGGAGTTTAAGTGTCTGTATGTCGCATAAACGTTAAATTAAGGATGAGTTTCCACTGAAGCGAACAGGTGTGCAGAGAAGACAAGACGTGCACCAACCAAGCCTTGTATCCACCCTCATCTCCTTTTAATTACCTCAAGATACGAGTGTACGCGGTAAAAATATTAATTTCATGCTAATTCCCAAAACGTGGACCCTAGATATGATTTGTGTTAGGATCAAAGTTGTTGTCAATTTAACCAAACACAACAAGAGCCTTTCAATCAATTATAGAAGATTAAAGGGCACACCTTTCATGTCAAACGCGTTCACACAGAGTTAACTGAAATCATATCAACCGCTTAAATTTCAATTTGACACCTATTCAATTATGTGGTAAGTGGTACCTACTGCTAAATGAGCAATAGCACTATTATCGTATACATTTACAGGTTGTTTGAAACTTTTTAATGCTAATAGAAGTGTGTATCAAACTTGTAAAACATAAATTTAATTGCTACTTTTCGGAACGAATATTAAATACACGTGTAGAGCCACGCTGTAGCTATATTATGGTTGTAGCACGAATGGGTCGGTTCGACCGGGGTAGGACCACGCTCTCACAGAATACCAGCGTGAAATACCAGCTTAATGCTGCTGTGTTTCGTATGGTGAGTGTTTCTTCACCTGGTTCTCTAACCAGTGACCCTTTATGCTGGCATTCCGTCTTAGTCCTCAGGGGTGACATCGCATCTGCATTTTGATTCTTAATCGAGGATAAATTTAGATGTCCATTAGCCACAGAATCCACTTACCATCTGGTGGACTAAGTGCTCGTTTGTCACCCTTATTCTTTAAAATAAAATAAATAAATATAATAAATATACACTTCCATAAAATCTATTAAATAGTTTTCAACTTTCCTAATCCTTCATTTGTTATTGTGAAAAATCCTTAACATAAATGCAATTTTACAGTTAATATAGATCTAAAAACTATCACATAATCTTACCATATTAAGCCCTCTGTAGTAACGCGAGCAGTCGAATTCGTCGAAATTGTTAGTGGCTATTGTAATTATTAACTTAATATGTTTACTCTGAAGTAGAACTACTGTAACAAGAAGAATGTTGGCTATGGATATATCGATGGATAAGAGTAGAGGGTGTCTTACGAAAAGATGGATGGACTGTATTAGTTATGATATCCGTAAGAAAGGAGTGAGTGAAGAGATGACGGCTAATAGAGGAGAATGTAAGAGGAAGACATGCTATGCCGACCACAAATATTTTGGGATAAATGCAGGAGGAAGAAGAAGGAATAGTTACTCTGAAGGAAAAACATCGTGAGGAAACCTAGGTTCTTGTTAGAAAAATATTATTTATTTTAGGACACTCGCAATCTGTTAACTAATTGGATGTCGCGGATGAAAACTTTTATATTGTGGTACTTCGAAATTACATCCTCCTTGTCGAATTTACCTCTGGGCGGGAAAAGAACCTTCGACCATGGTACCAATAATTTATTTTCTTTTTTTTTTAAATCGTTACATCCACACTAGGATTTTCTCCTGTATCGTGGGGGCGGTTCACATACATAAACTTCACAAGGACAAACATCCAGACCCGGAACAATTTGTAGGCCATACAAAAACTGTTCCATGCGGGATTCGAACCCGCCGCCCTTGGTAAGCTACTGCGCCACGGAGCCGTTTCTAAAAATTAAAATGTTTAGCTTAGACTATATATAAACATACAATTGATAAAAACATACTTTATATACACTTATGCAGGTGGCTCAGGACCATTTTTTATGGCATCATTTGTGGGAAGCCTATATTCAGCAGTGGACTTATGACGGGCTGCAATGATGATGATAATGATACTTGTGAAAGGAAGAGAGAGAAAGAGACCTATGTTTAACTGAGAACTAATGCTTACATAATTTTTTCTTTAATATTTATGTGCGGTGTAAGAGAATGCCTCCATTTCGTCCTATGGGTGTGGTGATCGTAAAGGGCGACCATGGGACATGCCAAAAAGCTTCCGATAGATGACGGTATACACCACAGGTAGGTATCACATTTATGACGGGAGGCAGTGTCAAAGGTGTGAAACGTACTCCGATCGCCCATCCACAAACAAAGCGTGACGATTCAGTCAAGTTCTTCCTGCGAGGAGAAAATTATTGCAAATACATCTTATGTACTTAACGGTAGGCTTATCACACTTTCTTTTTACTTAATCTTATATTTATTTAAGGACCTGTTTATGGTCACATATATGGTGGTTATACCAATCCTATCATTCCTTTAACTATTTTGTACAATATTTGATATTACCATGTTCCGTCAACCGTGCAGTGGCGGTGTAAGAATATCCGCTACTCTATTTCGTCCCGTGGGTGTCGTAAGAGGCGACAGCCAGGGAAACAGGACATGGAACTATATATATGGAACTGAAACAAGATACGTACAGCAGCATCTTAGTGATAACAACTCAAAATTATAAAAAAAACTGCGGTTGCCAACCCCCCTGCCAAGCTTGGCAACTCTGACAAAATCCACCCTATGTGGCAATCTTTTTTGAAGGCCTAGCAGTGGACTTTTTGTAGGCTGTAATGGACATAGAAATTATACATATAGACATGCTATACATCCTCTTACCTATGGTATGCCAGCTCATAAACCATTAAGGCTTTTTTGAATAATGAAGATGCCAGAATAGTTTAGAAAACGCCAATATTCAGCACTTACAGTTTATGAACTCTAATTATAGCAGTTCTTTTTATATTGTCTACTATCACAAATTTATTTTTATATATACGTGATAGAGCCATGCTGCAGATATATTAATTGTATAGTTGTAGCAAGAATGGGTCGGCTCGACCGGGGAAGGACCATGCTCTCACAGAATACCAGCGTAAAATAGCAGCTTAATGCTGCTGTGTTTCGTATGGTGAGTGTAGAGAACCGGAGACCCTTTTTACTGGAAAAGAGGCATTCCATCTTAGTCCTCACGGGTGACAACGTATCTGCAACTACTATGGGCAACAGCAACCACTTACTATCAGGTGGACTGTGTGCTCGCTTGTCACCCTTATCCTATATTAAAAAAGTTACATTCATTAACTATTTGTGTAAAGCTTCTCAAATTCTTAGAAGCATTAGCCTTGAAAAAAAACCTACAAAAGGAAAGCCTAAACATATTTGTCTATATTCGTTAACTGGCTTCTGTCGTACGTAAGACAAACAGAGTCAATTGAGACGTTTTCCCTTTTTCGTTGGGTGTGATGGCAAACATTTTTATATCCGTTGACCGGAAATTCTTTTTCCTTACGGCATTTTCCCAGAAAGCCTTGAACGTTTTGATAATATTTTCATTTCGTACGAATACTAACGTCATGTAATTCTTTTTGTTTTTTCTGCGATCTTTCTGTTCATGATTCGGGTTAATAACGTATTATAAAATGAAGAAAAATGTTTTTTTTAATCATTTATAACATCCTATTAACAGTGTAGTGGCGGTGTAAGAATATCCACTACCCACAATTTTTTCGGTAACAAAATACGAATCACCGTTCGAGGTGTGCACTTTTGGATTTTCCAAATTTATTTCTAAATAATGGAAATCTAATTTAATTTAAGACGGAAGACCGATCAAGTTTCGATACATAAGCAAATGTAGCAAACTTCAATTCTATTAAAATCTACTGCTGAACATTGGCACATTGGCATAGTAGCGATGCTTGGCAAGCGGGCTGATAACAGCAGCTTTTTTTTAATCTTTATTAGGAAGACGCTGCTGCCCATCTCCTGATTTGTTTCCTTCTGTCACCTCTTACGATATCCACGGGATGATATGAGGTAGTGAATATTCTTACATCGCCGTTACACGGTAACTTCAATATTTATAAATAAATGTATTGATTTACAAATATTATCGTCAAGTACCTAGTTCAAGTAATAAAAGCCATTATACACGATAATACGATACGATAAAAGACAAAAATAACAAAAGCAGAATATTAATTCAATTTGTTCCGGCATTGTATATTTAAGCAGGTCAGTTTCCGAGGCTTTGTATCTTTTTTCTCATTCAACGAAAAACCTCCTCAGGAAAAATGCAAGATATTTTGGCCTACTGCCAAAACTACGAGATACTTATTCACAATTTCGGTTAGTATTAAAAGTGTTACTCACAATTCTGAATTTTTAAACAAACAAATTCAGAATTGTGAGCGATAATTACGTGGTAGAGCCACGCTGCAGCTAAATTATGGTTGCAGCACGAATAGCTCAACCGAGAAAGTACCATGCTTGCACACCGTTTATATATTTAGACATGACACGTTTTTTGGCATCATAACACGTATAAACAAATGTATAGTGTGTGATAAATTTTGAAGTAAACTGAAAATATAATGTCCTTAAGACCGAATTTCGGTCACGGCGGCCAGCCTCAACGGAGACTAGCCATCGGCGCAGAACAGGGTTATAGTGCCCAAGTGTATGCGCAAGAATTATTTATAGTTTATGATAAATTTAATAAGTAAATATGAGAATTAAGAAACTTTGCATTTTGCAAATGCAGCGACTAGTTAATCCTCGACGCTAAGCGCTTCCCGTTAGGACTGCGAACTTTCCCGGAACTCCCAAGACACTATAAGATCTCAGAGTTTTGTAAACTTTACTGTTCAAAGTACAGCTAAATTATCTCTTATTTAATATTCTTTTCCCATTTTAAATACTTTTTATATTTGTGAAATTAAAAAATTACCACGTTTTTTTATCATATTCTTGCATTTTCATCGGTATTTGAGCTATATTCAAAATTTCAAGTTTCCAGCCCATCGGAAAGTTACTTTAAAATCAATTACTAAATTCCGTCCGGAAAGACAAAACAAGAAACGTGGTGAAAAGAAAAGATCTAAGTTTAAATAAAGGGCCGCTTTTAAGACACTTATTTTTTTTGTAATTTATTATATTATGTATATACTATATTGTCATTATCACCGAGGAACTAAATGAAATGCCTAAGAGCCTTTCATTATACTCGCTTTCTTACACTTCAATTCAATACACATCAGTAGATGAATTGTTGCTTACAGCAGAAATGGTAAAAAGAGAGATGTACCAACCCAGTCGAACTCCTAAACAACGTAGTGGTATGTGCCTCCCTCCTACCAGTAGTGTAATAAATACATGTACTTCTAGGTTTATTGGGCAGTATGTCTTTTAATGTAGTAGAGCCACGGTGTAACGTATTATAGCTGTAGCACGAATGGGGGGCTATACCGAGGAAGAACCACGCTCGCAAAGAATAACCACATAAAATAGCATTATGATTATGAGTCATGACGCTGCCGATTTTCCGTGCCGAGAACCGTAACCCTTTTTACTGGTAACGAGGCATTCCATTTTAGTTTTCAGTATTGACATTGCATCTTGATTCTTAATTGATGATAAACCGATAAGAATCTAACAACTATGTGAGAGCGTGATTCCCAGTCGACCCTACCCAATCGTACTGAAGCCTTAATACAGCTGCAGCGTGGCTATGCCACGGATAATATGTAACACAGATCGACAGATCGTACTTAAAAATAAATTACAGTGGTAAACAACAATTATATAGCGAAGTCCCGCTGTTTAATTAAATATTAAGCTAGATAAATAATTGTTTGAAAAATGTTGGTACTCATTTAGAATTGAGGCAAAACACAGTATAATTACCACCTATGTTCAGTGAATGAACTGCTTATTCACTCAAATAAAATAAATTAATTAGATAGGAGTTGGTAACCTCACTCCAGACTTTCCGCACTACGTATCTAGCGATGCGACACGAAAGTTTACGCTGTTAGCCAACTCGCGTTATCTACGGGACAGTTCCGTGAATTGCTTATTACGCAGCCGCCATGATGGGTGTGCTTATGGCACAAGTCACGAGATGTAGCGTGTTTCATTTTAATGCACCATATATCGATTTAATACAACCTATATATAATATTATTTCTCTACTTTTAGAGAATGAATGGAATCAGGTGTTACTTTGTGGAAATCCATTGTTATCCATGTTCAGATTGTAAAATTAATTAACTAAAATGCGCATGAAAAATAAAAATCAAAGTGATAAGTATACCTAGTATGAAGAGCATCTGCCTCCATCCCTCAATTGTGTGTACTATCACTGTCACTACTAATTCACCGTGGTGCACTAGTGCGTGTTGCGGACTTGACATGTCTCCTAAATATTTTATTGCTAATAAATGCTTTACGATGTATTCCTTCACCGTCGAGAACGAGGTAAATCAGCAATTAAAATTGCAATTCATAATTGCATGTGGAACCCTGAATCCGGATTGTTCGCGTACTGTGTAATTTACATTGAGAGCTTCACTGCCCGCAGGTTAGAAGTTATAGTTTCCTATGACCATAAATAACTTTTACACAGATTACATGTTTTATTAGAATAAAGTGACACATGAGCTGACAATCCATCTAATAGAAACTGGCTACTGTCCATAGACACTTACAACATTTTGCAGTTAGTAAGAATACTTTTCTGCCTAGAAGTGCTCTTACCTAGTCTTGCTGCCAAGTTGTGCGTCCACAGTTCTGTTCCGATTCAAAGGGTGTAGAGAATCAGTAAAGTACCAGGTTGTGAGTTCCATCTTATTCTTCAGAATTCATAACGCGTCTGTAGCCTTCTTTGTTTTTTACATAACGCGCATTCCTTTTTTTGCATGACTAAGATTAATTGACCGTTCATCATTCCATGCCTGGCTGTCCATACCGTACTCTAAACCAGAACAAAGCAGTGGATGTACTATTGATTTGAGGCAAAAATAGGTAAGAGGCTGGTATCAACCAAAATAGACGCCTAGGCAGAAAAAATGTGTAGCGAATTTAGTTATCTGGAGCCTTATGTGTATGTTTATCCTAATTTATGACTTTATTATTAAAGTTGGAAAAATTTACTTTGCCAATATCCGCTCCTTAAAATAAAATTATGTGTCTTACCTAGTTTGAAGAGCACCTCCCGCCCTCCCTCAATTGCGTGCACTATCCTCGTCACCACTAATCCCAGCACCACTACTTCCACCACGACTACACTAGGAAAGACACACCACCGACGACAATACGACACGTGTTTCGCCTCTACACGAGGCATCTTCAGGTGTAGTAGTAGAGGTGTAGTCTTGTCGTCGGTGGTGTGTCTTTCTTAGTGTAGTGGTGGTGGGAGTAGTGGTGCTGGGATTAGTGGTGACGGGGATAGTGCACGCAATTGAGGGAGGGCGGGAGGTGCTCTTCAAACTAGGTAAGACACATCATTTTATTAAGATTAGATAATGGATTTCCGCAAAGTAACGCCTGATTCTATTAATTATTTTATTATTTTTAATATCATTCAACATTATTAACTATCGCCGGAAGTTTATTGTAGAGACCATAAAAAGGGGCCGACAGTTGTGGGCTTATCGCTATTTCATACTAAGGATGTACTCATTGGGCCCTCATATTTGCGGCTGAGTGAGAGCAAGAAAACCCATTCCTATTGAATTTTCTAAGGCAAGTTCTATATTTTGATCATGCATAAGTAATTTACCTTTTGTCATTCATTCCACCACTGCTGATAATCTCACAGAATACCAGCGTAAAATAGCAGCTCAATGCTGCTGTGTTTCGTATGCGGAGTGTAGAAAAGTAGACGGACTGTGTGCTCGTTTGTCACTTATATCCTATAAAAAAGCATAGACCTTCTCCATAGATCAACCTCAGTTTTACTATTATTTTGTGTTGCTATTCGAATGGTGAATGCTGCTGCCCGCATCCATTTCCCTCCGTCACTTCTTGCTACACCCACGGTATGATATGAGGTTGTGGACTCACTTATGTCGTCACTACACGGCGATTCGCGTTTTCAATATTTTAAAATTATTCATCAAGGATCAAAGTCGAACGAGATGAACATGTGTACGTTTTGTTTTTTGAATATTTTGGTGGGTAATCGTATGATTGTTTCGAGTAGTTACACAATAGGTAATATAAAGCCAGACTGAATTTCATTAGCCTATATCCATTGCTGTACGTGCGTCTCTCCCGAGTTATGAGAATTTGGACTTTTGGACTTAGTCAATAGCATTATATAATTTGACTTGCGATTCTTGCCACTTGGTAAAACTTCAGCTTCGTTTTTTGTGATTTGAATATAGACTTGTTTCATAATATTTATTTAAATTATTAATTTACACACTGTAAAAACTTATCCGAAAAATATTGAGTTTTTTTTTTTTTGTTAAATTGAAAAATTATTAAAACAAATGGTCTTTAATGATTATCTTAAATATAAATAACGCTAAATTAATATAGATCCTACCCAGGCGAAGCCAAGTGGTGTCGCTAGTACTAAATATAACTCGACACAAATAATCAACTCTAACATTATCAGTATTAGAAGGGAACTTATTGGCCAACTTGTTACTTGATAAGTTTTAGTAATTAAGCAGATCGACAAAATTACTTGTGAAGTTATGAATTAAGTAAGTTACTTGCGAATTCACATCCAGACTAGGGATGCGTCGAATACAAGTTTTAACGAGTGTGAATGAGTACTGAGTATTACTTTTAGTCTGTGCCGCTTTGGGCCCACCTCGGGTTCCCAACCCTCCCGGATTGCCCGGGAGACTCCGGTAATAATGGTTAATCTCCCGACCCCCCAGGGTGCAATAATTTCTCCGGTTTTCCTAAAAAATATACGCATCCTTCGCTCGCACGTGTCGCTACTCACTGTGGTCACACACAACATCGCACGCCGCTGCCAGTGTAATCTATTCGTCTCGCCGTCGACGTTGTCGGTTTGGCGGTGTCTGTCTGGTCCGGTGAAGATCCGGAATACCAAGCAATGAAAATTTTATCTCTAAAAGAACCAAGCACATGGACAGGCATTACTAGACTCCAGGAATTATTAAATATTGACTTGGATAGTGATAAACTGTACGATGAGGTTGGACTTTTGCGTGAGATTCAACCACAGCTCGTTGAAGAAAATCGAGTGGATTTACGCTGGGTTCTTTACGAAATCGAAAGACAGAAATCCCTGTCCTGAATTGAAAAAATGGTCACATTTTTTCTTTCCATTCCTGTCTCTAATGCTTCTTGCGAGCGCGTATTCAGCATGATGGAACAAGCAAAGAACATGGAGCAAGGAAAGAAACCGAATGAGTATATCTTTAATAAAAGCAGAATTACAAGTACTAACAAACTTCGATTTTTCATGTATAAACTTTTATGTTTTTGTAGTGAAAAACCGACAAATATTAGATGCTGCTCGAAAGCAAAGTAAATATAAATTTAAAAATTAATAAATGATTGAGATTTTCTTTCAAGTTGGGGTTGGTTTTATGCCAATGGGTGAGTAAAATGCTTCCATATTTTATGAAATATTCATTTATACTAATTGTATAAATGAATATTTCATAAAATCGACGGATTCAAGTCGGCTGGGCAGCGTTCGGGAGATTACGACCCATCTTCTCGTCAGGCATACCTCAAAACCTCAAAACTAAATTGTACAACCAGTGCGTGTTGCCAGTGATGACATACGGAACTGAGACGTGGTCCTTCACTGCTGGCCGTATGAGGAAGCTCAAGGTCGCTCAGCGAGCTATGGAGAGGGCTATGCTCGGGGTTTCTCTGCGTGATAAACTTAGAAATGAGGATATCCGCAGTAGAACCAGAGTAACCGACATAGCCCAAAGGATTAGTAAGCTGAAGTGGCAATGGGCCGGCCATATAGCTCGAAGAACCGACAACCGATGGGGAAGAAAGATTCTCGAGTGGCAGCCTGTACAGGCAGGCGAAGTGTAGGCGTCCCCCACTAGATGGAGTGACGACCTGGTAAGACATGCAGGAAGTCAATAGATGCAGGTGGCTCGGGACCGTGCTTTGTGGCATTCCGTGGAGTAGGCCTATGTTCAGCATTGGACTTGTGAAGGGCTGTAATGATGATGAATGACTTATTGTATGACTGCCTCGTTGGTCTAGTGGTTGTAGTAATGCGACTGCTGATCATAAGTTCCCGGGTTGCAATCCCGGTTCGCACCAAAAATATCAGTTAGTAAGCTTTTCCATCAATAAATTCTCAGTAGCTGTCCGGAGTCAGGAAGTTGGCGGTGTCTCACCACCGTGCCTTGGAAAACACGTAAAGCCGTTGACCCTGCGCCTGATCTCTTTCCGGTCGTGTCGGTTTACCGTCCCATCTGACTATGAGAGTGAGGGAATAGAGAGTGCACCTGTGCTTGCGCATACACTTGGGCACTATAATCCTGTCCTGCACCGATGGCTAGTCTCCGTTGAGGCTGGCCGTCGTGATTGAAAAACAGTTTGGAAGACATTATTATTATTACTTATTGTATATAGTCTATACTTCCGCTTCAATTCAAATATAAATACTTGTACGTTCGTTAATACGAGTTTAAAAAATTATCTTAACGGGCACACAACCGAATTGCACCTACTGTAATTGTATCAGAAATATACTTGTAACAGTTCTAAGGAGCTTGATTTCATCCCCTTGTTCTATTCTGAACACTCATAATATTACACCTTACATCTCATAGATATGTCTAACATAAAGATGTATAAAATTATATATCTCGAAGATTATAAAATTATATATAGATATATATATCTTTGAGTTAGACGGGAAAGAATAAATTAAAATAAAGCTAACTTGTCTTGTAGAACACGGGAGCCGGTCCGACGACGCTCTTGCAGCGGCGTCGTTCTTTGTTCTAGGATTAAAACTAAATTTACTGCAGACAGGAACAGAATCTGCATAGACATCGGCACAAGTTTTGATGAAGGACTTTTGTACATGGCTCTAATTAAAAAACTACTTTCCGTCAGTACGCGTTTTGTGAAGATTGTTATTTTTTTCTCGTCATTGTTATGTTTTATGCTTCCACGTTTAAAAAAAAAGTATGCCAATATTCGAACTATTTTAAAATAGCGTTTTTTTCTTATAAATAAGAATGAAAATATGCTAAAAAAGAAAAAGCGTCTAATTCGAAGTAATCTCATTCATTATCAAACACCTCCAGGTGTTTGATAATGAATGAGATTACTTCGACCAAGGGTTACGTTTACGCCATATCAACGCAAATAAGTTTTTAAGGATCTAGGGGCACGAAACGCGTAAAAATGTTGTTAAGATGTAATAAAGGTTGTAAAAAAATACAACTTTTCAAATTTAAAAAGGAAACATCGTGAAAAAATATATAGACTTTATATGGATTTGTAACGAGGTTTGAAGGATTAGGAAGAAATTTAAATGTTAGGTATTACGAAAGAACTCTTTCGATAAGAAATAAAATGTCGGTTTATAAAAAACGTTTTAAGGGTAACAGTTTTATAAGTGTCCTTCAAAATAGGTGTAAATGTATCAAGTAGGAGGTTGTTTATTTAAATGAGAATAATGAAAGTAATTTTGCAGTCGAAAGTTAAAATCGATCCTTTGTCTAGTAAATTTACAGCGTATATCCCACAGCTGTGCAGAGGCCGCTCATTTCTGATCATGTAGAAATTAGCCGCTGCACTGCTCCAGTGTGTATCGGCGGACTCACGATGCCTCCAAATATTGTATGTCTGAGTCATGCAAGTTCCTTAATGTTTTCCTCCATCGCTGAGCACGTGGTTAATCAGCACTTCAAATTACATTTAACAATTTCATTGGTGCCGGCGGGGATCAAACCTGGTTTACTTCCGTCTATATAGGTGGACTCTAATCGCCTTAGTTTTTTTTATAGGATAGGGCGACAAACGAGCACACAGTCCACCTGATGGTAAGTGGTTGCTGTGACCCATAGACATCTACATCTCTCCCTAATAAAGAATCAAAATACAGATGCGTTGTTATCCGTGAGGACTAAGATGGAATGCTTATTTTCCGGTAAAAAGGGTCTCCGGTTCTCTACACTAACCATACGAAACACAGCAGCGTTAAGCCGCCATTTTAAACCAGCGTAAAATGACGCTGGTATTCTGTGAGAGCGTGGTCCTTCCCCGGTCCGTCCGACCCATTCGCGCTACAACTATACTATTAATATAACTGCAGCATGGCTCTACCACGTATATAGTTATACAGGGTTATTTTTCAGAGAGTATATTTAAGTTCAAATATATAAATAACTAGCTGGTACCGGGCGCATTGCTGCCGCAGAAGAAATAATTGTGGAAATATCGTTTTAAATTTGGAAGAGTCGTATTTTTTAATTAAGAATGATAATACGATCATTGAAATTGAATGATCTATAACTCACAAATAAATTGTCGGTGCTACATGCGCGCCACCTAGTGTAAGTTAATTGTACTATGCCTATAACCTTCATGCAAGTTTAAACAATAAGTTGACAAAGTTTAACCGCAATCTGATGAACGGTATGGCAGCGCATAAAATACGAACAAACAAAAATTATTTTTATATATTAGATGATACACCGTTATTGCAGTTTTAAAATTACGAGTAAATAAAGCTTCTACTTTTATTTGAAATTATTCCAAATTGATCGTGATTTAGGGGCAACAAGTACGCGTACGCGCTCCTGCGAAGACGCGCGACAATTGCAACCGAGCGACTTAATATGATGCTCGTTTTTATATTATTTTAATTTATGGTTTTTATTTACAGGTAAGTGAGGCAGACGACGAGAAAAAAAAAGTAAACTGGTATGTACGTGTGGAAATGGCAATGCGACGGCCATATAGTACGAAGAACCGACAACCGATAGGAAAGAAAAGTTTTAATACTTGAAAGCTCAGTGTCAGGTGACCCCCTACTGGAGTGACGAACTGATAGTATGGATGCAGGTGGCTCAGGACCGTACTTTGTGACAATCTATGGGGGGGGCCTATTTTCAGCAGGTAGTGGTAGTTTTGGTATTTACATGGTATGTATGGTGACGTGTGACTCGTTTTGTGTAAATTTTGAAGAAACACAATAAATATTTGATGTAATAAATAACTCAGTAGCGCAGCCTCTAGCTATGGCTACGGCACTACGTGGTTAAGAATTCGAATCCCGCAAGGAACAATATAATTGTGCAGGGTCTGGATGTTTGAACACATGCAATTTGTATGTGAAATGCTTCCACTATACAAGAATAAATTATAATGTATATGTGTGTGGTAAAGAGTTTTTTTATAACGTTACCCACGTTTTCACCGGATGTCGAACCCTGACGCTCGCGTACGAAGTGCTAGTTTTATTTAATTTATGTGAGTGTTCGGTCCCTCGCGCCACGGCTTATTGTAAAATAGCTGGCGGTTTTTGTTTCTGGATTAAAAGTAAATTTTGCCGCGGACCGACTTCTGCAAAAGTTTTGATGAAAGACTTGTACCTCATTGTAATTAAAATTTTTAATGAATTACAAGTCTTTTGTGTATGAGTTCAACTTTCCTCGTTATGGATTTTAAACGTTGTATTTTCTTTCAATTTTATTAATTAGAGGCTTTAGCGTTTGATACGGATGGATGTTCGTCTCAGTTGTGGCGTAGTGGCTTAGCAATGAGTTGCGGCGCTGGGGACCGCGGGTTCGAATCCCGCGCATGTTATAAACATAAACATGCATGCTGTATGTTTGTCCTTGTGCAATAAATGTTTGTAAACTGCCTCCACGATACAGGAGAAAATCCTGGTGTGAGGTTGACGTTTGAAACAAAAAGTTCGACCCCATTTTATCCTATGACTATATGTTTATTAATTTCTGTAGATTTTCGTAATAATCATTAATCATTAGTTATGGTAAATCATGGAGGTTGTCGTTAGAGTAGACAGAGGGGAACTGAAACAGGAGATGGTCACCAGCATCTTCCTGATAACAAATCAAAATAATAAAACACTGCCATTGCCAACCCGCCTGTCAAGCGTGGCAACTATGGCAAAATCCACCCAAGACAATCTATGGGGGAGGCCTATGTTCAGCAGTGAACTTTTTTAGGCTGCAATGGATGGATGGATGGAAGATCAGAGCCTAGGCGCTTGCCTTAAACGTCACATTATCCGAGCAACATGTTCGATTGAATATTATCTGTTAATCTACCAAAGCGAATTAGAGAACGAAATACATAACGTAGAAACCAACCTAACTTTTAACTTTTTAACCGTCTTCGAATAGGAGGAGGTTCTCAATTCAAGTGTATGTTTTTTTGTATGTATGTTACGTGATATCTTCGCAGATTGTGAACCAATTTTGATGATTCTTTTTTTTTATTAAATAGGTTATACTTCAAGGGTAGTTCCATATAAAATTTCAACTCTAGAAAATTCCACCCCTTTTTTTTTTTTTTTTTGCGGATGGAAAATCATCTAATGACGCCTTTCGCTGTGGGTGGAGCGGAAGGGAGTGTCAGACTTTTACTGACTAAAAACCATCCGTGTTCCTTCAGTGCCCTTACGTTCCGGAGCCGCGGTATCTCTTTCGAACAGCCCGCAGCCCCGGCAGGCGTCGGCCCTTGCGGGCCCCTTCACGCTGCTGACAGCTCTTTGAGGCGCGCGTGGAACAAAACGCGCCGTCGACACGGCCTGTCGTCGTTAGACGGACGGACGGCGAGCTACCCATTGCTCGCCGTCCACAGGTCCGCGCCTACGGTAGTCAGGGGCCACGACGTAGCCCCGACGCCCGGGCGTCTCCCGCGGCGGCCGGGAAGGAAAGCTGTTGCTCTTTCCTCTCCGCTCCGCCACCTCCTTCCTAGCATCACTGCTTCGCAGAAGGTGGTGACGGCATCCATTCCGTCTCGCTCCGGACCATGGCTTCGACCAGGGCCGGACGCGAGAGGTCGCCGCCGCCTATCGCCGCTACGAGTACACGGCGGTGCTCCGCCAAGCAGGGCACACCTCCACGGTGTGCTCCACCGTGTCCTCCGGTCGATCCTCGCAGTGGGAGCACCTGGCGTTTCCTCCCGCCCGATTCGGTGCAGGAACCTCCCGAACACCGTGTCCGGTGAGGACCTGCGTCAGGCGGAAGGTGAGGACACCGTGGCGTCTCTCAAGCCACTCCTCAAAGAGGGTCTTATCGCCGCTATAGTGGCGTGCCCAGCACAGGGTTGCGACAGTCGCTCTCTCCATGTCGCCATGAGATCATGCCGGAAGTCTGTCGCTGCGCGACAACTTGCCGCGGCAGCGGGTTTCCCCGGCATAGTGCCTCCGCGCGCCATTCGTGCAGGCGCGCGAGGACTATCGCCTCAGATCCCATGGCGGCAATCCAGCAAGGAGGCTCGCCGCCTCGAGGAGATCGTGCGGTAGCCGCGAACCATCTTTACGGCAACCACCCTTTGGGGCGCGTTTGGGTGGTGGACGGCAAGCCGCGCCAAACCACGCGCCCACACCGGGGCCCCGTAAAGGCCATGGACCTCACGATCCCGCGTAGAGCCTCCGGCGAAGCGTTTGGCCCCAGGTTCGGCAGGAGCCGCCTGAAGGCAGCCCCGGTCCGTTCCAGTTTGGGAGCCAAACGTCGGAAGTGCTCAACGAAGTTCCATCGGCCGTCGAGGACGAGTCCTAGGTGCTTCAGCGTCGACTCGACGCCGATGGATACCCCTCCCACCATCACTGAGGATCCCAGTGGTGGCCTGTTCCGAGGACCATGGAAGTGCATGGCCTCGGACTTGTGCAGAGCCACCGAGACCCAGTTGCCGGATCCTCTCAACGACTATCGCAGCCCCGCGTGTCATAGTTTCCGCCGCCGCCTCGTACGACCCCCTGTGCCAGTACCAGCGTGAGCTGACGCCGGTAGGGAGGTCGGCGCGCAGCACCCAGTCGTAACCGATGTTCCACAGGGGCGGCCCCAGAACCGAACCCTGTGGGACACCGCACGACATCTCTCGCCGGTTCCACTCACCGTTTCGACCGGGGTAGATGACGGCCCTGTCCGTCAGATAGTCCCCGACTATACGACGGAGATAGGTCGGCACCCGGTGATACCGGAGTGCCTCCCTAATGCAGCTCCAGGGCATGGAGTTGAAGGCGTTGGCGATGTCGAGACACCGCCAATACAACCCCTGGCCACTGCATCCCCGTCGTGAGGGCTCACGCGCATGATGGCGTCCATCAGAGCGCCTCTTGCGGAAACCAAACTGGTGTTCCGCAAGATCCGGCCCGTCCGCAAGGTGCTCGGCGAGGCGGTTTGCAATTACTCTTTCAAAGAGCTAGCCCACCTCGTCGAGCAGCACCACGGGCCGGTATGCGGACGGAGAGTCCGCAGGGCGCCCCGGCTTCCGAATGAGGACCAGCTTCCCCGTCTTCCAACGAAGCGGGAATTGGCCTCTCTCCAAGCATGCGCTTAGGAGCCCCTCCAGTCGGGGCCCGAGAGCCTCCGAGGCCAGAACCCAGGCTTTGCCAGGCAAGCCATCGGGTCCTGGGGCGGTATTCCTGGCCTTGAGCCTACGTACCGCCACTCTCAGGTCTACCCCGGTCCCTTCCGGGATGTCGTCGTCGTCGTCCTGGTGGTCCGCTTCCGGCACCGCAGGTGGCGGAGCCATAGGCGGGGGCGGATGTTCCCCGCGCGCAGGGAACAGAGCGCTCACCACATCCTCCACGAGCTGAGGCCGGAGACTCTGCGTCAGCGGGGGGGCCCAGGTGCGGAGTTTATCCCGCACCATCTTGTAAGGGCGCCCCCACGGATCTCTATTGAGAGTAGAAAATTCCACCCCTAAGGGTAGCAAATAAATAATTTATTTTTTAGCAATTTGAAGTCGGTTTTTACTTTTAATTATTATATTATTTTACTAGATAGGTAGAGTGTGGTAGGGCTGAATCTGAATGACAGGGTGAGAAATTGTGTGATATGAGAAGAGTGTGGTTTGCAAGATGATGTTGTGACCAGGATTAAGAAAGGAATGCTTCGGTGGTTTGGTCATGTAGAAACAATGAATGAGGAAAGAATGACAAAGCAAATTTATATTGCAGAAGTGAACGGCAGAGTCGGGAAGGGACGCCCTAGGCGAAAGTTTATCGACCAAATTGGCGATATATTGAAAATGGACCAAATTAAGAGTACCCTTAACCGACGAGCGTGTATGCGTAGGTATATAGATGTGGAGGAGGCGAGAGAGGTGTGTCAGGATCGTGCCAAATAGAAGTCCATAGTCTCTGCCTACCCCTCTGGGTGACAGGCGTGAGTGTTTATGTATTTTACTAGGTGAAAGGACTCCCTTTTCTGGCAGAAAAGGCTGACTATGTGTCCATCTGGGTAGATACCACCAATTTCGGCCGCCTAATAGCAGTGCTTCTTTTTATTATTTGTTGTGGGCTATTAGTGCTGGTAGCCTTTTGACTTGTACATCACTTCTACTTCTTTACATTACTTCATCTGACTTGGGTCTCGTGAATCTGTAAGGCCGAGAGGTGCACTTCGGTGTTCCTATTTTATCGTGGGGAAATCTTCTTGGATACCTTTCGCTGCTGAAGCAACGAAAAGTTATGCTGTACTTTTAGTGGCTAAAACCCCACGGCGGCCACCTGCATATATATATATATATATGTGTGTGTGTGTGTTTGAAGGGTGTAGAGGCTCAGTATGATAATTAATTACAGGATGTGAGCCTTTCCGTCTTAGTCCTCAGAGGTGACCACGCTTTTGTAGCTTTTATTCTTTGTTTGTAGTTGAATGCAAATGTCCCTGGGCAGTAGCCTGTTACCATCAAGTAAACTGTAAATTCATGTATCACTTTGGTTTTACAAAAAAAATTGTATCTTTGTGGCCTTTTACTTACTTTTTTTTAACTACTATAAGTGAGTGTGCGACAACTGGCCATAATTACGAGTGGTGGTGCATCCGAAGAACCGATTTCCATATAAATTATTAAGAATAACTCAAAAACTATTAGTCAGACCTTGATCAAATTTATGTGGGACCACATGAGAAGCACCAGCTTTCAAATAAAAAAAGAATCATCGAAATCGATTCACCCAGAAAAAAGTTATGAGGTGATAACACCCATAAAAAAAACATACAGTCGAATTGAGTACCTTCTCCTTTTTGAAGTCGGTAGAAAAGCCTAACTACTCTTGCCTCGCAGACACCTTCACTGTAATCGGATGTATAGACAGATGCAGGTAAATTATTCCACTTCATTGCTCAACGAATGACTTAAAATTACAATTAACAATTTCATTAGTGCCGACGGCGATCGAATCCTAGTTGCTCGCGTACTCTGAAATTTACAGCGCGCGCTAAGTTTTGAGCTACCACGGCTTTTATGCTATTTATCTTAATGGGTTGTTTCGTCGCTTGTAATTCGTTGAGCAATGAAGTGGAATAATTTACCGAGGAGGCCTGTGCCCAATAGTGGGACGTATACAGGTTGTAAGTTTAACTTTAAGCTACCCATTTGGTTCGAATTCGTGATATGTCGACAGCAAAGTAGTAATTATTAAAGATTAATTTAACTCATTTTGTGTCTAAAAATGTTTTTGTCAAGGTTTGGCAGCACAAAGTTTTGGTCGCGGCGTATGAGAATCTATCGCCCCATTCCGAAAGATCTTATGGTTTCCAATACATAGCGGAATGACTAGAACTAATCCAGACAAAGGTCGAGACGTCTAGTACTGCGGGCTAATGAAAAAGATTTTCGGCGTAGGTATGCGCGATTCCCAGAACACAATAATCTCAACGATTAATTCGTTCTACGTATATATTAGAGATGGCTCTAACCATAATATAGTGGCGGTGTAAGAATATCCACTACCCCATATCGTCCCGTGGATGTCATAAGAGGCGACAGACCGTAACTGAAACAGGAGATGGGTAGCAGCATCTTCCTGATAATAACAGAAAATAATAAAGATGAATTGATTATAAATAAAAATTGACATGACTTAGATCACCCAGAGGCCAGTCATTCTGTTATTGAGATCATTACAAGTCTTATTTAAAAGTAACAGTCTCAGTTCTGAAAGGGCTTTAGAGCAATAAGTCCGTGCGCTGCTCCAGTGTGTGATGGCGGAATTCACATGTCCGCGACATATTTTTATTCCTCAAACATGCAGTTTTTTATAGTATAAGGATACAAACGAGCACACAGTCCACCTGATGGTAAGTGGATGCTGTGGCCCATAGACATTTATCCTCGATTAAGAATCAAAATGCAGACATGCAGACACATGCAGACCCTTGATGACTAAGATTGAATGCCTCGTTTACAGTAAAAAGGGTCTCCGGTTCTCTACACTCACCATACAAAACACAGCAGCATTAAGCTATTTTACGCTGGTATTCTATGAGAGCGTGGTCCCTCCCCGGTCGAGCCGACCGATTCCTGCTGCAACCATAACATAGCTGCATCTTGGCACTGCCACGTAAAAAAACCGACGAAGAAAAACATCGTAAATCCTCACGATGTTTTTCTTCGTCGGTGAGCATGTGGTAGATCAACGCTTAAAATTGCAATTTCATTGGTGTGGTGGGATCGAACCCTGGTTCCTCGAATACTGTTACAACGAGCGCTTAGCCTCTCAAAGGAGTATTTATTTTGTGATAATTGAAATATATAACAACAAGGATTACTAATCCCCTTTATTAAGCCTAATCTCACGGAAATACCCTTGTTATCGTACAAAACGAAGACCCTTTAGGAAATCTCGATCATTACTCATAACTGTCGACTAGCTTTTTTTATTTTACTTGGAAAGAAGTTGTTTTTCTTTTTGTCTAATTGTCCAATTCTTTGTAAAGGTCCTAAGAAGAATTAATAACTTAAAAATTTCATTCATCCGTCCATCCTTTACCGCCTATGAAAGTTCCCTGCTGAACATAGGCCTCCCCCATAGATTGCTTCACAGGGGGGATTTTGCCATAGTTGCCACGCTTGGCAGTCAGATTGGTAACCGCAGTCTTTTATTACTTTGATTTGTTATCAGGAAGATACTGTTGCCTATCTACTGTCTAAGTTTCCGCCTGTCGCCTCTTACGACCCCACGGGACGATATGGGGTAAATTATTCGGGGTATAATGGTTTAGTGGATTCTCTTCGTCCACAACTACACCGCTATTAAAACTCCAGCTATTAAAAATAAATTAAAATTACATAAACACTCACGCCTGTCACACAGAGGGGTAGGCAGAGACTACGGACTTCTATTTAGGATATTGATCCTGACACACCTACTCTCTCGCCTCCTAACATTTACATACCTACGTATATATGCTCGTCAGTTAAGGTTCCTTTCAATTTGGCCTATCTTCAATATATCGCCAAATTGGTAGATAAACTTCAGTCTGGGGCGCCCCTAGCCGAGTCTGCCATTGACTTCTACTTTGTCGCACATCATTCATCCATTCTACATGCCCAAACCACCGAAGCATTCATTTCTTATTCAAAACATTATCTTGCAAACTGAAATTAAATTTAAATGCGATAATATCCGTAATGTTGTGCTTACCTACCAGATGTAAATTGACTGGACTTAATATCACACTATCACAAAGCAATATTTTACATCTTAAATCTTCAAACAAAGACCTGTCACTCTCTTTTCAAGAGTAATCTCAACGCAGATCTCTTTGCTTTAAATTTATCGCATCGAACCCCTATATAAATCACGTGGAATACAACTTTCAATTTACCGGATACTTCCCTTGTCAGTGGATCTAGAGATTTATATGTTCTAGTTCTAAACGTAACAATACCTACATTAGGAAAAGTCAAGCTACAAAACTTACGATTTCGGGGTGTGTTATTTAACCCTGCTTTTTAATACTATTTATTCTATTTAAGTCAAGTAAGTGTGTGTGTGTGTGTGTGCGTGCGTGTGCGTGTGCGTGTTCGTGTGCGTGCGTGTGTGCGTGCGTGCGTGCGTGCGGGCGGGCGCGCATGCGTGCGTGCGTGCGTGCGTGCGCATGTGTGTGTGTGTGTGTGTGTGTGTATACTGCCGGCCAAAAGTTTAAGAGTTTAAGACCACACTTAAACAACATAATTATCTATAAATTGTAACGAAATCCCATAAGATAAATAAAAGAAATGTACACCTGCATATTCTATTGTTAATATCGAATATCTAAAGAAGTCATACTTTTATTGATACACCTGGCTCAAACGCTGCGTTAGAGCCAGGTGGTAGAGTCGTAATAATATTTGTATGATGGGCTAATAACTAATTGCTTTGCTTTTGTTTCCCATTGGTCAATAATTAGGATTATCTATCTTCTAAAAACACGTGTTTCCGACTTATTATTACCGGAGTTTACATGGTTTTGTTCACAAACAATCCCAATTAGTCTAAACTTGTGGTTTCTACAGTGAAGACGTCTTAAAATGGGAAAAGCACACGAAATTAGCAGTGAAGTGCGTTCTGCCATCGTTGTTTTTTATAATGACGGCAAATCCGAACGTGAGATTGCTTTACAATTGAAGATATCGAAGACTTGTGTTCATGACACAATAACTCGATACAGGGAGACAGGCATTTTTCAAGATCGTCCACGCTCGGGAAGGCCGAGCTACCACGTCAAGTGAAGATCATTGTTGTTACCAGCAAGCGAAATAGACGCTTAACAGCACCGGAAATCCACGTTGAAGTAAACAAAATCCGAGTTAAACCTTTATCATTGACTACAGTAAAATGGCGACAGAGAGATGCGAAATTGTATGGTCGTGTCGCCGTTCGAAAACCTCTGCTAAGGCCACAAAACAAGAAAAATCGGATGCAATGGGCCATTGCCCATCGAGATTGGACTGAAGAAGATTTTAAAAAAGTTCTTTGGACCGATGAATCCAAGTTTGAGCTATTCGGTTCAAAACGAAGAATTTACGTTCGACGCAGTGACCAAGAAAAGATGATGGCATACTGTGTAGTCCCAACAATCAAGCATGGTGGTGGCTCAATTATGGTCTGGTGTTGCTTTTCTAGCCAAGGAACTGGCGATTTGATCAAAATTGACGGAATTATGAAAAAGGAAGAGTACAAAAAAAATTTAGAACAAAATGCCGTTCCTTCGGGGTTGCGATTAATTGGAGATGGATTCATTTTCCAACAGGACAATGATCCTAAGCATAGCTCAAAATTATGCAGAGGATATTTCGAAGAGAAAGAGGCACAAGTTGTGTTAAAAAACATGTTTTGGATCTCAATCCCATTGAACTTTTGTGGGAAGAGCTTGATAGGAACGTCCGTAATTGTGGTCCATCCTTGCGAGAAGAAATGTGGAATGCTTTGTGCGAAATTTGGAGCAATATATCACAAGACACTATCAACAAATTGATTGCCCGTATGCCGAGACTTGTGAAAAAAGTCATAGAATGCAAAGGAGGATTTTTTGATGAAAAATCAGTTTAGCTAACTATAGCCTTTTTTAGCATGGACTGTTAATATTTCTTTACGCTTTTCAAGTATATTGATTGTCAAAAAGTGTTTTATTGGATGATTTAACAGTTTAATTAAACATTTAATATTTTATTGGAGTTTTATTTAATTTTCCTACTTTAATTAAGGTGGTCTTAAACTTTTGGCCGGCAGTGTATGTGCTTTACTTTTAACAAGGTATTTCATCGAGGAGCCTTTTTTGATTTTTTAATTCGACTACGAGGCAATACTCTTATTGCCTTGTAGTCGAATTAAAAAATCAAGAGCCAGCGTAGCGTAAAATTTGGCACAGTCACCACATTAATAAGTCAAAATACGGAGCGTAGTATTTCTATTTATTTATATATATTACATTAGGACAAACATCCAGACCTGGAAATATTTTTTAGGCCATAAATACTTGTTGCATGAGGAATTCAAACTCGCACCGCGCAACACCGTTGCGTTGCGTTAGGTACTAAAGCCGTCACGGTGTCAAGAATCCTTCGTGAACTGTTCCTTTCAAAACTCGACTCTCTTGTCTGTTATCAACCTCCATATTTCACCTCCGATTTTCCTTCAAGAAAACAGCTTACTCAAAGGCTGGCAACGCACATACAATTCCCCTGGTGTTGCAGTTGTTCATAGACGGCGGTAGTCACTTACCAGCATGCACGTTTGTCCCCTCCTTTATAAAAAAAAACACCCTTTTTTGCAATATTTCGGTGACTTTAAGCCCTAGATTATCATATATAACATAATAATAATATTGATAACATTGGTCGCTTAGGCTTGTCCATCATTTTAACTTTTTTCCTGATGGCAAAAACTTTTAAATAATTTTTGTACCTCTACACTACCACACTGCAGCCGTAGAGAACGAGAAGAAAATGTAAAAAGTAGAATTTTGTATGCAACCGCTAAAATGTTACTCTGTATAATTTTTCTATACTGTAAATAACCATAATCACTCACGCCTGTACCTAGAGGGGTAGGCAGATTATACAGACTTCCATTTGGCATGATCCTGACACACCTCTCTCGCCTCCTTTATGTCATTATGTAAGCTAGATGTATACGAAACGATATTATTAGTGATATGTACTAATAATTATTAACTATTTTGATTTCTTAATCTCCACATAATTCGATAAGGAGCCATATTAATAAACGCTTAATTATTGTAACGTATAAAAGTACAGTAACAACCTTTATACAGCACAGGCCATCTCACATTTCTAAGAGAGTTTTAAAGCGATTAGTCCTTCGCGCTGCCCTAATGCCTATTAGCGACTTCACATGTCCCTAACATATTTAATAAGACATGTGAGCACGTCGTAAATCAGCACTTAAAACTGCAATAAACAATAACATTGGTGCCGGCGAGAATCGAACACAGGTTGCTGATATACTGCACATAGTATTAGTGTAAAGAAGTCTACAACAAAATGAAATAAAAAAAGCCGGCCAAGACACGCGCATAAAGGGTTCCGTACCATCGTAAAACACGTTTATAGTAGGGGAACTCCCTTAAATTATTATTTTATTTTAATTTTACTGTTTGTTGTTATAGCGGCAACAGAAATACACATTCTGTGAAAATTTCAACTGTCCAGCCACTGTGCCAAAATACAGCCCGCTGACATACAGACTTAGTAATACCTAGGGTCCCGTTGGTTACCCTTTGGGTACGGAACCGTAAAAGCACAATACAATATGCAACAAATTCAATCAACGTTAGAACTTTTAATTGTACAACTTCAAAAGCTATGATGAATTCTAAAGTTAAATTAGTTAGCACTCCAGTGAGCAACCCTTGTATGCTACAATACAACTGTTCACTGTATACAGTAGAATTCAAAAATATTTTCCGTAAAAACAGAAACGAAACATTACCGAATCTCTACAAATAACGCGGAATTCTTTCGTGCATAGGATTTTTCGTCAGAACTTATTTCATAAGAAACAAAAATATTTCTAATATAAAGTAAAAAGGGTAACTCCTTATTTCATAACCAACAAAGAAGATAATATTTTTTCTATTAATAAACAAGAAGGTTTTTATTTTACTAGCATCGCTTGTTGTCGAAATTCGACTAATTACATTTACAGTCATGAACATGGTCAAAATGCTGTCATTTATTTGGTTAAAGTATTTTGTATGAAAAATGTGTGTATGGGTACAGCCATGCTTCTGCTATAACATGGGTCGATTCGATCGAGGAAGGACGACCTAATGCTTCTCTGTTTCGTATTGTGAGTGTAGAGAACCAGGCATTCTTAGTCCTCATGAGTTACAAGATGCGTTGTAACGAGATGTCCCGATTTTCAGGGGTCTGGTGACACGTCCTGATTCACCCATGATCGGGACGCCAAATGTCCCGATTTTTTACTAACCTCCTTAGTCTATACTTTGATCGATAATTTTGGCTATTAATTTAGGCGAGATACAGTTGACCGCCTGATGGCGCCCGCCTCGTCGCGCTAAGCATCGACTTCGGCAATTCGACGTTCATTTATATTCCATTCTTTTGCTAGTAATTAGTACAGTACCATACAGTCAAACGACGACACCATCCATCAGATGGTACACTATAGCTGCAGAATAGCTTTACCACATAATATACAATACAAGCCAAGCACAAGCGTCGATCACCCAACCTCTTTCTTATATTTAGTAAATACGTGTAAGGGAAAGTTTAGAAAATTGTCATAATGTTGTTTCAAAAATATTCGTACCAATAATTTATTAAAATAAAATTTTATTAAAATTTAGGAAAAATTGTTTTGTATAATTTGTTATTTCTTCGTCGTTTACGCATTTACGCATTTCAACGTTATTTCCAGACTCGCCAATAGATGGCCTATTTTAATTGTGCAACAATTTTTTCAATAGATGGCGTTGATAAATAATAGCCCGCTTTAACGCTTACACAATATTCATTAAACAAATTGTAAGATCCTGAGTTCGAACCTCGTGACAAATCGTCTACATATTATAAGATTATTTTACATTTAGTGATATTAGAAGAAATAGTTACAAATTTCAATCGAGTAAAATAATTATTAATAATTATTTGCTAGTACTTATTTTTATTGCGCCCTTAACTTTGCATATTTTTTTGATATTTATACCAATATTAAACTAAATAAACTAATTTTAAAAGTACACCAATACACCAGCGTCAAAGAAAATATGCCAGCGTTAAGATAAAAGTGAGGATGGGGGACCGCAAACATAAAAGATCGTGAGTTAAAATCCGCTGTTCGACTATTGAACCACTCTTATCGCAAACATTTTTTTCAATAAACAATATTAATAATTATTTTTAAATTTATGGAACTTGTTAATGGAGGTTGGTATGTGATAACATTGTTTATATTATGGTTTTTATTATGAATTTCATTTTCTTTCATTTTAACCAAGACGACCAACACATCAATCTTTCCGGATATTCTGACAGGAATACATTTGGAGAATGTGCGCAGGAGTTGCATGACTTTATTCTTCTCTCTCTATTCCATCATTGGACTTCGGCTATGGCTGCCCTGCACCGCTTGGTTGTCGACATAGCACGCATTCGAACCAAACCTTAGAGTATTTATAAGCAAACTATTGTTATTTATACTCTAAGAACTAAACGATTTGTTTCGTCGCTCATAATGCGTACAGCAAAGGAGTGGAATAATTTGTATTGTGTTTCCATTCGATTATAAGTGGTGGCTTCAAGGCAACAGTGAATAGCCTTTTGTTAAGATAAGTCAGTGCGCTTTACCATCACCAACTGCATCACCACTTATTATCAGGTGATAGTCAAGCACTAGGTTATAATATTTAAAAAAAAACCTTCCTTACTAATCGATATATCAATTTTATCATAATCGCCATCTGGCAGCAGAACAAAGACGCTTATAGTCGTCCTAAGTCCGAATAAAACTTTATAAAATATAATATATTTATTATAGATATATTATATCGCATACTATACATACAACAGAGAATAATAATATAATGGGGGTTCCGTGGAAATGTCGCCAGGATTCCGCGAAATCATTTATTTTGCTTGTTTAATAATTTCACACTTTGGTAGAAATATTATTTTGAATTTGCGCATAATATATGATGAGAAGAACCCATTACTGTTATATAGATACATATAACAGTAATGGTTAGTTAGCGAGAATTATATTATACTTAATATTATAATTGCACTGTCTATGATATGTAATCATTTGATGTGTGGTTCCATAAAATAAAAGGGAGTGTTCCGTTACCTTAAAAGTTTGGGAACTCCTGCTATCAACAACAAGCAGCTTTACGTCTTAGTTATTAACTGTTTTAGAATGTATCTAATCTGTATGAAACCGAATTCTGGTAAATGTACCTGTTTATTACAACGGGTGGTTTAGCATTTCAAAGTTGGGAAATTAGTTTAACGCGGACATAAGTAAAATTAGTTTTATTAAGTTATAACTTTGCAATGTAGAGTTATGTTAGAGTATAAATAAGCAGCTTGCTTATAAAAACTCTAAGAGAGTTTTTATAGGAAATGTACATTGCATTAAAAACAATACGGGTGTTGAAAAAATGCATTTTCAAATTATATTGATTGACACATTCATTTTTGGAAGGGTTTTGCAGCGAGGTAATCCAGTAGGTTATGCTTCATGGGCATAAGATTAATTGAATGATTCATTCATTCATTCAATTTCACTTGTGTGCTATAATCCGCCGTGCTCAGATGCGTTTTGACGGATTTCACACAAACACAATTAGAACGTTACCTGGGACAGTTTACATACATAGATTTCACAAGGACAAACATCCAGATCTAGAACAATCTTTTGTAGGCCATACAAATACTTGTTCCGTGCGGGATTCTAACCCGCGACCCTTAGCGCTGCGACTCATTGCTAAGCCACTGCGCCACGGAGCCGTCTTTCTTTCACCGCCAATAGTTCCAGCCTATATACGTACGACTACTGGGCAAAGGCCTCCTCTCATTTCTTCTTCTTCCTTCACCGCCGAGCACGTGGTAAATCAGCACTTAAAGTTGCAATTAACAATTTCATTGGTGCCGGCGGGGATTGAACCGTTGCTCGATAAATCGTTGCTCGCGTACTGTAAAATTTACAGCGAGCGCTTAGCCCCTGAACTACCACGGCCAAGTACGTGGTAAAAGGTGTTAGCCAAATTTATGCTTAGTAGAGCAAGCGATTATCTCCTGAGCTATCGTGGCCAGTTCACAATGGCCAAAATAAAAAAAATATTATGAATACCGATGACACCCCCACATAAATTGCACAAGGACAGACATCCAGAACAGGAACAATTATTTGTAGGCCATACAAATATTTTTATCTATGCGGGATTCGAACCCGCAGCCCCTAGCGCTGGGGTGCGAAGTCAGAAGTCCTCCACGTGTGCCTGGTAGTTGCGGGTCCCTCTCGATACGTCTGGAGGGAAGAGCAGCTACTGGGCCGGTGCACCCTGGGCGCGGCAGTAATCTTCCTCGAGAAATGAGAAGAAATTCTTACCCTTGGGAAGGTTACTGCCGCGGCTAATTATTCTGACATGGGTGGGGTCCGTCCCGGACCAACGGCGCGTTCTGCGTGACCCTCTGATCAGCAGGGCATAGCAGAGGTGAGGCAGGCTCGGTGTGCACTTACCCTGCCTCCGGGCAGACTGTGAAGGATTCATCCTTTGCTGTCACCGCCGGTCTCGTAATCCCAGTATCGAAGTGTCGTGGATCATGTCTCGCGGCTTTGATTGGGACCGAGGGTCTTGGCTTAACCGCCCGGACCGCGAGGAGAAAACCTCTATAAAAGTTACCCCGAATCTCAAGCGGCGACGCACCGCGAGGATGGATGGCTGACGGGGTTCTACGAACAAATCAGTCGATAGGCGCTCCTCGCCAGGGTACCTGCAGACCCCTGGCGGTAATAAATCCTCTAAATCTGCTTACCTGGTAAGGGTCACTGCCAAGGTGGACCTTAATTACCCCATACTCGTGGGTACAAATATGGAACAAAAACAAAAGCCAAAACCGCCGACAACGGCAACATAGAGAGAGGAGGAACGATGCGGGGACAGAGTCCGACGCCGCATCGAGCAGCGTGGAGGCCCAGAGAGCTCCCGACGCGTGGAGCCTGGGACCGCGGAGACCAGTAAGTTCTTCCGCAAGCGGTCCAGGCGGGATGGCGACCAGGGTCGTCAGCCGATGAAGAGGAGGCTTCGGCCGGAAAATCCCCACCAACAGGCGGGGCGGGCTGAGAGGCAAGGGGCCTCTGACAATCAGAGGGCCGAACAAGCAACAAAGCATGCCGAGGAGGGCGCCACCCGGGCGATACGGCCCGGTATCAGGCGAAGACGGATGCGACTGGCGGCTCCGAGGTGGAGCAAGGCCAGATTCGCAAAGGAGGTGGAGGCCGCGATCAAGGTCGTGGCCCACAAGCAAAGGCCTCCTCAAAGTTAAAGGCCATTCCGCGGCCTCCGCCTCCATCATGGCGGCTGCGGAGGCCAACGGTAGCGGAGCTGCGGGCGGATGTGGCCGCCTGACGTCCACCATGGAGACTCTCCAGAAGGAGAACGAGAAGCTCCGCGCAGACCTGGCCAGTCTACGTGAGCCTGCCTCTCGCGCGGCGCCCCAGACGCAGCGCCCAAGCCAGCCCGTGCCGATGGAGAACCAGGTTCTGAACCTGGTCCGGCAGGAGCTGGCTGCCTTCCAGCACCGGTTCTCCGTGCTGGAGGGCATCGTCCTGCGGCCCCCCCTAGGGGCAAACAAGACGGCGGCGAGGCCGGCAACGGTCTCGTACGCGGCGGCCACAACTGCCGCATCCAAGCCGGGGCCGTCCAGCCAGCCTTCGGGCGGGGCTGCAGTTGCCCCTCCTCCCCCTGAAAAGCCGGCTCCGGCAAAACCGGTACCGGCTGAACCGGCTCCGGCTAAGCCGGCAACGGGAAGGAGAGGCAAGGCGAAGGCAAAAAAGGGCAAAGCGGCAGCACAGGCGGTGGCTGCGCCAGCCCCAGTGCCTGCGGCGAATGTGCCAGCGCCAGCGGCAAGCCAGCTGCCGCCGCCGCCACCGCCCTCAGCTCCCACACCTCCGCGGCTGAAGCCGGTTGGCAGGTGGTCGGGGAAAAAAATAAGGGAAGAGGCAGCCAAAAGGCCAAAGAGCAGGAGCAGCAGCGCCAGTTCAGGCGCGCAAGATCGCGGCTAGGCTCCGCGCCCGAAGACCGCAGCTGTAGTGATTACACTACAGCCGGACGCGAAAAGGAGCGTTACCTACCGCGATCTGCTCGCAAAGGCGAAAGAGGCGGTGGATCTCGGGAGCTCAGGATCACCGGGGCCTCCGGCTCAAAGTCACCCAGACGGGGCCCGTATGCTGGAGATCCCAGGAATCAGTGGCGCGACCGCGGACGCTCTGGCTGCGAAGCTCAGAGCGTCCCTGGACGCGGACGAGGCCCAGTGTCCAGGCCCGTCAGATGCGCAGACCTGCGCATCATGGGTCTGGACGACTCGGTATCGGAGGAGGAGTTGGTGGCCGCCGTCGCCAGGTCCGGGGGGTGCACTACTGACCAGATCAGGTCAGGCGCCATACGCCCGGACCAACGGGGTATGCATGCCGCCACGGTGTGCTGCCCTGTTACGGCGGCCAAAACCATAGTGGAGGGCCGAAGGCTTCTGGTGGGCTGGGTCTCAGCGCAGGTTAAGCTGCTGGAGCCCAGACCTCTGAGGTGCTACCGCTGTCTCGTGGGGCACCACATATCTGTGAAATGCGCCTCGGAGGTTGACCGCAGTGGCCTTTGCTTCCGCTGCTGTCAGCCCGGACACATATCGGCGACCTGCTGCGCCACGCCGCACTGTGATGCATGTGCGGCGACCGGCAAGCCAGCCGATCACCGGGCCGGAAGCAGGGCCTGCGTGCCACCCGCCAAGGCCAAGGCCGCGGGTGAGGGAGGGCCTCCGCCGCCACCGCCTCTGTGGCCACCGCCGCAGTCGCGACTGCCGCCGCCGCCGCTGTCGCTGTCGCTGCCGCCGCCGCCGCGACACCGACGCCCGCAGAGGCGCCCGTGGAGGAAGCTGAAATGGAATGCCTATAACGGCCCCATTAAGCTTCCTCCAGGCGAATATCAACCACTGCGCCTGTGCTCAGGATCTGTTGCTCCAGAGCATGGCGCAGTGGTCGATGCTATCGCTGTGGTCGCTGAGCCGTATTTTGTCTGGCCTAGGGAGGACTGGGTGGCGGACCTTAACGGCTCAGTGGCCATCATTTCTTCAGCCGCCGCCGGTACCCCGACCCTTGAAGGTGTCAGGAGGGGTCAGGGGTGCGTAGCAGCACGGTTCGGGGAGTTCGTCATTGTGGGGGTGTACTTCTCCCCGAACCGATCTCTCGCCGAGTTTCACAACTCTCTTGCAGAGCTGAGAGCAGTCGTCGTCGGAAGCTATCCCTCCCGTACTTGTCCTCAGGGACTTCAATGCCAAGAACTTGGCTTGGGGTTCTCGTCGTACAGATGTGCGGGGTAGGATGGTGGAAGACTGGGCTCTGGAGACAGGCCTGGTCGTCCTAAATCGGGGTTCTGTCCCCACGTGTGTGCGGATGCGGGGCGAGTCGGTGGTGGACATTTCGTTCGCTAGCCCCGCTCTGTCGCCGCGTGCCATTGACTGGCGTGTCATGGAGGGGGTGGAGACCTACTCCGACCACCGGTACATCCGGTTTGACGTCTCACCCAGCCTCGAGCGCGCCAGTCCTACAGGCCCCGAGTGGTCCGCGTTGGGCGCTGAAGCAGCTGGACCGGGGCTCCTCCTGGAAGCCTCGATCGTGCAGGCCTGGGTGTCATCACCGGACAGGCCTGCCGACGTCAATGATGAGGCAGGGTGGTTCCAGGAGGCCATGTCCGAGATATGTGACGTGGCAATGCCCCGCGTCCGGCCAGGAAGTGCCCGGCGTCAGGTGTATTGGTGGTCGCGTGAGCTGACGTCTCTGCGCGAGGCGTGTGTCGCCGCGCGGCACCTGTACGCCAGGCATCGCAGGCTCCGCATTCGTCCACCGAATGCGGCAGCCATTGAGGCGGGGCTGTACGAGGGATACAGGCGGCGAAGACCGCCTCCGGGAGGTTGTCCTGCGGGCCCGGGATCGGGCCCGTGAGGAGATGCTGGAGACTCTCGATAGAGATCCGTGGGGCGCCCACAAGATGGTGCGGGATAAACTCCGCACCTGGGCTCCCTGCGCAGAGTCTCCGGCCTCAGCTCGTGGAGGATGTGGTGAGCGCTCTGTTCCCTGCGCGCGGGAACATCCGCCCCGCCTATGGCTCCGCCACCTGCGGTGCCGGAAGCGGACCACCAGGACGACGACGACGACATCCCGGAAGGGACCGGGTGAACCTGAGGTGGCGGTACGTAGGCTCAAGGCCAGGAATACCGCCCCAGGACCCGATGGCTTGCCTGGCAAAGCCTGGGTCCTGGCCTCGGAGGCTCTCGGGCCCCGACTGGAGGCTCCTAAGCGCATGCTTGGAGAGGCCAATTCCCGCTTCGTTGGAAGACGGGGCTGGTCCTCATTCGGAAGCCGGGCGCCCTGCGGACTCTCCGTCCGCATACCGGCCCGTGGTGCTGCTCGACGAGGTGGGCAAGCTCTTTGAAAGAGTAATTGCAAACCGCCTCGCCGAGCACCTGCGAGACAGGGCCGGATCTTGCGGAACACCAGTTTGGTTTCCGCAAGAGGCGCTCTACGGTGGACGCCATCATGCGCGTGAGCCCTCACGACGGGGATGCAGTGGCCAGGGGTTGTATTGGCGGTGTCTCGACATCGCCAACGCCTTCAACTCCATGCCCCCGGAGCGTCAGGAGAACTCCGGTATCACCGGGTGCCGACCTATCTCCGTCGTATAGTCGGGGACTATCGACGGACAGGGCCGTCATCTACCCCGGTCGAAACGGTGAGTGGAACCGGCGAGAGATGTCGTGCGGTGTCCCACAGGGTTCGGTTCTGGGGCCGCCCCTGTGGAACATCGGTTACGACTGGTGCTGCGCGCCGACCTCCCTACCGGCGTCAGCGTAGTTTGCTACGCTGACGATACGCTGATACTGGCACGGGGGTCGTACGAGGCGGCGGCGGAAACTATGACACGCGGGGCTGCGATAGTCGTTGAGAGGATCCGGCAACTGGGTCTCGAGGTGGCTCTGCACAAGTCCGAGGCCATGCACTTCCATGGTCCTCGGAGACAGGCCACCACTGGGATCCTCAGTGATGGTAGGAGGGTATCCGTCGGCGTCGAGTCGACGTTGAAGCACCTAGGACTCGTCCTCGACGGCCGATGGAACTTCGTTGAGCACTTCCGACGTTTGGCTCCCAAACTGGAACGGACCGGGGCTGCCTTCAGGCGGCTCCTGCCGAACCTGGGGCCAAACGCCTCCTGCCAGGCTCTACGCGGGATCGTGAGGTCCATGGCCCTTTACGGGCCCCGGTGTGGGCGCGTGGTTTGGCGCGGCTTGCCGTCCACCACCTAAACGCGCCCCAAAGGTGGTTGCCGTAAAGATGGTTCGCGGCTACCGCACGATCTCCCGCGAGGCGGCGAGCCTCCTTGCTGGATTGCCGCCATGGGATCTGGAGGCGATAGTCCTCGCGCGCCTGCACGAATGGCGCGCGGGCACTATGCCGAAACCGCTGCCGCGGCAAGTTGTCGCGCAGCGACAGACTTCCGGCATGATCTCATGGCGACATGGAGAGAGCGACTGTCGCAACCCCGTGCTGGGCACGCCACTATAGCGGCGATAAGACCCTCTTTGAGGTGGCTTGAGAGACGCCACGGTGTCCTCACCTTCCGCCTGACGCAGGTCCTCACCGGACACGGTGTGTTCGGGAGGTTCCTGCACCGAATCGGGCGGGAGGAAACGCCCGGTGCTCCCACTGCGAGGATCGACCGGAGGACACGGTGGAGCACACCGTGGAGGTGTGCCCTGCTTGGGCGGAGCACCGCCGTGTACTCGTAGCGGCGATAGGCGGCGGCGACCTCGCGTCCGGCCCTGGTCGAAGCCATGGTCCGGAGCGAGACGGAATGGGATGCCGTCACCACCTTCTGCGAAGCAGTGATGCTAGCGAAGGAGGTGGCGGAGCGAGAAGGAAAGAGCAACAGCTTCCTTCCCGGCCGCCGCGGAGACGCCCGGGCGTCGGGGCTACGTCGTGGCCCCTGACCACCGTAGGCGTGATTCCGTGGACGGCGAGCAATGGGTAGCTCGCCGTCCGTCCGTCTAACGACGACAGGCCGTGTCGACGGCGCGTTTTGTTCCACGCGCGCCTCAAAGAGCTGTCAGCAGCGTGAAGGCCCGCAAGGCCGACGCCTCGCCGGGGCTGCGGGCTGTTCGAAAGAGATACCGCGGCTCCGGAACGTAAGGGCACTGAAGGAACACGGATGGTTTTAGTCAGTAAAAGTCGACACTCCTTCCGCTCCACCCACAGCGAAAGGCGTCATTAGATGATTTTCCATCCGCAAAAAAAAAAAAAAGCCCTAGCGCTGCAACTCGTTACTGAACCACTGCGCCATGGAGTCGTAATTAATAATGATATCCTATATTTACACGAATAATCATTAAAAGAATTTCGCGCATAATTTTGATAGCCTTTAAAAATTATACATTATTTATATAAATTATTTATAAATCTTAAAAAATTATGCGTGCTTTAAGACTTAACATAAATTATTCATATAAATTATTTATAATACTAAGTATGAATAATTTATAATAAGTCTGAATAATTGTGCACAATATTTTTTTCTATTCATACCCTTTTTTATTAAGTACTCAATGATTTCTAAAATCATATTTCATGTTACATTAAACAATATAATATTATTTCACACAAGTCAAGTCGCACATGCGTGTCCTTCATAACGTAAACAGGCTTATCTGGCCTGTCCATATCGCCACGCTAGTGATGCTATTTATATCTTTAATGCTTATATGCATAACGTACATTTTGAGTAACAAAATGTACATAAATGCTTCTATGTACATTTTGTTTAAGAATGGGACCCAAATAGGATTACATTCAATGAATCATCGTTTAAGGACAGCAACATAAGAGCTCTGCATCGCGCTATTAAATTTTTTACAATGGATGACTATATATACAATGAACTCTAATATCGTCATCGGGGAGTCCGTTTTCTACACAGGGGAGTAGTGAGTGGTGGAGTAAGAGCTACTCTGAATCTTCTCCACTCTTGTACGCGTAGCGGTTTTGCGGGGTTTCCGCTACTGCGAGGCATGCACCGATGGAGGCACATTTTACGCCCACGGTCGTCTCCGAGTACAGAATCAGGCCCACAGCGGCGCCAGTTCGATGTCAGCCCACAGCGGCTTAGTGTTCTTCTAATGAAGCAAGGTTTAACCCATTTGGGACCTATCTATGAGTGAGGGGTGACAAGTCCTCTCGTCGACCCCACTGATGTAGAAACTATGACTCTCTTTTTGCGTATTTTCTTTTAAGACTTCTATATATAAAAAAATTACATAACATGTCTTATAGTAATCATGCATATTATTACAATTACAAACGTGATTTTTTTAAATGAAAAAAAGATATTTTCTGTACTTTAATGAACTAAAGACGGATCGGTAACATAATATCATTGGTAACATTATTGATTGGCGGTGTTGAGGCCGCGAAATTAAAATTAAAAACTTTCGACATCTAAATATCACTTACACATGTACTAATTGTATTTAATATAAAAAATAAAATAATATATACTTAAGTACTTATTATGTGTATCGTATTTTTTCTACAATAAATATTTTTTAGGTTTATTGTAGAAAAAATACTTAGATTTAGATTTTTAATGTCAATAAAAATTACCTGATTAGTAATTTTTATTGACATTGGCGAGGCCGCTTTTTTTTTTTGTTTTGATTCTCACTAAAGGGCCTTACTTGTTGATAGTTGACCCTCTTGTAACCGTTGCAAGGTCGTCTGTTGTTTTGACTTTGACCCGAGGTTACAAATTAATGTTAACTTTATTGCTTATCAATGAGCCTTTGAATTTATATTAATAGAACACATCAGAATAGGTTCATATACCTAATTCATATACTAATATAACTTATTTTACGGTTGAATTGAACTAAAGTCGACTTTATATTAACAGAATAATGTTCACATGGTGTCACTTCTATAAATTTATTTTGTAAAATCTAACTTTTTTTATTAAGACTAACATACTATAGTGATAGTAGCTTAGTTGAGTCGTTAGGTCCACTTGTCGTAAATTTCATGGCGGACTAATCGAGCCATAACCCTGTTAAAACCAGAGGAATCCTGTGACCAGCCGTGGGATGTGTAAAGGCTGTAAATTTCCTTTTTTACATAAATTTTAAAGTTTATATGCTGCTAGAGAATGCCTAATGGCATTAAGTCCGCAATTTCTATTCTTTTCTAATAAAAGAAATAATAAATACATTTTCTTGACGTTTCGGGTGCTTTGTGTGAAAAAATGTTGATAGTACTTATTTAAGTATTTTACGAGGTAGAGCCATGCTGCAGCTATATTTTGGTTGCAGTACGAATGGGTCGGCTCGACCGGAGTAGGACCACGCTCTCACAGAATACCAGCGTATAATAGCAGTTTATTGCTCCTATGTTTCGTATGGTAATTGGAGTGAACCGGACACCCTTTTTACTGTAAATGAGGTATTCCATCTCAATCCTCAGGGGTGAAAACGCACCCGCATTTTGATTCTTAATTGAGGATAAATGTAGATGTCTATGGGCCGCAGCATCCACTTACTATCAGGTTTACTGTGTGCTCGTTTGTCACCCATATTCTATAAAAAAAAAAGTATTCCGTAACGATTGTTTGTAGATAGCCGACTTCATAGGGACCTTCTGAATTCAAATTAACATTTTTAATCACGCTTTTATTAGCTTCGCGTGTATCTATCTATCTAGATAGATAGATACACGCAAAAGATTCCGTTACATAGATATGTCATCATCATGTTGATCATTACATGATGATCATTACAGCCCTTCACAAGTCCACTGCTGAACATAGGCCTCCCCCAAGGAATGCCACAAAGCACGGTCCTGAGCCACCTGCATCCATCCACTTCCTGCATGTCTTACCAGGTCGTCACTCCATCGAGTGGGAGGACGCCCTACACTTCGTCCGCCGGTACGAAGCCGCCACTCGAGAACCTTTTTTCCCCATCGGTTGTCGGTTCTTCGAACTGTATGGCCGGCCCATTCCCACTTCAGCTTACTAATCCGTTGGGCTATGTCGGTCACCCTGGTTCTACTGCAGATATCCTCATTTCTAAGTTTATCACGCAGAGAAACTCCGACCATAGCCCTCTCCATAGCTCGCTGAGCGACCTTGAGCTTCCTCATCCGGCCAGCAGTGAAGGACCACGTCTCAGTTCCATAGGTCATCACTGGCAACACATAGATATGTAACGGAATCTTTTACTCGTAAAACTCATAATGTAATTTTCATCAATTTGTAGGCTGATTCTCTTGAAAATTTGAATCAAGAACCGATCCATAACAACCTACAAAAGTCCACTGCTGAACATCGGCCTCCCCCATAGATTGCTTCATAGGAGGGATTTTGCCATAGTTGCCACGCTTGGCAGGCGGATTTGCAACCGCAGTTTTTTAATTATTTTGAGACAGGAAGATGCTGCTGCCTATATACTCTTGCGAGACTCACGGGTCGATATGGGGTAGTGGTTATTCTTACACCGCCATTACACGGTTAAAGCACAGATGACAATAGAATAACTTCATGACTATGACCTAGTATTCTTACCAGGATCATCGCAGCTACCATGATCAAAGCGTGTTGTTTATTTTTTTTTACACTTTAATATTATTTGTGTACGTACACAACGCGATATCTCCATCAATTATTGTGGAACGATTTAAATTTTTATTACGATTTAATTATTTGTTAGGTAACCCGGGTTCGATCCCCGCCGGCTACAATAAAATTGTTAATTACAATTTTAAGTGCTGATTTACCACGTGCTCGACGGTGAAGCAAAACATAGTCAGGAAACCTGCATGTCTGGGAAATAAGAAAAAAATATTTCAAAGACGTGAAGTTGTGAAGTTCGTCAACACGCGTTGGGGCAGCGCGGCGGACATTTCCTTGCCCTAAAATCCTCTCAGAAATTAGAGGAGGCCTGTGCACTGTGTATAGGCTGTATATTTACTTTAACTTTTAACTTCAGGGGCGGTTCCATGGAGAAAAAAATCACAATTTTTTTTTGTAATGTATGTAACTATGTATTTACCTCGAACTCATTTTCTTTTTTTTAAAACGTAACCTCCACACTAGGATTTTCTCCTGTACCGTGGGGGCAGTTTACATACATAAATTTCACAAGGACAAACATTCAGACCCGGAACAATTATTTGTAGGCAATACAAATACTAATGATTTCTTATATTTACGCGAACACAACACATTGAATAAAACTACTTTTTACGGATTATATCGCGTTTAATTAACTTTTTATTAATTCCGACGTTTCGGGTGCTTTACAGCACCCATGGTCACAGGGACTGAGGTGATTGACGTCCCGATGTCAGAGTTAATCCGGGTACCTTCAGCTTTTAATTATTAATTTTGGTCCGATCTACGCAGAATGAACTAACTGTGTTTTGAAGTCTTGCAGTGGTATGCTTGGATTTAGTTTTAATTTTATTAATTACAGGATCCCAAGCAGGTGGTAGTACCAGCCTCCTCTCTATTGAAATTAGGATGTTTTTAATTTCAATAGCCTCACGTATCATCCTTGGCAGGAATCGATGAATGTTCTTTCGCGAGAATCTGTGGTTTATCAAATCTAATGTAATGGCGGGGCCGTCTAGGATATGATCACAAACTGCAGACTTCCCGGAACGTTGGTGCTTCACGTCAGCTATGTGTTCTTTACGCGGGTTTTTATAGATCGTTTTGTTTGCCCTATATATGAGAGACCACATTCACAATCAAGCTTGTACACTCCTGCATCTTGTAGAGGAATATTGCACTTGACGGATGGTAAGAACTGACTAATCTTCTTCGGCGGCTTGAAGAATGTTCTAATAGAAGCTCGCTTCAAGATGTAGCCAATCTTGTCTGTGACACCTCTGACATATGGTAGTACAGCAGGCACACGCTCGACTGTGGCCGGCTTCACTCGGTCACTGTGACGTAGGCGCGGGACCCGAAGCTTGTTGTCGTGCAGAACCTGCTTAACGTGCTGAAGCTCGGCGGCCAGGTGTTTGCTGTCACAGATCCCTCGTGCTCTCTGTAACAAAGATTTGCCCACGGTAGCTAACTGTGAAGGATGATGGTGGGATTCACCATTTAAATATCGGTTTGTATGGGTCTTTTTTCTATACACAGTGTGACCTATGGTGTTGTTAGGATTTCGAATGACTAACACATCTAGGAAAGCTAAAGAATTATTTGCCTCTAACTCCATAGTAAATTGAATTTTAGAGTTTATGGAATTAAGATGTTCTAAAAATGCAGTTACTTTGTCTGATGGTAAAATTGTGAAAGTATCGTCTACGTACCGCTTGTAGAACCTTGGAGTTACTGGTGCAGTAAGCAGGGCTTTCTCCTCAAAGTCCTCCATGAAAATATCGGCGACAATGGGAGATACCGGTGAGCCCATTGCAACACCATCTACTTGCTTGTAAAACTCTTCCTTCCACAATAGATAGCCAGATGTAAGGCAATGTCTAAGTAATACTGCATATTCTGCTGGCATGTTGTTTTCCTATATACACTATGTATTACTTAGTCGACTCAAACGTGTCAAAAATTAAACTTAATAAAAAGTAAAATAAACCTACTCCTACTCCTGGATGGAAGCCGTGTTGGCTTCCACCCAGGAAAAGGACTGTGACCAACCTAATGATATAGCTAGTATGTATATAAGGTAATATACTTCAAGTAAGGCTCTCTTTTAAATCCATTAACGTTACCGTTATAGCCTATTAAAGTCCACTGCTGAACATAGGCCTCCCCCATAGATTGCCTCATAGGGGGATATTTGCCATAGTTGCCACGCTTGGCAAGGCAACCGCAGTTTATTTTTATTTATAGTCGTTATTAGAAAGACAATGCTGCTCATCTCCTGGTTTGCTTCCCTCTGTCGCCTCTTACGACATCCACGGGATGATATGGAACATTGTATATTCTTACACCGCCACTACACGGTATCTATCTCTCCTAATCACTCCATATAAAATTAAACTTTTAATAAAACAGTCAACTTCAAAGAATTGAAAATAAATGATTTAATTTCCACATAGTCGGTGCTGAGACAGTATAGAAAAATTAAAATCCCCGACTTCAGAAGCTGTTATATAGAAATTATTTTCTTCTTTGTAGTTCTTTATAGTTGGCTTTTACTTTTTATTAAAAGTTTAATTTTTTATGGAATAATAATGTCTTTAATGAAGTACGTTACCTTATTGTATACATAGGTACTCAATCAGGTTGTCATTTATTGGGCAACACGGCCATCACCTAGGAGTAATTGTGTTCTGTGACCACGCGCGCGTTCTATAACTGTGGTATGTACATTATTATTTTTTATATACAATATGGTGACAAACGAGCACACAGTCCACCTGATTGTAAGTGGACGCTGTGGGCCATAGACATCCACATTTATCCTCAGTTAAGAATCAAAATGCAGATGCGTTGTCACCCCTGAGAACTAAGATGGAATGCCTCGTTTCCAGTAAATAGGGTCTCCGGTTCTATACACTAAACATACGAAACACAGCAGCAATAAGATGCTATTTCACGCTGGTATTCTGTGAGAGCGTGGCCCTATTCCGTGGTGTTCTAAGCTGTCATTGCACGAAACTGTTACTGAACGCACGAATCAAATACAACTTTTTTTTTTAAATGTAAAACATCATAAAACTAGAAATAATACATAGGTAGTGTAGAAAGTCAGAATCAGAAATTGAATTTCCTATAACGTGAAGACAGGATAAACTTAAAAATGAATTGGAAATAACGTTTCGATTTCGAAACAGGACACTGCGACTTTACAAACGAAGTTTGCCGCACACTGTCGATGAAAAAAAATCCACACGTCCAGCGGAAGATGAAAGTGTTGCGTTTTTAAAAGGTACACGTGCGTTTAATGCCCTCTGCAGTAAAATAGTAACATATTAGATATAAGACCGCGTTCTAGTAAATATTAACTGAGATGTTTTTTTTATAGAAAGAGGGCGAAAAACGAACACACAGTCCACCTGATGGTAAGTGGATGCTTTGGCCCATAGACATCTAGGTAAGTACATCTATACTCGATTCTGAATCAAAATGCAGATGCGTTGCTACCCCCACCCTTGAGTACTAAGATGGAATGCCTTGTTTCCAGTAAAAGGGTCTCCGGTTCTCTGCACTCGCCACACGAAACACAGTAGCATTGAGTTGCTATTTTATGCTGGTATTCTGTGAGAACGCGGTCCTTCCCCTGTCGGGCCGACCAATTTGTACTTATACCATAATATAGCTGCAGCGTGGTTTTGTACGTTGAAAGGTAAATTTTGATTTATTTTACTTCGCGTCTCTAGTAACCATAGATTTACTATAAACTAACGTAAAACTGTTCTAGAAATTCGCATTCGCAATGTATTAACCTATTAACAGAACAGTTTTAACGACCGCTTGGTATAACGGTCGAGTATCTGGCTACAACTCCGTGGGTCACAGATTCGAATCCTAGTTGTAACTAGCATTTATGAAAAACATTAATTATGTGGCCGTCTCGCTGATATACTGGTCATAAACGCGACTATAATTTATTTACATATTTATATTATTTATTTATACTAAACATGTGGACAAAGACTGGTGCAAAGCCGTTATAGTCCCAATATATAAGGGAAAAGGGTCACAGCAGGACTGTAAAAACTACTGTGGCATTAGCTTGCTTAGCATTGTGGGTAAACTGTATGCTAAGGTGTTAATTGAAAGAGTTATGGAAGAAATTGATGGAAAAATTTGGGATGTGCAAGCTGGATTTAGAAAGGGGATGGGGTGTACGGATCAAGTCTTTCGACTCTAGTGCTTGTGTCAGGATCAACAGGGTCTACTCGGACTGGTTTGGCATTCAAAAGGTGTCAGACAGGGCTGTGTAGCTTCCCGTGGCTGTTTAACCTATTTATGGACAGTTGTTTGCAAACTTTGAAAGTTGAAGAATGTGGGTTGAGAATGGGTGAGTTAACCGTCAAATGCCTTTTTACGACTGCTCGTCGGCGGCCGAGTTGCAAATGATGGTTACTTTAATGAACTGGTCATTAAAAGAAAGGGTATGAAAGTGAATGCAAGTAAGACGAAAGTGATGGTTTTGAAAGAGAAGTAAGTAAAACGTTATGTGAAATAAGAATAGAAGGGAGTTGATTGAGCAAGTGGATGAGTTTGTATATTTGGGATGTTTATTTAGCAGGGATGGTAGATATGATAAGGATATAGAACGACGAGTGAACGCAGGAAATAGAGTGAATGGGGCTCTACATGCTATTATGAAAAGTCAGAATGTGTCAAAAAAGGCACGTATGGCAATTCATAATGCTGTGTTAGTCCCTACTTTAATGTATGGTAGTGAAAGTTGGGTCTGGCAGAAGAAGCATGAGAGTAGAATAAATGCTGTAGAAATACGGTCATTAAGAAGTATGCTAGGGCTGAATCTGAATGACAGGGTGAGAAATGGTGTGATAAGAGAAAAGTGTGGTTTGCAAGATGACGTTGTGACCAGGATTAAGAAAGGAATGCTTCGGTGGTTTGGTCATGTAGAAAGAATGAACGAGGAAAGAGTGACAAAAAAAATTAATGTTGCAGAAGTGAACGGAAGAGTCGGGAAGGGACGCCATAGACGAAGGTTTATCGACCAAATTGGCGATATATTGAAAATGGGCCAGATTAGGAGTACCCTTAACCGACGAGCGTGTATGCGTAGATATATGGATGTAAAGGAGGCGCGAGAAGTGTGTCAGGATCGTGCCAAATGGAAGTCCGTAGTCTCTTCCTACCCCTCTGCAGGGCTGGCATGGGCAGGAGACAATTTTATCCCCGGGAAAGGAGAAAATATTTATCCCCTTGCTTAGTTTTATCCACCCTTAGAGCATGGGCACACCGGTGGATATAATATCCGCAGTAGATAAAATGGGAGATAGACTTAGACTTAGATAGATTTTTTTGTATGAATATAAACTTCAACCCACGTCCAATGAACTAGGATAAAATCATCCCTTTCAAATGTCAAAAAAGCATAATTTTTTATCTTTCATTTGGCCCCATGCTACGGATGGGGGATATATGTCTACTCGTTATGTCAAATGGGGATATAATTCTCCCCGTTTGACATAACAAGATAATTTTATTTCTTGTCAGTGGATATAATCGGGGGATAAAATTTTTGTCCCCCGTCCATGCTAGCCGGGCAGGGTGACAGGCGTGAGTGTTTATGTACTCGTATTATGTATGTAAACATGTGGATAGTACATTCAAACATAAGATTCGAATCCCGGTTCGGACCAAAATTAGTTAATGAATTTTTCTGTCAAGAAATTCTCAGTAACAGCCCGGAGTCAGAAAGTTGGTGATGTTTCACCCCGTGCCTCGGAAATCACATAAAAGCCGTTGGCTCTGCGCCTGATTTACCCCGGTGAAGGAGTAGAATGTACACCTGTGCTGACGCACACACTCTTGCACTATTATAAAATTTAGCGCAGATGGCTAGTCTACGTTGAGACTGGCTACCGTGGTCGGAATTCGGTCTAAAGGACTTATTATATGGATATTTCTGTTGTTTTCCTGTCCGGTTGGGATGCATTAATACATAGAAAAATATATAAACATAATACATAAAAACGATAGAATAAAATACATTATACATGTCTACTAAAATAAATACAATAAAATATAATTAAATAAATAGATAATACCCAACCAGACGGAAGCTTTTGGCAGGGAAGGTCAAGCAGCCGAGGTCAAGGACGAAAGGGAAAGAAACCGGCGGACGATGCGGGCGCTATTGTGGCGGTAGTAATAATAATAATAATTATTTATTGTTGTTTTCGCGTCTACCCCGTAGAAGAAGGCTTTTATCTACCAGTGTATCATGTATAGGCTCTGACTTTACTTTTGTTTTTTTTTTCTTATAGAAGTAAAGGTGACAATCGTGTACACAGTTCACATGATGACAAGTGTGTTCTTTGGTCCATAACACCTACATCTACCCTCAATTAAGAGGCAGAATGCAGATGCGTTGCCATTTCGAAGTTTACGTTTACGCACATCGATATATATGTACTACGTACTAGATTTGGCATTCCGAACATTCACTATGTTCAAATGAACTGTACTGCAATCCGTACACCTTTAGTGTCATTTAGTGTGGCTTCAAAAAAAGTTTAAACCTGAACGTAATTAATAATTCAGTAGTCAAATAAGTAAAATTATTTGTTGTTCAAGTGAATAAATAGATAATAATATTACAATAGAAAAAATAAATTTCTTCATTTATATGCCACGCTATCTACAATCATAGACTAAAATCTACCATCTCCCGCGCATGCGCGAAAACAGAGTAGTGCGCATTTTTTGTTTGGAATAGCTTCTCTAGTATGTAGTAGGTACATAGAACTCAATGTTTACGCAGAATACCAGCTGTCATTTCGAGCTGGTATTCTGCGCAAACGTGGACCTTCTATAGAAATCCCTTCTTGCCTATTAGTTCGTCTGGGTAGGTACCGGTGGCGGATTTCACATTGTTTTCGAAATATAAATTTCATTGGTGTCAGCGGAGTCGAACCCGGATTACTCTCGTATCTACTGTGAAATTTACAACGAGCGCTTGGTTTCTGAGCTACTTCGGCTCTTCGGTTCGGTTCAGAATTATTTTATTTATTTATTAAATTTGTTTGGAAAATCCATCTCCTTATTTCATATAGCTGTAGTGCGTCGTAAGGGAAAGCCTAGAAATAAAAATACTTCATAAAAACCCCTAAAAGCTAATCGACTACCTATGTAGTTGGAAACTATAAACACCTTTATAAGGAATGTATTTCCATCTCTATACAGATATTGAAATCGGTTTTATTTATTCGCTGTGTTTATTTAAATCAAAGTAAAGCTACGAAATGTACGGCGCGGCGCAGCAATCACGTCCCGAGTGGGAAGCGTGTGCATCCAAAGTGCAAACAAACCGAGCCGTGCACGCAAAGCCGCGTATCCACCGAAAATGTTGACAACATTTATGTTTCCAACTGTTTGCAACTCAACAAAAGTTACCAACTTTTGTTTCCGATGTTTCCGCACCGAATTGAAACATGTCGCCAACAATTTGAGAAATATTTTAGTTGACAACTTGCTGTCTCCACCAAAGTTTTGTTGGCAACAATATGTCTTCAAGTGACGATATTATGCAGGCAGCCGCAGTATTTATAATTTTATGCAAAAAAAAACAGCAGTAGTTTTGGAGTTATCCTTAATAATGCGTATTAATATTGAAGTCGGTTACAGGCAACATTTTTAATTTCATTAGTTGTCTCTCTTCCTCTCTTTTTAAAAATCGTTACCTCCACACTAGGATTTTATCCTGTATCGCAGGGACAGTTTACGTACATAGAACAGACCTAGAACAATTATTTGTGGGCCATACAAATACTTGTTCCGTCCGGGATTTGAACCCGCGGCCCTTAGCGCTGCAACTCATTACTAAATCACTGCGCCACGGAGCCGTCACTTGTCTGTTTCACATTTTTTGCTATTTACAAACATGCGACACGCGACTTCATTATTAATGAGAGTGGCAATGAGAAGTATTAAACTATTAACCAGTGTATGCTGATCTTGCATTAGTAGGCAGTCACTAGTACTGGGAGGTCTACTTACACTGAACGTATTTTTAAGGTCATTGGCATTATACGCGAAACAATCGAAAAATCAAATAATAAATCTATAACTATGGCGTCAGTAACTAAGTACCTAATTATCTAGATCTACCTATAAATAATAATATAATTTTGATTACACACATCCCATAATATATTTTGTGAACGACATAAATTAATTAATGTGTCGATTAACTCGTTCGTCCACGTGACAGACATGTTCCAACAAGCGTCTCCACAGAGGGAACGAATGTTTGCAACATGCGTGTTCCTTTAATGTTGCCGCCGAAAATGGAAACACGGTTCCCGACATTGTTTACAAGTTTTGTTGCCAACACTAGGTAATTACAGAAACATTTGTTACCAACACATGTTGACAACACAAAAGTTGGTAACAAAACTTTGGTGGAGACGCGGCTTTATATTATGAGCACTAATCAGCAGCCATAAACTTAGAATATATACGCCAGTATATTCTAAGTCTATGTCAGTAGTTATTTAAATTGTCAGACCTTGAACAAACGTTTATATGTAGAATATCATAGAGTTAGAATATACGAGTATACGCCAGTATATTCTATGTAGAATATATACTTCTTTTTTTAATTCAGTTTCCATTGTCAAAGTTTATTTTTCTAGTTCAGTTGGTCTGTTAATTCTGTTAACGTCAATCTTAGTCATATACAATATAATAAGGATCACCGAATAAAGTTACTGAACGTTTTCGGTGAAAGTATTCGTTAAAAATAAATAGATCGACCAAGAAAATAAACCTGTTTGCTAGCTTGCGGATTTTTTCAAAATTAACTTTCTTAGCGCAATAATTTATTGGTTATTCGTCATATTACAGGACGAAAAGTACAATATAATCACTACGTTTTATTAGGTATAGGAAACACACGGATAACAGTTTACTAAAGTACAGTAGGTATTCTTACAGCCTATTAAAGTCCACTGCTGAACATAGGCCTCCCCCATAGATTGCCTCATAGAGGGGATATTTACTATAGTTGTCACGCTTGGCAAGTGGGTTGGCAACAGCAATTTTTTAATATTAGTCGTTATTGGGAAGACGCTGCTGCCCATCTCCTGATTCGTTTCCCTCTGTCGCCTCTTACGATACCCACGGGATGTATTATGGGGGGGGGTGTTCTTATAGCGTCACTACACCACATGAGTAAAGAAATCGTACCGTACAGAGGCAAAGCTTCATACAACCGCGCTGTGATAGGTAACACTACCACATGAGTCAAGCTAGAGGCGCGTGTGTGCGTGAGCACTGGCGGCTTGTCACGTACAGAGAGAAACTGCTTTAAACCGGCTTGGCCAGTGCTCAAACTCAGGGTTGTGTAAAAAATAATAAGTGTCAAATTTTGTTTTTAAATAATAATTCGTAACAAATGAAATATAAAAAAAATGTAAATATGGCTTACCTAGATTTAAATCTTATCGATGTACCCCGTGTAGTGGCGGGTAAGAATACCCACTACCCCATATCTTCCCGTGGGTGTCGTAAGAGGCGACAAAGGGAAACTGATACAGAAGATGGGCAGCAGCATCTTTCTGATAAAAGCCAAAAAACAATAAAAAACTGCGGTTGCCAACCCGCTCGCCAAGCGTGGCAACTATGGCAATATACCCCAGGAGCGACGACACAAAAAACGGCCCCAGTCCCCGGCGGCCCCGCTATTCCTGGCTACGGTGGCGACCATGGTAACGGCGGGCAGGGGTGCTAAGAATCTCCGGTGGAGTTCGGTTGCCACCTACGACGACTCGACCTGGCAACATATAACGCACGCACCCTGAGGACTGACGAAGATCCTGGAGCTGGAAGAAGAGATAGATAAGTTACGCTGGAATATAATAGGACTATCCGAGGTCCGAAGAGGGAGGACACGGTAATCCTCGAATCCGGCAACTTATTCTATCACCGGGAGGCAACCAAGTCTCTCGTTAATCAAGTGTGTCGACGAGGGTTGCGTACCTTATACTCAGAATCACCAAACGGTATTCGCTGAAGGTCGTACAGGTTTACGCACCAACCTCGGCACACCCCGATGAGGAGGTGGAGGAAATGTATGAGGATATCTCTAGAGCCATGCCTTCCTCCAAAACCCACTATACGGTGTTAATGGGAGACTTCAACGCAAAACTAGGCACAAGAGAGGCGGTGAGCTGAAAGTAGGAAATTCGGAATAGGGCAACGGAACCCAAGGGCCAGCAGCTGGCCGACTTTATGGAGAAGAGGACTCTTTATGATGAACTCTTTCTTCCAAAAGCGGCCCCACAGAAAGTGGACCTGGTCGAGCCCCGACGGTTCGTCAAAAATGAGATTGACTTCATTATGACGACCAGACGACAACTGTTCAGTGATGTCTCAGTGATCGCGAGGGTGAAAACTGGCAGCGATCACCGAATGGTGAGAGGCACACTGAACCTAAACGTTAAGTTGGAGAGGTCACGTCTAATAAAGTCAACGCTCCGTCCCCCTCGTGCTCTAATCCAAAGTCCCGAAAACTTTCAGCTCGAGTTACAAAATCGTTTTCAGTGCCTAGAATTTTGCAATGAAGTGGACGATATGAATGACAAGCTTGTGGAAACTGTCCATTTGATCGGAGCTAAGTTCTGTAAGACCCGTCGCAGAAGAACACAAAAACTCTCCGATCATACTCTTAATCTCATGGTTGTTAGACGGGAGATGAAGCTGCAGTCTTCAGCAGATTTGACAGCATACAGGCAACTGAACAGACAGATCTCCAAATGCATGCGGCGGGACTTGCGCAACTTCAATACAGCTCGTATTGAAGAAGCGATCGAGCGGAACCAGGGCTCCAAAGTCTTTGCCAGAGATCTGTCTGCCAGAAAGAGCCAACTGTCGAAGCTGAAGACCGATTGTGGCAGCATCGTTTCCGGGACACCTGAGATTTTGAGTGAGATTGAGAGGTTCTATGGGCAGCTGTACACGTCATCGTTGGAGCCACGCGCAAGTGTGAGTAACGATCCATGAGCAAGTCTTATCCGACACTATTCCGATGATATCCCGGACGTCAGTCTGAGCGAGATTAGAATGGCTCTCAGCACCTTAAAACGGCAAGGCCCCAGGCGAGGATGGAATTACAGCGGAGCTTCTGAAGCGGGTGGAAAACCGGTACTTGAAGTCCTTCAGAAGCTCTTTAATTCCGTCCTCCATGATGGCATTACACCGGAGGCGTGGAGCAGAAGTGCGGTGGTCTTGTTCTTCAAGAAAGGCGACAACGCTCTTGAAGAACTACAGACCGATTTCCTTCTGAGCCGCGTCTACGTGCTGTTTTCGAGAGTCATTACGAATCGTCTCGCATGCAGACTCGACGACTTCCAGCCTCCCGAACAAGCCGGTTTCCGAAAAGGCTTTAGCACCATAGACCACATACATACCCTTCGGCAAATTGTACAGAAGACCGACGAGTACAATCTGCCACTTTGCCTTGCGTATGTGGACTATGAGAAAGCCTTTGATTCCGTCGAAATTTGGGCGGTGCTGCAGTCCCTTCAGCGGTGCCAAGTGGACTGTCGGTATATCGAGGTGCTGGTTTGTACAGTAGGGCTACGATGGCTATCCGAGTACAGAACCAGAGTACGAAACCTATCCAACTACAGAGAGGTGTAAGACAGGGTGACGTAATATCCCCGAAACTCTTCACCGCTGCATTGGAAGACGTTTTCAAGCTACTGGACTGGAAAGGATACGGTATTAACATCAATGGCGAGTACATCACTCACCTTCGATTTGCCGACGATATAGTCCTTATTACAGAATCGCTGGAGGACCTAAGCACTATGCTCAATGACCTCAATAGTGTCTCCCAACGGATAGGTCTCAAGATGAACATGGACAAAACAAAAATCATGTTTAATGTCCATGTCAGACCTATGCCGGTAGTTGTTGGGAGCACTAAGCTCGAAGTTGTTGACGAATATGTTTACCTGGGACAAATAGTCCGACTAGGTAAGTCCAACTTCGACCGAGATCCGAGAGGTCAATCGACGGATTCAACTCGGCTGGGCAGCGTTCGGGAGATTACGACACATCTTCTCGTCAGGTATACCTCAAAACTTGAAAACGAGACTGTACAACCAGTGCGTGTTGCCAGTGATGACATACGGAACTGAGACGTGGTCCTTCACTGCTGGCCGTATGAGGAAGCTCAAGGTCGCTCAGCGAGCTATGGAGAGGGCTATGCTCGGGGTTTCTCTGCGTGATAAACTTAGAAATGAGGATATCCGCAGTAGAACCAGAGTAACCGACATAGCCCAAAGGATTAGTAAGCTGAAGTGGCAATGGGCCGGCCATATAGCTCGAAGAACCGACAACCGATGGGGAAGAAAGGTTCTCGAGTGGCAGCCTCGTACCGGCAGGCGAAGTGTAGGGCGTCCCCCCACTAGATGGAGTGACGACCCGGTAAGACATGCAGGAAGTCAATGGATGCAGGTGGCTCGGGACCGTGCTTTGTGGCATTCCGTGGGGGAGGCCTATGTTCAGCAGTGGACTTGTGAAGGGCTGTAATGATGATGAATGACCGATAAGAGATACCGCTGATTTTATAAATAAAATTAATAATTTGTTTGATTTCTTAAACTCAAGTACACTGCGATCTCCTAATAAATATAAAAGAGCTTTTCGATGCGATGGTTATCAAATAGAGTTTTTAGAATAAATGCTAACATTTTTCAGAAACTCAAAATCAATAAGAAGTGATAGGCAGAAAGACTTTACAAATAGCATGAATTTCATTTACGGATTTCAAATGAATTAAAATCAGAAATAATTAAATTAAGACTTATTCACTCTTTTTCATGTAACGCAATCATCTTTTAAAAGTAATTGATTGATATCAAATGAAAATTGAAAAGTGATAAAATCCTAGTACGTATTCCCTTGTAATTCCTTATAATTGTGTATTTCGTCGGCTTAGTGCAAGAACTCATTAACTACAAAAAATCACTAAGTAGGTACATACAGTTTATAATACCACTGAGCTCGTCGCGATAAGTTCTATGTTATACAAAAACTCATTTATATCTAACTTTTCAAATTTGGACGTTATTACCTAGCTTTAAAGTCGATAATTACAATTTTGGTTAATCTGGTTCTTAGAAACTCGGTAAAGTATAATAATAGTTTTTAACAAATAAAAAAAAACAAAATGGTGCATTTTATTGTAATACAAATGTCATTTATGTGACTTAATAATATTTTAAGCCACACGTTACGCACATCACCTAAGAACAGCATTTGGTTAAAGTTCATTAGGTGCACATAATGACTTATTTATAACCGTGATTTATGACAAAAACCATATATAATTTTAACGACTTCTTCAATTACAACGAGTGACGGTCATTATTTACAGTTTTAGTTTCATCAAAATTACTTATCGTTTCTTAGCGATTCTTTGTTTTACGAAATATATGCAATCTATTCATTTTTATACAAATTAAATAAAATTAATTACTTTTGATAGACTCCGGTAAACACTCCATGATTTTAATGAATTTAATTTTTCGTACGTGCACACACACTTACTACAAACTCGCTTCGGAACACTGTGCCGTGCATGTACTCGTAGGTAGGAGGCCGGCAGGTAGGGTAGGGAGCGGGGCGCTTCCTACTTCCTAGGAACCGAGCGACGAACGAAACGACCATTTTCGACGCAGGAAACCTAGCTTCGGTGACTGATGTGAATTTTGGTTAGAGACAACAATTAATGATTTTTTGCAAAATGCAACGTAATTATAGATTTAAGCCGGGACGAGGTAGTAAGATGCTGGAGGAACTTGAAAATAAGGAAAATAATATTATGATGAATGACAGAATGGATAATGTGAGTACCGATTTTATTACTGTTACTTATCAATTATTATTAGAGATAATTTAAAATCATAGATGGTGTAAATGAATATTGCTGTAGGTGTATATTAGCAATGTGTATTGTTATGTGGCAGAGACAAAAACTTTAAAAATAAATTTATTTAATACTTTTAAACTAACTTAAAATATAGTAGTTGATACACAGAACTTGGGAATGGAATTATGTTGAGGGATCGAAAGATTTGGTTTAAATAGTGTAGGAAGCTAGGAGGTGGGGGTAAACATAAGGGAACAACATTGTTCTTGGTGTTATGGTTAACTTATGGTAAACCATAAACATTAGCATATAATATTACAATCGAATTAGTGTGGCTAATAAGGAAGTAATTTAGCTTTTAAGTAAATAAACAATATAAAGTATACAGGTCTTGTAACATAAAGTAATTAGTATCCTATGACATAACAGTATTAAATATTGGATGCCTACTGTCTGAAGTTATGGTGAATGATGAAGCAGATGTATGGCTTTTCTAGTTGAAAATTGTAACGGTGATAGAAAAACGAAGCTCGTTCGCATTTTTATTTGCATTGCGTTTGAGTGGGCTTATACTCCGCCCCACGGACTTTTAAATGATGCTGTAACGATGATGATTTAATGAATTTTTGATATATTTCAAGGTGTATGTTTACCGTTCTTTTCATGTTTAAGTATTTAAATCAAGTCGAGTGTTACAAGTCTTAGAAGTAAATCAATTGGTTAGATATTTATATTTATGATTAAAACAAAACATTTTTCTAGAATATTTTGCCACCCATTGAAGAATATAATGAGGATGAGGAAGACCACACTATACAACATCAGAAGACTCATACTCACGAAGACTCATTCAATGTAATAATTAATTCTTAAAATCTTATCAAATATGTACTAAACTACAAATTGAAAATCAAATGCGCTTTATGCTAGTTTTATCGATGATTGATCTTTGCAATATCTAATATCAATATAGATTAGCCAGGTCTAACAGAAAATCAAAGAAAAGCACCATCATCAAAAAACCGTACGAAGCTGTAGTAATTTAATATTAAACAAAGAAATTTTAGACTTAAAGGATTTACGAAATAAATTGATGTCTTGGGCCTGATGGAGAAAAAGTGCAGTGGCTAAAAGTGAAATGTTTTAGATTTGAAAAAAATACCCTAACATCGTTCAATATATGTAGATACGACTATAGGTCACACTATAAAGAACTGGATGTGTGAAAAAAGGGGACAACTGAAACAGCCACCCAAACGATTAATATGCGAAAACGAAAATCTAACGTAGAAATTTTCACTGACAAATTTGATTATAACACTTACGTTCTAAAAAATTTGGTCCAAATGGCTTTTTTATGGAAGGAGGGCCAACAAGCGTGCGGCTCATCTATTGTCAACCGTAACTTATGAACATCTCAAGCAGCACACAAGCGTTATGAACATTAATATACCAGCCCACATAGAACTTAGAGTTCTTTTAAAAGCGTATAAGAGTGTTGAAAAGAGGTTGTATCCTTATAAGAGTGGTTTATGAGTTATTATACAGCTCAAGCTGTACAAAGTCTATATTATGGGATCTAAGTTAGCTTAGGGTTATGAATCAGAATATGAAAACTCTATTATACAACTTTAAGTATTTTGTAACACTTCAATCTGATTTTATCATAAAATTCTATAGAAGCTGTTTTTTGCATTCTGTCCCTTGCATATACAGCTCTAAGTGTTATTATAGTATCACTAAAATTTATTTCTGAACAATGGTGTATGCAAACTCTCTTCTTAAACTTGTTCTTATGGTATCATTGTACACTTTTGTAAATACAGTAGTTTTATGACTTCTGTCTAGGAGAGTGATATAATACTAAAAAAAAAATAACAGCCATAGTACAACTTAAATCTGTATAAGTGACAGAATATCGCCATTTTGCATGCGTTGCGTATTTATATTGTACTAGTGAACAAAATTGATTTCTTATCAATATGTGGAAAAAAAGAAAAATATTTGGTGCAGTTAAAAGATCATGTTAAATCTAAATTAAATTTATCCAGCACTGTCCCAAGACAAGGTTTTTCATCTTTTATACCTATATCTAAAGAGTATTATATGTTATGTTGAAAAAACTGCTATACAGCGTAAGTAATAAAAATATCCTATTGTTGCGCGCCACTATTAATGTCTTTTACATGGCAACACTAGCCACTAGCGCCCTCTAGTATCGAGTAGCAGAACTAGGAGAGTCAAGATCTTTCTAGAAATTTCGGGACCGATATGTACTCGAACATTCTAGATGTTTCCACAGTAGAAGGTTCTGGAAAGTATCGGAGGCGCTATATAAGGCCGATATAGACCACGACCGAGGCAGTATTGAATTGGCGATACAAGCGAATACTTCGAAGCGATACAACTGCGAATTAAAGTGATCTGTAGTACAATTGTATTTTGTTATTAGTGTGGTTTTTTAGTTGTAATTAGTGTTCTGTAATTAAAGTGTCAATTTTGGTAATTTACTCGGCAGTTTTTAATTGTCTCGAACCCCAAGCTCGTAACACTATTATAGAACTGATTAAAAACTAATGGCTGCATTATATAATCCATAACATACATAGAACAGCTACTAAGACTATAAGACCCTCGAAATACCATTTAGGCTGTTTAGCGAATTGTCGCCATTTTAAGACTCATAAAAACAAGATTTAAAATATAATTTTGGGAATATTAGACATAACTCTAAGCCTTTACTTTCAGTTTGACTAATGATCACTGTGCGCCAGTGTGCCTTCATATCCATTAATTTAATTTTTTTTTAATTCTAACCTATACAACCGATATTTAGTTACCGTATTTAGTATTTTGTCCTTATATTATTTTGTTATTTTGCTGGCGCGGTAATTTTTTTACAGAAAACATATACAAGTTTACAGTAAATCTAATTTTGCACTTTCAATTCACCAATTATCACCGTCAAAACTCAACTCCAATCCGAATTTAATATCAATATGTTAAATATAAATTTTAAGACATTAAGTGTCGCCATCATTCAATAAAAGTTCTTTTTGTTTTAAAACCATTAAAAAACCAATTTATAACGTTTGTCTTTAAAAGTTACTTATAAGACAATATCTGTAGTGTAATAGTTTCGTTGTACACCAAATGACGGCTGTAATACAGCAGTTATACAGCCTCTTTTATGCTTGTACAGCGCTACTATCGCATAAAGCTGCATATTTTGTGCCAAATTTTTACTTATAAGAACTGTATAACCGCTAATACAGCTTTTATACAGCCAGAAAATACAGCCTATAGTATAAAAACGAACCTCAATACAGTTCGTATACAGCTTGCATGCTGCTTGGGATGAGAGTAATTTCAAGCGCGTTGCGGTATTCTAGAGAGATGGCTCTTTGATCTTGAAGGTTCCTCCCTAAGTTAACGGTCCGGAAAAACAATTTACAATACGTATTTTGTTTTTTTTTTTCTACGTATTACTAGAATAATGTTTTGGCCAAGAACTTGGTTTATAAAGATTGTAGTTATAAAATAAATAGTTTCTTTCTTACTTAAAGGTCTTTAGCTGTGCGATGACATCGCGCCGTAAAGACCTCATAATGTTAGAAGTAGAAATCAATATTTTCTACTTCTAACATTATGTTTTAGTTCTGAGGTACCTATGTTATCACTAATTTTATTCTACGTTATCAAGACATTAAAGTTAGGTAAATCTTATTAAAAAAAGATATTATTTTTCCATGGTCGAGATAAATTTCTAAATAAATTGAATAGTAAGTGCGTTTAAGGGACGTCCAAATTAGTCCTCGGAATATCTTCAAAGATATTGTTGCCCGGGTATTTTCAATCCATATAAATTTCTACTTTTCTCGTTGTAATCAACTAATAAGTATACGTTAACTTTATAGTAAATAAATTACAAACGTTGTAAAAAAGGCATTGTTTTTTTATATTATTGTTACTATACAGTAAAATTAAAATAGTATGGTAGGGTAAAACACCCGGTAGTCATCCCCGCACCAGTACTCAGCCTTTACAGACATTATTTCCATATAAATAATTTTGAAATTTGTTTACACCTTTAAAATGACGTTTAATTGAATCTGTGTCTCCTTATTGACTAATACGCACACCTACGAACCAATATCATGTCAGGTTGACGAGCTACACTCGTTAATTTGCACTGCTGCCAAAGACATGACTAGATGCGTCGCTGTTGCAATTTTTTTCTTAAGGAAACACGTGCTCGAGTTTTCGGTAAATTTTTGTGTGTATTTGTTGTAATTTGTGGTGGATTGTTATACTGTGTTACAATAAAATTTTTATTTTGTGATAAAATTAACTATTACATGCTTTTTATTTGTTTAATATGTTGTAATTTAGGTGGCCGACTAGTGGGTATCGAATTTTTAAGGTAGATTCAGTACTCAGCCATAAGTGGCTGACTACTGGTTTTTTCGTGATTTTCTTATATGTATGTAGTTGAAACTAACGCAACGAATAGTACAAATTTTGCTCATTACTTTGGGTTTAACTCTTATAAGGCGAAAAGTGTATTTTACCAGTAGTCAGCCGCGTACAAATGTAATTGCATGTCAGGGGCCGACCAATGGGTCTACAAATCCAGTAGTCAGCAGTTAGTCCTGTTGCACAAAATAGTACCTTAACACGTTCGTGGCCGGTAATTTGACTGATAGTTTCGTAAAAAATCACTAAAATTTTCTATACATTTTAGGGACACTGTTATAACCGTACTGTCGTAACACATAATAAAAAAGGTATTCCTGAAGGCAGTACGGTTACAACCGTAATACGGCTAAGGCCGTACTGCCGTGTAATATATGGGAATATGCATGCATGATAACAGTACGGCTATAGCAGTTTAAAAATAAAAGTCAGCATTCGTAGGAAATATTTATTATAAAATCAATTACAGCCTAGAAATTAGTAGGAACTTATTCCAGTTCTTAATTATTTTATATTTCTTACTTATTCTTTATTATTTCTACTTTGAGTCCTTCAGATGCGTAATCAAAATGAAAAAGAGGGATCTCGGCGGTAACGTCCACCCACTCGTCAGTGTCATTTTGAGAATTTTCACACGATATTTCGTGTACATCAGATGCATCATCGAATTGTTCATGGCACATTAGTATAGATGGGCTGTTTGCCCTGGCATTATCATCCCCTATATCGTCGTTAGTTGTGTTTATAATTTGATCTGAAGTGCACGGCTGCTCCACAGGGACAGTTAAAGTTGAGTGGATTCTTACCTCTACTTCATCATCTGACACTAGAGTATCACTAGATCCGCTGAACTCTGTTCTCATCATATTTCTTGCAATTTTTCTTGTCTCTGTAGACTCCATATCATCATAATTAGGTTGAAATTCTTGATCCGATCCATATTCGCCATCATCACTGTATGGGTCCCGTTCTGGAGTCAACTCTGAAGTAGATGCATCCTCTAAAAGTTGCCTAATACGCTCACTATCTGTCTGCTTTTGTGCCATCTAAAAAAATATAAATACCTACATTATACAAATTCAATTGATAAAATTTGTTCATAATTACGTCAATATATAGCTCAAAGCTATTTTTATAGTATAACGATTATTATATTACAATAAGATTTTATCCCTACAGTAAAGTAAAATAAGTATTTATACTCACTTTCGATCGCGAAGCGCTAGAGAAATACACGTTCTGACAAGATGGCGTCCCACGCGGCACCAGGGTGATGCAACTTTGTATGAAAGCTGAAAAATCTGCACACAATCATGATTTTGTCAATGTTTATGTTGGGCTTGTAATAATAAAGCGAGAAAAAAATATCGCTGTTTCTTTCCTTCATGTTGTTTTAGATTGCCATTTTAAAAATTAGATACAAAAATTCATATTATATCGGAAGAAACTAAAAATGTTAATTCTGTGTTAAACTTTTTTTGGTTTGCTCTTTAAAGTATAATTATATAAATATTACTCTGCAATTTGCACAATTAATTTACCTATTAATTGATTAAAATTAAATTATTAAATATTAGCAGAATTCTATCAATAGAAGCCATGAATTAATAGAAGAAAAAAAATGACATTTGTTTGTCAACATTGAGTTCTATGTACTACGTACTAGAGAAGCCGTTCCAAACAAAAAATGTGCACTACTCTGTTTTCGCGCATGCGCGGGAGATAGTAGATTTTAGTCTATGATTGTAGATGGCGTGGCATATAAATGAAGAAATTTATTTTTTCTATTGTAATATTATTACCTATTTATTAACTTGAACAACAAATAATTTTACTTATTTGACTACTGAATTATTAATTACGTTCAGGTTTAAACTTTAATTTGAAATCTCGTATTATTAGCGCAGCTCCACACTCTATGAATATTGAAGCCACACTAAATGACACTAAATTTGTACGGATTGCAGTACAGTTCATTTGAACATAGTGCATGTTCGGAATGCCACATCTAGTACGTAGTACATATATATCGATGTTTGTCAACGTATATTGAAAATATTTTCTGAAATTAATTCAAATTTATTTTATAGGTTTAAATTTTAATATTTATTATTGATTTTTGCTTAAATTCAGTTCTTATGGGCTCAGAATACTTCATTTTCGTTTTTAGGCGAATACACAGTCATAATATCGTCGTGAATATATAGTAAATATTTTTTGTGAGATGTTAACTCTGTATAAGATATTGACCATAAATTAATTCATTATTTCAAAATTTTATGCACGATGTGTGATCATCATCGAAAGTAAGTTAAGTGTTGTGCAAATAAAAAGCACAAAATCATCTGATCACTTTCTGCAGGTTTCCTATAATAGGAAAAGAAAAACTTATGACAATATTGTGGTAAGTCTATAAACATTTTGAATTTATTGACCGTTATTTGTAGGGATTATTACTATATTGACTCGAATTGTATCTTTTTCAGATCACGTATTTGGACTGAGTTAAGTTTTCACCATGAGAATTTTGCTGATTTAAATTTACGTTAACGTTCTGTGAAGAATAACTCTCTGACAATAACATGTGTTATATATCAGTAACAAGCGTGGAAATATTATGTGCAAAAGCAATAAAAAAACATCAATAATAATGCATAGTTTATAAAACAATCTGTCTTCCAGAAAATAAAATTACATAACTATACTTATTTATAGTTTTATTTTATCTCACATACTAATCTAAAGTATATTCGAGTAATTTTGGTGCAACCTCTCAAATGTATGGGAATTTACCCCATAGGTTTGTGAGGTTTGAGCCAAAATTACTCGAATATGCCTTAAATAAAAATTTCAAAGTTACAGAATACAAAGGTTTGAAATTCCCGCTAAAAAGTTTTATATGGGCGCCCACCGTAGCGCTTTTAGTGTACACTCATAAACACGTGTTTCCGTTTTTTAGTATGAAGTTGGCGTTCTTCTCTTGGTAGAGAGTAATTGTGTTCTGTGCGCGGCACTAACTCGTGCGTCGAAGTAACATGCATACAAACACAACGGCAACAGCCGTAGTGTAGCTGTGTGCGCACACACACGTCCTAAACCGACTAACAACAATACAATTTGCTCTTGTGCATTACATTTTGACAGTACAATCGTATATTCCTCTCACAGAGTGCCAGTGGAAATGTGTTGTATATATAACTCACAGTCGTTTAGCTGCTTATACCGTACTGGCTATACGGAGAATTTGAAAGTTTACGGCAATAACCGTACTGACGATATTTGCAATACAAAAAAAGCGACCATAGCCGTTACCGCGCGCGAACGTGTTAAAGCCCTTTTAATAAGAGTTAAATCTATGCACGGATATTTTAGCATGAAAATCATTTGTTTTAGAATTCTATCATGTCGAAAATCCATCCATCAATAGAAAGAAGAGCAATTAACACAAGCTATGGCGGCGATTAGAAATGGGATGAAAAGAATAGGAGCTATTTCTTCCAAAGAGTGGAGACAATTTCAGAAACAAAAAGAAGAAGTGATGCAACAGAAAAAGAATGTTATATTGATTTAAAAAATTAAGAGATTTGAAGCTAAAACAAAGAAAGAAGAAGAAAACCAAAAATAAAGAAGAATTACAAAAAAGGAAAGCGGAAAAGCGGTTGAATTCCAAAAATAGCAAAAGGAGGAAGAAAAATACTCTATGTACAATAAACAAAGTAAGATGCAAAAACTGTGAAGAGGAATTGACTAGCGACATAGAAATTATTGACTTAAAGAATATTGGATGTGACAATTGCCTTGCATGGTTCATTTGAAATGTACTGAATTCGCTGGGGACATATATGAAAATTGGACTTACCTAGTCTGACTATTTGTTCCAGGTAAACATATTCGTCATCAACTTCGAGCTTAGTGCTCCCAACAACTACCCGCATAGGTGTGACATGGACGTTAAATACGATTTTTATTTTTTCCATGTTCATCTTAAGACCTATCCGTTGGGAGACACTATTGAGGTCATTGAGCATAGTGCTTAGGTCCTCCAGCGATTCTGCCATAAGGACTATATCGTCGGCAAATCGAAGTCCAACTTCGACCGAGAGGTCAATCGACGGATTCAACTCTGCTGGGTAGCGTTCGGGAGATTACGACACATCTTCTCGTCAGACATACCTCAATACCTCAAAATTAGATTGTACAACCAGTGCGTGTTGCCAGTGATGACCTATGGATCTGAGACGTGGTCCTTCACTGCTGACCGTATGAGGAAGCTCAAAGTCGCTCAGCGAGCTATGGAGAGGGCTATGCTCGGCGTTTTTGTGCGTGATAGACTTAAAAACGAGGATATCCGCAGTAGAACCAGAGTAACCGACATAGCCCAAAGGATTAGTAAGCTGAAGTGGCAATGGGCCGGCCATATAGCACGAAGAACCGACAATTGATGGGGAAGAAAGGTTCTCGAGTGGGAGCCTCGTACCGGCAGGCGAAGTGTAGGGCGTCCCCTCACTAGATGGAGTGAGGACTTGGTAAGACATGCAGGAAGTCAATGGATGCAGGTGGCTCGGGACCGTGCTTTGTGGCATTCCTTGGGGAAGGCCTATGTTCAGCAGTGGACTTGTGAAGGGCTGTAATGATGATGATGATGATGATATTTGGAAATATACATAATAAATAATTTCTATGCCAAATATGCAAGAATAAGTGAGAGGCTGACTACAGGGTAAGACATGGCTGACTTGTGGAGAAATGAGGCTGACTACTGGTGAAAAGTGCCATAATTTATTTAATATTGATTTTTTATGTAATTCTTACATAATTTTTTTTATGTAATACCATAAATATAATGTTTTGTTAATTTCTTTAGTAAATTTAATAAACAACCTTACTGGGAATAATGATTGCTTTTATTCATAATGTTTAATATTTAAAATACAGACGAATCAAATTTTAGTTCTCACTAAAAGGCTGACTACTGGGTGTTTTACCCTATGCACAATTATTTATCTTACCATAAACATTTTATCTAAAAGTTACTACCTAAATATTTAATAATTCGTGCAAAAACTAGGTGACTTATCTTATTACCTATTTTATGACTTTGTAATTCATGAAAAACTGTATTAAATTTATTTTAATTATTTTTAATATGAATAAACAAACCATTCGAATTTTGATCTAAATTGCATCAGTCAATTCGATTTAGCTGCGTTTTATTTTGTATCATTTTGTATGCTTTTATTCGATGTGGATGCAAATCGGTTTGAATTTGCTATTTTTTTCAAACCGAGGTAACCGAGTTGCAATTTTAATCGAGTTGTCCATCGCTAGTTTTGACCCAAGGTAATAATGTTATGTTTATTGCTTATGAATGAGCCGTTGAATTTATATTAATAGAACACATCAGAATATATGATAATATAACTTATTTCACGGTTGAATCGAACTAAATTTGACTTTATATTAACAGAATAATGTTCACATGTATGTTTCTTCTATAAATTTAGAGAACCGGAGACCCTTTTTACTGGAAAAGAGGCATTCCATGTTAGTCCTCACGGGTGCCAACGCATCTGCATTTTGATTCTTTACTGAGGATAGATGTAGATGTCTATGGGTCACAGCAACCACTTACCATCAGGTGGACTGTGTGCTCGTTTGTCACCCTATCCTATAAAAAAAAAAAAAATTATTTTGTAAAAACTAACTTTTTTTTATTAAGACTAACATACTATAGTGATAGTAGCTTAGTTGAGCTTAGCTCACTTGTCGTAAATTTCATGGCGGTCTAATCGAGCCATAGCCCTGTCAAAACCAGAGGAATCCTGTAACCAGCCGTGGGACGTGTAAAGGCTGTAAATTTCCTTTTTAATATTTTTTAAAGTTTATATGCAGCGCAAGAATGTCTAATAACATTAAGTCCGCATCCGCACTTTCTATTCTTTTCTAATAAAAGAAATAATTAATACATTTTCTTCACGTTTCGGGTGCTTTGTGTTAAAAAAAGTTGAAAGTTATATATTTAAGTATTTAACGTGGTAGAGACATGCTGCAGCTATATTTTGGTTGCAGCACGAATAGGTCGGCTAGACCGGAGTAGGACCACGCTCTCACAGAATACCAGCGTAAAATAACAGCTTATTGCTGGGACTGGGACTTCGTAGGGTCCTTCAAATTAATATTTTTAATCACGCTTTTATTAGCTTCGCGTGCGTTGCCTTGCGCTTTTATCTCTCTATGTAACGGAATCTTTACTCGTAAAACTCATAATGTCATTTTCATTATCTTGCCTCTTGCGACACCCACGGGACGATATGGGGTAATGGTTATTCTTACACCGCTATTACACTTAAAGTTAAAGGACCGATGACAATAGAATAACTTCAAGACTATGACCTAGTATTCTTACCTGGATCATCACAGCTCATGATCAATGCGTGTTGTTTAAATTTTTTTAAACTTTAATATTATCTGTGTACGTACATAACGCGATATCTCCGTCAATTGTGGAATGATTTAAATTTTTATTACGATTTAATTATTTGTCCCGAGTTCGATCCCCGCCGGTACCAATGAAATTGTTAATTACAATTTTAAGTGATGTTACAATTTTAGCTGATTTACTACGTACTTGACGGTGAAGGAAAACATCTTCAGGAAACCTGCATGTCTGGGAAATAAGAAAAAAATATTTCGAAGACATGTGAAGTTCGCCAACACGCGTTGGGGCAGCGCAGCGGACATTTCCTTGCCCTAAAACCCTCTCAGACGTGAGAGGAGGCCTGTGCACAGCAGTGGGACGTATATAGGCTGTAATTTTACTGTAACTTATGCCATAGTTGCCACGCTTGGCAAGGCAACCGCAGTTTATTTTTATGTTTAGTCGTTATTAGAAAGACACTGCTGCACATTTCTTGGTTTGTTTCCCTCTGTTGTCTCTTACGACATCCTCGGGATGATATGGGGAGTGGATATTCTTACACCGCCACTACACCGTGTCTCTTTGAATCACTCTATATTAAATTAAACTTTTAATAAAATAGTAAAAGCCAACTTCAAAGAACTGAAAGAAAATAGTAAATAAGTTTTTTACGTGGTAGAGCCATGCTGCAGCTATATTACTGGTATAGTTGTAGCACGAATGGGTCGGCTCGACCGGGGAAGGACCATGCTCTCACAGAATACCAGCGTAATTAGCAGCTTAACGCTGCTGTGTTTCGTATGGTGAGTGTAGAGAACCGGAAACCGTTCTAAACGCACGAATCAAAAATAACTTTTTTTTAAAATGCAAAACATCACAAAATTAGAAATAACGTTTTGATAAATTTGAAACAGGACGCTGTGACTTAACAAACGAAATTTTCCGCATACCTGTCGATGAAAAAAAATCAACTCGTCCAGCGGAAGAAGAAAGATAAAGCGTTTTTAAAAGGCACACGTGCGTTTAATGCCCTCTGCAGTTTTAGTTTAGTTTTGTACGTGGAAGAGCCATGCTGCAGCTATATTGTAGTATAGTTGTAGCACGAATGGGTCGGCCAGACCGGGCAAGGACCACGCTCTCACCGAATACCAGCGTAAAATAGCAGCTCAACACTGCTGTGTTTCGTATGGTGAAAGTAGAGAACCGGAGACCCTTTTTACTGATAAAGAGGCATTCCATCTTAGTCGTCACGGATGACAACGCATCTGCATTTTGATCCTTTATTGAGGATAGATGTAGATATCTATGGGTCACAGCAACCACTTACCATCAGGTGGACTGTGTGCTCGTTTGTCACCCTATCCTAAATAAAAAAAAGTAAAATAGTAACATATTGGACCACGTTTTAATTAATATTGCCTGAGATGTTTCGTACGTCTCTGGTAAATTTTGATCTATTTGACTTCGCGTCTCTAGTAACCATAGATTTATTATAAGCTAACGTAAAACTGTGCTGCTAATTAGTAATTAACAAAACAGTTTTAACGACCGCCTTGTATAACGGTCGAGTACTAGCTATAACTCCGCGTGTCTTAGGTTTGAATCCTAGTTGTAACTAGTATTTATGAAAGGCATTAATTAATTGTGTGACTGTCCCGTTGATTTATTGGTCGTAAGCGTGACTGTAGATTCAAACATAAGATTCGAATCCCGGTTCGGACCAAAAGTAGTTATTGAATTTTTCTGTCAAGAGATTCTCAGTAACAGCCCGGAGTCAGAAAGTTGGTGGTCTTTTACCCCGTGATCGGAAAGCACATAACAGTTATTGGTCCTGCGCCTGGTCTACCCCGGTGAAATAATAGAAAGTACACCTGTGCTTACGCACTAGTGACCGCCCCAAGGTCGATTTTTAGCCGAAACCGAAGTCAAGCCGAAGCCGAATAATCGGCTATCACCACAACGTTAATCCGAAGCCGAAGGCTTAACACCCTAAGACATTCAGTTCAAGATTGGCTAAAATTAATAATATAAATTATTTTAAAACTTTGAAATTAAAGGTTAAGTCACTAATTGTCCCAACGCCGACGAGGAAGCGGTTAGCTATTGACTATTTTCTCGCTCTAAAAACGAACAATAAATACCTATATATAAGATCTCGTGTCAATAAAAAAGATACATATGTTAATAGTTGATCGCTGGCTGTTCACACTGCCGGCGAGAACTCTCTCTCCATTAGTTTGTCGCAGCGACAAGAGCTATCAAAGAAAAAACTCGCTCAGCGATGCTCGCTTGGCAGTCAGAACTCAGAAATCACGCCGAGAGACCAACGAGAGGTCAGTTTACTCTCTACAGTGCGGATCTGAGTGCACTCGCTTATAGCCCAGCGACAAAACTAACGGAACTACACACTCGCTTCTCGCTGCTCGCCAACTCTTATCTAGTTTCTAGCTCTACTCGCTTTAAATGTACAAAATTTGTCAATAAACAAGTTTAAATGTTTTATTAAAGAAAAATAGTACAAAAAGGGTTATTATAATATCAAAGAATACATAAATGAAAAAAACCCTGGGAATGAGGTGATCGCCACCATGCTGTTTCTATTAAAATTCACACATCAGGATGTTTTCTTTGATCTATAAACACCTACATCTATCCTCAATTAAGAGGCAGAATGCAGATGCGTTGTTATCCCTGACGAGTTGGTAAAATGTCTCGATACCCGTAATAAGTTCTCAGGTGATCGTCATCACCATACGACACACAGCAGCATTGTGCTGCCATTTCGAGCTGACATTCTGCACAAACGTGAACCATCTATAGAAATCCCTTCCTGTCTATTAGTCCGTCTGGGTAGCTACCAGTGGCGGATTTCACATTGTTTTCGAAATTTAAACGTGGTAGAGCCATGCTGCAGCTAAATTAGTAGTATAGTTGTAGCACGAACGGGTCGGCTCGACCGGGGAAGGACCACGCTCTCACAGAATACCAGGCTAAAATAGCCGCTTAAGGGTGCGTTTGCAAATCGTGCAAAATTATGCTGTTTTTCGGTACATTTTGTGACAAAACTAAATCAAATCAAACATACCTAATAGCTACCACGTATAGAATGTTTCTTCATCTTCAAATGGTGGTAACTTTTTTGTTGAAAATAATAGTTTTTTATATTGTAAAAACGCACATGGACTTGGAAAAGGCTTATGACAGAGTGGACAGGAATGTGTTATGGCAAACACTGAACTCATTTGGTTTGAGCGCTGGTTTGATACAGACATTAAGGTATCTTTATAGGGACTCTAGTGCTTGTGTCAGGATCAACGGGGTCTACTCGGACTGGTTTGGCATCCAAAAAGGTGTCAGACAGGGCTGTGTAGCTTCCCCGTGGCTGTTTAACCTATTTATGGACAGTTGTTTGCAAACTTTGAAAGTTGAAGAATGTGGGTTGAGAATGGGTGAGTTAACCGTCAAATGACTTTTGTACGCCGATGATCAAGTCATATTTGCATCGTCGGCGGCCGAGTTGCAAATGATGGTTACTTTAATGAACTGGTCATTAAAAGAAAGGGGTATGAAAGTGAACGCAAGTAAAACGAAAGTGATGGTTTTTGAAAGAGAAGAAAGTAAACCGTTATGTGAAATAAGAATAGAAGGGGAGTTGATTGAGCAAGTGGATGAGTTTGTATATTTGGGAAGTTTATTTAGCAGGGTTGGTAGATATGATAAGGATATAGAACGACGAGTGAACGAAGGAAATAGAGTAAATGGGACCCTACACTCTATTGTGGAAACTCAGAATGTGTCCAAAAAGGCACGTTTGGCAATTCATAATGCTGTGTTAGTCCCTACTTTAATGTATGGTAGTGAAAGTTGGGTGTGGCAGAAGAAGCATGAGAGTAGAATAAATGAGAGTAGAAATGCGGTCATTAAGGAGTATGCTAGGGCTGAATCTGAATGACCCCTGTCATTCAGTAACTAACAAAACGAGCCCAAACTCTGCACACCTAGTACAGCTCATCCAGGAGTTTCAGTAATAGTCACCGAAGTACACCATCAGGTCACTCTATCAAGTCCGGGGGTAAGGTCTAATCATAACTAACAAAACGAGCCCAAACTTGGCACACCTAGTTCTACTCGTCCAGGAGTTCCAGTAGTAGTCACCAAAGTACAACATCAGGTCACTCCATCAAGTCCGGGGGTAAGGTCTAATCATAACTAAAAAAACGAGTCCAAACTTGGCACACCTAATTCTACTCGTCCAGGAGTTCCAGTAATGGTCACCGATGTACACCATCAGGTCTCTCCGTCAAGTCCGGAGGTAAGGTCTCACCATAACTAACAAAACGAGCCCAAGCTCGGCACATCTAGTTCTACTCTTCTAGGAGTTCCAGTAGCAGTCACCGATGTATACTTTCAGATCACTCCATAAAGTCCAAGACGAATAGGCTTTTGTATATATTTATATATAAATCCCACTTACTTTCAGCGAAACAAAATATTATAATAAAATGTGTGATTATAAAAATAATAATATTATTTTGCCTTGTCAAGTACCTATGTATCAAATTCGAATATTTTGTGTATGTACAGCGATCTTTTCAGCTGCTGCAATCAGGCAGGCGATACAGTATCCACTCACGACGGCGGCCGAGCGCGGACACAGGAAACAGGCACCAAAAATAAAATAAACCTTATTGCAATCCATTATGATTCATCCATATTAGCAAAATATGTGAAAAAATAAGCATCAGTTTTTATTTATTTTTACGACTATTCGTGACATTTTGATAAAAAGTAAACACCACTATTTTTTATTGAATATGTCTGCCTACTTACAGTATTTTTAGAAATGTTAATATATGTTGATAATAGAACAAAAATTGTACCTAAACATGAGCCGGTATCGTTAATTTTGTAGAAAATGGCTAGGGAAGATCGTTTTTACAATATAAAAAACTATTATTTTCAACAAAAAAGTTACCACCATTTGAAGATGAAGAACCATTCTATTCGTGGTAGCTATTAGCTATGTTTGATTTGGTTTAGTTTTGTCACAAAATGTACCGAAAAGCAGCATAATTTTGCCCGATTTGCAAACGCACCCTTAACGCTGCTGTGTTCTGTATGGTGAGTGTAGAGTAACGGAGACCCTTTTTCATCATTCGATCATTCCATGCCTCGTTTCCAGTAAAAAGGGTCCTAGTCCTCACGAGTGACAACGCATCTGTATTTTGATTCGTAATCGAGAATAGATGTAGATTTCTAAGGGCCACAGCAACCACTTACCATCTGGTGGACTGTGTGCTCGTTTATCACCTTTATCCTATAAAAAATATAAATTTCATTGGTGTCAGCTGAGTCGAAACTGGATTACTCTCGTATCTACTGTGAAATTTACAAGGAGCGCTTGGTTTCTGAGCTACTTCGGCTCTTTAGTTCGGTTCATTTATTTTTTTTGATTTATATATGTACACACAACAAGATACAGAAACAGTCTTATGGTGAGTTTGTACAAAGGTTCTACTTATTCCATAATTTGTTGAAATATCTTCCAGTAGACCCACAAAGGAAAATGTATTAAAAAGGCAAACTTAGTGCATACAATAGTACTACAACTATAAATAATATACAAAATGTTACGTAAATTATATCAAATAATACTATAAATAAAATAAAATAATAAATAAAAATAATACATACAATATCTACATATAATATATATATATATATATATATAGTACTATTTGATAGATATAATAGGACTGTTTGATAATTAAATAACTAGTTTTAGTTTTTTTGTTATAGTTTTTAATATTGTATAAGTATAATAAAATGTTGTAGTTTATAAAATTAACCTGTTTAAATTAGTAAAAAATAAAATAAATCTATATTTTTATACCAGTATAATATGTTAATGATAGTAAAAAATTGAAAGTAAAAAAATATATATATATAAACTAATACTAATGTAATAAATTAATATATATATTAATTAACAGGATGCAAAGAAATTATTTATTAAATTTGTTTTGTAAGATTTTATTTATTTATTAAATTTGCGTGGAGAATCCATCTCCTCATTTTTCTTCACCGCCGACAACGTGGTAAATCAGCACTTAAAATTGCAAACAATTTCATTGGTGCCGGCGGGAATCCAACCCGGGTTGCTCGCTGTACTGTAAAATTTACAGCGAGCCCTTAGCCCCTGAGCTACTATGACCAAGCACGTGGTGAAAGGTGTTTGCCAAATTTAAGCTTAGCTTAGAGCAAGCAATTATCTCCTGAGGTATCGTGGCCAGTTCACAATGTCGTGGCTGGGCAAAAATAAAAAAATATTATGATTACCTATCAAAAATACTTATTAACATTTTTACTATCATTTATCGATATTATTTTTGTTTTAAAAATAATATCACACTAGGATTTTCTCCTGTATCGTGGGGACAGTTTACATACATAAATTTCACAAGGACAAATATCCAGACCAGAAGGAATTATTTGTAGGCCATACAAATAATTGTTCCATGCGGAATTCGAACCCGCGGCCCTTAGCGCTGCATCTCATTACTAAGCCACTGTGCCATGGAGCCGTAATTAATAATGATATCCTATATTTACACGAATAATAATTAATAGATTTTCGGGCAGAATTGTGATAAAGACTAAAAATTATACATTATTTATGTAAATTATTTATAAATCTTAAAAAATTATGCGTCCTTTAAGACTTAACATAAATTATTCATATAAATTATTTATAATACTAAGAATGAATAATTTATAATAAGTCTGAATAATTGTGCACAATATTTTTTTCTATTCATACCTTTTTTTATTAAATACTCAATAATTTCGAAAATCATTGAGTATTTTGGGTATAACAATAACAATATGATATTATTTCACACAAGTCAAGACGCACATGTATGTCCTTCATAACGTAAACAGGCTTATCTGGCCTGTCCATATCGCCACACTAGTAATGCTATTTATATATTTAATGCTTATACGCATAACGTACATTTTGAGTAGCAAAAATAAAAAATGTACATAAATGCTTCTCTAATTACATTAAGACGCATAACAATGGGACCCAAACAGTAATACATTTAATGAATCATCGTTTAAACAGCAACATACGTGCTCTATATCGCGCTATTAAATTTTTTACAATAGCTGACTATATATACAACGAACTCGAACAATTTAGCGGGGAGACCATTTCTACACAGGCGAGTAGTGACTGGTGGGGTATGAGCTACTCTAAATCTTCTCCACTCCGCTCTAGAACTTGCGACAATCTTACAAGGTACATTACCGCCTCACTGATGTAGAAACTATGACTCCTTTTTGGGTATTTTCTTTTAAGACTTCTATGTATAAAAAATTACATAACGTCTTATTGTATTCATATTATTACAATGAGGGCTAATAATTTTCTGCTCACCAAATGTCGCTAGTTGACACTGAGGTAAAGATTTTTGTTACACAATGTGATATAATTGAGAAGTTAGTTTTTAATAAAAGTTTATCAGTTTCTAGAGTATGTATTATATTAATACAGAAAACAATGCCTCAGTGGTTTGCTATTTAATTTTTTGCACATTTTTAACTTCTTTAAAATTTTCTACTTTTATGAATATCTGTGGTTTGGTTTATTTATTTTTAACCTTATTAATACAAAATATAGCTAATAGTACAGAAATAAACATTAACCTTTACATTTTCCGAATGAAATCTTTCAAATATTATATCTCACTTTTAAGTGGCGCCGCCCTGGTGGCAGAAAAAGTCGTGAATGCCCTCATTACAAACGTGATTACTTCTAAAAAGAAAGATTTTTCTGGACATTAATGAACTAAGGACGGATCGGTAACATATATTTGGTAACATTAAGTAATTGGCTGTGTCGATGCCGCGAAATTAAAATTAAAAAACTTTAGAAATTGAAAACTTTTGACATCTAAATATCACATAAACATGTACTAATTATATTTAATATAAAAAATAAAATAATATACAATGTACCTATTATGTGTATCGTATTTTTTCTACAATAAATACCTAACCTGATTAGTAATTTTTATTGACATTTATTGATTTCAATGGCGAGGCCGCTTATTTCTTTTTTGCGGTTTTTTTCGCAGCATGAATTCTCACTAAAGGGGCTTACTTGTTGATAGTTGACCCTCTTGTAACCGTTGCAAGGTCGTCTGTTGTTTTGACTAGCGATGTGACAACTCGCTTTACCAGCTCGGTTCAAATCGGTTTGACGATTGAACGAGTCAAATCGACTCAAAGATTGAGTTAAACCGGTTTCATCTCGCCGCCGATGTGCGTCGTTGGGTCGAACTAGTCACTAGTCAGCACTCATCACGCGAATGGTGAATGAGATAGCAGTTTGCGCGCGCTCTGAAGGAATTGCAATTTGCAAATACGAATTAATGAACCGAGCTAATATTCCCATATTCTAGGATGTCTTTCTATTAGAGGATTCTTATTCTAAGAACAACCTTCGGAAGCTACAGATCAAATTGTAACTAAATATTTGGAGATGACAAACAAACGATAATAGTTGTAGAAAAAAATAGAATATATGAATTAGCTCCTACTTAGCAGCATTTGATATTTTGATTGTATGTCAGTGAAAATTTCATTAATACGTTTCGAAAAACCTAGTTTCCATTTAAACAAAAGAACTGTTGTTTTCTTGATGACTTATCTTACTTATTACCTATTTTATGACTTTGTAATTCATGAAAAACTGTATTAAATTTATTTTAATTATTTTTAATATGAATAAACAAACCATTCGAATTTTGATCTAAATTGCATCAGTCAATTCGATTTAGCTGCGTTTTATTATGTATCATTTCGTATGCTTTTATTCGATTTGGATGCAAATCGGTTTGAATTTGCTATTTTTTTCAAACCGAGCTAACCGAGTTGCAATTTTAACAGAGTTGTCCATCGCTAGTTTTGACCCGAGGTAATAATGTTATGTTTATGGCTTATGAATGAGCCGTTGCCATAGAATTATTACGTATAGAAACGCAGTCTAGAACAAAACACGAGCGTTAAAGTGACGCAAGGTCATTATGTTAGTGGGCGCTAGTCGAATGTGCCTACGCTCGTCACACGCACACATACACGCCATTCAGTGATACCAGTTTCTGGCGTTTGCAATCAAATTGTGCAAATCACTATTTTATTGATTAATTTTAAATAATCGATATAATAAAGATTACGTATTGCGTACGAAGACGTATTTTATGAGAATATAAAATGGAATAAAATAAACACGATAATGATGGTACTAATATAACTTTATTATACATATTTTAATGGTACAAAATGCAGACATAATAAAATTTAAGAATATTATTAAACACAATTAATTTGCTCGAATACCATAAGCACATCGTGTAATGTTTAATTTTACCCGACTTCAAAAAAGGAGGAGGTTCTCAATTCGGTGTATTTTTTTAATGTTTTTACCTCAGAATTCTGTTGTTTCTAAACCGATTTAGATTTTTTTTATTTGAAAGGATATACACAGATTGTCCCATATACACGCTGAAATTTTAATGGTTGTTTTCCCGAAGTCAAATGATTTTGTCTTGGTAGTACAATAGATTTATTAAAATAAAAATTATTAGGATGTAAAACTGGCAGATTTACATTAGAGAACAAAACTCGAATGCGATTTCAAACCAATAGCAATATCTCGCGAGTAGGTCGGGCGTGCAGGCTAGCTTATGCCGTATTATTACGCATTAGAATTTATTTAGCTCTGAATATTTATTAAAAATCCTCGAAATCGACATGAACCAGACCAACTTGTCCTAGATGTCATTCCTAGGCTCGTTAAATATAACAAAAATTGTCTTAATATGTGTGTAAAAATATTTAATAAAATACCTAAAGAATTTAAATTATTAAGCGAAAGATTATATAACAAATATTTGTATAATTGGTTAAAAATTGAATGCTTTTATGACTTAAAAGATTTTTTAATAATTATTAAGATTATTTTTTTAATTTAAATAATTATCAATATTGTCATTATATACCTAAACATTTTAAAATTATAATTTGCATTGAGTCAGGAATGCGGGAAAACAACCACTAAAATTATAGCATGTATATATGAATTGATCTAGAATCGTCTTAGAAATCAGCGTACATACATAATTGATAACCTCTTCTTTTTGGGAGTCGGTTAAAAATAGACTATGTTTGGGTGTAAAGTGACATCTGCTTCGTAAAGGCGTTCTTATTAATAATTTCTTGATGTAGTAAATAAAAAAAGTTTTTATTCTATACTCTAAAACGTCGACTTGGTCAATGAACAAAGCAATAAAAATAAATTAGTTTCGTTAAAATGGCGTCGACGGATCGCGATCAACTGATCACTCCGTATTAGTTTTAAATAGGCACCCATTGTTAATATTATGTTAATACTTAGAGAAGTACGTTTCTACATATAAACATTTGAGTTTTACACAGAGCGTTGCGATTAAACGTTTTAAACACAAATAGAAAATAAATATTTTTAAAAGAAAATTGTGATTTTTTCCTCACAACTAGCAACATTTGTATTATGATAGCTTAGGTAAGTATTTTTTTAGTTTTACGTACTAATAATGAATTAAATATATGAACTTACCTGTGAAATGTAATACCATCACTTTTTTATGTTTATCATCACTGTTGTGTCAATATTTTACAACACAAACGGTCATTTTACAATTTTCGCGAGCTCTTCTCCGTAAGACGTGACGTTGCGCACTGACGCGTCGCTGAGTGAACTTACGCGGTTTCGCGTTAGTTTTACTTGCTTCACTTTCGGTGCGCGTACTAGTATTCTATACGTAATAATTCTATGGCCGTTGAATTTATATTAATAGAACACATCAGAATATATGATACTATGACTTATTTTACGGTTGAATCGAAATAAAGTCGACTTTATATTAACAGAATAATGTTCACATGATGTTTGTTCTATAAATTTATTTTGTAGAAACTAACAATTTTTTATTAAGACTAACATACTATTGTGATAGCAGCTTAGTTGAGTCGTTAGGTCCACTTGTCGTAAATTTCATGGCGGAGTAATCCTGTGACCAGCTGTAGGGGGTGTAAAGGCTGTAAATTTCCTTTTTATAATTTTAAAGTTTATATGTTGCTAGAGAATGCCTAATAGCATTAAGTCCGCACTTTGTATTCTATTCTAATAAAAGAAATAATAAATACATTTTCTTGACGTTTCGGGTGCTTTGTGTTAAAAAAAGTTGAAAGTAGTATTTTACGTGGTAGAGCCATGCTGCAGCTATATTGTGGTTGCAGTACGAATGGGTCGGCTCGACCGGGGTAGGACCACGCTCTCACAGAATACCAGCTTGAATTAGCAGCTTATTATTGCTGCTATGTTTCGTATGGTGAGTGTAAAGAACCGGAGACCCTTTTTACTGGAAACGAGGTATTCCATCTCAGTCCTCAGGGGTGACAACGCATCTGCATTTTGATTCTTAATTGAGGATAAATGTAAATGTCTATGGGCCACAGCATCCACTTGCTATCAGGTGGACTGTGTGCTCGTTTGTCACCCTTATTCTATTAAAAAGTATTTCGTAACGACTGTTTGTAGATAGCCGACTTCATAGGGCTTCGTAGCTTCTTAATTCAAATTAATATTTTTAATCACGCTATTATTAGCTTCGCGTGTATCCATCTATCTATGTATGTAACAGAATCTTTACTCGTAAAACTCATAATGTAATTTTCATCAACTTGTCGGCCGATTGTCTTGAAAATTTGAATCAAGAACCGATCCATAACAACCAACAAAAGTCCACTGCTGGACATCGGCCTCCCCCATAGATTGCTTCATAGGAGGGATTTTACCATAGTTACCACGCTTGGCAGGCGGATTTGCAACCGCAGTTTTTTTATTATTTTGAGACAGGAAGATGCTGCTGCCTATCACCTGTTTCAATTTCCCTCTGTTGCCTCTTGCGACTCTCACGGGTCGATATGGGGTAGTGGTTATTCTTACACCGCCATTACACGGTTAAAGCACAGATGACAATAGAATAACTTCATGACTATGACACATGATAGTATTCTTACCAGGGATCATCACAGCTCATGATCAATGCGTGTTGTTTAAATTTTTTAAACTTTCATATTATTTGTGTACGTACATAACGCGATATCTCCGTCAATTGTGGAACGATTTAAATTTTTATTACGAATTAATTATTTATTAGGTAACCCGGGTTCGATCCCCGCCGGCGACAATGTAATTGTTAGTTACAATTTTAAGTGCTGATTTACCACGTGCTCGACGGTGAAGGAAAATATCGTCAGGAAACCAGCATATCTGTGTAATAAGAAAAAAAATATTTCGAAGACATATGAAGTTCATAATTGCTATAAAACATTTTATAAAACGATTATACTTACCTTCAGTTTGTGTAAAAAAATTAAAGAAAATGAATGAATAGCGATCTTAAACATACGAACTAATACATCACTAACGACACACATATTATAATATAATAAATCCTTGCTTGTTTTTTTTTTAAATAAAAGTAAGGTGAAAAACAAGCACACAATCCACTTGATTGTATGTGAAAGTTTTTACATTTCTTTTTAAATAGAATAACGCTGTCTAACAAGCAAACAATTTAAAGTTTTGAACACATTAACTACTAACACTAACTATAAATTATCTAACCAATGACTATATATGTACATGCATAGACACACACATACGCGCGCGCACGCGCATGCGCGCACACACATCCTAACTCACAAACACACAAAACTTTAACCTCTAATACATGTTAAGTAATATTTTAGAAATTAAGGTACTTTATTTTACAAAATTAGGTCCCTAACATAATTATTCTACGTTTTATACTCTATGTGTGACCATCGTCGTTGAGTTTATGATAAGTAATAAATTGTAATAGAACATAAGCTTTAGCATAAGATATATTGTAAACTTGTTTGTGGTTCTCTAAATAAATTTTAAAAAAAACACCTGATGGTTATTGCATGCTGTAGTCCACAGACAACTTCATCTATAATCGATTAAGAATCAAATGCAGATGTGTTGTCACTCCTGAGCATTAAGGTGGAATGCCTCTTTACCAGTAAATATAAATATAACTTTTAACATAAACTAAAAACCCACATGAAATTGCTAAAAAAGAAGTTATTTATTTGCTATCCTTAGGAGTGAAATTTTTCTCCAAATTTATATGAGACCACCCTAGAAGTAAAAACTATTTATTAAAAAAGAATCTTAAAATTAGTTCATGATCTGCGAATATATCGCGTAATATACATACAAAAAACATACACTCGAATTGAGAACCTCCTCCTTTTTGAAGTCGGTTATAAAGGGTCTCCGTTTCTCTACACTCACCATACGAAATCAGAATCTTTGTAGAAGATCCCCGGTCGAGCCGACCATTCATGCTGCAGTCATAATACGACTGCAGCGCGGCTCTACCACGTCTCATAAAGTACGGATCTATTTCCAGACTTCTAGCTTTCAGTAATGACATCAGTAACCAAAGAGACAAAAATGTACCAAAAACGTTGACAAAATACCTCAGGAAATTTTAATTTAATCTCGTCGCCCAATTGAAACTATTTTTCAGCGGGCGCGTTTAAAAGCTCGGTGCCTTTTTAAAAGCACATCGTTTCCTTCCGCTCGGCGCTGAATTTTTTTTACGACAGGTGTGTTGGAGACTTCGTTTGTAACATTGCAACGCCCTTTCAAATTTTTGGGAACGTTATTTTCAGTTCCATTTTTTCACGTTTTCCAGTCTTCACGGCAAATTCAATTACTGTTTTCCTGCAGTTCTGCACGATGTATAATTTCATGTTTTGTGATATTTTTTTTGTTATTTTTAACAATAAGTTTTGCTTGGTCGTGCGTTTAGATACTTTTACGAATATTAATGTAAATACAGTCGACTCTCGATCATTTGGAAATCAAGGGACCAGAGAAAAATTTCAAATTACCAAGAGTTCAAAATAACAGGAGTTCAGATAACCAGGAGGGAGGGAGGAAAAAATCAAGTAAACAAGAGTTTGATCAAAATTCGTGATTTATTATTTAAAACATTTGTACAATTATTCACAAATGTTCATTTTGAAATGAAGTCCATCTCATTTAAGTAAACAATCGACAGGTCTGTGCATGACTAGTGGTTCAAATTATCGAGAGTAAGGAAGCTCAGACTTCAAATTATTGCATGTTGGCGGGCAAGATACTATTCCTTCAACTTCAAATTACCGAGGGTACCAATTATTAATATTGATTTTATTCAATTTATCGAGTATTTTTCAAGGGACCGGAAAAAATCAAATTATCGAGAGATTCAAATTAACGAGTGTCAAATTGTCGAGAATTGACTGTACCAGCAATTGCCCTTGACTTCTCTCGTGTGATTTTTGTTTTAACAATAGTAATGTGACAAAAGTGCCAACAATTCTTTTCTATTACGGCTACTACTACTACGGCTTTTGCAACCCATGGTAACTTTCAACTCACATCAAACAAGGAAAGCCACAAGCGCCAAACAATTCTGAAACATAAGATACTGCATCAGTGATGTTACTTATATTTACTTAATAAGCACATTTAGTAAAGTAAAGATAGTGGCTTCCTCTCATTTTCGAGAGGGTTATGAAGTATTTAGTCCGCTGCACTATTCCACTCTGTGTTTGTGGGTTCGAATCCCTCATTGAACAAGAAGTGTTTGTATGGCCTACAAATAATTTAACGGAACTGGATATGTCCTTGTACAATTTACATATGCATGTAAACTAGAGATGGGCCGAATATGGATTTCACCGAATACGAATATTCGGCCGAAAGTTCGGTAAAACTTTTACCGAACTGAATATTCGGCCGAACATTATTCGGCAGTATCACCTCGGTACCTAACCAATTCATGTCGAAACTTGTTTACGTAAAGCGCGCGGGATTAGCACGGACCCTAACCCTCGCTCCCCGCCACACCTGACATGTTATTGCATCTAGGGGTGATCGATGTTGCAGAAACATCGATGATGATATCGATGTAGGCATCGATAGCTCAACATCGATGTTCGATGTTTATCCTACTCAAAACATCGATGTTAGCCATTATCGATGTTTTTTGCACATGTATTTAATAGGTTAGAATTAGATGAATAAAAAAATAGTCATGTTGTTTATGGTTTATAATTAATGAAATAAAAGAAATTAATAAACAATGTAGTGTAAAACAGTAATTAAAAAAATTGGAAGAAGTTTACAAATATCTAGTTCATTTGTTATATAGTCCAATACTTTTGCCGATTGATTGAAGAAATAGTAATTTTGACAAAGAAGTACCTTTCAATCTGTTTCTCTGTTGATAAAGAGTTGAGCCAGCTTTTAAAAATAATTAAAAATTAAAAATTTTGTAACACCGACTTCAATATAAATTATTAAGGATAACTCAAAAACTATTGGTCAGACTTTGATCAAATTTATATGAGACCACGTGAGAAGCACCAGCTTTCAAATAAAAAAGAATCATCGAAATCGGTTCACTCAGAAAAAAGTTATGAGTACACATTAGGTACTCAATTCGAATGTATGTTATGAGAGAACATACAATCGAATTGAGTACCTCCTCCTTTGAATTCGGTAGATAACCACTTAGATGGCGTTGATGTAGCGATTGTGGTCAAATATCTCACCGCAAGTTTATTTTTTTATTTTAGATAGGTAGAAACAATAAATAGAATTGGGCTTTAGAATTGGGCTGCAGATAATGGTGATGATGATGACGATGATGATTCCTATAAAAGCTATCATACCTTAATGTTGATGTCACTTTTATATGGTCCATGTGTCATTATTCTCAAAAAAAATTATAAATAGTGTGTAAGAAAATAAATAAATAAAATATAGGTACCTACCTTCGGAAGGAATATTACGTAACTTGCCAATCATTTTCATTGTCATTGATTTAATCCATCCATTAAAAAAAATATCATAATGCATACATAAATAAAATTGATTTAAATATGATTATTAGTAACATAGTCATAGAATTATTACGTATAATTCTATGAACATAGTATTTTACTAAGGCTCGTATTAATAAACGTTACTCAGCTCAAGTACACACTTGAGTACAATCTTGAGGTTATGATTTTATTAATAAACATATCTCAAGATGCGGTTTAGGTTTATGATATCAGCTGAGTGCCGGACTGATTAATAAACGAAACTCGGCTCTCAAGTGTGTATACTTGAGTGCAAGTCACAGAACAGTATTCCTAAGTATAGCGTTTTGAGATACTGTTTTATGTCTTTATTAATTAGCAACGATCTTGAGATGCTGATTTCGTAATGAGGACGTATCAAATAATTACGCACTTGAGTTCATCGTTGAGTAACGTTTATTAATACGGGCCTAAATCTAAACATTCACTTTATTAGTAAACGTTCAGTGGCGTCACCATAGATGGCGCTGTAATAAGCAGTCGTTAATATCTTAAGATCGGATGAGACATCTGTAACGTAGTGTAAAGACGGGAGACATTACCAAATACCAAGCTATTTCTAATGCTGGTTTTTCCCAGGACAGAGGATTTTTTTCGAACCAGTGGTAATTAAACAAAAGAGTATTCAATAAGTATTAGTTATAATCTATATTGAATAAAAAAGTTTCTGTTTCTGTTTCTGTTTATTAGCTAACTAAAAATAATAACTGTGCTCGATTGTCTCCTCTGTACACGCTGGTCCAGTAACTGACTGACAGACTGACAATGTACACACTACACAAGAGCCATTAAAAAAACAGATGTTGACACGACGTATGCACAATTATTTATCTTACCATAAGCATTTTATCTAAAAGATACTACCTAAATATTTAATAATTCGTGCAAAGGTTGCTTCCTGTCCTTGAAACGGGATTCTCCAGAATAAGTTAATATGAGACTTTAAAATCTTTAAAATCAGTTTAATTTTAGTGTTTGAGAAGAAATAATTTGTCATATTATTTGGATTTAATATAATATATAACATGCGATGCATTCCATGAGACGTACATATACTAAATTACAAAAAATATGTTTTCGCATCATTTCTTGGCTCCGCCTGGGATTCGCCCTATGCACACTCGTTTCAGAAATCGGGCAACAAAACTTGGGCTTAACTTAGGGTTGCCAACCGTCCTGTTTTTCCAGAACATGTTCTAGTTTTTGTAGTGTCCTGGGATTTCCTGGATAGTTTTTAAGCAGCGTCCTGGGATTTTAAAGCGCCATATGTAGTGCGACTGCTGATCATGAGATCCCGGGTTCGAATCGCGGATCGGGCAAAAAAATCAGTTATTGAGCTTTTCCATCAAGATATTCTCAGTAGCTGCCGGAGTTAGGAAGTTAGCGGTGTCTCACCCCTGTGCCTTTGGAAGCACGTAAAGTCGTTTGTCCTGCGCCAGATCTCTCTCCGGTCGTGCCGGTTTACCGTCCCATCGGAATATGAGTGATGGATTAAAGAGTGTACCTGTGCTTGCGCATACACTTGGGCACTATAATCCTGTCCTGCGCCGATGGCTAGCTTCATTTAAGGCTGGCCGCCGTGACCGAAATTCGGTCTGGAAGACATTATTATTATTATCTAATACAGCCCGTCCACACTCCGCAGACGCCCGCCAAACCACAGAAGTCCACCGCTGATCATAGGCCTCCCATAGATTACCTAATAGGGGGGATAGTTGCCATAGTTACGCGAACATGATTTTCTGCATTCTGTGTAAAATTTACGTACGTTATTGTGTCCTAAGCAAATTATAAATAACGATACTTTAGTAAAGATCGCTGCATGATATATATTTTGAGCCAGAATAAATAAGTATTATTGAGCATAGAATTTCCAAATATTAAATTTTAACCCTAGGTGGTAAGACTCCTTTTCCGCCTAGGACTACGTCTAGAGAGCTACCACTTTGTTACCTATTTCTGCAGCCATATAGTAATTCTTGCACTACTGTGTTCTGGTCTGAAAGGGTATAGAGAGCCGTATGATTACAGGATGTGAGGCATCCCATCTTAGTCCTCAGAGACGACAAAGCATCTGTAGCCTTCTTTTGTTTAAATTTTAATGCAGGTGTCCATGGACTGCAGTAGCCACTTACCATTACGTAGACTGTTAGTTAATTTGTCACTTCAGTTTTATAAAAAAAAATGCAAAAAATGAATACTTAGTCAATTTAAGAACCTCTTCTTTTTTTGAAGTCGGCAACAAATAAGCATAACCTCTCAATTGCAAAGTACCTGTAGTTTTCGTGTAATTTGTACTTACAAAAAATCGCAGTTATATAAATTATTACAGCATGTGGTTTTTAATTCTAGTTTAGCAAGTAATATTTTGAAAAACGTAATAATTGCTATTACTTGAATTTCCTATGAGCAATGCTTAGCTAAGTAATTATTTTAAAAAAATGCACAATTGGTGTTCTGTGCCATTTTATCTCAATTACATTATTTTTTTTTATGATAATGAATCATTCTCAATTATTCAATCATGATTATTATGACTTAGCCTACATAATATATATTTCTCTATGTTGTGACTTTTTTAATTTTTCCTGAACTTTTCCTCATTTTAGTCATAAGACAACAATTTTTCTGTAACAAGTGATTCTGTAGTAGCAGAGTAAGTAAGCCGTGTAGTGTAGTGGCGGTGTAAGAATATCACTACCCCATATAATCCTGTGGGTGTCGTAAGAGGCGACAGAGGGAATCTGAAAGAGGGGATAGGCAGCAGCATCTTCCTGATAACAACTCAAATTTATACAAAATGCGGTTGCCATTCCGCCTGCCAAGCGAGGCAACTTGGGCAAAAAAACCCCATTAACACTATGTGGAGATCTATGTTCAGCAGTGGACTTTTATAAGCTGTAATAGAATGGAATGTATGTATGTCATATTTTTATAACTATCAAATATATATATATATATATATATATGTCACAAAGAACAATGTGTAAATAAATTTTATCACAGAAAATTCTAGAAAGACCTAATGGCACTATTCGAATTTACATCTAAACGTCACAGCAGCGTGTAACGCCGGACAATGGAATAGAACAGTCGCTTGCCAGAGATGCGAGATTAAGCTATTAACATGCAAACAGCGTTGGGGCTGTAACGTGGTCATCGTCACACGTTTGCGCTGTGTACCGCTGACGACGAAATCAAAACGTTGCGGTTAATGCATAATAGGTGACTTTGGTTTGTATTATTTCGCGGGAATTGCTATGTATATCATAACACCAGCGCTAAATAAAGAAATCTGGTATACATATATATAGAAATATATTTAGGTATTATGGAAACACCAGAATTTTTTTTATAAGGGGCAAACGACGAAATCACAAAAGCTTACCTGATGAAAAGTGTCGACCGCCGTCCATGAACAACTACAACACCAGGTTGAAGGTCCATAAGTCGTATCGGTCCGAACAACTCACCGATGGTAAACGATTCCACAAACAAAACCTAGTAAATCGCACAGTAGTGGACCACTAAGCACCCAGATGATGTGGATGGTAACGTGAGTTTTGTCGCGATGTGCGTTGGAATTAATCGTGGCCTCAGTCACAAAATAATTTATACATGGGAGAGCCATCGTTACAACCTATCAAAAGTCAACATAGGCCTCTCCCATAGATTACCTCATAGGGGGGATATTTGCCATAGTTGCCAGTTAGGCAGGCGGGTTGGCAACCGTTTTTTTGTTTTAGTTGTATTAGGAAGACGCTGCTGCCCATCTCCTAGTTTGTTTCCCTTTGTCGCCTCTTACGACACCCACGGAATGATATCCTTAAACCACCACTACAGGGTAATTAGAGCAATACTGCAACTATATTATGGTTGTAAAATGAATAGGTCGGCTCGACCGGGGAAGGACCACGCTCACACTGAATACCAGCCTAAAATAGCAGCTTAATGCTCCTGTGTTTCGTATGGTGAGTTTAGAGATCAGGACTCCCTTTTTTACTGGAAATGAGGCACTCCATCTTAGTTTTCAGGGGTAACAACGCATCTGCATTTTCATTCATAATCGAAGATAGATTGTAGATGTCTAAGGGCCACAACATTCAGTTACCATCAAGTGGAGTGTTCATTTGTCACCCATATTGTATAAAAAGCAAACATTATAAAATATTGGGCTAAACGCTGACGGTAAATTTCACATAGTAGGTACGCGAGCAACCGTAGTTCGATCTCCGCCGGTACCAATGAAATTATGAATTGATTTAAAACCAGCTCGGTGGTGAAGGAAAAAATGAAGAAACCTGCATGTCAGAGGAATGTAATATTGCAAGGACATGTAAAGTCCGTCAACATGCACTCTCTCAGAAATGAGAGCATTAAATAAAAAATTGAAAAGAGATTGCATTAACAGGCTGTTTCTGAAAACTTGTGAATTATATTTAAAAAAATACTTAGGTTTAAAGTTAAAGAAACATTCAAAAAAATCTGCCAAGCGAAAATATCTTACTCGTGTCTCAATCGGTCCATATTCCGTGGTGCAGTGGCTTAGCAATGAGTTGCGGTGCTTATCGCCGCGGGTTCGAACCCCGCACGAAACAAATATTTGTGTGACCTACAATTATTAGTTCAAGGTCTGGATTCAGGTGGAAATCATAGTGTGGGGGGTAACTTAAAAAAAGGTAAACAAAGTAACGCAAAGAATATTGACATAGTATTAAATTTATATGTAATAATAATTAGAATTACATTTCCTCCAGTCTCAATATTTGATTTTTACCTGTTGTATTGTTAATTTCCTATTGGACTTCCTGAAACGCTAAAATATTGGCATAAGCCTTAGCTAATAGTTCTTATTAAAAGCTTAAACCAAGTTAATGCAAGCGTACTTCTACATTAATGATATCGCCAAATTTGCAGAGAGTCTAAGTGATAAAGCGCATATAAAATTCTCTCAGACTTGGCCCCGTTCCATACCCGAGTGAATCTTCAATGAACCGTCAAGAGGGAATGCCGAGTTGTTTTAGTTTAAAATGAGGTCTATCTATCAAAGTTGTAAACTTAGGAAAATGGATACCTTATTGTCTATTATACAACTGTTAATTGAAGTGGTCAAATAAGGAGGACAAACGAGCAAGTATACCTGGTGGTAAGTGTATGCTTTGACACATAGACATATACATTCTATTCTCGGTTAAAAATAAACATATATTTAAACGTGGAGCCAGGTTGCAGCTATATTATAGTTGTTGCACTAATAAGTCGCTTCAACCGGGGAAGGACCACACTGACACAGAATACCAGTGTAAAATAGCAGCTTAAGGCTGCTGTGTCTCGTATGGCGAGTATGGAGAACTGGAGACCATTTTTAACTGGAAACGAGGCATTCCATCTTAGTCCTCAGGGGTGCCAACGGATCTGCGTTTTGATTCTTAATTGAGAACAGATATCTTATGAGCCACAGCAACCGCTTACCACCAGTTAGAATCTGTGTTCGTTTGTCACCCGTGCAGTTGCATTATCACCCTTGAGAACAAAAATAGAATGCCTCATTAGCAGTAAAAATCTTTAGCGGAATGTTAAATGTTACTTCTTTTAACTATTATTTATTCTGTGGTTCTACTGACTTAAATAATAGAGAAAAAACTAAATAAATTTAATACAAAGAACTACATTATATCTACTGTACTTTAAAATTATCTTTAAACTACCTAAGTATCTAAAAAATATCTTTTATGCTTTAAAGTTATTCTAAACTAGTGTTATTAGCTTTTGACAATTTATTTAGACGTTTGAATGCGCAAAATAATAAGAATCTATCATACCATTTTATCTCGTGGGTGTCGTATGAGGCAACTATAGGAAATATCAGAAAATTATTATGGTTTCCAATAGATGGCGCTACCAACATTTTATTTAGGTTAGACATAAAATATCCAAACCGGCGACGGGCAGCAGCGTCAAAGGTGTTGTGATCCGTCAATACGCCTGCCGAGCGTGATTATTAAGGTAAATCGTCCTAACAAAGGGAGATGTCTAATTAGGTGGTACTACTCCAACTCTGCCTAGGAGTCCGTGTGGGTAGATATCACCATCTTAATTATTTCTGTCGTTAAATAGCAGTACTTGCACCGCTGTGTTCTGATCTGAAGGAGCTTTTAGGGGCGGATGACGAAAAACAAAATGATTACTCAAACTTTGATTATTCAAAATCTGTTTAAGAGTGCGTCTAATCTGTATGAAACCGAATTCTGGTAAATGTATCTGTTTATTACAACGGGTGGTTAAGCATTTTCAAAGTTGGGAAATTAGTTCAACGCGGAAATAAGTAAAATTAGTTTTATTAAGTTATAGCTTTGCGTATCGTACTTAGTTATCTTACAGTATAAATAAGTAGCTTGCTTAAGAGTTATTATATAAAATGTACATTGCATTAGAAACAATACTGGTGTCGAAAAAATTGTTTTATTTTATTTTATTGATGTCCCACTGAGCACATTCCTTTTCTCATTTCTGGAAGGGATTTGTAGCGAGGTCATCAAATAGGTTATGCAGCATGGGCATACGATTCATTAAATTATTCATTCGTTAACGTATTCACTCGTATAACCCGCCGTTCTCAGATGCGGTTTGAAGGACTCCATACAACTTGTCCTTATGTTTTGTCCTTCACCGCCAATAGTTCCAGCCTATATACGTCCCACAGCTGGGTACCTTAGATTATTTAATAATAATCTAATAATCTAAGCTGGGCACAGGCGTCCTCTCAAAAATGCTTAATCACATTTTTACTGTCATTTATCGATATTATTTTTGTTTTAAAAACGTTACCTCCACACTAGGATTTTCTCCTGTATCGTGGGGACAGTTTACATACATAAATTTCACAAGGACAAATATCCAAACCAGAAGGAATTATTTGTAGGCCATACAAATATTTGTTCCATGCAGAATTCGAACCCGCGGCCCTTAGCGCTGCATCTCATTACTAAGCCAGTGTGCCATGGAGCCGTAATTAATAATGATATCCTATATTTACACGAATAATAATTAATAGATTTTCGGGCACAATTATGATAAAGACTAAAACTTATACATTATTTATGTAAATTATTTATAAATCTAAAAAAATTATGCGTGCTTTAAGACTTAACATAATTTATTCATATAAATTATTTATAATAAGTCTGAATAATTGTGCACAATATTTTTTTTCTATTCATACCTTTTTTTATTAAATACTCAATAATTTCTAAAATCATAGAGTATTTTGGGTTACATTAAACAATATAATTTTATTTCACACAAGTCAAGACGCACATGTATGTCCTTCATAACGTAAACAGGCCAGATACGCCTGTTTACGCTATGAATTATTCGAGTTCGTTGTATATATAGTCAGCCATTGTAAAAAATTTAATAGCGCAAACTAGGTACGATGCGACACATCATTTTATTTTATTGAGCGGATATTGGCAAAGTAAATTTTTCCAACTTTAATACAATGGATTTCCGCAAAGTAACGCCTGATTCTACTAATTCTCGTGTGATTTTTGTTTTAACAATAGTAATGTGACAAAAGTGTCAACAATTCTATTCTATTACGGCTACTGCTACTACGGCTTTTGCATCCCATGGTAACTTTCAACTCATATCAAACAAGGAAGGCCACAAGCGCCAAAAAATTCTGAAACATGAGGTGCTGCATCAGTGATGTTACTTATATTTAGTTAATAAGCACATTTAATAAAGTAAAGATAGTGGCTTCTTCTCATTTCCGAGAGGGTTATGAATCAGTTAGTCCGTTACGTTATTCCAGTCTGTGTTGTTGGGTTCTAATCCCGCACTGAACAAGAAATGTTTGTATGGCAACAAATAATTGATCGGAATTGGATATGTCCTTGTACAATTTATGTATATAAACTGCCTTCACGATACATGTGAAAATCCTACTACTATCCCATTTTAAAAATGTTTTTTTTAATTATCAGACATGCACACGACGTTTTTCTTTACCGCCGATCTTTGGGAAATCAGCAGCGTATCAGTCAGCGTATTCCAAACGCTGTAGGCTTTTAACGCTCTTTTCTCCCATTGGTTTCCTAATTTCACTGGTATTGTAAGATTTACTGTAAGTGCTTAGGCCCTTGATCCTTGAACCTCAGGTACATTGTACTTATATAAAATAAAATGAAAAAAAAAAAAACTTTATAATGGATAAGGGTAACTGCAATAATATAAAATTTTAAATTATTATTTCAAGCACTTCATACCGCGTCTGCATAATTGGGGTTTTGCACAAAGTGTTCTATGTATATATTTTGACGCAGTCACTGAATGGGAATGGTATATCTCAATGTTAAGTTAGATGACTTATGGTTGATTTAAATCATTTTTTATAATTTTCTATTAACATTAATGATTATTATTCTATCGTGTAGTGGTGGTGTGAGAATATCCAATACCCCATAGTAGGTGTCGTGAGAGGCAATACGAGGTGAACAGGAGACGGGTCGCAGGATTTTCCTGATAAAAATTCAAAATAAAAACTGCTGTTGGCAACCTGCATGCCTGCCGAAGCAACTACGGCAAATATTCCCCCTATGAGGCAATCTATGGGGGAGGGGGGAGGCCTATATGTTCAGCAGAGGACTTTTGTTAGGCTGGTATGGATAACGATTATGGAAACTCAAATTGACACACCTAACTTCACTGTGTTGACAAGCTCAGGAAGCGGCCGCGGGAAGTGGGAGTGGTGATCATCGGCGAACTATTTTTTTTAATAGTATATAGTGTACAAACGAACACACAGTCGACCTGATGGTAAGTGGATGCTGTGGCCCATAATCATCCACATTTATACTCGATTAAGTCAAAATGCAGATGCATAGCTACCCCTAAATATTAACCCTTTCGCAGTACCGTGCACTACATAAAGGTCATTGCTATTGTCTTACTATTGTGTCTGAAAACCGGACAGTGAAAGTGTTAAGATGGATTACCTCGTTTGCAGTAAAAAGAGTTTCCGGTTCTCTACACTCACCACACGAAACACAGTAGCAGTATGCAGCTATTTTACGCTGGTATTCTGTGAGAGCGTGATCCTTTCGTCGAGCCGACCCATTCGTGCTACTACTATAATATAGCTGCAGCATGGCTGTACCACATGGCGGCATCATCGTACTTGCTGAACTTTGTCGTATAAGAAGGTAATTAAAAGCTTTCGATTTGTTCAGCTGGTTACGAGTACGGGCCACTAACTTGATAATATTCCGCGGGCCGCATGCGGTCCGTACATTTTATGTTCGACATGACTGATGTAAGTCAGTGTCATGTGTTTATAACATTAATACTTATTCTCTCTTTTTCAGGTAACGCAATCATCTTTTTAAAGTAATTGATTGATATCAAATGAAAACTGATAAAAATCCTGGTACGTATCCCCTTGTATTTCCTTATAATTGTGTATTTGGTCCAAGTGGCTTTTTTATGGAAGAAGGGCCAACAAGCGTGCGGCTCATCTAGTGACAATCGTAGCTTATGAACATGAGAGTAATTTCAAGCGCGTTGCGGTATTCCAGGGAGATGGCTCTTCGATCTTGAATGTTCCTCCCTAAGTTAACGGTCCGAAAAACCACTATCGACCATAAATTCCACTTTAACTTAGACTAAAATGCAATGCCAAAGCCTGTTATTATACTCGTATGCCGCTTCCATATACACTTCAGACGTCTTCTCTATTCTTAGTTTACTCATAAAACTCTATGATTTTGAATTCTTTCCTCCTCTCCTTTATAGAATAAGAGGACAAAACAATACAAAGTCCATCTGATGGTAAGTAGATGCTATGACCCAGAGTCATATTCATCTATCCTCGATGAGGAATCAAAATGAAGATGTGTTATCACACCTGAAGGATAAGGTAGATTTTTTTTATAGTACAAGGATGACAAACGACATACAGACACTGTGGCACTTAGACATCTGCATCTATCCTCGATTAAAATTCAAAATGCAGATGCGTTGTTACCCCTGAGGACTAAGATGGAATGCCTCGTTTCCAGTAAAAAGGTTCTCCAGTTCTCTACACTCACCATACGAAACACAGCAACATTAAGCTGCTATTTTACGCTGGTATTCTGTGAAGATTGAGCGGACCTATTCGTGCTGCAACCTTAATATAGCTGCAGCGTGGCTCTACCGGTAACGAGGCATTTGTACGTACAAATGCCTCGTTACCGTTAAAAGGTTCTCCGGTTCTCTACACTCACCACACGACGCTGGTATTCTGAGAAAGCGTGGTCGTTCCGCGGTTGAGCGGGCCTATGCGTGCTGCAACCATAATATAGCTGATATGGCTCCACCACGTTCCTCTCGCTCTTAAAAAAAAAGTACAATACGTATTTTGTTTTTTTTTCTACGTATTACTACTTTTTTTTTCTTACTTAAAGGTCTTTAGCTGTGCGATGACATCGCGCCGTAAAGACCTCATACTATATTTTCTACTTCTAACATTATGTTTTAGATCTGAGGTATATTTTCACTAATTTTATTCTACGATATCAAGACATTAAAGTCAGGTAAATCTTATTAAAAAATATTATTTTACGTGGTCAAGATAAATTTCTAAATAAATTGAATAGTAAGTGCGTTTAAGGGACGTCCAATTAGTCTTCGGAATAACTTCAAAGATATTGTTGCCCGGTATTTTCAATCCATATAAATTTCTACTGTTCGCGATGTAATCAACTAGTAAGTATACGTAAAGTTTATAGTAAATAAATTACAAACGTTGTAAAAAGGCATTGTTTGTTTATATTATTGTTATTTTACAGTAAAATTAAAATAGTATGGTAGGGTCGTTTAGTCAGTTGGCGACCGATTAGCGGAGTCCACAACTTTACGTCAATATTTAAGTACCACATATCCATAGCACAGTTATTGGAATTATTTGACAGGGTCCTAGATATTGTCAAGTTATATTTAAAAATTAAAAAATGAGAATACAGTTGTAAGAACATTTTAAATTAAAAAAAAATTGAAAAACTATATAAAATGGTAGTTAGCGACCACCTTTGTCAGTTTACGACCGACGCCTTATCTAGTTGGCGACCACTTGATCTACTATGTCAAACTACATTTAATTAATAAAAAAATAAAAAGAAATGCGTACATTTTTATGTTTTTTATTCAATGTAAATATTAATGCTTTATTATTCATACATTTAATAATTATATAACAGTTATATTTCCATGAGATCAAAACATTATTTAAACTATAGGTTTCCATGAGATCAAAACAGTACTTAAACTGCAATCACAGCATAACATGTCTTAAACAAGTACACAAGTATCAAATCAACAATATAAATGTAAACAGCAATTATTTTCAAATACACACTCACCATTTACTTAAGTACTGAAAACTATAAAAAAATTAAGTAACGAAGTCCTGACTACGATCAAGTTTTTAATCTTCTTCTATAATACAAGAATTGCATTTAAATGCCTTATCTTTAACTTCATCATAACTTAGTCCGATGAAGTCTGTACATTTTAAATGGAACCATTTCGTACAGAAATCACAGCCAACGTTTTTGTCTTCGTCTTCCTCTGTGTCACTGTTTAAAATCACTTCGCATTGAGCACATCTTTGCTTTGTGATATTATTTTCTTTATTCTCTGTTCCTAAAATATTAAATTTATCAGTTTTCGTTCGTTTCACAGTCTTTCTTCTCTTAACTTCGCCTTTTTCATCCTTCTTTCTTTTAGATGCTTCTTTTTTACGCTGTATGGACTCTCTTTTCTCATGTTTATTTTTTTCTTTTTCCTCGTAATGTTTCCTCCAAGCCAAGGATGATATTGCAGCAGGAACTCGAGGCTTAGAAATATTTTTGTTTGATTTTTCTAAGGGTTCAGGCACAAATAAATGCTTACTAAAAGCATTAGTGCCGAGTGCAGTTGATTCCGAAGGTATGACTATTACATTATCAAGTGACTGCATAGACGTTGGTTGATGTCTGCTAGTGTTGCCTAAAATGGAATAATTATTTTCCAATGTAACGTTTGTAGAAAAGCCTGAATTTGATATTGCAGTAGATAAAATAGGTTCAGTCATAGTATGATCTGCTAGTATTGTACACTGGGGAGTAAACAACTGATTTTCTTCTATTGTCATTGGTGTTTTGAACAAAACTTCTGTTTCAGAGTAAGGTTTTTCAGATTCTGTCAACGATTCCTTGTTTTTTACATGAGGTAATGTATCTACTGCCGGCGACGTGATACCTTGAAACTCTATTCTTGTTGGTGTACTTGATTGTAGAGGTATTATTACGATATCATCCAAGGATACTAGAGTCCCTTGATCAAGATAACTGCCAGATAAATGAAAGCTAGAGAGACTGGTTTCATTATTTATATTTTCTATTGTATCTTGCCTAGAAATTATTTGGTTGTTAATGGGTTCTTGGTCTTTTAATTCCAAATTTGTTAATAAAGATTCAGAAACATTGTATTTATCGCATCTCTCTATCGCAATGTCTTTAGAAGTATCTGCATCTAATAAAATATTTTCTTTAATAGGCGGAGGCAGCAACAATTCATCCGCGCAATGCGTGTTGTTCAAACCTGACCCATCGATAACTGATGCTGGATCGCTATCGTTAACTGGATTTACAGTATGTGGCATAGAGGTAATGGTCGCGGGATTGGCCTTAGTCAAATTTGTTTCACTGTCTATCAGTAACGATGATGATAGACGAACTGTCGAATTAGATCGGTCCTCAGATCCAGTTTCATACAAAACTTCTGACTGTCTGGGTTCTGTCTTTCTTAACTTCTTCACTTCTCTCAAAATAAACTTGATATCCACATTTTTCTTACGGAGGACTGGTCCTAAATGGCGTATCACCTTTCGCGTGGAAACAAGATCTTGATTTGTAATGCCCGTTTGCTCACAATCTCTTGGATTATTGAGTCGTTCCATAGTACTTTGTACACACTTCGTGTAATCCACTGCATTAGGGTCAAAAGGAAACAGGCCACATTTTCTAAACCCATTTTTTATACATATTTCCATCTGAGAGTCCTCAATAATGTTTTTAAACAATTGACAAAAATTAGTTTTTGTTACGGAAGCATTCAAATTTTCAGGTTTGGATAAAAACCTTCTTACTTCTTTCCTCCAATTTACTTTCAATGGGGCAAAAACACTGACATCAGCAGGTTGTAAGATGTGCGTGGTGTTTGGTGGCAGAGCATATAATATTATTCCTAACTGTTCACACATAGAACTTAACACCAACGACATGTGCGATTTATGGCCATCAACAAGAAGTAAAATGGGCTTCTGTATTTTGTTATTTTCAACCCAAGTATTAAAGTCATTTACTATGTATTCAAAGAATATTTCGCTTCGCATCCAACCGGATTCGCTTCTGCCCAGAATCCATTCCGGAGGCATACTCTCAGTTACCGCTTTTGGTGGACGTAAATATGGAAAAACTACGACTGGTGGACACATTTGTCCTTTAGCATTAAAATTAACTAAAACGGTCAAATTATCCTTTTCGTTCCCTGAATTTACTTGGTACAGGTTTCGAAAGCCTTTCGGTCCAAGAACTTTTCCGGTTTTGGGGCATAATGAAAAGCCACTCTCATCAGCGTTGAATATTCGATCAGGCTGTGTGAGAATATCTGACTGTCCTGATTCGGATAAAAATGTTTCAAGTTCTCGAAACCACTGCCTTATATGCTCTTCAGTAACACGTGCCCGAGCTTTGTTTATGCTTTCTGCTGCCCGGACTGAGATTTCTGGGTTTCTTTTAAGAAAGCCTGAATACCAGGTCTGACCAGGACGATCATCTTTAAATGGATTAGGTCTCTGATAGTCTTTAAGAATCTTCTGTACAGTGTCTAGTAGTTCCTGTTTTTTGACAGGAAAACCACATTTAGCAATTTTGATAATCCATTGTACGACTTCTTTCTCCATGGATATCCCTAAAACCGGTTCGGGTCCTGGATTTTTTAGTTTATCAGTCCTTTTGCCACTTAGTCTGTCTTGTACTGTAGATCTTGGGATGTTATATTTTTTACATGTTTCTCTAATACCGTGTCCTCTTTCTCTTATATCTTTTAAGGCACTTTCCAGATCTGTTTGTGAATAAGCCTGGGTTTTTATTCTATTACGGTTTTTAGAGGACATCTGTAATAAAAATATTAAATATTAAACATCTACATCTACAAAAAAAATTATAGTGGTAAATGCAAGTGGTCGTAAAACCACACGTTAATTTGCCACTTTTAGTTGGCGACCACTTAATATCCCCATACATTTTGAGATCGTCAATTACACAATTTATAATACAATTGGGTGGTCGTAAACTAAAAGATATGTAACAAGAAATAAACAAACGTAATAGAAAGCCATAAAATTCCGGATTAGGTTTGTAGGCTATTAAAATATAAAAAATAGTTTTTCACTCTAAATGTCAACTGGCGACCACCTGGCCGCAAACTAAAATTATTAGAATATTTTTATTTTAGTTAGCGACCGCTCAATTTTTTACAAGATTTGGTTATATTACATAAAACAAATGTACAGATTACGTTAAATACGTATATATCTAGTAAATATAACATTAAAAAGTTGCCACAAATAAATATAAGACGAGCTACTTACCTCGAACGCAACACGTGCTCACTATTTTTTCCGTTGTTATGGAACCGTGCGCGCGCCGACAGTGCGAGTGGCGGAATGAACTAAGATTTATTAACTGTCTGGTAACACAAAGCTGTCAGCTATTATAGGTAAAAATCATAGATCTATCCCTCTGCTTACTTAGTGACTTTCCTTTGGAAAAGAAGGGTCGAATTCTTATTTTATTCGTATTAGTGCCGTAGGTCCCGTTAATGGTCGCTAACTGACCCTGGTCGCGTAACCAGCTAAATGTCCCTACTTAGTACCTACGCAAACGTAACGGTTTCTTTACTCATGTGCCGCAGCTAACGGTTGTCGTGTAAATATTGTACTAGGTTTCTCTTTCTTTTATACGATAACATTGTAAAGTATCTCTTTATTGTGATAAGAACCACATGGATACGTATTATTTTTGGAACGAAGTTTCTTATGTGATGTGTAAGAATAGTAAAGTGTAAGATTTTTCCGTCACGACCCCCTTTCTATAGTGCGGGCGAGATGGAATAATATCCATCTCCTCGCACTTTTCTTATCTTGCCGTCAAAGAAATATTATTTTAAATGATGCTTCATTTTAATAGACGCTAGTAATTCATTTATTTGTATTTTAATCAATAATATATGTAATACGTTTATCAATAATAATATACTACGAAAGTAACTTCGTTCCAACCAGTGTTCCACGACACTCACATGTTTTGTAACTGTGGGTGATTTTTGGCTGACGTTTTGTAGGAATAACGTAGTATTATTGGTATTATCACAGAATAAATAATAGTACAAGAAGTATTATGCGACTGTAGTCTTATGGTTTAGGGTGCGACCGCGAGCTCAAAAGTTATGGGTTCGAATCCGCCGTTCGACTACTTTCATCAATCATTCATTATATACTTGCATGGTATTTATAACAGTAATATTAATATAATTTCCAGTATATAAAAATTTTTAGTCTGTAAATAAGACCTTTAAAATATTAGAACAACATTCCCTATAAAGTGTGAATAAAAGGTTCTTCGAATGGCAACCTCTTGTATGACACGTCTCGTATGACAACCTGGTGATATCAATGACGTTAATTCAGCACTATTCTCAGCGATCACTTAAAAATTCGCAAAAACGTATTACGTTTGAATAGAGAGATGTACAAAAGAATTAGAGAATTCACTGGTGAACCTTAAGGAGAGCCTCATGCTAAAATAATAAAATTCCTGGTGTTTAAAAACGATACCAAATATGTCCCGCTTAGAGATTGAAAAATTACCCACACCTGGGTCCTCGAGGGATGCCCATGTTAAGCTGTGAACATGAGTTGGGCTGCAGATAATGGTAATGATGATGACAATGGTGATTCCTATAAAATTTGCTGTCACTTTTATATGGTCCATGTATCATTATTCTCAAATAAAAAGTTATAAATAGTGTATAATATGAAAATAAATAAATGAAATAACATTACGTTACTTGCAAACATTGTCATTGTCATTGATTTAATCCATCCATTAAACACACTATCATAATGCATACATAAATAAAATTGATTTAAATATGATTATTAATAAAATAGTATTTTATTATTAAATATTTAAACATTCACTGAATTAGTAAACGTTCAGTGGCGTCACCATAGATGGCGCTGTAATAAGCGGTCGAATTTTCATTAAAATGGTGCAGATCGGATGAGACATCTGTAAGGAAGTAGGACGGGAGACATTAGCTAACTAAAAATAATAACTGTGCTCGATTGTCTCCTCGGTAAATGCTGGTCCAGTAATTGACTGACAGACTGACAATGTACACAGGAGCCATTATTAATAAAACAGATGTTGACACGACGTATGCATATTTTTTTATCTTACCATAATCATTTTATCTAAAAGTTACTACTTAAATATTTAATAATTCGTGCAAAGGTTGCTTCCTGGCCTTGAAACGGGATTCTCCAGAATAAGTTAATATGAGACTATAAAATCTTTAAAATCAGTATCATTTTTGTGTTTGCGAAGAAATAATTTTTCATATTCGGATTTAATATAATACATAACATGCGATGCCTTCGATGAGACGTACATAATATACTAAATTACAAAAAATGTGTTTTCGCACGATTTCTTGGCTTCGCCTGGGATTCGAACTATGCACACTCGTGTCAGAGATAGGGCAACAAAACTGGGGTCAAACTAAACACGCTTACGAATCGTGTATCCGTTAGTAATGGCGTGGCGTCGTCTTTATTACATTAGATTTTATTTAAAGCACGTTTTGGTTTATAAGAGAATATCCATTTTGTATTTAACGAATCGTTACAAAAGACGAATCGTCGTGAGGTATGAGTGAACAGACCCTTATGTGGCAGCAAAACAAAAACAAATATTATTAAAAACACTTTTTTTAAAGCACTAGAGTAGTAAAAGAGGAGATTTATAGACGCCCGAGCGTTAGGGTGGCCAACTCTACTAGAATTTCGGTATCGTTCATTTATAAGAAATTTGAAAATCTATTGACTAATGAAACACAGTAAAATCTCCCGGATTTAAAGAAGTTTTTAATACAAAATCTTAAAGAATAAAAATGCAGCTTTAAAAAAGTGGTTTGTAGAGACGATAAGTCAAAAAAAAATTTCATCTTTATCATTGAAGTTACAACAAATGCAAATGGTTAGAACTTGTCACTAATGTTTATTTTCGGATATTGATAATTTATCAATATACTAGAATCAGGCTCATCATACGACCACCGCAAACCTATCATCAGGTAAGTTATCGCTAAACAAACACATTATAAGAGTAATTTCTCTTCTTTTGACCTTTACGGTTTTTGAGTAAGTTTAAAAGAAAATAATTATGTTATTCTTATCTCCTGATTTTGCTACTTACAGATACGGTTACCCTACTGAGCGCTTGCGGTAGTGAGCGTGGCGGGGCGGGGCGTGCGGCGTTTGCCCCAATCACGTGTTCATGCACACAGGCAAGCGTACTGTGTGGCGATCAATTACAGCGGTGCGGTGGGGAGAGCGTGCCTGCTTGCGTTTAGCGTCGCGTGTCGAGCGAGTTCAAACCAGTTTGAATTCGTCAGCGTTCTGTTATAGCGTGCATCATGTCGTTTGAAGAAATAATATCAGAAATACAAGCGAAACCGGAAATGTGGTGTTCTTCTCATAGGCTTTACAAGAATAGAGTGGTCAAAGCAAAAGTATGGAGGGAGTTATCAGCAAAACTCAAAGTTAAAGGTAAATCATTAATACATTACATAAATAGGTTACAAAATAAGTTTATTTTGTTCAGTGTTTGGGGAATTTGCTTATTATCTTTCCCGCGGCCAGAGACAAACCAGTTATTTTTCATTTGTTTGCGACTTTACGCCATAGACTTGTATGCGTACTAGCATCTATTATAGTTTACGCAATTATAAGATGCTACTGTGTCTATGGGTGATCTCTTTATTAAAATAGCGTAAATTACATAAGTTGGTCAGTGACATTTCCGTTTTTCGTCGAGATCTCGTATGATTTTAATAAGTAAAGTCCATGTCAATAGCACTGGTGGACCATGTAAACAAAAACGCCATATTGGAATTGTCTTTGGTTGGATGAATACCTGTCTATATTCACCGTCAGTAAGATATGTAAAAGGGGATTAAAATATAAACATCAAATTGAATTATTTATTTTATTCTTTCCATCATCACAATCAAAAGTTTCGCCAGTTACTAATAACAAGTTAAAAAATAAAGCTGGATCGAAACCAAGTAGTTTACAGTATAGTACGCAGTAGTACTATACTGTAAACTACTTGAGTAGTACTATGAGCACAGAGGACATTTTATATTACACTAATTTTCATTTTATTTTTACAGTATTTTTAATATTATTTTTAGTAATTCAGTATGATTCTTAATGTACTATTTTCCATGAAAATGGGAAAATATTGCTTTAAGATTTGTATTAAATTTTTCGTTTTTCTATTGGCCAGTCTGGAAACGGTAACGGCACCGACGCAACAAAAATGGAGGCAAATTTATACGTTATTATACACCTATCTCCACTGGGCAACGATCAACGACGGCACGGCGACAACGCACGCCAGCAGCTCCCGATGTGATTCATGAATCATGATCATGAATGACAAGTTATTTGCTCAGCGTAGACTAAGCATTTGTCGTATTATTATTGCATTTATATCTAATCTTTACATATTTTAGATATTCTGTGATTCAGTTAGTATTGGGTATAAGCCTGGTTACTTTATGATAAAACTCTCAGAATAGGACAAAACTGTAGAAATTATTAAAATGTCCTCACATCATCATCATTACAGCCCACCACTTGATGAATACAGGCCTCCCCCAAGTAATGCCCCAAGTAGCGCGGTCCTGTTTGTTACTCTTTGGTCATATAATATAAAAAAAACTTCATCAATTTTCAACTTTTCAAAGGGGGTGCTTCCTTTAGAATTTCCATATTAAAAATCAGGTCAATCGGAAACCTTACTGCTCCCTCGTTTGCTTATATTATGTTTTTTTTTTTTAATATGAAAATATGAGAAATGATGCAGATAAATAATGTATTACACGATGAGGTCATTTTTATCGGAGTGGTATCAGACTTCCGCTCGTGTCAGCTGCTTATCCGACCTAGTTTTCTTCATTTAGGTACCGATAATAATAATAATTAATAAGGCTTGCTATAAAATATATTTTTCTCTATATACCGGTTCGATCCCCGCCGGCAACAGTGAAATTATTAATTGCAACTTATAAATTGCTGATTTACCACGTGCTTAGCGGTGGAAAATATCGCAAGGAAACTTGCATGTCTGATAAAAGAGAGGTTTCGAGGACATGTGAAGTGTGCTATCCCATCAGTCACTGGAACCACAGAGTAAAGTTAAAAATTGCTCCCTGACAGCAGTAGAGCGTAATAACTTTACTCTAAACGCATAGACATGGGTATTGCACATCGAGAATAGCTTTGTTATTCAATTATTCATTGAGTACAGTTTAACAAAATTCCACTACTGAACATAAACCTCCACCATAGATTGTATGGTAGGGGTGTAAAGTAGGGTTGCCAACTCCAAATTTAAAAAACTAGGATTTGAAGTTGGAAAAACCAGGACAATTCAGTTTAAAAACAGGACGCAGTAAAGGCCTTGTCAAACATAATTGCGAACCGAACCGAACCGAAAACGTAGCGAATGTATGTACTATGTACCTATGCAAGTATCGGTTCATTTTCGTTTTCGCTTCGCCACGCTTTCGGTTCGCTGCCTATCTCGTCAAATAATTTTTCGTCGTTAATTTCAATGCCGTGATCTTAAAAATTAATGACCTTATCAGTGCGCTTTAAAACCCAGGACGCTGCTTAAAAACTATCCAGGACAACCCAGGACACTACAAAACTAGGACATGTCCTCGGAAAACAGGACGGTTGGCAACCCTAGTGTAAAGTAAAGTAGTTTTACGTGGTAGAGCCATGCTGCAGCTATATTAGTGGTATAGTTGTAGCACGAATAGGTCGGTTCGATCGGGGAAGGACCACGCTCTCACATCATACCAACGTAAAATAACAGCTAAACGCTGCTGTGAGTGTAGAGAACCGGAGACCCTTTTTACTGGAAACGAGGCAGTCCATATTAGTCCTCACGGGTGATAACGCATCTGCATTTTGATTCGTAATTGAGGATAGATGTCGATGTCTATGGGCCACAGCAACCAATTACCATCAGGTGGACTGTGTGCTCGTTTGTCACCCTTATCCTATAAAAAAAGTAAAGTTACAGCCTGTATCCTATATAGGCCTCCTCTCACTTCTGAGAGGGTTTTAGGGCAAGGAATTGTCCGCTGCGCTGCCCCAATGCGTGTTGGCAATCTTCACATGTCTTCGAAATATTTTTTTTTTTTATTTCTCAGACATGCAGGCTTCCTCGCGATGTTTTCCTTCAGCGCCGAGCACGTGGTAAACCAGCACTTAAAATTGCAATTTACAACTTCATTGGTGCTGGCGGGGATGCTCGCGTACTATGAAATTTACAGCGAGCGCTAACGGTATGCTAGGGATGTAACTATAGCAAATACTCCCCATTTGCTTTAGTTGCCACGCTTGACAGGCGGTTTGACAACCTCAGTTTTTTTACTGTTATTCAGTTATTATCAGCAAGTTGCTACTGAGAATCTCCTCTTTCTATTTCTCTATGTTTGTTATTAATAGTGTTTATTTGTCATTACAGAGGAGATATTAAGAAAACGTTGGAAACATTTGAAAGATCAATATAGGAAAGAGCTTAAGAAATATCCTGGTCATATATCCGGAATTGAATCTGATGATTGGGGATCTACGTGGCAATATTTCAATATGATGTCATTTGTAAAGGATGAACTAATGCATGCAACTGGCAATTTAAATATCAGTCAAGCAAGCAACACACAAGAAAGCGAAAGCACGGACACGCATAGCTATCTCAATGAGCTGGACACCGAAATGATTGAATCTGTGCCGTCCCCTCTACCTCAGCATTCACCTGTGGGCTCTACGTCATCACGAGACTCTTCAAGAAGACGTTCAAACATCAGTCAGGAGATATTGGAGATAAAAAGGAGAAAGCTGACATTAATGGAGAAACGTTTGGAGAGTGACGACGCGAACAGTTTGAATAAAGATGAGGATTACTTGTTCTTCAAAAGCATTCTGCCGTATATGAAAAAATTGACAGAAGTGCAAAAGTTACAGTTACGTGGCAAAATCAATGATTGGCTAATGGAAGCTATTACACAAAATGAACTGAGTGTGAAGAGAGAACCGAAATAGGATTGAAAACGGGAACATTTAAGAGCTTATTGTGTTGAACTAATGTTTGTGAACATAATTTTCTATTCACTTCGTTGAGATGTTTTCACGAAGAAGTAATGTTTTGTTCTCTGTGCTTAGTACGACATATTCTTAATTTAAGTTACAAATAAGAACAAGGTCGTTGCGAAATCATCAGTTATTAAGAGCATACACACAAATATATAGCCCTGTGATTGTGGAGTAAGGAAATCCGTCACTCCGTTTCATTCCGTGGGTGTGGTAAGTGTCACGTCTAGGGAGGATCCCAAAGAGATGTTATGGCTTTTGATAAATGGCATTATAACAACCGGGACGTAAAATATCCGAACGATGTCTGGAAACAGACTGGTATACCGATCGTTATGATGATCACAAATGAAGAAGGATTTGGCAGGCGGATGAAGGAGAAGAAAAACAAAGAATGTCGGGTGTATCATTATTTATTACTTTTAAACCTTCGTCTTTTAATCTCTGTACTTAAATATACTGGTAGAGAATGCCTGTGACTGTGTCCGCCTATATATATCTCTGTATATAAGAGGTTAAATAAATGTATTTCCATATAATTTCTAGATCTATTCAAGACTGAAGAAATTCCTTCCTAAGTTCCTGTTCCTGTCAATAGTGTGGTTACTGTCATATTTATCAACTTACTAAATAATTAGTCCACACACGTAAACCGTTATTTGATTATTGATGTTCACGTTCGCTGACCGGCAACTTGCCAACTAGCTGCCAGTAGCACTGCATCCCGTCGTGCTGCCAGCGACATCTCAACAACACTCATGTGGCTGCAACAATTTTGCTCAATGAGTGATCAAGTAATCATTGGCGTATCTAGATTATATTCCTTTTTTGGACAGGCCCCTGAAAAGCGATGACCAATAAAACCTATGCCGTATGTACTGCCATAAAATTAACCAAGTGAAATTATACTATGTTGATTACTGGACTGATTGTTTTGTGTGAAATTACACAAGCAGTAACGTAGTACGTTTGGGAATCCATTCTATCACCAAATAGGGAATTTTCGCTTCACACTTTATCTATTATATATTATATCTAGGTATATTATCATCACTTCATCTAAACTATCAAAGAGTTGTAAGTAATAAAGCGTTTCTAAAATATCCGTCACGACAGTGTGATAACACAGTGAAAAGTTTTAACTTTATAAGTCACTATAATAATACACACTGTCGTGCTAAAAAGCTGTATAGTCCTATACTGCATTTTGGTGACAAATAATAAGTGATGTAAACGTAGATATCAACACCATATAATATCACTCCTTTAACGCCTCACAGAATACCAGCGTAAAATAGCAGCTTAATGCTGCTGTGTATTGTATGGTGAGTGCAGAGAACCGGAGACCCTTTTTACTGAAAACGAGGCATTCCATCTTAGTCCTCACCGGTGACAACGCATCTGCATTTTTTATTCGTTAATCGAGGATAGATGTAAATGTCTATGGGCCACAGCAACCACTTACCATCAGGTGGACTGTGTGCTCGTTTGTCACCCTTATCCTATAAAAAAGAATTTTAAAAAACGCAGAACTGTAGCTGACTCTGCTACTGTAAGTACAGCTATTTTAAGCTAATAAAGATTTACATGATACTGTTTTGAAGCGAATTTGTGTTATTTTAATTTCCAAATGCGTATAATATTGTTACAGTAGTGCTACTAATTCAACTATAAAACAATAATGTATTATTTCTGCTACATGCCTCACCGTTCTGTATTTAATTTGGGCAATATAAGCTTCCAAATAGCTAATACAATGCAAATACGATAACGGTTAAAAGGACACTTTTTTTAGCACTCATTTTCTCAATTTACAGATATTTTTATCACTTTTAATGGGTCTTTACGATTTATAAAAGTAGTATATTACTACTTTTAGTCAACCTAAATAAAAAAAATCGAATAAATAACCGATATAAAAAATTAACATGGTTTTGGCAATGTAGGTCCGACATTTTGTTGAATAACTGTCCGCACACAGCTGAAAAAATGGTTTTATAAAAAAAAGATAAAATTTATGATAAAGTTATACTTATGTCAGTTACGTCCAGCAGTAAAGCAAGCCACAATATGCACTAGTTTTATTTGGTTTACCCTATGGAACCTATTTTTCGTCATAACTGCAGACGGCTTCCATATCAGTCTAAGCCTGAGTTAAAAGTAACTGTCAAGACTTTATTTATTTTAATAGATTTCATTTTTTAAATGTTAAAAACCAAACTGGCATTAATAATTGGTTACAAATTAATTTTATTTAATCGATCTGAGAAGAAAATACTTTAATTTCTCAAGTCGTGAGCGCCATTGCATATTAACCAAGGAATCTTTTGGCCAAATAATTAAACGCTACTCAATTTTAAGATGTCGTTAAGTCTCGTGGTGTCACAGTCACTTTGACTTAAAGTGATAAAGCCAGCACGAGACTTAACGGCATCTTAAAATTGAGCAGCGTTTGAATATTTGGGCATTTGACATTTTATTTTATTTTTAACTTGCAAGCAGCGAACGAACACATCGATTCGAGTAAATGACAAATAAATTAAAGTGCACTATAAAAATTCCTGATCTCGAATATAGCACGAACGGTCCATTAATAGGGTTGTGATGGCTTTTTTGTAACTCTTTTGTGATTAAAACAGTTTTAACAAGGACTTGTATGAAACACTAATTAGCGTTTCTGAAAATGTTCTCTCGATTGTTATATTGCACGCTTTTGCTGGTTGGGTATTTAAGTGATTGTTCTAGAATTTTGTGTTGGTATACCAACATCCTGGGGTGAGCACTAATGCCCGAAACAGATGTTAGACTGAAATTTTGCTATAGTAAAGTATTATACTAAAATAAAATTTACTTACGTATTTATATGTGCTGTGTTTGTTTTTGAACTGTACCCAAATTAGATATATTATGGTAAGAGACAACGCATCTGCATTTTGATTCGTAATTGGAGATAGATGTAGATGTCTATGGGCCACAGCAACCACTTACCATCAGGTGACCTGTGTGCTCGTTTGTATAATATAAAAAAAACAATATTGGGAAATATCTGAGGAGTTTAATGTGTTCCCTCGCAACATCACTATTTTAGTAACTACAACTTTTTGACACACTTCCCTTAGCTGGACCAGTATGCAAATATGGATGTAATGGAATTCTTAAAATCAATTTTCACCGTCTGGACCTTTGGATATTTTGTAATTTTGCAGGCGAATGAAAACCTGCCTATGACCTAGTATTCTCGCTAAAATTATTACAGCTAATCAATTTATATAACTGCGTCCTTTTTTTTTAAACTGACATTGGCATGGTTCATTGAATTGGAATTACGTTACTCCATATACACAATGTTCGAAGGTGGTGGCCCGTCATCCTCATTTGGTCTCGTGGGTGCCGTAAGAAACGACCATGGGAAACACCAGAAAAAGCCATGTGATCTCTGTCATAAGTATAATAAAATATGATGTATTATAATGTTTAAATACTTAATTCAAATCTTACACTGGAGCAGTATAATAGAATGGGAGAGAGGAAAAAAATAATATTATAAATAATAATACATATCAATCAATAAATTACACCAGGACAAACGTTCAGACCCAGAACGAGTGTTTGTATTTATATATGACTATACATACTGTATGTATGTTCAGCGCCACACCTAAACGCTTAGCCTCAGTGATAGAGAGCCGTCGTGTTAAATAAAGTTACCCCTTCTGCAGGAGTTTATTTTGTGCCATATTTATAGGTGTTCTCAAACACTGATTGCACTTGAACAACCCCCCAGAATCGAAATAATAGGTTAGTAGGTAGTTATGTTAATTGAAACTTAACGTGCTGTCAAAACGATTTTTCTAATTACAATCGAAACTTTTAATGAGTATTGTTTCTTAAAGACAGTTAATCATCCCATACACCAACGTAATTTTAAACTGTAAAATTAAACCTTAAAAAAGTAAAACCGTAAATAATTTCCACATAATTTGATAGCTTCTGAAGTTGGTATATAAACATAGTGTATCGAAATTAAAGGCACGACTTCAGAAGCAGTGTCAGTGCGGACTGCAAACCGAATAACCATGGTTTCGAAGCCATTTGACTACTATCGTGAATCACTTGTTAGGACTCTACTAGTTTAAATGACACACCTACAAGTAAATTTAATAGACTGTATTTAATGAATTTAAACTTTTTGCACACTGTACAATTATTAATGCCGCACAATAGTTGCGGTCACAAGTTAGCACACTCTAGTCCCTCCATTGCAGTCAAGTGATACAAAATAATTAAAAATTAAAAAATTTGTACAACCGACTTCAATATAAATTATTAAGAATAACTTAAAAACTATTGGTCAGACCTTGATCATTTATATGGGACCACAAGAAAAGCACCAGCTTTCAAATAAAAAAAAAATCATCGAAATCGGTTCACCCAGAAAAAAGTTATGAGGTAACACACAAAAAAAAAACAGTCAAATTGAGTACCGTCTCCTTTTTGAAGTCGGTAGAAAAGAAAGGAAGTAGGTTACAGAAATACGAATGTTGCTACATAACAAAAAACATCATTCTGTTTTATGTACGAGAATCGTACACCCCTAACAAGTAGCACCTGCCTAAGTTGACGTTGTTGTTAAGAGTAATATTACAGACGCTTGGATGGTCTCCATCCCTTTGTTGTCAGGATACCACGTATTCGAACTAAACGGCTTCATAATGCGTACAGCATAAAAGTGAATTAATTTGCCGGCATCTGTCTTTCCATCCGATCATAATGTTGGTGTCTTCAAGGCAATAGTGAATAGGCCTTTTTTAGGCTAAATCAGTGCGCTAACCATCACCGGCTGCATCACCACTTACCATCGGGTGGGATTGTAGTCAAGCACTGCCTGATAATAGTTAAAAAATAAAAAACTACCTTATATACCTAGTAATATTTTTATAGAGGTATTCTTAATCCCCTTTTATTACCAAACAAATAATATTTGCTATAAATATGTATTATTTAACAAATAATATTTGCTATAAATATTATTTGTTTTGTAGGTACTTACTTAAAACGCGATGTGCGACGAACGACGAGTGAATGGAACGCAGCGCCCTCTCCCGTTGACCAGGTGCAACCACAACGAACAAAGAACCCGTTTGTAACTAGACAAAAATGCACAGTTATGTTACAGAATATGAATAGGAATATGAATATGATAGGTTCAGAAATGACAGGAGGCTTGTACCCAACTGTGGAAGTATATGAGCAGTAATTTTACCTTTTTTACTTGAAATAAACGATCAAAAATAGTATTTTTATGCAAAAATATCAGCTCCGTCCGGGGTTCGAATCCAGGAATCACGGCTTACAGGTCTTCGAATAATGTATGACATTAAATTCCTTCCGTATGTGCAGAAATGAATATTTTGTACTCGTGTTTTCTATAGGTATAAAAATACAGAAGCAGAAATATGAAATTCATATTTGGTAACTACATTTACTTTTTATAAAACTGAAATGACAAACGAACTTACAGATGATGTGATGTAGCCACAGTTAAGATTTGTTCCCTCGTTGTCACCTCTAAGGACTAAAATGGAATGCCTCAAAGCCTGTAATTAATATTTTTTATGGAAAAAAACCTTACAAGAAAAAATTATGTTTTGAGTCTGTAAAAGTTTTAATCTTTTTTTATTTGAAATTGCTTTAAATTTTTGAATTTTTGACGGTAAAGCATATTAGAAACCTTTTTAACTTGCTGAGATGAAGAGATAATATATAACGAAGAATAATTAAGATTTTTTTTTATCTAAAACCAAATACATTCACAATTGTTAAACAATTTAAAATAAAATCATTCAGATTTAATTGATTTTTATGAAAAATGTAACCTTTTATATTACATTTTTTACAAATTATAAACTATTAATCCCATGTTCTAACTCACGCTATTAAAATTTTTCGCTTCCGTAGCATATATAGGACATGTTCACAAAGTTTGTTGGGGAGTCCGTTTCTACACAGGGAAACAGTGATGGGGTTAGAGCTGCTAATTCTTACCTCACCGGTCCGTGAAGCATGTATTAGGGGGTGCGTGCTCTCTTTAGCGACCAAAGCCAAGCCTTGGGTTAATCCCAACGAGCAGTTCGAAGCCCGGCCGTAAAGGCTGTCTCTCATGTGAAGTCTACAAAGTTGTCTCAACTGAGTATCTCATGTCAAGTGAGGAGTTATCCTCATCCCCACTGCTGTAGAAAATATGACTCCCCTTTTTTGTTTTTTTTTTCTGTTCTGAATCCAAAAAAATAAAAATGTACCAAATTGCAAGTTTCCTCCTTTTTTGAAATCGGCTAAAAAGGAGTAGGTTGTTCTAACTTTACTATGCGTTTTTATTGTATGTTAGGCAATAGCTTCGTAAATTGTGAACCGATTTTAAAGATTATTTTTGTTATCATTAAATAGATTATATTTCAGGGGTTGTCCCAAATAAGCTTTAAGAAAGAATTCTGGAAAAACTTGGGGATAAAATTTTTAACGTTACTATTTAGGCGCCATTTTACTTCACGAATATCACAATCTCTTTACTATGCGTTTTTATTGTATGTTAGGCAATAGCTTCGTAAATTGTGAACCGATTTTAAAGATTATTTTTGTTATCATTAAATAGATTATATTTCAGGGGTGGTCCCAAATAAGCTTTAAGAAAGAATTCTGGAAAAACTTGGGGATAACATTTTTAACGTTACTATTTAGGCGCCATTTTACTTCACGAATATCACAATCTCTACGGTCATGAAATAATAAGAACTAATTATCTAATATATAAAAATTAATTTTTGTTTGTTTGTATTATATGCGCTGCCATAACATTCATTAGATTGCGCTATAACTTTGTCAATTTATTGCTTGCACTTGCGGGAAGTTTATAGGCATAGTACAATTAACTTACAGTAGGTGGCGCGCGTATCATTCCGACACACAAATTTATTAGAGTCATATCATTCATTTTCAATGAATGTATTATCATTCCTAATTAAACAATACAACCCTTCCAAATTTAAAACGATATTTCCATAATTATTTATTTTGCGTCAGCAAAGCACCGGGTACCAGTTAGTCTAATTTAATATATTATATAAATTAATTTTTGTTTGTTCGTATTTTATGCGCTGCCATGCCATAGCGTTCGTCAGATTGAGTTAAAAGTTTGTCAACTTATTGCTTGCACTTGCGCGAAGGTTATAAGCTTAGTACAATTAACTTATACTAGTAGAGCGTGTATCGTACAACCAAATAAATTTGAAAGTTATATATCATTCAATGAATGTATTATCCTTCCTAATGAAACAATATAACTCTTCCAAATTTTAAACCACATCATTTCACAATTATTTCTTCTGAGGCAGCAACGCGCCGGGTACCAGTTAGTCTAATACCTATATAAAAATTAATATTTGTTTGTTCGTATTTTATGCGCTGCCATACCGTTCATCAGATTGCGTTAAAACTTTGTCAACTTATTGCTTGCACTTGCGCGAAGGTTATAGGCATAGTACATTTAACTAACAGTAGGTGGCGCGCGTATCGTACCGATATATTTATTTGAAAGTTATAAATCATTCAACTTCACACTAATTACACATTATAACTCTTCCAAATTTAAAACGATATTTCCATAATTATTTATTTTGCGGCAGCATGGCACCGGGTACCAGCTAGTCTAATCTAATATATATAAATTAATTTTTGTTTGTTCGTATTTTATACGCTGCCATACCGTTCATCAGATTGCGCTAAAACTTTGTCAACTTATTGCTTGCTCATGCACAAAGGTTATAGGCATAGTACAATTAACTTACAGTAGGTGGCGCTCGTATCGTACCGACAATTTATTTGAAAGTTATAAATCATTCAACTTCAATGATTGTATTATCATTCCTAATTACAAATTTAAAACGATATTTCCGCAATTATTTCTTCTGCGGCACCAATGCGCCGGGTACGAGCTAGTATTTTGATAAAATAAAAACCTACATTAGAGAGTATGAAATATTTTGAAATGAGCCAAGTTCTTACCATAAAATACTATTGTGTATGTATTATATATAGTATTCTATGTTTCTTACACTGTATTAGCGCCGCTTTTAGAAGCTATTATGTGGAAATTATTTCCTTCTTTTAAATTCTGTGAATTCGGTTTTAATTTCTTTTATTAAATGTTCAATTTAGTAGAAATTAAGTTAATTTGTGAATTATATAATTACTTAAAAAGTTTTTTCTTTCTTTGTATTCTTACATTGTCATCCAATTCTGAGTTATGTTCAAAATTTCAAGTCTCTAGCTCATCGGGAAGTTAGTTTAAAATAAATTACTAAGTTCGACCCGAACAGACATACACGAAAGGAGTTTAAAAACGCGGTAAAATTATTATGTCTGTAAAATGTACCAGTGTAATTGTAGATATTATTTATTAATAAGTGATAATTTATTATGGGCGAAATTTAACAATGGTTCATTCGAGGCATGGTGTGTCAAAGAACCGGTTGTTCAATCCGGTCCGATTTAACTGGTCATTAAATATGCGAAACGAGCATCTTTTCCACCTGACGACCCATTGACACAATATTGTGTACGCTCCCTTCGAAATTAAAATATGCTTTTGACATTTATGATTCGATGAAAATCAATTATACATAATGAGGGATAATAATCTTCCGCTCACTAGATGTCGCTAGTTGGAACTGAGTTGAACTTATTTGTCAGACAGATGGCCACATACAGTGTCATTTATTGAAGAGTTGCGTGTTAAATAAAAGATTTTAGTTTGTAGTTTAAGAAACAAATCTTCAGTGGTGTGCTTTTTTTATAGAATTAGGCTGACAAAAGAGCACACAGTCCACCTTATAGTAAGTAGATACTGTAGCCCATAGACATCTACGTCTATCACCTAGAACCAACTTTAAATATAGAAGAGAGGTCTAAGATGGTAGGTATGCCTCGTAGCTTGGAATTATACCATTTCTCTATATCCTTCAGACTGGATACAGCAGAATTAAATAAGTGTGGTGCCTACGCATACAGACTCCTAGGCTGAAATGGAATCTTACCACTACACCCACAAAAAGTTACGGTCCCGCTCTGAGGAAAAATATATGGTCACATTAAGCATACATGCTAGCGACAATAATTACTAGGTGTTGAAATAAAATTACATTCCATAGTTTAATGGTAATTTAGTCAAATTTGCGTTAAGCTATCTGTTTAGATCAATATAGGCGTAGGTAACTCGGTAGCGAAAATAAGGACGAGCAATTTTCTACGAACTTGTGGAATCGGAACTATCTACTGTCGAACAATGCCTCGTGCGCAATTGTTGTGTTCAACGAACAATACCGTTTACTTTAGACCGATTTCTGTTTTCTAAGATGCACTTCCAATCTTATCTCTTTTGTATCTACTATGTACATATATCTAAGTATACCTTCATTCATTTATTTAACTAATACATAGTAATGACTGGTCTAGTGGTTGTAGTAGTGCGACTGCTGATCATGAGGTCCCAGGTTCGAATCCCGGGTCGGGCCAAATAAATCACTTATTGAGCTTTTCCATCAAGAAATTCTCAGTAGCTGCCCGGAGTCAGGAAGTTGACGGTGTCTCCCCCGTGCTTCGGGAAGCACGTAAAGTCGTTTGTCCTGCGCCATACTTCTCCGGTCGTGTCGGTTTACCGTCCCATCGGAATATGAGTGTTGGATTAAAGAGTGCATACACTTGGGCACTATAATCCTGTCCTGCGCCGATTGCTAGTCTCAATTAAGGCTGGCCACCGTGACTGAAATTCGGTCTGGAAGACATTATTATTATTATCTAATACAGCCCGTCCACACTTCGCAGACGCCCGCAAAACCACAGAAGACCACTGCTGAACATAGGCTTCCCATAGATTACCTCATAGGGGGGATAGTTGCCATATCCACCTTTGGCAGGCGGCAGGCAATTCTTATTTCAGTTTTTTTAATAAAATATGCGTGACAAACCAGCTCACAGCCCTACTCACAAATTATGCTGTGGCTCATGGACATCTTCATCTGTCCTCGATTAAGAATCAAAATGCAGATGCGTTCTTACCCCTGAGGACTAATGGAAAGAGGAATGACTATTCAACAGTAAAAAGGGTCTTCGGTTGTCTCTCGAAACACGAAACACAGCAGCATTATTTAGCTGTTTCACGCTGGTATTCTGTGAAGGCGTGGTCCTACCCCGATCGAGCCGACCCATTCGTGCTGCAGCTATAATATATAGCATGATAGCTATAGCGTAGCTCTACCACGTGAAAAATATTTTTGTTACTTCCTACATGTTTGTATGATTACGTTATAAAATTTACATTATAATAACATAATAGCACAAAGTACTAGTTAAAATCACTCGAACTATAACGTAGAGTCACAACGGAAGCCCTAATTCGTTATCTCAATCTGTCGCTTAGTCATTTGGCAAAATGGCGTCGCTGAGTTAATTACGCAGTGGTTGTGGTTGTTACGTTTAGGAGTTAATTGCGATTTTTTCCGGTGGTCCTCTGTCATTGACATTTTGCGTTTCATAAGAACTGTGTAGCTCAGCCGAGTATACATTTGTCGACGGTATTTGGTTCGAATTATAGATAAATTAAACATTTAAATAGAATCAGAAATATATTTTGTATAGAATAAAGGTGACGAACGAGTACACAGTCCACCTGATGGTAAGAGAATGCAGTGGCCAATAGACATCTACATCTAATCTCGCTCAAGAATCAAATTGTAGATGCGTTGTCACTCCTGAGAACTAAGATGGAATGCCTAAAGTAATAAGTTTTCTCAAGTAAAAAGGGTTTCCGGTTCTCTACACTTACCAAACGAAATACAGCAGCAATAAGCTGCTATTTTACGCTGGTATTCTGTGAGAGAGGTCCTTCTCCGGTCGAGCCCATCCATGCGTGCTACAATCATATTATAGCTGCAGCACGGCTCTACCACGTGTGAATAATAATGTCCTCGAGACCGAATTTCAGTCACGGTGGCTAGCCTCAACGGAGACTATCTATCGGCGCAGGACAGGATTATAGTGCCCAAGTATATATGCAAGCACAAGTGCACTCTCTATTCCCTCACTCTCATAGTCCGGGACGGTAATCCGACACGATGGGAGAGAGATCAGGCGCAAGACCAACGGCTTTACGTGCTTTCCGAGGGAAGTGGGTGAGACACCTCTAACTCCCTGACTCCGGGCAGCTACTGAGAATTTCTTGACGGAAAACTCAATACGTATGAAAAACCAAGTGTGAACACAGTATGGTGTACACTCAATACTCAAAATTTGACATTGTGGAGGGTTTGACAAGAAATGGGTTAGAAGATGGTACCCGGTCTGGTTAGACGGACTCCTGGGCAGAAAAGGAGTCCTCTCACCTAGTAAATCATTTCATCCTTTCTTTAAGTGACAGTAGCCTAATGGCAGGGTGCGTATCGCGAACTCAAAAGGTCCTGGGTTCGAATCCGCCATTCGACTATTATCGTGAACCACTCCTAACACAAGCATTTTTAGCTTACCAGGAGTGGTTACAGGGAATATTAGTAATGTGAACAGCATTTCTAGTATTTAAAAAAAAACTATGTATGAAGTATATTTTATTGTACAGTGTACAATGTACACCTTGATAAAAAGGATTAAAAAGAGCGGACTTAATGCCTTTTGGCATTCTCCCCCAGTCAATCTGGGACGTCATCACCATCATCTGCATGTAACTGTTTAATGTCGATTCTTTACCGTATCTACTTACAAATGGACGGTGTGCTTATTTGTTACCATTGTATAAAATCGCACAGAATACCTGCGTTAAATAGCAACATTATTCTCCTGTGCCTGTCTCGTATAGTATGTGTAAAGAACCGGAAACCTACTTTACTGGTAACGACGCATTACGTCTTAGCCCTTAGGGGTGAAAATGCACTGCATTTTGATCCTTATACGATGAAGATAAAGGTGTCTATGGACCCTAATTTACACACACCATCAGGTGGACTGTGTTCGTTTGTCACCCTTACCTATATAAATTATAAAAAAAATGTTTTCGTTAGCTTCATGTAGCTAAGCGTTTCTAGACTTAACGTGCGTATTATGGGTAGAACTGCGATACGTTTCCTTTTCAACCTATTAAAGTTCACTCCTGAACTAAGGCATATAGATTGCCTTATAGGGGGATATTTGCTATGGTTGTCACGCTTGGCAAGCGTGTTGGCAACCGCAGTATTGTTATTATTTTCAGTTATTATCAGCAAAATGATATCCATTTCCTGTTTCGTTATCAAAATCAATTATCATCGACCATTATAAACTTATACTTGTTCGATAAAAAAAACTCAACTTTTTTCGCGGGTGGGTGATAAATAAGTACATACGTGTTCTCCTATTTTAATTGCTATTTAATTAATAAACTAGTTACTTACATTTAATTTAGTGACATTATCACTTATTAAAACACGTAAATTATTTTAAAGTAAAAGTACAAGTTGGTTATGCAATAGATTTTTTTCCATTGCACCACACTGCTGGAGCACAATTTTTCTCCAATCACTTTGTGAATTTTTAACAACACTATGGCCACAATTGCTGACATTGCCGAAACTCAGAGGTCCCTGGAAGCGTTAATCACTCGTCGGATGGAAGAGTTTTAGAAGCAACTTGGTTCCAGTTCTACCAAAGCTGTTGTTGCTGAGAAGGTTGATCAGGATTTTACTTCGTTTCGAGACTTTGCTCAAGACATGTTCAACCTGCTTCGCCAACAAATAGCAGAGTTAAGTCGGTCAGTGGACACCAATGAGACGAGACACCGCAGGAAATATTTTGTTAAGTGGTGTTCCATAAAAAGCAGATGAAGATGTGCCCAATGTTGTTGTAAGCATCCTTCAGAAACACTTGAGTATGACGAATCTCTCATCATCTTCTCTCCGTATGGCTCATAGACTCGGTATGGCTAAGACGGATCACAGGCGACCGATACTTTTCCGTTTTGCTGATTTCTCGATGCGTTCTAACGCCTGGTACAAAAAGACTATGTTGAAGGGAACACCGTTTACATTATCCGAGTTTCTCACACAATACAGGCAGAATTTGTTCATGCAAGCTCGAAGACAATTTGGGATGAAAAAGGTCTGGTCTTCAAATGGTTTCATCAGCGTCAGGTTGCCCGATGGTTCCCGCCAGAGTATTCAATCCAATGATGACCTCAACCGGCTGATACGTCAACATAGCAAGCTAGGATGTGATGAGGAATCTCAACCGGTGATGGAAGAAACAAGGGCTTCGAGGGAGCCTGGAAACACGCGCGGCGAAGTACCACGAACTGGGCGTACGGTTAAAAAAACATTAATATTAGATAATTTTTACGATAATTTGTGTGATGATTATATATAGACGTCGTGCGGTTACTGGTTGTTCAACTTAATAGCGTTAGCGCAGGTCTCTTTTTTTCTGTAAAGTGAATGCAATCCCCATTGTTCTCATTCGCTAGCCGCTCAGAGTTGGTAAACAACTTTTAGTTTAACTAATTATCAACCATATTATGTGTGTATATCTAGGGTTACGAACTAACATCATGGAATATTTTATTAGTGGTATTTCAATGTATATATATATTTTGTAGTTTTATTACTCAGGTGTATAATACCAACTTTTGATGCATTTTATGTTTAATGTTTTCTGATAGTTTTATGACCAAAGTGATTTAATATCTATCTCATTTATTTATTTTTAAATTTTTTTCTCTTTTATTAATCTCGTTTTGTAAACAGTTTACCAGCAGGTTTGATAGCAGTAATTAAAACTACAATACAGCACAAACATAATATATTAAGGATATTTATTTTTATTTACTTAAATAAGTTATATATTTATTTATAGCCAAATAAGTTATATATTTATTTAAATTAGTTATTTATATCTTAATTTATTTTTATATGATATTATATACTGATTTTCAGCGCCATGGCAGCTTCCGATAACGATTCATTCACCTCTGCAAATTCTGATTCCTTTTATTAATTTTCTGACTCTGACTTGGAATTACCTACACTTCGTTCGTTCTCTCCTAACCCAAAAATTCAATGATTATAATAAAAATTTCAACGTTTGTCACATCAACGCCCAGAGTGTTCCGCAGCATTATAATGAACTTTTAGAAACTTTTAACATTCAAAGCATCCACGCGATACTTATCTCAGAAACCTGGTTAAACGCAACTCTGCCTTCTACTTCTTACGGAATACCAGGTTTTGTTTTACTTCGTAACGATCGCATTAATAAAAGAGGCGGTGGTGTGGCAGTATACCTGCGAAGTGGTATTCCTTATAAAATTTTATCAGCCTCACCTTCACAATATACTGCACTGGAATCACTATTTAACGTTGCAGGAGTAGTTTGTGGATTTCCATTTCATTGTGATATCCTTAAATCCCTTTTCCTGTTTTTATTTTATATTTTTTTTATTGGAGTTTGAATCAGAAACTGCTATATTTAATTATTTATATTATATAAGTAGTATTAAGTAAATAAGTAATGTATTTATACATATTTATATACATATATATACTGTATGTATATCTATATAGTTTATTTGTGTAATTATGTTTATATTATGTATCTTAGTATGTATTAGTAGTTATGGTAATATTATGTAGACATAGATATTATTTACTTAGCTGTTTTGCACTTTGCACCCACAATATTTTCTCTGCTTAGCCTGGAGGTAGACTGGTAGAGAATGCCCTGTTGCATTAAGTCCGCCTTTTTGTACTTGGTGTGCAAATAAAGCATAAATAAATAAACATAACGTTAAAAAGAAAATCCCATTGAAATCAAAGCAAACACTTGCTCGATTTTGTGTATTTTTTTTTTAATTAGAATTTCACGACAAACGTTCTGAAGATATGTAGTCAATAAATATAAACGTAAAGGTTTATTTCCTCTGTTTGCGGGATCGTAAAATTTTACTGACAATCTGCAGAAAAATCTGTGTGTACCACGCCTTATTTTCCTTTGTCTCGGCAAAAGGACTTGATAGCGAAACGCCGAATGTAGTAAGCGACTTAATTTTGCGTCACGTTTGCTTAAACATTAGTTGGTCGTAAAACCAAGTCGACCATGGCATTATGTATGATCTATATTAAGCAGTTTAATGGAACTAGTTTATTTTTTTATTTGTTTTTTGTCTAGGGAGCTAGTTTATTTGTTTTAGTCGTGTGTTTATTGTCTTTTTTAATATACTTATATAATAGTTACAATTATAAATTAGGTACATAATCCCAGTAAATTATAAGTATTTAGTGCTAGCTAAGTATTAAGTGGCCGGCAGATGGCGCCATAATAGAATTCCTCACCTCATTGCGTCCTGAGGTGGTCGTAAGGGGCCACCGTAAGAAATGAATGAAATATTAAATATAATAATTGAACCATCTATTTATTTTAGGTAAATATGTCTTATCACCTTATCATTAAACATTCATAGTTTTGTTCTAAAATGGAGTTGAAGTAAAAAAAAATTAAAAATCGACTTTGCGTCAAAACTTAACAGTAACTAAAACAGAAGATAGTATGAGGAAATTTTTAGCCGATTTCAAAAAGGAGAAGGTAGAAAGGTAGAAGTTCGACTGTATGTTTTTTTTGTGTGTATATGTTACACGATACACGATAACCTCGCTAATTGTGAACCGATTTTGATGATTCTTTTTTTATTAAATAGGTTATACTTCAGGGTAGTCCCATAAAAATCCCATAAATCCACCCACGAGGGTGGCAAAAAAGAGGTGAAGATTCTAATGTACCTAACTATTTGGACAATAAAATAATTTCACATTCTAAAGTCGGGGCTTTAAATCGTCGCTAACGCCGCAAAGGAAAAGGAACTTCAAATTTTAAAAATTACAGGAGAGCAAGACAACTTTTATTATTCCCCGATTACTAGCTTTTTTTCATCAGAAAATTAAAAATATTAGATTTAATGGAAAACTATAAATACGATGTAATTAAAAAAAAAATCAGATTCGCCCCTTTGCGGCGTTAGCGACTAATTATTATATACAACTATGTAAATCGTAACACCGACATCAGAAGGTAAAATTATTCTATTCTATTCTATTAGACTAGTCACCTGAAGACACGGTAAACGAAAGACACGATGGCACGGTAAACCGATACGACCGTAGAGAGATCAGGCGGAGGACCAACGGCTTTACGTGCTTTTCGAGGCATGGGGGTGAAATACCGTCAACTTCCTGACTCCGGGCTGCTACTGAGAATTTCTTGTCAGAAAAACCCTATAAATGATTTTTGATCAGACCCGGGATTCAAACTCGGGACCTTAAGATGATCAGTCGCGTTTTCGACCACTAGACTAGACCAACGAGGTGGTCAACGTTGCAGTTATAATATTATGGTTGCCGTAGAAACGGGCCGGCCGGACCGGAGAAGGAGTACGCTTTCACAGAATACCAGCGTAAAATAGCAACTTAATGCTGCTATGTTTAAAATGGTTTCTATGTTCTCCAAAGAAATATTTCTCAAAAAAAAAGTTTGTGTTCGTGTTGGGAAATGGTATAGTTATAATATCATAATCATTTCTTTAGCTGGTTATCGCATTCATTCTGAGTATCGCACTGTTTCTTGTTTCTGCCTCCGAGTTTGAGCAACAAACTCCAATATCCGTCCCTAATGCGATAGAAAATACATGCTGCAGTATTGGCGACATGGATACGTACAACTAGACTTTGTAAGCAACAATTTATAAAAAATAAGTCAACCTTTTAATAATTTTATGTTCTTTATCTATAAATGAGTTTGAGTAGTTAGGACATGTAGCGCCATCTAACGGTATGTCTGAGATATTCTCCGATATAAGATCAATAATACAAGCAGACCATGCTCATTACTCACCAATGTTGTGAAATAGATGACGCTGTTTACATTTAGTCTGTTTTAATTGGAAACAATGTTTTTATTTAAAAAAGTACCGAACCCTAATAGAAATGATACTTCTTGATGGCAATCATCCAATTGCAAGAAATTGCCGAAATTCTTTTAAATATGATTTGAAGGACTTACGGCACGGCCTCATGTGTCCTTATGTTAATATAGTTATATATAATAAATTAGCTAATGAATCATTAAATTTAGTCTCTGGGACGCATCACTCATTTACGAAGATAATGATAATTTGTTAATTATTCGTTAGGGTGAATTTAATGAAGCTCTCTGAGTGCGGCAGTTAGAGGGTTTTTGCAAGGTAAGGTAAGGTAAGGTAGAGCAAGGTAAGGAAAGTCTACCTCGCGACCCTAATGCTTGTAGTTGGGCCGGGCCTTACCAATACTCTAAATAGAGGCAACTAATAAAAAAGGCTTGCACTTTCTTTCCTATTCAAGTGGGTTTCTGAGTGCAATTGCAATACCTTTAAAGTTGCTGTGTATCACCAGCATGAAGGATACAGGTAGACATAGCTATACGAAGGCAAGACGTACGTAGGAGTTATTGGAAACTCTTTTTTTAAATTAAGTAAGTGGGTGGGGGATAAATTTGTTCTGTGGCGTACCTAATCCAATAAAAATTTGCAAAAATAATGAAACTCATAGGGGTAAAAATGGGGATGAAGTTTTTATGTAACTAAACGATATTCTACTTGTCACTTAGAACTTGTGGGGTTTTAATTCTTCGGTTCACTGTACCTTAGCATGAACTTCAGAAGCTATTATGCGGAATTATTTTTATATCTTTAAAGTTGTTTTTTCTGCCTTTTGTAATAACTTTTACATAATAGGTACGCCGTACTTGTATCGAATAGAATTAGCCTATTGTGTTGATTGCTTCTATTATTGAATATGTTAATTCGCCTCGTTGATCTAGTGGTCGTAAGCGTGACTGCTGATCATTTGATTCCGGGTTCGAATCCCGGGTCGGAACAAAATCAGTTATTGGAGTTTTCTGTACCTACATAAGTTCTGTAAGAAAGTGCGTAAACGGTAAAACGCATGGTTAAGCGCCTGATCTCTCTCCGGTCGTGTCGGAATACCGTCGCATCGGACTATGAGAGTGAGGAATGGAGATGAGTGTACTCCTGTGTTCGCGTACGCACTCGTGCACTATAATCCTTGAACAAAACTGGCCGCCGTTATCGAAATTCGGTCTGGAAGTCTATGGAAGTATGGAATTTGATAGCAAATAATGATTTCTTATATTAGGTCCTTACATGTGAAATTGGCGTTTTGTACGGGAGGAATATAAAGTCAATTTTATTTGTAAAATATATTTAATTAATCAAAGTATGCACCGTTGTTATCTATGCATTTTTGCCATCTCATAGGTAGTTCATTGATCCCTTTACTAAAAAACCATGGGGGCGAGAATCAATAAACTCTTTGAAGGCGGTTTAGACTGCCGCATCGGAGTTTAATTTTTTCCTTGTAAGAAATTGTCCAAATTCCGGAAAAATGGTAATCTGTTGGAGCTAGGTTCGGGAGTACGGTGGATGTCGCAGACATTCAATTGTAGCTCATCTAACTTAGTGGTTGTTGGTTTTGCAGTGTGTGGTCTTGCGTTGTCGTGAAGCAGCAGTGGCCTAGAGCGATTGACCAATCTCGTTTGTTTAGCAGCTAGTTCATGGTTTGCAGTTGCTGACAATAGATATCTGCCGTAATCGTTTGGCCAGATTTTAGAAAGCTGTAGTGAACGACACCGGCGCTAGTCCACCAAACACTCTAGTAACTTTTCTGAGTCAATTTTCGTTTAGGGCAGGATTTGGCTGGGTGTCCAGGGTTCAGCCATTGCGACGAGCGCTTCCGATTATCGTAGAGTATCCACTTTTCATCACAAGTAATGATTCGATTTAAAATCCTTCGTTATTGTGTCGGTTGAGCAAGTAACACAGCAGTCGACGCGTGTTTGCAAGTTCGATTCGCTCAATTCATGAGGTACCCATCGTTCAAGTTTTTACTTTCCGATTTGCTTCAAGTGGATTAATACAGTTTTATCACTTACCCGAAGCCTGCAGCTATCTCTGAAGTGCTTTGTGATGGATCCGCTTCCACAATAGCCTTTAATTCTTCATTTTCCACTTTGGTCTCTGGCCGTCCACGGGTTGGTTCTGAAGGTCGAAATTTCCAGAACGAAAATGTTGAAACCAAAACGTACCGTGCTTTCTTTTGCGACACCAGCGCCGTACACATCATTAATCCTTCGAGCTGTTTCTGCAGCACTGGTGCCACGGTAGAACTTGTACTCGTAAATATACCGATATTTCATGTTTTCCATTGAGCGACGCCAAAGAATAAAATAATGAGGAAAAAACAAATGAATGACTGTTTTCAAAACTCAAATGTACCAGCTAAATGAATTTATAAATTTGAATTTGGAATTCTTAACCAAAGAGGAGATATTTCAGATCAAAGTGGTCAGTACGACAAAACGCTAATTTCATATGTAAGGACCTAATATTTACGCGAAGACTACACATTAAATGAAACTAATTTTTACGGATTCTATCGCGCTTAATTTAACTTTTTAATTCCCGACGTTTCGGATGCTTTACAGCACCCATGGTCACGGGGGGGGACTGAGGTGTTTGACGTCCCGATGTCATACTACCTTCAGATTGTGAATATTAATTTTTGGGTCCGATCTACGCAGAATGAGCATACAGTATCTTGAAGTCTTGCAGTGGTATCACGGGGCATTCCATCATAGTCACACCTGTGGACTATGATGGAATGCCTCGTTTCCAGTAAAAAGGGTCTCCGGTTCTCTACACTCACTATACGAAATACAGCAGCATTAAGTTGCTATTTTACGCTGGTATTCTGTAAGAGCGTCGTCCTTCCTCGGTCGAGCCGACCAATTCGTGCTACAACGATAATATAGCTGCAGCGTGGCTCTACCACGTACAGAACAAGCTTAAGGCAAAATTTATCAAATCATCTTGTGACAGCGAAATGAACTGGCAATCGGCCATTAGTCACGCTTGTAGACACGCATTCATCGCGCAGCTGTCATTTAAATTGTTATGATGATCAACGTCAAGTCATCGCAGGTTATCGGGGGTTAACGGCCTCTTCCTGTCGGGATACAAATAGCTACTCGCCACGACTACGCACGGATGTGATTCAGAGTGATGTGGGCTATCTTTTTACAACTTGATCAAAATTGCCAACATTTCATTACACTGCATACTATACTATACTACATATTATAATACATACTACATACTACATACTAAAAATAAATAAAATTGAAGTGTCTGTTTGTAATGTCAAAATAACAGCTTTTTACTCAATGCGTATGAAAGCATTTACGGTAATTATAACATTTTTTTTTTAATTTTGTCTGTCTCTCTGTCTGTTTGTTCCAGCTAATCTCCGAAACGGCTGGACCTATTTTGACGGGATTTTCACTGGCAGATAGCTATAAGGTAGTAGTAACTTAGGCTACTTTTATTTTATTAAAAGAATTATGCTTCCGCGCGAAAAAAATAAAACCCATGAAATCCAATCGTAACAAATTACACTTATTTTTCTGGGCATTAAATCACATAATCTATATCTATATAACAAAACTCTAACACGACGTCTGTCTGAACACGCATCACGCAAAAACCTGTGAAGCGATTTAGATGGGACTTTCACTGACAGATAGCTGATAGCAGTAAAGAAATGGCCTGAGTTCCGGCGCCCTTTAATGGGGCAGGGTGCGAAGAATCTCCGGGAGTAAAACCGGCGACGAGGTTCGCCACCGTCACGTTCTGTCTCCCGGAGGCGAAAAGTGGATTGCGGAGGCCCGTCTGGCTACGCTGAATGTATGGAGCAATGAATGATAAGATGGATGAAATATGCGAAATGATGAATGATAGAGGAATAGATGTGTTATGTATAAATGAGACGAAACGAAAGGGAAAGGATGCCACTGCACATGGCATGTATACCGCTTACTGGTCTGGTGTAGACGAGACCGAGCGGGCATGCCAGAGTCGGTGTCATCCTTTCAGAAAGAATGGGTCAATGTGAAAGAGTATGAATGTGTAAGCCCAAGGCTGCTGTGGATACGAATGAAAGTGGGCTTAAAGAAGTTGTTTGTGCTAGGGTGTACGCCCCAGACATGGCTAAGCCCACTTATATCCGAGAGCAGTTTTGGGACATGGTAAGGATGGTGTTGATGAAATGTAAGGAAATGAAAATATCATTATGTTAGGAGATTTTAATGGAAGGGTTGGGGTGAAGAGGTCTGGTTATGAAAGGATATTAGGAATGTTTGGCGATGAAAGTGTAAATGAGAATGGTGAAGACCTCCTCGCCGTATGTGAGGAAAAGAATCTTTTTGTGACGAATACTTTCTTTCGCCATAAGAGGATTCACATGTATACATGGGAAAGAGGTAATGATAGAAGCATGATAGATTTCATAATTGTGGATGAAAAAATGCGGAGCGCAGTGGTAGATACAAGAGTTTACCGGGGATCCAACGTAGGGACGGATCATTACTTGGTCTTATGCCGAATTAATGGTCTATTCAGGCGTTGGCGGCATCGGACATCTGTGTCTACCACTGCGTTACAGCGTATAAGAACAGAGAGGTTACAAGATGAAGGTGTGAAAGAGAAGTATAAATGTAGACTGAAATATGTATGAATGATTTAGACCTGAAGACGGTATGGAATAATGTTAAGAAAGTTTTGGTGGATGCAGCCACCGAAGTATGTGGTGTAAGTAAGAGAACGAATGAAAGGAAAAATAATACGTGGTGGTGGGATGATGAGATTCGGATGAAAGTTGAAGCAAAGAAGAGAGCATGGCTAGATTTACTGGCAACCAAAGCTGGTAATTCTGGCGGTATGAATGATGAGATTGAAAGAAAAAAGGCAGACTTTAGACTTATAAATAAGAGAGTAAAGAAGTTGTTGAAAGGAAAAGCAAGAAAGAACGGATAAGAATGATAGAAGGATATCTGATAACTTCCAGGCAAATATTAAAATGTTCTGGAAACTCGTAAGAACTGCTAGGGAAATTCAAAACAGCCGAGAATGAATGCTATACAAGACGAGAATGGCTGTATGCTGAATGATGAAGTTTCGAATTTAAAGAGATGGAAGGAATACTTTGAAAGCGTGTTTATGAGTGAAGGGTCGTCTGAATTAAGTGAAAAAGAAATTCCGAAAGAAGTGGAGAGAGGTAGGAGATAAGTGTAGATGAAATAATAAAAGCAATGAAAGGCATGAAAGCAGGTAAGGCAGCCGGATATGATAGAGTATCACTCGAAATGCTAAGGGCTGGAGAGGGAGTGGTGACAGGCCTGCTGTACACCTTGTTTAATTTATGTTGGGAACTGAAGCGGGTACCGGAAGACTGGTGCAAAGCCGTTATAGTCCCAATATATAAAGGAAAAGGGTCACAGCAGGACTGTAAAACTACCGTAGATCAGCTTGCTTAGCATTGTGGGTAAACTGTATGCTAAGGTGTTAATTGAAAGAGTTATGGAAGAAACTGATGGAAAAATTTGGGATGTGCAAGCTGGATTTAGAAAGGGAATGGGGTGTACGGATCAAGTATTTTCCATGCGCATGATTGCGGAGAAGTTTTTGGCCAAAACCAGAAAGTTTTGTGCTTTCATGGACTTGGAAAAGGCTTATGACAGAGTGGACAGGAATGTGTTATGGCAAACACTTAACTCATTTGGTTTGAGCGCTGGCTTGATACAGGCATTGAAGTCTCTTTATAGGGACTCTAGTGCTTGTGTCAGGATCAACGGGTCTACTCGGACTGGTTTGGCATCCAAAAGGTGTCAGACAGGGCTGTAGCTTCACCCTGGCTGTTTAACCTATTTATGGACAGTTGTTTGCAAACTTTGAAAGTTGAAGAATGTGGGTTGAGAATGGGTGAGTTAACCGTCAAATGCCTTTTGTACGCCGATGATCAAGTCATATTTGCATCGTCGGCGGCCGAGTTGCAATGATGGTTACTTTAATGAACCGATCATTAAAAGAAAGAGGTATGAAAGTGAACGCAAGTAAGACGAAAGTGATGGTTTTGAAAGAGAAGAAAGTAAAACGTTATGTGAAATAAGAATAGAAGGAGTTGATTGAGCAAGTGGATGAGTTTGTATATTTGGGATGTTTATTTAGCAGGGATGGTAGATATGATAAAGATATAGAACGACGAGTGAACGCAGGAAATAGAGTGAATGGGGCTCTACACGCTATTGTGAAGAGTTAGAATGTGTCAAAAAAGGCACGTTTGGTAATTCACAATGCTGTGTTAGTCCCTACTTTAATGTATGGTAGTGAAAGTTGGGTCTGGCAGAAGAAGCATGAGAGTAGAATAAATGCTGTAGAAATGCGGTCATTAAGGAGTATGCTAGGGCTGAATCTGAATGACAGGGTGAGAAATAGTGTGATAAGTGAAAAGTGTGGTTTGCAAGATGACGTTGTGACCAGGATTAAGAAAGGAATGCTTCGGTGGTTTGATCATGTAGAAAGAATGAACGAAGAAAGAGTGACAAAGCAAATTTATGCTGCAGAAGTGAACGGCAGAGTCGGAAAGGACGCCCTAGACGAAGGTTTATCGACCAAATTGGCGATGTATTGAAAATGGGCCAGATTAGGGTACCCTTAACCGACGAGCGTGTATGCGTAGATATATGGATGTAAGGAGGCGAGAGAGGTGTGCCAGGATCGTGCCAAGTGGAAGTCCGTAGTCTCTGCCTACCCTCTGGATGACAGGCGTGAGTGTTTATGTAGATAGCTGATGTTGTAAGGAGTAACTGAGGCTACTTTTATTTTATTAAAAGAATTAGGCTTTCGCGCGAAAAAATTTAAACCCATGAAATCCAATCGTAAAATCTTTACATAAAATGACGCTCTGGCTAAACCTGGGTGAGATCTATTAATACGGCATTTATTTATTTTTAAATAATGATTAGTGACCATTTACTTTATTAATTATTCCGTTTTACAAAAAAAAAATCCCCAAGTTTTTCGGATAATATATATTTCGAACACACAGACACTTCAATTTTATTAAATTATATGTTATATACAAGTGTTACACATAAAAACCTTGCTTAAGAAATCCTTTACATGACTATGAATACCGCATCAAAATCCATTGAGAAGTTAAATGCGAACACACAGACAGAGTGAGCCGTGTCCGATTCACCCGGGGTCCGCGTGGAATTTATTATGATTGAAAATCTAGGGTTTTTTTTTTGCGCAGAACGCGAATTCTTTTTCTAAAATTAAAGTAGCCTAAGTTACTCCTTATAAAGACAGCTATCTGCTAGTGAAAGTCCCGTCAAAATCGGTCCAGCCATTTCGGAGATTAGCCGGAACAAACAGACAGACAGACAGACAAAAATTTTAAAAATTTTTTTTTTTTGTTATAAGTACCCTATAGACTTCGTACGTGGTAGAGCCATGCTGCAGCTATATTAATAGTATAGTTGTAGCACGAATGGGTCGGCTCGACTGGGGAGGGACCACGCTCTCACAGAATACCAGCGTAATACAACAGCTTGATGCTGCTGTGTTTCGTATGGTGAGTGTAGAGAACCGGAGACCCTTTTTCCTGGAAAAGAGGCATTCCATCTAAGTCCTCACGGCTGACAACGCATCTGCATTTTGATTCGCAATCGAAGATAGATGTAGATGTCTATGGGCCACAGCAACCACTTACCATCAGGTGGACTGTGTGCTCGTTTGTCACTCTAATCCTATAAAAAAATGTACCACCACAGCCAGAACGCTCCTTCAATACTCCTTTTCTGCCTAGGTACCACCGTCTTACCTATTCCTGCCGCCAGGAAGCAGTGAGTGCACTGCTGTGCTCCGTTGTGAAGTGTATGGAGAGCCAATATTATCACTCCCTGTGAGGCATTCCATCTCAATTCTCAGAGGTGGTAACGCATCTGTAGCCTTATTTTTTTGAAGGTGGTAGGAACTGTCCAGGGACTGCAGCAGCCACTTACGATAAGCCATACTCTAAATTCGTTTGTCACTTAATTAAAAAAAAGTATTTAAATAAAACTAGTTTTTTTACAGATTATATCGTGTACCGTTATCCTGACGTTTCGAGCACTTAACAGCACAATATAAAATAAGTTAATAGCGATAAAATCCGTAAAAACTAGTTTTATTTAAATGTGTAGTGTTCGCGTAAACATAAGAAATTTCATTATAAGTTTATTTTCAAAACAGACTTTTCGGGGTATTATTAAAGCGAATAACATAACAGTAATAATCGATTGTCACCCGGAAATCTTTTGTAAACGATCTCAAAGATAATGCCGGGTTATTTATACAAACATACAACATCAAAATGTAATATTATTCGGTCGGAAAAATAATACAATGGCCGCACATCATCCGATAACAAACAAATTGTTTAACACAATGTTATCATATCAAACGTTGTTCAATTAAAATGTATTTAACAAGAGTAATGTATGAACTCTGACCCGTATGATATCATAAAATCTTTGTCCGATAAACAAGGCACTATTTTAATTGATGTTTCATGACAACGATCATTGTGTACAATGCCTTATTGTTTTCAAAGTAACTAATGTGTAATTATGTTTATTTATTTTTAAATTAGCTTACTTTGTTAACTACTGCTAAAATATATCATTTGGTTTATTTTTATAGAATAAAAGTGACAAACGAGCATAGTCCACCTGATGGCAAGTGGATATTGTGGCCTATAGACATTTATAATTAAATGCAGATGCGTTGTCACCCCTGAGAACTAAAATGAAATGCCCCGTAGGTATTCTGTAAAAGGGTCTCCGGTTCTGTACTATTTTACGCTGGCATTTTGTGAGAGCGTGGACCTTCCGCAGCCGTGCCGACCAATTCTGTTGCAGAATAATTACGCAAACAGAAAAAAAAATAGATGGCTCTGTTTTCAAATAGAGCAAAAATATTTTCGTAAAGATTCGTGCAATGAAAAATAATTTTATTTTGTCTACATATTTTTAATCATCCTAGAGTAATGAACAATGCATTTAAATTTCGGAAGCTAAACTCCCGTATCAGTCAGATAAAATACCGTCGCGCCCGCCGACCCATTTGACCCGGCCGATAAAAGTTCCTACCCTAAGTGCTTATCACACCTCCGGTTTGATAGAGCAAGTGTTTGGATGAATGTGTTTCGAAAGAAATAATGCTAGCAACACTTTTAACATTGCTGGATTACTCTAACTTATTTTATTTTATGTATTTATGGATAAAGCCTCAGTGCCCGCTGCTTGCCTCCTGGAGAAGAAATAAAAATCATATGACTTTAAGGTGACTAACTCGTTAGTCTAGTGGTCGTAAGCGCGACTGATCGTGTGATCCCGGGTTTGAATCCCGGGTCGAGTTAAAATAGTAAAGTCAGTATAATTACAGAATGTGAGACATTCCATCTTATTCCTCAGAGGTAAGAGCGCATCTGTAGCTTTCTGTGTTTGAAACTGGCTGCAAGTGTCCATAGACTGTAGTAGTCATTAACCATCAGCGATGTATAGTGAGTGTTGAGAACTGGATACCCTTTTTACTGGTGACGAGGCATTCCAGATTAGTCCTCAGGGGTGACAACGCATTTGCATTTTGGTTCATAGATGTTGTTGCGCTCGGTTGTCATCCCCATTCTATAAAAAATATGAAATGTCACATCTAAACAACCTTCAAATGTACATTAGTTTTAAAATAAAGGTAAGAAATCATTACAAAACTTTAGAATTTTCGTCTGGCGCATTATTAAGACATATGTAGTTTATAACATATTGCACATAGATTCAGCAAAGAGGCAGTTATATATTATGTCCAATAATAATATTTAATTCATTGATACACTATGTCATAAGCACCTACTTCAGAAGCTATTAGATTACGTGGAAATTTATTTATTTTTAATTGTTTCTTGAAGTCGTATTTTATCTTATTCATAAGTTTATTATTTGATCCGTGTTGAGTAGATTAAGCTATATCACAAGCTCAAGGTAACACACAATATCGTCTGAACTTCATCTCCTATTTTCTACCGACTTGAAACAGGAGGAGGTACTCAATTCGACTGTATGTGTGTCTGACTGACTGTGTGTTACCTCATAACTTTTTTTCTGGGTGAACCGATTTCGATGATTCTTTTTTTATTTGAAAGCTGGTGCTTCACATGTGGTCCCATATAAATTTGATCAAGGTCTTACCCAATAGCTTTTGAGTTATTCTTAATAATTTATATTGAAGTCGGTTGTACAAAATTTTTAATTTGAAATTATTCCTGGTTTTTTCTTCTTTAAACTTATTTTTGAGCACACAGTCATTCTGATAGTAAGTGGATGCTGTGGCCCATAGACATCTACATTTATCCTCGATTAAGAATCAAAATTCAGATGCGTTGAATGTCTGAAATTGAAGTGTCTGTTTGTAATGTCCAAATAACAGCTTTTTACTAAATGCATATGAAAGTCTATTTTTTTAATAGAGTAAGGGTGACAAACGAGCACACAGTCCACCTGATGGTAATTGGTTGCTGTGGCCCATAGACATCTACATCTATCCTCGTTTGCGAATCAAAATGCAGATGCGTTGTCAGCCGTGAGGACTAAGATGGAATGCCTCTTTTCCAGGAAAAAGGGTCTCAGGTTCTCTACACTCATCATACGAAATACAGCAGCATCAAGCTGCTATATTACGCTGGTATTCTGTGAGAGCGTGGTCCCTCCCCGGTCGAGGCGACCCGTTCGTGCTACAATCATAATATAGCTGCAACATGGCTCTACCACTTATGGGACTATTCCCCTTGAGGTATATTTTAATTATCAAGTATAAATTAAAATATACCTCAATCAAATATAAAAAATATAAAAATAATCATCGGTTTACAATTTTCGAATAATAAATAGCGTAAAATAACAAAAAACATAGTCCAATTTAGATAGAGCCTGCTCGTTTTTATAGGTCGGCTAAAATCAATCTTGATATTGAGTTATACGAGCGTGTCGAGTAAAGGACAAAACTAATGATGTCATTACCCAGTATTTTGTTCTTGGAGCTTTGATGAATTAAATCTTATAAGAACAGACCAGATATTCTTAGAAGTGGATGCTGTTTTATTTAATCACACTGCATTGGTTATTTAAGAGCGCTTTGATGTTTTGAAATGATGTATTTATTAATTGTAAATCGTTCACACATATGTATTTAGTTTCATCTGAATACCTTATTATATCTATACATATATATAAATTAAAAGTGTCTGTCTGTAATATCAAAATGATTGCCATTTATGTAGCTCAGGTTATTTGCATGCCATTAAGATATAAATAACTATTTGTAAATAATGTTTTTTTTCTGTATGTCTGTCTGTCTGTCCGACTTATCTTCGGAATGACTAAACCGATGGTGATGAAACTTCACGAACAGAAAGATGCTAGGAGCAATGTTAGGAGTGATCTAGGCTATATTGTATCGGACACGTTTGGAGTATTTGTCATCGATGACTAATTTAAAAATCTAAATGACCCCGCATTAATAGATCCCATCCAGGCGATGCCGGGGCGCGTTGCTAGTTATAACTAGTGTAGACACTAAGAGTGGCCTATGTCAGTCAATCTTTATAGAATTAATTCTTTTTTTAACATCATTGTATTCCCGTAAGTACATCGCGATAAAAGTACTGGGAATGAATATTGAAAAATAATGACTATTCACCTCTTTTCAAGTTTTGTTTTTATAGAAATCAGGATGACAAACGAGCACACACCCCGCCTTTGTAACTGGATGCTGTGGGTCGTAGACACGTACGTATTCTCGATTGTCGATTAAGAATCAAAATGCAGATTCATTGTCCTCCCTGAAGACTATGGCTCAATTTACATTGCGGCGGAATGGAATGGAAGCGAATTTTTGTAACGAAATTGTACATAGTAAAATGAATTTTATGATAAAAAAGTCGCGCGTCCAAGTATTCCACGGAAGACACGCGACTTTTTTTGGCTCATATCTAGTTTGAACTTTACACAATTAACATAAAACTCATTTTACTATGTACAATTTCGTTAGAAAAATTCGCTTCCATTCCGTTCCGCGGCAGTGTAAATTGGGCCTAAGATGGAATTCCTGTACGAAACATAATGCTGTTATTTCAAGTTCTGTTTTATTGATCTAGTTTTATTCTTTTTTAGCGGACTTCCAAAAAATGGGGGAGGATATTGGGGATAAAGTTTTTAAAGTAATTATTAAGCCGACATTAAGATAGTGATATTGCTTAGACCATTTAATAAAGTAAAAGTTTCATTGTTTATAAAAAGTAAAAGTCGAATTCACATCCTGAAGTTGGGGCTTAAATTCATCTATACACTATTTCTATTCTCTTTCTTGATGGTGTGGTGCTGGTGTAGTAAACGCGACTGCTGATCATGAGGTCCTGGGTTCAAATACCGGTTGGCCCGCAAAACAAAACAAAAGGAAAAGGCAGAACAACTTCTACCGGGCTAGTTAGTATTATATATTTTTATGACTGCTTCCTTGGTCTAGTGGTCGTAGGTTAGTCATGAGTTCCAGAGTTCAATCAAATACCGGGTTGGGCCAAAGTCAGCTATTGAGATTTTCTGTCAAGAAATTCTCAATAGAAGCCCGGTGTCAGGAAATTGGCGGTGTTCTACCTCCGCGTCTCGGAAAGCAGGTAAAGCCGTTGATCCAGCGCATGATCTCTCTTCCGTCGTGTCGGTTTGCCCATTGAACTATAAGAGTGAGGGAATAACATGAGAGGGGTGAGGGGTAAACACTCGGGCACTATCTAAAATCATGTCCCGCGCAGATGGCTAGTCTCCGTTGAGTCTGGCCGCCGCCGTGACCGATATTATAACTGAACAATTTTAGTGATTTTAGAATTTAGCCCATTCCTATTTTTTTATAATATTTATTTTATAGAACACAATAGGAATATGGTACGTGAGGGTAATGTGATCATCCGGTTAATATGGTCACTTTCTGATAACTGAAAAACTACAGCTTTGTTTGCATTGATAGCTTTGCGATACGATAGCTCTTCATCAGTCAATCAAATAATAAAAGGTCAAACGGGCGCTGCTTTATCGACGCCATTATGACAGTTAACATTATGGTAAATATTTTAGTCGATTTTAGTATTGAGCAGTGTAGTTAGTTTTTTCAAGACGATTTTTCAAAGTGTTCCTGATTATTGCGAAAGCTCGTTGGCAATTTTTTTCTTAATATATTAGTTATAGTATACCACTTTGCGTTTTTGTCTTTGTCTTCCTCCTAGTTTAGGGTTTATAGAACGGCAAAGCTTACGGTGACCATATTACCCTCACGTACATTATAAATCAATATCTAGCACTTCTGTTCCTATTATTATTTTTTTACTTAATTAGCGCTAGCGTTAATATCCACGTAGAAAACAGAGAAATACCTTTGCAATGACTAAATGCTTTTTTTTTATAGAATAAGGGTGACAAACGAGCACACAGTCCACCTGATGGTAAGTGGTTACTGTGGCCCATAGACATCTACATCTATCTATCTTCCTTTGCGAATTTAAATGCAGATGCGTTGTCAGCCGTGAGGACTAAGATGGAATGCCTCTTTTCCAGTAAAAAGGGTCTCCGGTTCTCTACACTCACCATACGAAACACAGCAGTATTAAGCTGCTATTGCTAAATATGCTAAATGCTGCTTGAATATCCTCTTAAAACGTCCTCAAAATATTGTAAATTACTTGGATAGGTATGATTTGTTATCATGATGAATCAGCATGTGGTCAGGGCCTAAAATTTGGGACCGGCTGGGATAAAATCGCGTTGCTTGCATAGTTATGGATATTCTTACACCGCCACTACACGGTTAACACAGCCTACTTGACGGTAAGTGTGTGCTGTGGAGTGTCTATATGTAGAAAGAAGCGTTGTCATCTCAGAGGACTAACATGGAACGCTTTATTACCAGTAAAAATCTCCAGATCTCATCACTTACTGTACGAATTACATTAAGTAATTCTACAAACAGCAGCGTTATGTAATTCTACTTTATATTGTCAGTATTCGATGATCTAGATCAGATATCGGCAACCTTTCGAGACGGAAGAAAAAAAAGTTACAATTTCACTTTAACGTCACTTAAACGTATCAATATTATAACCACTAAAATAAACGAATTTCATAAGAAATTGTATTTATATTATAAAATATATTAAAGTACTTTAGCTAGTATAATAAAATAATTAATTTTTGCGTATCGAACTGAAGAGCCGCAACTTACATCGAAAAAGCCGCAGGTTGCCGACCCCTGGTCTAGATAACCCATTCGTCATATAGCCGTAATATAGCCGCAGCGTGGCTCTACCACCTAAAAATTATTACACTTCTAGCCATGTATATTTTTCATTCATTCATTTACAGTCCGACAAAACTCCACTGTTGAACATAGGCCTCCCCCACGGATTGCCTCATAACGGGATATTTGTCATTGTTCCAATTTACCTGGCGTGGCGTTTATGATAAATCCTCCCTACAGTGGAAGATTCTCATATTCTGCAGTGTTTTACGCTTGTTCGATCAACTTGTTTTTAAACGTGGTAGAGCCATGCTGCAGCTATATTAATTGTATAGTTGTAGCACGAATGGGTCGGCTCGACCGGGGAAGGACCACGCTCTCACAGAAAACCAGCGTAAAATAGCAGCTTAACGCTGCTGTGTTTCGTATGGAGAGTGTAGAGAACTGGAGACCCTTTTATTGGAAACGAGGCATTCCATTTTAGTCCTCACGGGTGACAACGCATCTGCATTTTGATAAGTAATCGAGGATAGATGTAGATGTCTATGGGCCACAGCAACCACTTACCATCAGGTGGACTGTGTGCTCGTTTGTTACCCTTATCTTATTAAAAAAATGTTGTATATTCTAATAAACATTTTTGTAAATATTATGTCTTTTCCTTTAAAATATTGAATTTTGGAAACCTTTTATCTAAAGTCGGGGTAGTTCAGGTGCTTAAGCGCTCGCTGGGGCGCGAATACGCGAGCGACCTAGATTCGATCCCTGATGGCACCAATAAAATATATAATTGCAATTTTATGTGCTGATATACTACGTGCTTAGTTTTTTTTTTACTTATTATTATAATAAATACTTAAAAATACTGACACAAATTTATTAGGATTTTGATCTGGTCATTTTGAAATTTATATTGAAAACAATCGTTCAATTATTTCATTTACGGCGCTATAACCGAACCCCAAAATACTCCAGTAACATGCGCCTAAGTTAGGGTGACCAGATAAATAACAAACAACAGGACGTAACTTATGTTACAAGTGAATTAATTTGTTTTTTATTATTGGTTTGTGGCGAGTAAAGATAATTAAAAATTAATTGACAATATGTTATCATTAAAAAAAACGCAATCCATTATAAAAAAAGGCTTTTCTTGCATCACTTTCACTATCATTATAGCCCATCAAAAGTCCACTGCATGATAGGCCCCTTCCATAAATTGCCACCTGCATCTACCGGCTACCTGTATGTTTCATCATGTTTCATCAGGTTATCTCTCCATGGTAGGTCGCTCAAAAATGCGCTTGCCAATTGAGAACATTTATTTTCCATCGGTTGTCGAATCTTCGATCTTACTGATCCGCAGTATCTTTAGAATATATTGTAATTCATAAAGGTATGCCAGCACTTGGCTTAGCGTACCTTTTTATGTTGCTTGATTTGTCTCTCCTTCGTTCGAATCACGAAATATTTTACAAGGAAAAATTTATTTGGAATCCTTATAAATAAATGTCAAAATTAATCGTGGTCTGTATAATAAATAATTAACAATAGTTCAAAATCTGAATTGAAGGGGACTATAGTTTGAGGCCCGATTTAATGTGTTTGTCGTGGTGGTTAGCTGTTAGCACAAAGCCCCGTGTGCCTTGTTGCCCATATATAGATGTCCCGAAAATATAAAATTGTTGGTGACCCTCACCAAGACTGAACACGAACGACCTTGATATCGGCCCACGTAACTTTCACGGTCTACTTGATGGCTAATTGGCTCAATAACCGCAAAGTGGTTTTTAAATGTAATATAAAAAAAACAGTGTAAGAGCGAAAGACGTGAGAAAAAAAAGTTTTATTAGAAATTAAAAGGCGAGTTCAAAGAACTAGAAAATAATTAACTTACTTAATATAAAATTTTTGATTCTTTTAAATGGACTAAGGAATGTCAATCACAAGTTCAACAACTAGGGTGCCGTCTAAACAGTTACATTAAAAACTTCATCTCCTATTTTGCCAACCTTAGAGGTGGAGATTTTTCTCCAAATTTATATTAAACCACCCTTGAAATATAACGTACCTACTTAATAAAAAAATCATTGAAATCGGTTTACATTTGACGAAGATATCGCGTACCGTACATACAAAAAACATACAGTCGAATTTAGAACATTCTTGTTTTTTGAATTTGGCTAAAAAATGTTAATCCATCGTACAAAGAGAAAATAGCTTAATAGCTACAAAATCAAAGTCTTGGGTTTGAATTCACCATAGTCGAAAGCATGTAAGGATTAGATATTAGTTATTATTTAAGTGGTAGAGCCATGCTGCAGCTATATTAAGAGTATAGTTGTAGCTCGAATGGGTCGGCTCGACCGGGGAAGGACCACGCTCTCACAGAATACCAGCGTAAAATAGCAGCTTAATGCTGCTGTGTTTCGTATGGTGAGTGTAGAGAACCGGAGACCCTTTTTACTGGAATAGAGGCATTCTATCTTAGTCCTCACGGCTGACAACGCATCTGCATTTAAATTCGCAAACGAAGATAGATGTAGATGTCTATGGGCCACTGCAACCACTTACCATCAGGTGGACTGTGTGCTCGTTTGTCACCCTTATACTATAAAAAAAAACCTTTCAAAAACTTACTGTTGAACATAGGTCTCCCCTCATAGGGGGGATATTTGCCATAGTTGCCACACTTGGCAACCGCACTTTATTTTTGAAGTGTAAACTTTTTTAGCCGCGTTGAGCGAATTTTGGTAGGGGAAAAGTTATGGGTTCGCGTCACCGATGACCTCGCCATGCTCGCGACGTATTTGGTCAGCGTTATTTGGTTTTGTTAGTCAGTGGTTAACGGTAGTATTAGAAGTGTCAGCATTCTCATAGGCGAATGCTAAACACTCGATAATTATCACGATATTTGGATCGTAATCCAGGATTACGATATTTATCGTGTGTGTAGTATAGCGTATCACGGATCGTGATACGGATCGCTGGATTTCTAAAAATCCAGAAATCCCACGATCTGTATCAAGTATCGTCGATAAATATCGAGTGTCTAGTCTCTGGTCGATATTTATCGTGTCAGTATTGGTCAGTACTCATTCTGTCAGCGATGGACACTCGAAAATAATTTTCATAATCATCCATTTCTTGGTATTCCCAAATCTAATTTAATAAATTCAGATGTGTATATTGATCTCTGTCTTAAAGCCAATGCTTCATCCATTTTTTTCTCTTTACTCGTCTTTTTAATGCTATCGCTAATATAATAGCAACGCAAGCTTTACTTTTATGGTCATTCATTACGTTATTGGATTCGGAGTATGTAACGTACACGTCTTTAGTGAATGAAATCTACCGTTGTACTGACGCGATTAGTATCGAGTGTGTAGTATGTAGATTCGGTCCAAAATATTGCAAGATAAAAATCACGTTAAATATCGTGATAATTATCGAGTGTGTTTATTATGTTTTTTTTTAAATCGCTACGTACCCAAATGGATTATTATGGCATTGCGGTCAAAGAGTAATTGATCATCTAGAGCCTGCATATGATAAGGAGCTCTATTTTTATAGATATATTTATAGATAGTAGCGGTTACCTACTATCCCACCTGATGGTAAGTGGTGATGCAGCCGAAGATGGTAAAGTGCACTGACTTAACAAAACCCTGTTCACTCTCGCTTTGAAGACACCCACATTGCAATCGGATGCAAAGACAGATGCCGGCAACTTATTTCAATCCTTTGCTGTGAGTGACGAACCATGAAGCAAAGCGTTTAGTTCGAATGCGTGGTAAGTCGACAACGAAAGGGTGGAGACTGGCCGAGCGGTTGTCCGATAGTAGAAGGGAGAAGGAGGAATTAAGTTATGCAATTCCTGCTCACACTCTCCTAAATGCATTCTGTAGAAAACCGAAACGCTGGCTAGATTCGAGGCTGGTGGGATTGATTTCGAATTTGCGAAGGAGTTATCGACTGCTTCAAACGTATTATTATAGTGCATCGAGCGTACGTGCAAGGCACTTGAGCATCTTAAGCCACCTGAGTATAGGCTCATTTTTTTTTATAAAATTGAAGTTAATTAATAGAATCAGGCGTTACTTTGCGGAAATCCATTATGTTAAAGTTGGAAAAATTTTACTTTGCCAATATCCGCTCAATAAAATAAAATAAAATGATGTGTCTTACCTAGTTTGAAGAGCACCTCCCGCCCTCCCTCAATTGCGTGCACTATCGGGGATATCTAATATCGGGGATAGTGCGCAATTGAGGCAAGTTGCTCAACATTTTCATTATTTTATATTGAGCGAATATTAAAGAAAATTCCAACTTTAAAATTGAAGTGTCAAACGAATTTACAGTCCACCTAAGAACTGGCTACTGCAGCTCATGGACACCTGTAACCAACTTCAAACAAAATAGGCTACAGATGTGTTGTCATCTCTGAGTTCTAAAATGGAATGTCTAATGACACGGTTATACTGGCTATAGAAATAATTAAAATTTTGTACAACCGACTTCAATATATATTATTAAGGATAACTCATAAACTATTGGTCAGACCTTGAATTTATATGGGACCACATGAGAAGCACCAGCTTTCAAATAAAAAAAGAATCATCGAAATCGGTTCACGTAGAACAAAGTTATGAGGTAACCACACATAAAAAAACATACAGTCGAATTGAGTACCTCCTCCTTTTTGAAGTCGGTGGAAAATAAAGCATGAATACTCTAATAAACATGTGATATAGTGCTTAGTTCATGCTGTGAAGCGTCGATTTCTTTATTTTTTATAGAATAAGGGTGACAAACGAGCACACAGTCCACTTGATGGTAAATGAATACTACGGCCCATGAATATCTAGATCTATCCGCGACTAAGAATCAAAATGCAGATGCGTTGTCTCCCCTGAGGACTAAGATGAAATGCCTCGTTTCCAGTTATAAGGGTCTCCGGTTCTCTACACTCACCAAACGAAACACAGCAGCATTGAGCTATTTTACGCTGGTATTCTGTAAGAGCGTGGTCCTTTCCCGGTTGAGCCGACCCATTCGTGCTACAACCATAATATAGCTGTAGCATTGCTCTACCACGTAAGTAGTTTAAATTTGCATATGAGATTTATATTTATGTCCGTGTTACTGACATACGGACACCATATCAATTTATCGAAAGAATTGCCGGTTAGTAACAAGCAGTTTAGTAAACTTACAGATTCGCGGCACGGTCGCATATTATAACAAAGAAAGTGTTTGCGAATTCGAATACGTCATAGAGGTGTACACGTGCGGTGGCACACGCAATATGGACATACAGTTGTATCGTTAATCAATCATCTCGAACATGTTCGGTAATAACGTGACGTAATCTACCTATGTAAAAAATTAAAGAACTTTACTACCTTCCGACATATGGTAATACAATCATCCTATCAGTTACGCCAGATGTAAGATATCTAGATCGGCGAAAGTTGTCAGCGTCTATGCTGTGAGACGCCTGGAACTGCTATCATCATACACCGTGGCAATTAAGGCAATTCCTCTTTACAACGGGAGAGATCCATATCCAAGCCTAGTGGACTTATACCGGCTGACAATAAAGATGGACAAATACTTTTCTATTTCTAAAATTTTTCATATTTATAAAATTAGTTACATATTTGTGAGATAGGTCTTTACAATGGGATAGGCCCATGTCCAACAGTGGACTAAACGCTATTGAAAACACATACATCGACAAGAAGTGTCCGTTCGCTGGTTATGACTCAATCCGCGGTCTTATCCTCACCAGAGTTGTGCAGAAGATGAAGATGCAGCTCACAATTGTCATCCGCCGAGACCACCTTCACTATGTTAGAAAGTACAACAGATTCGAGAAAAGGCACAGGAATATGTCTGTACGTTTGCCGCCTTGCTTTAGGAACGTTGAACTTGGAGACATTGTGACCATCGGTGAATGTAGATCTCTCTCCAATACTGTGAGGTTTAATGTTCTGAAGGTCACCAAAGGCAAGGGCTCCAAGAAATCGTATAAAATGTTACTTCATAAGTTACTGTCTAAACGGACGACTCGTGTGTATTGCGCAGCCAGTTCTGAGTCAACAGTGTGGCAAACGTTACGCAAGCCGCTTGCGTGCAGTGTCGTCGCATATCGCGGACCGGTTGCGATGTGGAGCGCCGGCCTATAACCACGCCACTTAGTTTACATCGCTTACACTGTCTGTTGAGCAAACACACTAATGAGACTTAATCGTGCATTTAACGCTGCACGGGTGGTCAATTTATAACAGCGCAAAACATTACATATTTAGAAAACTATTTGTGTGGCGTTCAAATTACAAAGCTTACAACTTTAGTCATTACATTTTTTTCATATTCCCGCGTTTAATTGAGTGCCAACTGATTTAATTCCTTATCGAACTGACGTCTTAGTTTTTCTAGTCAAATAAACATCTTATTTGAAAAATATTAAATAACAAAAATAAAAATTTCTATTATAAAAATATTTAAAATCTTAAGTCCTTAACACCCAATTAGGCTTAAAAATGGAATTTTTATATAAGTCTGTTTCGAGTTTGCAGCTACCTCACTTGTACTTTTACGTTGATATCAACGTAAACATCAATAAGTATTAAATTTTTTGCATTTACAGTCTATGGTTACCCTATAATATTCAACAATATTAAAAAGTTTTTCTTGTTCCGCATAACGGCTGCAACAATTTTGATTAATTTTATGGAATAGATATATATATGTAATTATACAAAAATGGGGAAGGTCTATGTTAAGCAATGGCAACGATTATGGAATAGGTTTTATTTAAGCCAAAGTTTATTTTTAAAATGTCATTAAAAATTGGTTGCCTGTAAAGTCGGTATACGGGCGAAAGTTTTACGTGACAACGACTTTGAGTGGTAAAATAATTTTATTATGTCTGTCTCTCGCTCTTAGGCGGGCTAACCATGCCCGAGTGGAAGGACGCGTGCCTCTCACTCGCTCTCATTGTGAGCGCATAACGTGAGCGGAGCGTAACGTAGTTTCTTGAAGTGTCACCCGGCAAACCAATTTATAAGACGTTGTCACGTCAATAATTTATAATTTTTTGATGACACTTTACTTTTATCCTAGGATGAATAATTGCACATCGACGTACACTCAAACCCGGTGATAATATGTCTCAAATTTTGTGATAATGTTAAGTTCTTGCTATTCAAATATGTTTTGCTTGGATTATTGCGTGCAAAAGCCGGTGATCATATTAATACATAAAATAAAAATAAATAGAAAAAGTTTAATAAAGAATTTTTTTTTCCCCAGAAAATGTCACCTTAACTTTTTATATAACATCTGTGTTCAATCAACATTAAAAATTTCAAAATTGTCATGGAAAATTTACAAAATTGGAAAATTGTATACTTTTAACACTGTTATTTTTACAATTTTGTAGTTTTGTATTAAACGGTATTTACTGTACAATTCAACAATTACCTCACTTTTTTAGATAGGGCCCATATGGTTTTAAGTATTAATCTTTTTTATATCGAGGGTGACATCTTTGAATACGTCATGTTATAGCGAAGACTAGTGTATTCCGATCAGATGTCGTTCGCGTAACGGCGGGACAAAAAGTCGCGTTAGAAATTGAGAGTGAATTACTTTTTGTATTGTAATCGAGTAAAACGAGTTGTTTATAATTCAATAACAACATGTAACTTCCCTGTCTCGTTTTCTCGTTACTCTGTATACTAGTGTGTAATGTAGTGTTTCATTACATGCTCATACATAGTCCACTGCTGATCATAGGCATTTCCCACAGATTGCCACATAAGGGAATTTGCTATAGTTGCCACGCCTGATGCCCGCCAGGCGTGTATAATATCAGCGAGAAATAGCAGCATAATGCTGCTGTGTTTCATACGGTGAGTGAAGAGAACCGAGAAGAATTTAATGGTAACGAGGCATCTCATTTTAGTGCTGTTGATGAAGAAAACTCTATCTTAATGTATAACTGTAACATAATATCTATATCTTAAAGCTCTATCATAATAAGGACGATTTTCGTATGACGCAAACAATAGTCACTAATACAGAACTTCTTAGGATAGATTTTTTCCGTGAATAGTTTACCTTTTACCACAGAATAAATAATAGTTTACCTTTAGAACAACTTCTTATATTTACGCGAACACTACACATTGAATAAAACTAGTTTTTTACGGATTTTATCGCGTTTAATTTACTATTTTAATACCCGTATTTCTTCTCAGTTTCAAGATAAAAAAGGTAACTAGAACCTTTTTTATCTTGAAACTGAGAAGAAATAGCTTTGTGACATTATATATATATATATACACTTAATATAGAGCAGTAATCTTGCTCAATGACTAAGCGCTCGAATTTTTATTTTAATGGTACTCACTTTTCTGCCGGGGGCCTGTCTGTGTTGGTACCATCATCTTACCTATTTTTGCTGCCAAGCAGCATTGCACCCACGACTTTAAGCTGAGAATATATATATTTAGGATACATTGTGAGGCATTATTAGTCCCCCAGGGGCGGTAACGCATCTATGACCTTTTTTATTTGAAATGATTTGCAGATGTAGTGACATGAGCCTATTAACACTGTGCGAGCCACTTACCACCAGTTGGATCTTTAGCTCGTTTATTATAATAGAGATAATAAGTGAGTTATAAGAAAGTGACCATATTAACCGGATCACCATATTACCGTCTCGTACTATACTATCTACATCTCTTATATAAATCCATCTATCGAAGGCTATAAGATCTATCTGCCATATCATATTTCGTCGCCTTCATTCCCTGTATTAACCTACTAATTATTCATAATATAAATGCCGGAGGAAAATAAAACAAGCGATGGGCAGCAGCATCTTCCTGACTTATTAATAATTTAAAATTAAAAACTTTGTACCACCGACTTCAATATAAATTATTAAGGATAACTCAAAAACTATTGATCACACCTTGATCAAATTTATATGGGACCACACGAGAAGCACCAGCTTTGAAATAAAATAAAAATCACCGAAATCAGTTCACCCAGAAAAAAGTTATGAGGTAACACACATAAAAAAAGAACATACAGTCGAATTGAGTACCTCCTCCTTTTTGTAGTCGGTAGAAAAACTGTGGTTGTTCACCCGCCTGCCTAGCGTGGCAACTATGACGAATATTCTGTACTATCTGTGGCCTATTTTCAGCAGTAGAATTTTGATAGGCTGTAATGAAATAAAAAAATAATTTCATATAATATGTTAACTGCTATAAAATATACGGAATATCGTGCAAGCAAGATCAGATGTACTTTGGCACGCGACCAACACAGCGTTCGTACAGATAATATTGCTATTTAACCTTTTTCATGGAACGTTTTTAAAATGTTATCTGGCTAAGTAACGTGGTTAGAGAGGTTTTATATTTTTAATGTCATAAAACTAGATGTTATTAAAAATATAATTATGATATCTTGTATTTACGCTAATACTATCAATCTAATAAATCAAAATTTGCGGATTATATGGCTTTTAAATTAAAAATAATTTGAATTAAGCGCGAAAAAAACCGTAAAACTATATTATATTTTTAACTCAACCTATATTGACAGCCTAAGAGACTCCATCATGCCATTTCATCTGATTGATCTTTGTAAATAAAAATAAATATCTCGCGCTCAAAAACTTGCAGCGAATGATATTTTTAATTTTAGTCTGGCTTTGGCCAATTATTAACTTACCAGTTTTGTTCACAATAGGGATATAAAACGATTCACGTTTGATTTTTTTCTTAAACCATATGTAAAAAATTTGGGAAATAGCTAGGTGAAGAATGGTGGTGCCTAACTAGAATTTTTATTTTCTACTGGTAGAACTGTATCGAATAAAAAAATGTCGATAGTATGTTTTTTACGAGAACATTTTCAAGACCGTGTAGTAACACCTCTGATGATCGGCAAAAGTCCTAGTAGAGATGGGACGCGGCGTATTAGGTATCCTATCGCATCGTTGTATAGTGACATATTATCAAAATACGTGCATACTACCGATAAAAATACGTGTATTCTAATACGAGGGAGGAGGGGGGGGGGGGGATGAACGGGACTTGTCAGATCGGACCGGACGGTATCACAACGGCGTATCACATGACCGCGTGTAATTTTGCGTCTAAACTAGCGACCATGATCGTGGCACCGTTGAAGAATAATGCAATATACATAATAAATAAGTAGATATACGAAGTCTCGTGGTGTCACAGTCACTCTGACTTAAAGTGATAGAGACAGCACGAGACGAGAGTATTTGGGCATTATTTAGTTGGAAGGACTCTTCTCAAACCATAACTTAAACCCGTAAATATCAAGAACCACTTGTTGTAATAAAACTGCTTAAAATAATAACATATGATAACTTGATTGTAATTTGTTTATGTTACTGGAAAATTAAAGTATTAATAAAAGTAAAAGCTGACAACAAAGAACTAACAGAAGCTTCAGAAGTTGGTGCTCAAACAGTATGAAGAATTAAAGCCCCGATTTCAGAAGCTATTATTATCATTCATCATTACAGCCCCTCACAAGTCCACTGCTGAACATAGGCCTACCCCAAGGAATGCCACAAAGCACGGTCCTGAGCCGCCTGCATCCGTCGACTTCGAAATTTACCTTTATGAGACCACATTTAATCTATAACCTATATAATAAAATAAGAACCATTAAAATCGGTTCACAATTGACGAGGATATCAAGTAACATACTTAAAAAAATACAGTCGAATAGAGTTGAGTGAATCGATTTTTTAAATTTGGCTAAGATAGATGCATTGGTGATCAACAAACGGCGGTATAGTTAATTAATTAATTAGTTTATTATTTGTATTATGTGTGTTTTACTGTTATTATAAAAATGTATATATAGTACAATACAACATTAACTATTTCTGGTGTAGAAATTATTGAATATTAAAAATATTAAATATTACTACATTATAAAAAAAATTACAAAAAAAAACTAATGTTACAGATAACTAAAAACAAGAAAGAAAAGATTTATACTATTATATAGCATTAATACTATTCTAAATTCCGACTCCAAACCGTGAGGAGCAGTATCGCTGTGCGAGGATATCTCTATGTTTACAGTTTGCTATGTGGCTTAGCTGACGATGTCCTGCTCTTTCCGTCAGGTGACGCTATGAGTTTCACTCTGTATTAACTTTATACTTTTGACAGTGTAAAAATATAAAAATTATGAATAACTAAAGCATAGATTCACCTAACGGATCCTAGCATAGCTATGAACCATCGTCTCGACAAAACAAATATATTCAGTCGTCTAGAAATTACACGATCACTAGCGCACACACCAACGATTATATGTAAAGATTATAGCTCACATTCACGTGCAGAAGCCTGTATCTGTGTATGTATTCAGCAGATTAAACAGGCTGTTGAAGAAAAACAAACAGGTACAAAAATTAACTGAGCGCGGATTGGAACCCACAGCTTAATTGTTTTATTAACAGAGAGACAGTCAGCTCCGAATTATCTTAATAATCCGATTTTTCTTTATAGGATTAGAGTGACAAACGAGCACACAGTCCACTTGATGGTAAGTGGTTGCTGTGGCCCATAGACATCTACATCTATCTTCGGTTACGAATCAAAATACAGATGCGTTGTCACTCGTGATGGAATGCCTCTTTTCCAGTAAAAAAGATCTCCGGTTCTCTACACCCACTATACGAAACACAGCAGCGTTAAGCTGCTATTTTACGCTGGTATTCTGTGAAAGCGTGGTCCTTCCCCGGTCGAGCCGACCCATTCGTGCTACAACTATACCAGTAATATAGCTGCAGCATGGCTCTACCACGTGTAAATCACTAAATACAACTTTGATCCCATTAATTTATTATTAATATTTTAAAGTTCAGTAACATTGAAAATATCAGTCCCACGTGGGTGCTGCAAAACATTCGAAATGTCTAGATTTCAAAATTACTTTTTCATTATGAATAGAATTGAAAGGATAGGTATGAATAGAGTTTGTTTAATGAAAGTTCTATCATGCAGTAAATTTAATTCTCTATGTCTATTCTCATCTCAGCTTTGACTTAAAATTTCAATTTACCGTTCATTCAATCTCGATACGTTTTAATAAACATAATCCCCTAAATCCGGCGCGATCCCGTCTTACTCAATATCTGCAGTAGACTCTAGACTAACTTTGAGTATCTCCCGGCGGATTTCACCGGGATGGAATCTTGCATGTTGTGAATGCCACTCTATTAGACTTTGTCGGATATGTTAAGTTCACGATATCCGTATTGGAGCCAAGTATTTGTATTCGACTTGTGTAGGGTGACACCTCTAAGTTGAATTATAGGATCTAATTTTTTTGCTTCTATTTTTAAAACTTCATCAGCTTCCGAGTCGATCGCCGAACATCGGCTTAATACTTAGTAGGGATTTACATCCTTAGTAGGGATTTGCTTTAAAAGATACATGTTTACATTACCAGAAATCTTGCACTTTTAACGTCTCTCCCCGTCACTAGTCTGTGTATTTAATAAAAGTAATTTACTGTTTCTTTAATAGATTATGATATTACAATATTTAGTATATGATAGGACTGCCTAGGAAGGCAGAAAAGGAGTCCTACCTCACCTCTGTCACCTCTGAGGACTAAGATGGAATGCCTCACAGCCTGTTATTATACTGGCGCTCTATACCCTTTAGAGCGGAACTCAGCAGAACACAACATATTACCTACAAAAAAAATAATCTGAGCCCTGGTAGATCAGGGGTTAACTGCTTGCCTTATTATTTTATAGCTTAATATGAAACAGTTCGATCCCTATCGGCAAGTATGAAATTGTTAATTAAAATTTTATATGAATTTTAACACATGCCTGGCAGTGAAAGAAAACATCCTAAGGGAACTTGCATGCCCGGGAAATCAAATGATAGGAATAAGAATATCATATATTTAGAAGATATGTTCGTATAAACGCTTTGGGGCAGTCCAGTGGACTATTTTTTGCTCGAAAAATCCTGTCAGAAATGAGGGGAGACTTATCCCCGGGAATGGGCAATATATACGATTCGGGACACCTGTAAGAATAAAATATATATTTCTCGTTAAAACATATCTCATGGACACCATACTAGTATATATCTCGATCACGGCTGGATATTCCGGAGGCGATTGAGTGATTTTGTACATTGTGTTGCCGGGCTATTGTAATGCAAGTTAGGCGCGAGCCGGTGCCTCGTTAGTGATGTTATGTTTGTGGTGTACGGACTAAGCATTGCCCCAATATACGTGTTTGAGTACTCTCCAGTGAATCAAGGCACTTTAGATTTTGATCGATAAAGAACGAAACGCTTTCGATATGAGCACTGCAGTCTGTTTACCTCGATATATTATATGACATTAATTTGTCCTTTTGTCAGTTTCTTTAAATTTAAATAGTTTTCTTTAATGTTCCGTCACACTAACTTCATCCTGGCGACTTTCTCTTTCGCTCTATGTTGGATTTACTCAGACCAAAAAAGAAAGATAGAGATTAGCCACACTACATAACAATGACGCCGCAACCATGCTCAACTGCAAGACACGCACTCACGCACACAGTTTACAGTTACATATATAAATAAAAAATAAAAAAACCCGGAAAAATTATTTGTAGGCCATACAAATACTTGTTACTGCTTGTACACTGCGCCACGGAGCCCGTCTAGCCGACACTTCTATTCAAGCTTTGTACAGTTTTGTTAAATAATCATTACATAGTCCACCACAGTCTTTTATTTATATAAATAACACTCGATCCCTAAAATGCAAAGGCTCAGATCCGCTCAGCAGGCCAATCTCAAAGTGATAGTTCAGGATAGTTCCAGCCGCCAAGTTTTACCATAGCACGTTTGTGACAACTCTATCTTGATGGTTAGGATTTCATCAAAGGACAATTGTTTAGGGATTTTCTACCACGCACCACCATTTTGTTGAGTTTTTTTATTAAGTGAAAACTTTACTTAATAAACTAGGGTTTTAATATCATTATATTTTATCCCAGACGATGCGAAAGTTGTGTCCAAATCCATGGCCCACGTATAATAATTAATGTTATATGAGTTAGTGATGTAGGTTAGAGTAGATTAGTCCCGCTGGGTTTCTTGGAATTTTCCGAACCAGTGGTAAATAAAAAAAATACTTTTAATAAGTATTATGTAATCTATATTGAATAAAAAGTATTCTATTCTATTATATTCTAGTATGATGGGACTGGCATACGCTAAGCGGTAAAAGTCCCTTAAATGTTTATAAATTTAAAAAATCGTCTGTATCGTGGAGGTGTTTTAAAAACATAAATTACATCTGAATTGATTTGTGATATATTTGAAGACTTATTTGGGCCAGGAACCAACGGATCTGTACCCTGAATACTGAACCATGGACTTATTGCTAAATCATTACAAGGAAATAAATTTCAATTGTTCAGAACCAACATACGAACATTTTTAATTAATTTGAAAACCTCTCTAGATAAAATAATGTCAGTGCTCGAGAGGACTGTTCTAGATTCTCGTTTTAAATGTCTTTTGTATTCGCATTTTATTACACTAGCTTAAACCCGCGATTACGTCCGCGTAGAACATAAACATAAAAACCTGAAGATCTATAATAGTGGTCTTTGGACAAGTAGTATAATTACCGCAAAAACGACTTTAAATTCAGAAACTCAGATTTCGCTATTGTCTTCAAAACTATGTGCAATATGGGAAAATGTTTAAAATAAAAATTAACGATCTATTAATATCACGTAAAAAGGTCTTATCACCTTATCCACGGTTTTGGATTTCAGATGTTTGTGACCTTATTCTTTAACACTTATAGATTTGTTGAAGTATAATCACAAAAAATCCTGCATGTTTTGCGCTTAAAATATAGCCTAGATACACAGCAGCGTCAAGCTGCTATTTACGTTGGTATTCTGTGTCCCGGTCGAGCCGACCCATTCGTGCTACAACCATAATATAGCTGCAGCGTGCCTCTATCACGTATAAAATACAGGTACTTAAATTAACTAATAATTATCTTTACACCCGTCTCTTTCTATTGTCATTTAATGAAAAGTGAGCATTAACGAAAGAATGAAAAGAGGGAACATTAAGCATTACTTAATTAAGCGTCGATTTTGTGAGAAAGGTAATAAATAATTGATTTCCGCAAAGTAACGCCTGATTCTATTAATTATGTAATAAATAATTATCACTCGTAATATACACATACATTATTTATGGATGTATTTAAAAAAAATATATAGAAATAGGGTGACAAACGAGCACACAGTCCACCTGATGGTAAGTGGTTATTGTGGCTCATAGACATCTACATCTATTCTCGTTTGCGAATCAAAATGCAGATGCGTTGTCAGCCGTGCAGGAAGTCGATGCATGCAGGTGGCTCAGGACCGTGCTTTGTGGCATTCCTTGGGGCAGGCCTACGTTCAGCAATGGATTTGTGAAGGGCTGTAATGATGATGATAATGACAAAGATTTAGATAGAGCATTGCAGTGATCATCCCATTTCGAGTGTTTTCCTTAATAAATGTAATTTATTTATTTCATTGTATTGTAATAATGGTGTGTCGAATATTCCTATAATAGGCATGAACAATACTAAAGATTATCTGCGCTATAAATTTACATCAGTCCGTCCATAACCGTTTCCTTTTCCTTGCGGTGACGCAACCAACGTACAATGCACATAATGGGCTGTGATGTCACACTTGTGCGAACGCAATTTAAATTATCCTCTGATTGAGTGTAATAACCTCTGGTGTGACTACAGCCTATAGCCATATAGTGGAGCTAATCGGTACTTGAATTGGAGTTTTATTGTTATTTAGTATAGACTTAGCTGTCATGGCTTGTTTGATGATGGCTAAATATCCTGATTTAAAGCTTAGTCAATAGCGTATTATATTTTAGCTAAGCGCTTTTGGTTTCATTTCCCGCCATCTCTTTTACGTTGTAGAGATATAGTTCAGTTATATTATAGCTGAAGCATGAATGGGTCGGCTTGTCCAGAGAGAGATACAGACTCTCTCACAGAATATCAGCGTAAAAATATATCTGTGTTATTGTTGTGTTTCGTATGGCGTCACAAAGCCGGAGTTCTTTCTTTGGAATCGAGTCATTCCATCTTACCCTTCAGGCTAAAGCATCCACCTACTATTAAGTGGACCCTGCTCTTTTGTCATCCTTAGTTATATAAAAGAACCATTCGTCGCTGACCAGATGTCCGTTTGTTAAGCAGCAGGACGCCCCGCGTCTTTTATTAAGAGTTACATCCTATCAAAAGTCCATAGCTGAACATAGGCGTCCCCCTTGGATTATCCTTTTTTAAATGTATTGATTATTAATCTTCATCTCCTGTTTCAGTTTCCCCCTGTTGCCTCTTACGACACCTACGGGACGATATGGGGTAGTGTATATTCTTGCACCGCCACTAAACGGGTTATTTATATATAGAAATTAATTTTTGTTTCTTCGTATTTTATGCGCTGTCATACCGTTCATCAGATTGCGCTAAAACATGATCAACTTATTGCTTGCACTTGTGAGAAGGTTATAGGCATAGTACAATAAACTTACAATAGGTGGCGCGCGTATCGTACCAACAAATTTATTTGAAAGTTATACATCACTCAACTTCAATGAATGTATTATCATTCCTAATGAAAGAATAAATAACTCTTCTATATTTAAAACTATATTTCGACAATTATTTATATTAGCTATATTATAATGTTAACACCTTTTAATTATTTGTTAATTTTTTAATTTTTTGCAGGTACGTGATAGAATGAAGTTTAAAATAGTCTACAAAAAGCGTTGTAAGTACTACTCCATTAAATATTTTTTGTTGTATATGTATCTGATGGGTATAGTGCATCGTTAGTCGTCGTAAAAAAATCATTAATCTTCAATAAAAACACAATAACTATAAGACGTAATGGCAGTGCCCCTAGATCTAAATACCATAAGTGGAGAGTTACAAAATCATTGCTTCGGGTGGCATCCAAAACCTACAATTGAATTACAACAGTGGTAGAGCCACGCGGCAGCTTTTGCTGTCGCACGGATGGGCCGGCTCGAATCGGGGTGGTACCACGACCTCACAGAATACCAGCGTGAAGTAGAGGTTTACCTCTGCGTTTCGCTTGGTGAGTGCAAGTGGTTGTCTTGACCGGAGTGTGGTGCCACTCACACTAACGTCGCGGTTGAATTCTGCAGGCTGCCGCCGTGTTTGGCACTATAGGTCGGCCGATTGGGATAGGATGCGGTCTTTTTTTGCATCCTACCCTTGGGGGCGGGTTTGCTTCTCGCCGGAAGATCCCAGCGTTGTTGCTGATTCTGTTGCTGATGTGGTACTTCAGGGTATGGAACTTTTTATTCCATCCTCGGTGGTGCCCATCGGAGGCAGATCCCAGCCATGGTTTGGTCGCTCCTGTAAAATAGCATCACGCTATAAGCAGGAGTGCTACCGGGCCTGGGCTGACGCATCAACGTCTCGGGATGTAAGCACCAGCGCTCTTAAAAAGAAGTATAATTCCGCCTCCTTCAAAAGAGTCATTGCCAAGGCAAGGTCCGAGCACATCGGCAGAATTGGCGAGAAGCTAGTTCACTTTCCTTCGGGAACCCGTGCATTCTGGTCTCTCGCCAAAGCTGTCCAAGGGAACTTCTGTCAGCCATCTCTTCCATCTCTGCACAGAGAGGACGACTCACTGGCCCATGCCGCAAAGGAGAAAGCCGATCTGTTAGGCTCTCTCTTTGCGTCCAACTCGACTCTAGATGACGGGGGGAACACACCGCCGACCATCCCGCGGTGTGAGTGCTCCATGCCGGATGTGCGGCTTACGTAGCCCTTGGTTCGCAAAGCACTCCTCTCCCTGGACGTCAGCAAGTCGAGTGGGCCTGATGGAGTCCCTCCCATTGTGCTGAAGACGTGTGCTCCGAAGTTGGCACCGGTTTAAACGCGTCTATTCCGGTTTCGGTCTATTCACGAATTCATGGAAGACAGCTTTGGTCCACCCGATCCCTAAAAAAGGCGACCGCTCAGACCCGTCCAACTACAGGCCTATCGCCATCACCTCCTTGTTCTCCAAACGAATGGAGTCTATTATAAACTGCCAGCTCATGAGGTATTTTGAGGATCACCAGCTGATTAGTGACCGCCAATACGGTTTTCGTCGGGGTCGATCAGCTGGTGATCTTCTGGTCTACCTGACTCATATATGGGCGGAGGCAGTAGAGTCCAAGCGGGAGGAATTGGCCGTTAGTTTGGACATAGCGAAGGCTTTAGATCGGGTCTGGCACAAAGCGCTTCTTTCGAAGCTCCCTTCCTATGGGCTTCCCGAGAAATTGTGAAATTGGATCACCAGTTTCCTTGCTGATCGGAGCATCAAAATCGTAGTAGACGGTGCATGCTCTGATTACAAGCCGACTAACGCTGGTGTTCCACAAGGCTGCGTGCTATCACCAGCGCTGTTTCTTTTGCATAGCAATGATATGTTGCAAGCTGGTAACATTCATTGCTATGCAGACGACAGCACCGGTGATGCCTTATACACCAGCCGTGCCAATATTTCTCGGGAAAACATCGCCGAGTACCGGAACAAACTTGTGTCTGAAGTCGAGTCTTTGCTGAACAAATTCTCGGATTGGGGGCGAATAAATCTAGTCCAGTTTAATCCCCAGAAGACACAAGTTTGCGCGTTTACCGCTAAAAATAACCTCTTTGTCGTGTCTCCTCAGCTTCAAGACACTCCCCTTGCTGCCTCAGCTAGCATCGGAATCCTCGGCGTCGACATATCGAATAGTGTGCAGTTTTGTGGTCACTTGGAAGGGAAGGCCAAATTGGCCTCTAAAAGCTAAGGCGTGCTCAGCAGAGCGAGACAGTATTTCATGCCGGCACATCGCTTGCAACTTTACAAAGCGCAAGTTCAGCCTCACATGGAATACTATTCTCATCTCTGGGCCGGCGCACCCCAGTGCCAGCTCCTTCCACTTGACCGCATCCAGCGCAGAGCGGTTCGAATCGTCGACGACCGAGTTCTTTCTGATCGGCTCGATACACTGGCGCTGCATAGGGATGTTGCATCCCTTTGCATTTTCTATCGAATCTACCACGGGGAAGTGCTCTGAGGAATTGTCCGGATTAATTCCAGCCGCCAAATTTCACGAACCCACATCGCGTCAAAATTCACGATATCATCCTTACCATCTGGATGCTTGGCGGTCCACGACTGTGCGTTTTACTAGCAGTTTTCTCGTAAAACTTCTCTGTGGAATTATTTACCACAGGCGATTTTTCCGGACCGATACGACTTAGGGACCTTCAAGAAAAGAGCTTACACCTTTCTAAAAGGCCGGTAATGCATCTGTAATTCCCATGGTGTTGCGGTTGTTCATGGGCGGCGGTAGTCACTTACCCATCAGGTGAGCCGCATGCTCGTTTGCCCCCTCTTCTATAAAAAAAAAGATCACTAAATATAGTTTACTTTGATTACATTATAGTTTAGTTTAATATTTTAAAATTATTTATTAACTCCTGAACATTAGTAGTTTCCATGTACTGGCGGCCTAAGGGAACCCACTACCTCACATCATCCTGTGGGCGTCGTAAGATGCAACAGAGGTTAACTAAAACAGAAGATGGGAGCAGCATCTTCCTGATAAAACCTCAAAATCACTAAAAACTGCGATGCTCAAAATTATGACCAACTGGCTCATATTCCAAATATATATTGGGAAAAAATTGAAAAATCTAGATGTGATAATGGCGCGGTGGTCATGTTATTAATAAATTTTATATTATACCGGAGTGAATACTGAGTGAAACCGATCGCGCCACCCACCGGAAAAGGCAGAACAAATTCTACCGGGCCCAGTACTAACTATATATTTTTATGACTGCCACATTGGTCTAGTCGTCCTTAACGCGATTCAACCGATTAACGGGTTCAAATCCCGGGTTGGTACAGAATCAGTTATTTGATTTTTCTGTCAAAAATTTCTCAGTAGCAGCCGGGAGTCAGAAATTTGCCCGTGCCTAGGAAGCACGTAAAACCGTCGGTACTGCACCTGATGTCTCTCCGTTCGTGTCGGATTATCGTCCCATCATTGTGCGAGTAAGGGAGAGTGCATCTGTGCTTGCGCATATACTCGGGTACTATAATCCTGTCATGCTCAGATGGTTAGTATCATTATTACATTATTACATTATTTGTAGTTCCATTTGTAGTTTTTATTTTGTTTGGACAAATCTAGAAATTATGTTGTGCATAATTTCTTCATAACATCTCATGTTAGGACAGACAAACAAAACGAGCATAGACGAGCTAAGGAAAAATATAAGGGTTCCTTCTTATTGGCAGCGGAACTCTAAAACCGACACAATACTGCACGTGACTAGAAACCTTGTGACCGGTCACTGACAGTCCGCCATAGGAATAAAATTATATTGCGCAATACGTTTAATGCCATTTACATACGTCGCGATTGTCGCGAATTCCGTCTGTCCGTAGCTGTGACTCATATCTTGTCTAAGCGCACAGATTACGTAAGTGGATACAATATTTTAAAGATTTTAATATATACCTAAGGTTTACTTGCAAGCCTTCAAGCAAGATTGGTGGTAAGATCTACACCTACACCTCGATTAAGAATTCAAATAGAAGATCAGTAAGTTAAAGTAGCAATGGGCCGGCTATAAATCCTGAACCGATAACTGATGGAGAAGAAAGGTTCTCGAGTGGCAGCCTCGTACCGGTAAGCGAAGTGTATGGTAGCCTCCACTAGATAAAATGAGTGATCTGGTAAGAGATGTAGGAAGTCAATGGATGCAGGTGTTTCTGGACTGTGCTTGAGAGAGGCCTATGTTCAACTGTGGACTTTTGATGAGCTGTAATTATGTAGAAAGTTAACTTGGTTAACTCCGCAGATCGTCATTCCATTTAGGAACCGTACTTCCTCATTAGTTTTCGGTCATTTGAGCTATATGGCTTGGCCATCATTATTATTTATTTTCAATCATTAATCAAAATTTGGCGTTATTTCGAATGACACAGAACTCAAAACATATAATTTCTAAAGATATCTCAATTCTGTTTAATAAGCGAACAACTTACGGAACAAGTGTATTAATTAGACGGCTCCGTGGCGCAGTGGCTTAGCAATGAGTTGTTGCGCTGGGGGCCACGGGTTCGAATCCCGCACGGTACAAGTATTTGTATGGCCTACAAATAATTGTTCCGGGTCTGGATGTTTGTCCTCGTGCAATTAATGTTTGTAAACTGCCTCCACGATACAGGAGAAAATCCTAGTGTGGGGGTAACGTTAAAAAAAACCCAAATAATAATACAGAAAAAAAAAAAAAAATCTTGTGATAATTACAGACTATTTGATTGTGACGATTCTGTACGATAAAAGTAAATTACCGATCTATATCCTATTGATAAATTATAAATTCAAAATGTTCATGTTTTTTATTCAGTTATTCTGTATTGTAAACACCTTAAAAAGGGTACAATGGGACTTAATGCCATTGTGGCATTCTCCTCCAGTCAACCCTTAACGAAGGTCCTCGTACATGTAATATAATTGGCGTATAAGTCTATTATGTTATATAATATTGTAAATTGATACATCAAAACTGAAAGCAGGTCTTTCGACGTATCGTTCTATACTCATATTAAAAAGCTATTTAATGTCAAGTGCGTTCGTTAATGAGCACGCTAGGGACGGCACGTTTACATTTAATTATATTTGACTAAATGAAGGTTCGGCTCATGCTGATATTTAAAAAAATGTGTTTTCTTTCTTTTTACAAACTATTTTTTTTATTGATGATTAAAACTATCTCTTTTGGCCAGTGCTTTACAATCATTTCAGTTGATGGTGAGTGGAGATGTAGTCGAAAATAATAAAAAGTGAACTTAAATTTAAAAACCTTTAGTCTTGCCTTCAAGACACCCACATTTTAATGAAGTGAAAAAAAGACAGACGCTGGTAAATTATTTGCCATATGCAGGACGAAATAAGCTGTTAGGGGCGAATGCATGGAACGTTAATAACAAAGACCTAAAGACCACCGAAGCGTCTGGTTACACGAAGGTCGAAGGGAGAGGGAAGAATTAAGCCATATACACACGGATTCCTGTGTACACGCTCCAAAATATATTGTGTAGAATACCGACAGTCTAGCTACTGTGCGCCAGTGCTTGAGATTGACAAGATTGGTTCGAACAATACTGAGGTATTAAAAAAACTAATTTTACGGATCTTATCGCGTTTAATTAACTTATTTTTAATTATTTTAATTCCCGACGTTTTAGGTGCTTTTTTTATAGAATAAGGGTGACAAACGAGCACACTGTCCACCTGATGGTATCTAAAATGCAGATGCGTTGTCACCCCTGCGGGCTAAGGTGGAGTGCCTCGTTTCCAGTAAAAATGGTCTCTGGTTTTCTACACTCACCATACCAAACACGTTATGAAGCTGCTATTTTACGCTGGTATTATGTGAGAGCGTGGTCCTACGCTGGTCGAGTCAACCCATTCGTGCTACAACCATAACATGGCTGCAGTGTGGCTCTACCACGTTCATTACCGCACCCATGGTCACGGGGGAATTATAATAAGTAAAAATAAGTTAAATTGAACGCGATCAAATCCGTAAAATTTGTTTTAAAATCTACGTCGTTTTAATTTAAGAAATTATTTTAATACTAGCTGTTCCCCGCGACTTCGTCCGCGTGGAATTTATTACGATTGGATTTCATGGGTTTTAATTTTTATGCACGGAACCCTGACTTTTTTCTAAAATAAAAGTAGCCTAAGTTACTCCTTATAACATCAGCTATCTGCCGGTGAAAATCCCGTTAAAATCGGTCCCGCCGTTTCGGAGATTAGCCGAAACAAACAGACAGACAGACAAAAATTTTAAAAATTGTTTTCTTGTTATAAGTACCGTATATACTTTCATATGCATTTAGTAAAAAGCTTTTATTTTGACATTACAAACAGACACTTCAATTTTATTTATTTGTATTCATCGATCACTAATTTTTTTTTATTAGTGATCGATGTTTGTAGTAATATAGATTGAGGTCGCCATTTTGTAGGATTTGGTTTCGTTAGTTTATGAGCCTATTGTTTATAGTCGTATTGTTAGTTATAGCGGCTGTTTGTTATTCGACATCTTGTATTTATAAATAAGAATTTGTCATCCATGTCATCTGCCGATTCCTATTTCAAAATACATACTGCAATAAAACGACACACAAATGTCATTTTATCAGTCAGAATTTAATTTAATTTTTGCCTTTGACAACGCAACAAGACCTACCCCAAAACACGTCGCAAATGGTAATTAACATAGATAACGTCAAAACGCACGGTCTTCTCTTAATAAATATAATATAATCTTATCTACGTTTTTTTTTGGTTTTTATAAGTAGGCATACAGGTTTACGTAGGTATATACGTACACATGTATTTACAGGTATACCTGTTTTTAATTAGAGGTATACTCACACATACAACATAAAATTTTAATATATCACTGGTTTACATTAAGAGCACTATATCCAAAGTGATCCACTTTATTTAAATCTATATAAGTTCCTTCATACCATAATTACGGTAGAGGTACAATTAGGTTGAGTGCACGTTATGATATTTAAGTATTTGAACTTGTTCGTGACGAACATACAGCACTTATATTTAAATTGCACTGAAATTACAGACTAGACAATTATTATAAACCGATTAGGTATCTATGGATTATTCAATTATAGATTATATATATTATTTATAATGCAGACAATATAAATATATTTGTATTAAAGTTTATAACCATAGACTTAGAATATACTGGCGTATAGACCACCTGACAGCCCGAAAACGCGTGACCAATTTTGATTTGTCATTGTGTGCAAGCTAGTGATGTATATTTTACTTACAAGGACTATCGAACATGATTGTTAAGGAAGCATTGTAAGTGAAGTTGAATAACTTCAAAATTAACTGAATTTTACCATGATAGTTCTAAAATAATTAAAAATATTCACATAACATGTTCCTGGGAATAAACTGAACCTACCTGCCTTTTATTGATTTTAATTCAAATGTATAAAATCCCAGGTGACTTTACTGGTAAACTTAAAAACTCCCCAATAATCAGATTGAAATGTTGTATTTTCGAGCTATGATCTTTGGAGAAAATATTTACTGCCGTGGCAGCTTCCCGAATTTCTTTTTAGCATATGTTAATATAAATAGGTAGATACTTAACTAAGTATATACCTATTAATATTTTATATATTTTATAAAATGTTTGATGGGGAAATAAAACAAAACGGAGTACATTATGGCTGCTTTATTTTTCATATAAGTGTTATTGTGATAATTACAAACATTTAATAATTAAATACATAATAGAAGTTTATTTTAATATTCGACTTAATTATGAATGTAAACTTAATAATTTAAGGAAAGAAACTTGTAGGAATCAGTTAAATAAGATTGCTTTGTTTAAAGGCCAATATGTTTATGAGGCTTCATCATGCTTCATGTTTATATTCTTCATCTGTCCTGAAAAGTATAAAGTAATAATAAACTTATTATCATTTTAGCTGCATGGATTTTAAAACATAATGATCTTAACACAGTAAAGTGCACTAAGTGTCTGAGGATACAGATGCACTTCTATTCTCTCAATCTCGGTATGTTAAGAAAATGGTCACTTATTCATGGACTGATCGCGGCAAGTGTAATTTAATCTTGCAGATCTATTGATCTGCACAGCTATTACTTAACCACGAGTTCCTCTTCTCTTCGACTAGCGCCGTAGGGATGAACCACGCTATTTAAGCCTTCGCGACAATGTCGTCGGCCATCAAGCATGAATCGGACATCACATGAATCGGGCATCGACCGTTGTATCAAATACTATGGAATTTATACTATCACGTCTCATGCGTGGTCGTCTAGTAGCTTCAGGAGCATTACTAAATATCTATAAAGTGTTGAAAGTTACATTTTGACGTCTTATTATAACAATATTTGACTCCTTTTAATAAAATTGTTTTTATTCTACTTTTCTTTTATACTTCTCAAGAAAATGTTTGCTGCAAATTGTTGAGTTCTTCTTTGCATTCCAATCAACCCGTTCAATGAACCTTAACCACTTTTTCTAATTATAGAACGGAGGAATCTGTTTAACAAACGGCAAAATAAAATTACATTTTAGAACGCAAAAGAAGTTACAGCCTATATTCGTCCCACTGCTGGGCACAGGCCTCTCATTTCTGAGAGGGTTTAGGCAAGAAAAGTCCGCCGCGCTGCCCCAATGCGTGTTGGCGAACTTCACATGTCTTCGAAATATTTTTTTATTTTGATTTCTCAGACATGCAGGTTTCCTCACGATGTTTTCTTCACCGTCGAGTACGTGGTAAATCAGCACTTAAAATTGCAATTAACAATTTCATTAGTGCCGGCGGGGACCGAACCCGTTGTTCGCGTACTGTGAAACTTACAGCGAGCGCTAACCATCTGAGCTACCACGCAACCCGAGGACGTTAGAACGCAAACCGAGGATTTATTTTCTTGTTGTGTAGGTGTCTATCGATTCATTAAAAATATTCAAGATAAATATCGACATTAATTTTGATATAGTTGAGTCAATCCTAGCGTACATGTAAAATATTTTGTATAAAAATGTATTTACCAAATTCATGCAAATTATCAACAACGTGACTTTTTCTTTGCAAAATATCAAAATTAAAAATAATTAAAAAATTCTATATTTTAAACAGTATATAACATAAATTGTAACAAAAATAAACGCTTCATAACATTATGACGTTTTGAGAATTTACCTGTAAAATGAAATTATCAGAATTATTTCTATTATTAGCACCACAATCACTTACAGAACAAAAAGCATTTTGAAAAAAGTTACTTACTAAAATAACCACTATTACACTTTAAAAAATTACAAAATATTTCGAGCTATTTCTTGCGTGCCGAATTGTGCCGACATGTCATTCAAAATCGGTTACAGAGTCATGAGATTTGGTATCCTTTTCTATCTTGCATTTTGCCATAAGGAATTTTCTTCTCCCTTACACACTATGTTGGTCTATACGCCAGTATATTCTAAGTCTATGTTTATAACTGTCTGCGGCAATACACGTTAGTAGTATTATAATGAAATGAAAAGGAAAACTATCACTGCTAAGTAGAATTAAGAGGTTAACGAGTAATAGTCGCGTGAATGATTTGATGTAAATTATATTATTAGCAACGTCGAAAAGTTTTTGAAGTTATACTTCTTTTGGGGCGTTTGGGAAAAATTATGAGAGTGAATTTATTACGATGCGCGCGCACACCGACAGCTAAAAACAACACAATGAAGTTGTTACGAAGCACGCGCACACTGACACCTCAAAGCGACAACTTCATTGGGTAACTATCTCTCAAGTTTTCGTGGGAACTGATAACTATATTTTGAGGTAGTTATTTTTAGTTATTTCTTTTTGTTACGCTAAAGAAATATAACTTCCTACGTGCGTACATAAGTACACACACACTTTTTTTTAAATAATTTTTTGAATACTACTCTCTATAAGGCTGATTTGAAAATAAGTCCTTTACTTACGATCTTCCAATTTGGGCCCATTTTTAGTCGTCATAGCGGTCAAACCGTGAATTCATTTATTATGCTCATTATCAAGAAAGCCCAAGTATTGTGACGGGCAACTACTGAACCCTATCTCTACATTGTGCGTGGCCCGACACGCATTTGGTCAGTTTTTTTTAGCGCTATCTTTGGTTACATCACCACTTGCCAGGTGGGATAGTAGTTGAGTATTGGCTTATAGTAAAAAAAGACTATATCCGTTTTGTTAGTCTTTTATACAAGAAACCATACTTTTAACCAAAAATTCAAATAAGAAATAAAATGGTATTTTACTATTCCATTTATACATATATATTTTATTACCAGTAAAGTAAGAGCCTATATAGGTCTCACTACTGGACTGCCTTTTCTTATTTTTGAAGAGGTTAATTGAGATGATTTAAAGACAAACTTCACATACCCTCAAAATATTTTACAAGTCATTAGAGCCCGCGAGAATCGAACCATGTACGCAAGCTATCACGGCTCTCAGCTGTTATTTGAATTTTTTACTTTTTACTCTGTGCTGTTTTCGTTAGGCTATAAATTATCGATAATATAAAATCGCTCCATTAAAGTCTTAGTTACAGCTTCACACGTCTCGGTTGGGAACGGTGGCCGGATATGTTTCCGTCGTAAACATTATGTTCACTGATAACGTAACGTTTTAAAATAGACTTTAAATTTGACCTCAAAAAAGTTGTCTACTGACAAAGATGGATAAATTGTTGCAAGGTCATTCAAGTTGTTTGAAAGTGTGTGAACTGCTTTTATTAACGAGTTACGATAAATATCGTTGATTCTACGTAATTATTCAATGACATTATTGTGGCGGAAATGAGCATGGCTGTCATGCTTGACAGATGGTGAGATGTTGTTAGATCTAGAAGATTCTACTGTTTTAAATGCTTTAACGTATTATGACTGCAGCACGACGGGGTTGGCTCGACCGGGGAAGGAATCTCCCCCGGTCGAGCCGACCCCGTCTACTATTTCAGAATACTAGCCTGAAATAGCTGCATTTTATGTCTTGAGAAAATCGTCATGAATACCTTCGTCTCCGAGAGCGATGAAAAGGTTTTGCCGGACTCTTACCGGCTAAAACTCCACGGTGGTCAACATCAGCGTATACGAGGGTTACTAGGATCTTCGTTCGGAGCGCAACCGGAGCCTCTCCATCGCTTTGATCGATTAGAAACACGTAGCAGTTCTTAATGCCCCCAGCAACCTCGCAGTACTTTCACGATGTTTCGTGAACACATTCGGGTCCTCCTCGGAGGTTACATTACTACCTGCTCCGGACCCCTGCCCCTAGCGGCCGCTACCCCAGAGGCCCCGTTTCTGCTAGGGGAACACCGTACAAGGAGATGGCCGTGACGAACGGCTTGGCGATGTCGTCTCCGTGTGGATTATGCCCTCCCCCGATCCGAAATAGCCGCATAGTGCGTCTGTGTTTCGTATGGTGAGTGGCGAGAACTGGAGTTCGTTTTCACTGGTAATGAGGCAGGCACTCTATCTTAGACCTCAGGATGATAACGCATCTGATTCTTAATAGGGAAAGATGTACGTGCCTATAGGCCACAGCATCCACTTACCATCATGTGGGCTTAGCGCTCGTTTGTAACCCTTACTTTTATTATAGAATCGAAAATTTCTTCATATAAAACTGAAGAAACAAACAAACTTACAGTTCACCTGATTGTAAGTGGCTACTACAGTCTACAGACACCTGCAGCCAACTAAAAACAAAAATATTACAAATGCGTAAGATGGAATGCCTCACAGCCTCTAATTGTTACGATCTCTATTTCTCTTTTCACTTGCTTCTTTCTATCAAAGCCCATTATCGCTGGACCTAGACTTTTTCTATATATAAAGAAATTTTGCTATAATAACTCCCTCGGGAGTTGGAAAGGTAGCAGCAGTTCTTTGACGGATTTCATGGGGCAGGGGTTTGGCATTTAGTTGCGGCGCTGAGGGCCGCGGGTTCGAGTCCCGCACGGAACAAGTATTTGCCCTAATAATTGTTCCGGGTCTGGATGTTTGTCCGTGTGAAATTTATATTTCTAAACTTCCTCCACGGTACAGGAGAAAATCCTAATGTAAAAAAAAACGTTAAAAAATAGGTTCAGGATTTTTCGTTCAATTAAAAGTCTTCTGTTTTTTTTAGGGGTGTAAAGGAAACGTCAGATGTTCTTCTCCAAATTCCTACCTTACCTACACGTGATGCCCTGGTGACGAACCCATGGGTTAATCTTCTTACATGGGACATGGGCCTCTCTCCCATTGCAGGGAGGATTTGCCTTAATCGTCACGCTTGCCAGGCGTATTGACGGTCGCAGTTCCAGACGTTTTGCACCTTTGACGTTGTTGCCCGTCGCTGGTCCAGGTTTTTTACGTCTAGCATAAAGCGATGATGTGTACTTACTTATATCTATAAGAAGCCATGGGAAAACTAGCATTTCCCATAGTCGCCTCTTAAGGCAACCATGGGACGAAATAGAGTGATGGATTATCTTATGTATTCACTACATTTAGGTTTTTTTTCATAGGATAAGGGTGACAAACGAGCACACAGTCCACCTGATGGTAAGTGGTTGCTGTGGCCTATAGACATCTACATATATCCTCGTTTGCGAATAAAATGCAGATGCGTTGTCAGCCGTGACCAACATGGAATACCTCTTCCAGTAAAAAGGGTCACCGGTTCTCTACACTTACCAAACGAAACACAGCAGCATTAAGCTGCTATTTTACGCTGGTATTCCGTAAGAACATGGTCCTTCCCCGGTCGAGCCGACCCATTCGTGCTACAACTATACTATTAATATAGCTGTAGTATGGCTCTACCACGTATATCAATCAAATCATGTATATCAATTCAAAATATTAAACTCTAACCTCTACCCCACCCACCTAATCTTCCATAAACGGCGACAGAACAACTTTTGTTTCCCGATACTAGCAAAGAGACAGTTACGCAATGCACTGATAAGGTCTTATGTACTAGTGAACCAACTACAAGTTAAACTTGCGCAACTGTCTATGCAAAACCGGCCTGCGAACTACATCCAGGTATTGTAATAACTAGATTCCATAAATCTATCACGCGTTGCTTATGGTATTAAGTAAAAGCCGGAAGCGGATCAAAATACTTATACGTGGTTGAGCCTTGGTCTAGTGGTCGCAAACGCGGTTGCTGATGATGAGGTCAGGCCAAAATCAGTTTTTGAGTTTTTCTGTCAGTAGCAGCAGCCCTGAGTCAGGAAGTTGTCGTTGTTAGGGTGTTACTACACCAATTGGTCGATCGATTGTGGAATGGATTAGTCGACGTCGATCGATGGTTTCTACCACACCGATCGGTCGATGGCATCGATCGATTTTAGAAGGTATTAGTCGAAGTCGATAGAGCTGCTTGATTATTTGAGAATCCGACCCGTCCCACAACCACATCGATTAATTGTCGATCGATAATTGACCAATGTTTATTAACCAGTATCCGTCAGCGTCAGCTAAAGCTACCACCCCTTCCCTTCCTCCTCTTACGTAAGATTCTATCTCGTTTTTCAGAATAATAAAATGTTGTTAGAAAAGGATCAATTTTTTTTATATAGGATTTTTTATATAGGATAGGGTGACAAACGAGCACACAGTCCACCTGATGGTAAGTGGTTGCTGTGACCCATAGACATCTACATCTATCTTCAATAAAGAATCAAAATGCAGATGCGTTGTCACCCGTGAGGACTAAGATGGAATGCCTCTTTTTCCAGTAAAAAGGGTCTCCGGTTCTCTACACTCACCATACGAAACACAGCAGTGTTAAGCTACTATTTTACGCTAGTATTCTGTGAGAGCGTGGTCCTTCCCCGGTCGAGCCGACCCATTCGTACTACAACTATACTACTAATATAGCTGCAGCATGGCTCTACCACGTATAAAGTTACACTAAAACTCACAGTTTGACGTAAATGAAAGATTTTTATCTTTTAACACTTAATTTAGGTTCTCTTTTATTGCAGACCATTACCATTTTATTATTATTAGACAACTAGTTGAGATAGTATCTAATCTTTGGCATATCATTATTATAATTAAAAGTAAGTTTTTAAATAATCTTAAAGTTAGCAAACAAAAATCAGTTAAAAAATCTAGAAACGAATAATACTTTTCAAATTATGATCGACTAGTTTTAAATTAATCTTAAAGAAAATAAATAATTACACAGTAAAACTAGATCAATTCAGATCATCAGTCGTTGTCTGGACTGTATGGGTTAGTAAGCCACGTTGTCTAATCGGAAAAATTGGTAACTCAGCAGATGCAGTGGTAGATGGAATTTCATTTGGCATGTTTATTGGCACCTCATCTTCCTCTAACCACCCTGCGTCTTCGCCACCGGTAGGAGGATGGATTGTACGGCATAGCACATTTTTGTTAGATAATGTTTAATTGTAGAGATGTCTTAACCCCCCCTCGGGACCCTTACGTAACTAATGAATGGCCCCTAACACGCTTACAACCCCTGCTTCGGAAAGAACTTAAAGTCGTAGGGTCTGCGCCTGATTTATTTACAGTCGTGTCAGATTACCGTTCTATCGGACTTTGAGAGTGCACTATAATTCTGTCCTGCGCAGGGCTAGTTTCCGGTGAGACTGGCCGCCGTGATCGAAATTCGGTCTAGATTTTTTCCCATTCCTATTCCCCAGGTAACAGAGATCCTTTTTACTGGAAACGAGGCATTCGATCTTATACCTCAGGGATAGGTGTAGATATAAGGTGTAGTATTGATTCTTTTTTTTTTTTTACTTTCCTGCGTAGCAAGACTATCTCCTGTATGGTGGAAGAAGGATAATTATTTGTTTTATTTATTTGTGCGGGAATAGAACCCCTAGTTCACACAACTAGAACCCACAGCCGTAACTAATTTTTGCTCATTGCGCTACCGAGCCGTGGCTACATATAGTTAAAAAAGTTACAGCCTATATATGTCCCACTGCTGGGCCCAGGCCTCCTCTCACTTCTGAGAGGGTTTTAGGGCAAGGAAGTGTCCGCCACGCTGTCCCAAAACATGTTGGCAGACTTCACATGTCCTTAAAATATATTTTTTATTTCTCAGACATGCAGGTTTCCTCACGATGTTTTCCTTCACCGCCGAGCACGTGGTAAATCAGTACTTAAATTTACAATTTTCAATTTCATTGGAGCCGGCGGGGATCGAACCCGGGTTGCTCGCGTACTGTGAAATTTACAGCGAGCGCAAAGCCCCTGAGCAACACTGCTCTTACTTGTAGCTACATAAGATATCGAAATTATATTAAGTACGTATGTATGTGTTATTTAAATTATTATGTTCTCTTATTAATTACTACACTACTGCAATAGATAACTCTGTAAAGGAAGCTGTAAGTCTCTACATAGTATAAAACAGAGTCACTTCCCGCTGTCTGTACGCTTAGATCTTTTAAACTACGCAACACATTTTAATACAGTTTTCATGAATAGACAGAATAATTTAAGAGAAAGGTTATTATTTATTATATAATATATTATATAATTCTTCTGTCCGTGGCTGTTCGGCTGGACCGATTTTGATGAAATTATGTGTGTGATAAATTGATTAGAGAATGGTTTAGATTCACAATTGCACCCTGTAGGTGGCGTTGTTGTCGAGATCCAGAAATCAACAGTAAGAAGCCGGGGCGGATCGCTAGTAGGAAATAAATAAATAAAACTTGATTCCCGACTATATTTATCTTCGCACGAATAAACAGCTACAAAACTTTAGTTCTTAATTATTATTTGCTTTATATTTGTACGTTCATTTATTTTTATGTACGTAGTATTTGTATTTATCTATATATCTATCCATCACCATGAACAAATTTTAAACTTAAGTTTATCAACAGTTTTGATGTATCATCATCATTATCATCATCGTCATTACAGCCTGTAAAAATCCACTGCTGAACACAAGCCTCCCCCAAAGGGTCAAAAAGCACGGGTCTCAGCAAACTGCATGCATCGACTTCCTGCATTTCTTACCAGGTCGTCACTCAACCTATTGGGGGCCGCCCTACACTCCGCTTACCGTTACGAGACTGCCACTCGATAAACTTTCTTCAATTCTTCATCAATTCTTCATAATTGCAAATGCGATACCTTTGTGGCGGTGCTGTCGTCGCGCCACAAGCGAAATACATTGAAGCCTAAATCACGCTATCAAAGTTCCGAAGTAAAAGCAGTATATATAGCCAAGAAATCAATTTGTCATAATTGCGAGGGTAACACATATTTACACTGTAAAAAGTCTGGACTGGTTTGGAGTGAAGCTCATCACGCTGCCTACCGGAAAGGGCAGAACGACGTGTGCCGGAGATGCCGGATCATCTTGTTTATTTAAAAAATAATATAAAAAATGTAAGATGCATTAGCAAGATCACCGCAGTCATGTTAGACGGTAAAACATGCAATTGTTGTGTTTGTCAAAGTTGTCTTATAAATTTGTTCCCATTTCTCTTCTTTAAAAAGTTATACCCAAGTTTAGTTATTGCTATCGTGGAGCAGTTTACATACATAAATTGCGAAAGGATACATCCAGACCCGTAACAATTATTAGTATGCCATACAAATACTTGCTTGCGGGATTCGAACCAGCGGCCTCAGCCACGGAGTCGTCCACTTTTCTTGAGCGACTTTTAAAATAAGGAATATTTTAAAAAAAATTTTTTGAAAAAAAAATGCAACTCTATAAAGGCTTCTCTATAACATAACATGTCAGAAACTCGTTTATACGTAGGTCACTCAATAAGTTTTGAGATATACAAAAGTATTCTAGATACTATTAATATTTATTTTAGATCTTTTCAAAATATTCTCCATCATGCTTTATACAAAGTTCCATTCGCTAAACCAACTCTGAAAACACTTTTCCTTCTGAGTAGACCATAACCACTTTTCCTTCTGAGTAGATCATCCATGTCTCGTCACCAGTAACGATTTGTGAAACACGCTTAGATGCCCTGTTTTCAAAACGTAGACGCATTTCATGGCAACAATCCACACGAGTCTGTTTTCGCTTTCGGAGAGCAAACGAGGATCCATCGACAACAAAGCTTCCTCACTCCAAGATGTTGATGTATGTATGGTATGAATGCTCCCCGAACTAACACCTACAATCTTTTCGATGTCCGTATATGTGATTCGTGGGTGTTCTTGCACCAACATTTCAGTAGTCCATTCATTTTCTGCCGTTACTGCTGTTTGCGGAGCCCCGGTTCTTTGGTCTACTTTAAGATTCATTTTACCCTTTGAATTCAGCAAACCACCTAAAATTGTTGCGCATGATGGAGCTGAGTCCCTAATGCTAATTGTAACCGTTGTAAACTTAATTGTTCGGTTAAACCAAATTTACAATCATAATATATCATAGCGCGCAAATGTTCACGATTAAGATCCATCGTTTTAAATGAAAAGCGCGGGAAGCGTTGCAGGAAAATTAATAGAACTTTGTTTTTTTTTAATATTGAGCAATTTGCTTATGGAGTTCTATTTTTAAATAAATTTGCTTTTTAAAAACATATAACACGGATGCGTTCCATTTTTAAATTTCGAGCATCTCAAAACTTATTGAGTGACCTACGTATATATTGATAAATGTACAAGCTGTAGATTTTGTTTCAATAAAAAAAAAATCATGGCAGATCACCATTCACCATACCCCATTGTGTATTAGTTAGTTGCAAACAGTTGTTAGTAAAGTTTCTTACTTGCTTAGTACAGATTAATTGTACACTTTGCGGTGAAGAAGTTTTCTTTTCAGACTTTAATAATGCATTTTCTCTCTGTTTAGTCCACTAACAATGAAAAGTAGCGAAGTAGTGAACCTTTTTTTTAAGTTGCGATTTTAGTTGTATTTTAAAGGAACTTAATCAAATTTTGCCTCCAATGTGGCCGCACTGTGCTGTTACTCAGGTTTTATTTTATATACGAGTATATTATATATTATTAATATGACTCATTGGAAATCAATTTCTCCTTCTCCATTAGTTCAGTAAACACCACTGTACTAAAAACTGTTTTGTTTCAAGTAATAGTTTCATCGTGTGTTGGTTAACATCATATATTGTGCTCTTAAATGGGAGGAGTTGAGTCTTGTGGATACCACTGTTTTCTTGGTATTACTATTGACGCTAAACTTCAATGGGGCCCCATATATATAAATTAGCAAGCAGACTTAGTTCTGCAGCATATGCTGTAAGAAAGATTAGAAGTCTCACAGATGTTGAGACAGTTAGATTAGTGTATTTTAGTTACTTTCATAGCGTAATGTCTTATGGAATTTTGCTATGGGGTAATGCGACTGATATTGAAGCCATATTTATTTTGCAAAGAGAGCCATGAGCGATTTATAACCTAAATTGTAGAGTCCCTTAGAGAAAAATTTAAAGAAATAAACATATTAACTTTGGCATCGCAATATACTAATGAAAATATAATTTATGTACATAAAAACATAAATAGCTTTAATAAGAATAAGGATGTTCATGCTATAAACACTAGGAACAAACATAAGCTTGTAATGCCAGTTACTAGACTCCACAGAATCAGTAATTCATTTATAGGGCAATGTATACGCTTTTACAACAAAATCCCAGAACATGTTCAAAGTTTGTCAGTAAACAAGTTTAAAAGTTTTATTAAACAAAAACTGTACAAAAAGGGTTATTATAATATCAAGGAATACATGAATGAAAATAACCCTGGGAATAAAATTGATCGCCACCATGCTGGTTGTATGAAAATTCATTTAAAAATTGTACAAACAAAATTTTTGTAAAGTGAAATATGTTTAAAAAAGTCCCGCTGAGTTTCTTGCTGGTTCTTCCCAGGACAGAGGTATTTTCCGAACCAGTGGTAAATAAAAAATGACTTTCAATAAGTATTATTATGTAATCAATATTGAATAAAAATCATTCATTCATTCATACAATTCGTCCCATGGGCGTCGTAAGAGGTGACAATTATCTAATTGCATATTTTTAATATTGATCATATTACTAATTCTAATGCGACAAACCTTCTAACATTGTAAGAAGCTATTCGCTCTATGAGACATTATTTTATAAAACTGTAGTGATATATCAATATAAACGAACTCGCAGTCCACCTGATGGTAAGTGGCTACTCCAGTTCATAGACATCTGCAGTCAACTTCAAACAAAGAAGGCAGTAGAAGTACTGCTATTTGATGGCATTAACAGGTAAGAGGGTGGTCCCTACAGACACACTCAGAAGCAGGAAAGGAGTCCCAGTACCTCAAAAAGAGTCCTATCTCGCTTCGATTTGAACCTAGCCGGTTGCCTTGATTACCACTAGGGTTATATTTTAAACTAGCTGTTCCCGCGACTTCGCTCGCGTGTAATTTAGGGTTTTAATTTTTTGCGGAACCTAATTCTTTCTAAATAAAAGTAGCTAAGTTACTCCTTATGACATCAGCTATCTGCCAGTGAAAGTCCGTCAAAATCGGTCCAGCCGTTTCGGAGATTAGCCGGAACAAACAGAAAGACAGACAGACAGATAAAAATTAAAAAAAATGTATTTTTGTTATAAGTATCGTATATACTTTCATATGCATTTAGTAAAAAGCTGTAATTTTGACATTACAAACAGACACTTCAATTTTATTTATTTGTAAATTAATTAATTTTTTTTTTTTATAAATGATAAATCTATACAAATAAATAAAATTGAAGTGTCTTTTTGTAATGTGAAAATAACAGCTTTTTACTAAATGCATATGAAAGTATATATGGTATAACGAAAAACAATTTTTAAATTTTTTGTCTGTCTGTATGTTTGTTCCGGCTAATCTCCGAAATGACTGGAACGATTTTAACGGATCTCACACTGACAGATAGCTGATGTTATAAGGAGTAAATATTTAACTTTCAATTTTAAAAAGAATTAGGGTACCGCGCAACAAATTTAAAACCCTTTGAAATCCAATCGTAATAAATTCCACGCGGGTGAAGTCGCGGGGAGCAGCTAGTCAATAATAAAAGTGAATCAGCAAGCTGTCGTTTAATATAGTCAGGAACTGTGAAACCGCAGCATCGAAAGCTCTGTAAAGTATTTGTATTGAAAACCCGACTTGCGTAATCAGTTGGAAACCATAATAATAATTACGGGCAAGTTTCAAACGAGCCGCGTTGTGTAATAGCTCGATAAAGTTGCGGTTGTACTGTTAACGGGTTTTGTGGTGAGTTTAATTAAATATTCGTTTATATGGACGGGAACAGAGGCTTTGTATATTATATACTACAATTTCAAAGCTACTTGCTACTTACCATTACATAGTCTGCGAACTGTTTTCTCAACTGATTAACGTTTTACGTTACTAAAACACATTACACCATGTACCATAATATCGTAAAAAAATCATAGGTTTTACCCTCAAGGATAAATATTATCTCCCGTCTGTACTAATTGGACGAATATCCTCTGGTAATTGATGAGAGCATGACGTTGCCCTCAGAATTTTATATATGTACTTGAAGTTGTTATGTAAATATAAACGTGATTGATCTATACTACTGGTGACAGATCTGGTTCGTTTTTATAGGTGTGAATTATTGGAATTCTGCGAGAAATATTTAGCTAGCGTTCTTGACATGGTTAGTTTAATGACAATAAATAATGATAAGGTTAGATTATATGAAAAAATAATAATAGGCAAAAACAAATTAATGAAATTAAAAAACGCTACTCTTACCCGCTTATACTAAATACCCACCTTCATCGTCGAAAGCTCGTCGGACAGGAAACAGTATTGTACTACACGTGGGCCGACGTTTTAGATTTACTACTGAACAATCGTGTTAGAAATACTTTACATTTTATAAAAGCGGAATCACTGCCTGGTATGAGGACAACCAGAAACCAGAGTTTAGTTCCTAGTCAGAATTTAATAAGACTTGGAGCAATCAAGGCACAAACATTTCAAACACCCACTTGTCAACAGATAGACTGTGGGTTCCTTTATCACTATAATTAATAATTTAAAGAAATAGGTAAATATCTTTTTCAAGATAAATATATTAATTTATCATATCGATAACGAGGTAAGGTACATTACCTCGTTATCAATATCGAACTTAAATAAATAAAATGAAATAAAAACTAATTTAAAATAAAATTAAGAATCTCCGGGAGGAAAACCGGCAACGAGGTTCGCCACCCGTCACGTTCTGTCTCCCGGAGGGGCGAAAAGTGGATTGCGGAGGCCTGTCTGGCTACGCTGAATGTATGGAATGGGCCAGATTAGGAGTACCCTTAACCGACGAGCGTGTATGCGTAGATATATCGTATGGATGTAAAGGAGGCGAGAGAAGTGTGTCAGGATCGTGCCAAATGGAAGTCCGTAGTCTCTGCCTACCCCTCTGGGTGATAGGCGTGAGTGTTTATATATATTTATATAAAGATATATTATAACCCCCTATATATATTAAAATAAATAATATTCTTATAAATAAAATTCTTGAATATTCAGCTAAAAAAATTACAGCAAATCCTCCTCTTCTATATTCAATATTAAATCCTGAAAAAAATTTATGTGGATCTTTTGGCATATTATTCATTCTTCCTTCTACTTTTGCCACGTATTTAATCTACGTAAAAGAGGTTAGAATTGTCTTGGTGCGTAGGTGCTAGACTACAATTATGTATATTTGATGTGTGATATATTTTCTCTTATCACTCGTGTTACGAGCGGGCAGTTAGGAGGTGAGTCGAGCAATTCCGTTAATAGAGATCTCGTCAATTAACGTCGCACCCCGTTGCGGATCTGGGGATTTTACATCCAGTATATAACGCTATCCAAAAGAGGCCAAGCCGTTTTTTCGGGCCTTTATAATAAACACGTCTTATTTCACTCACGGGATTAAATGGGGAAAAATCTACCTACACGGTAGAGTGACGTATATAATGATAATCTGAAAAATTTATATATAATTATTTAGCACAAAGTCCACTTGATTGTAAATGAATGCTGTGGTGCATAGTCGTCACACCTATCCTCGATTAAGAATCTAAATGAAGATGTGTTGTCATCCCTGAAGACTAAGATGGAATGCTTCATTTCCAGTAATAAGGGTCTCTGGTTCCCTACACTCACCATACGAAACAGAGCAGCATTAAGTTACTAATCCATGGTATTCTGTGAGAGCGTGGTCCTTATCCGGTCGATTCGACCAATTTGTGCTACAAACACAATAGAGCTGCAGCATGGTTTTACCAAAGAAAAAATACATAAATACATAAAATAATATTTATAATAAACCAATATTTCGGTTTTGTTGATGAATAATTCAAACAGACTTTAAATAAAAGTAAAGTACTGTGGGGAATTGAGGAGAAACATCAAGACAAAGCCAAGAGAGCAGCAAAACTAACGTAGAGCTAAACAAAGTGAAAAGTGTTATAAAGGACATTGCTGAAAGTATATTGTCGCTTACGAATGAAATTCTCAAGCGTTCCGTTTGTGAAATAGTGTTGGAAAATTCTGTCTTGACGACAATAAACCTTTTGCTACTCTATTAGTATGTTGAAGAAACTATTTACTATATTGTTAACACTATTTCATCAGCTTGTAAGGAGTTGGATTTAATATTTTTTTATTTTAATTTTATTAATTTGCAGAACTGGCAGTTAAGACTTGTGACTACATATATAAGTAAATATAGAAAGAAGGCCAAATAATAATAACAGTTAAACATAATATGACACGTTGATATAATAAAAAATGGTGCATGTCAGCTCCAACACGTGACTGGAGTTTACTGCGTGGGATCATTTTAAATTAATTATTTATTCACAATTTAGCGCTGTTTGTTATTTTATTCGTGACGAGATAATGAATGATAATTTTTTGAATAGGGTGATGTTATTGGTCTATGTTGAAGAAATGAAAACATTCAACTCGTTGAAACTAACACTTATCAATATCAACCTTGTATCTAGTAATATCAACTTTGTATTATAGTAATGGATTTTTTCACGCAGAGAAACTCGGAGCATATCCCTTTTCTTATAAAACTGAAATGTCAAACGAACTTCATACCTGATGTTAAGTGGCTATTGCAGTCCATGAACACCTGCAGTCAACTTCAAACAAAAAAAGTTAAAGATGCGTTGTCACCTCTAAAGACGAAGATGGAATGCCTCACAGCCTGTAATTATATAATGTATTTGATATAATATGATGGTTTTATATAATAATCATTTTCTACATAAGCAATTTTTATTATATACAATAAAATTGTTTTTATTAATTTTTTTTATAGAAATAGGGTGACAAACGAGCATACAGTTCCCCGCCCCCAAAATAGTCTTAAAATTCGTATTCCACCACATAAGAGTAGTTTCTTTAATTCCTGTGCAGTCCATACTGTTCTGGAATGCCCTGCCTGTTCATATAAAAAAAAAAAACCAGTAACAAACATTATTTTAAAAGACTAGTTCGAGAATTCTTTAACAGGAATTGATTTATCCGACTATTGTTTTTCTCTCTCTTTCGCTTTGTAATTGATATTTTGTATAATATGTATTTTAATATGCATCATGTTATTTTATTTTTATATTATATTATTTTATATTTATTTAAAGATTTTGTATATATAAGTATCCGTTTATATATTTACTATTCATTCTTTCTTTATTACAAAGTAGATATTAAGTTTGTATATTTTAAAAATATTTTATTTATTTGCATTTTGTTGTTAGATATAATCTTTTTACTTATTTATTAATTTATGGAGTAATTTTTACACCTGCCACAGCTTCTCAAATCATCCAGGGTTGACTGGTAGAGAATGCCACAAGGCATTAAGTCCGCCCTTTATATCCCTTAGTATAAGGTAGATGTAAAAAAGATTAAATAAATAAATAAAATACAGTCCACCTGATGGTAAGTGGTTGCTGTGGCCCATAGACATCTACATCTATCCTCGTTGGTGAATCAAAATGCAGATGCGTTGTCAGCCTTGAGGACTAAGATGGAATGCCTCTTTTCCAGTAAAAAGGGTCTCCGGTTCTCTACATTCACCATACGAAACACAGCAGCATTAAGCTGCTATTTTACGCTGGTATTCTGTGAGAGCGTGGTCCTTCCCCGGTCGAGCCGACCCATTCGTACTACAACTATATTATAAATATAGCTGCAGCATAGCTCTACCACGTAATAAATACAACTGACGTCATAAAGTCTATATTACCCGAATAAATATGAAAAATTGATTATCATGTGTTCAATATCCGAGAACTACTCATAGCTGAGCAGTTACGGGAAGGGCAGATATATACGAGTAGAAACGGACACAGACATACTTACACGCGTACATACATATTATACACAACTGCCAAATATTAAAATGTTACCCTACTTTGGATGTGCTCCACTGCAATCGGGTAAAAAGAAAACTGTTCTTTAACTTACGTTAGAAGAATAAGAAACATGTGTTTAATTTACGCCCCCATTTGTAAAATACTTTAAGACGAAAACTGCAAAATAAGACTGAGAAAATCTTTTTTCTTCCGATCGTCTATTGCTGGCAAGCTTATACTACAAGCGGAAAATAAAGACCCAGTCGTTCCGTTCGATGCCGGAACAAACTTAATGTAGGAAATTCCGCTGAAAATTTCAGTTCAATTGGAGTCAACAAAGTTAGGGATTTGTTGGCCTTGGGCGGAAAACAATGTAGCATTGCGGGCCGCTTATTTCAGCGCCTGTGTATGAAACACAGTAGTCATTGTATACTGGCGCACTGAATTTTAAGCAAACGAGTCTAGTTGTGCTATTTTGGACTTTGTTATAACAATAAATAAAAACTGTTTTTAATTTTTCATATTCGAATAAAACAAATACAGCTGTGAATTAGTTTTAAGTCTTTTAAAAGTAAAAGGAAATTAGAATGGTTTTAAGATCACAAAAATTTGATTATCAAAATCATGCTGATATCTTACGAACAGAGTCGGTAGCTGTAAATTGCGTGGGAGATACAAGTGTCCCAAAAGTCTTTTTCAATTTGTTTTATTTACTGCGTCAACGCAACTGTTAAAAAACAAAGGAGGAGGTTCTTAATTCGACTGTACTTTTTTGTAGGTGAACCAATTTTGATGATTCTTTTCCCGATCGATCCGTCCTTTCGTGCTACAACCATAATATAGCTGCAGCGTGGCTCTATCAATATCTACAATGCATCTGTGAATTTATTAGTTTTAAGTTGTGTGTTGTTGTCAACGGGCTGAAGGACACACTTGGCAACAGGTGGATTGTTAACTAGTTTGTCACTTTAATATTAGTACCTGAGTGACCGCGCTTTGATCGGCGTTAGAAAAAAAAACATATTTCTTTTTAACCTATCTAGGTAAATTTTATTTAACTTTTCATAATCTGAATGAAAAATTTCACCCAATCCCTTACACTGGTTTTCGAGAAGCCAGTAATATTAGCCTGTATTCTATAGAAGAAAACCACACATAAAGTATAAGATAAAAACTACTATGATCACATTTTTGATGTTTTTTTTTGTTTTAAAATTTAACGGTATCGATTATAAACCGATGTCTTTTTAAAAATACAGAGAGGTAGGCTGAGACTACCGACTTCCCTTTAGCACGATCATGACACACTTATGCCTTCTCGCTTTTACATCCATATTTCCACGCATACAACCTCGTTGGCTTAGAGTTCCTTAGTTTGGCTCGTCTTTATAATATCGCCAATTCAATCAAGTTATCATCACGAAAGAAAACATTGTAATTACAACAACAGTGCAATTACAAAGTTATTCGTACTGATTACAATTCTCACCGAAATCACATCACACTTCTGGGGTCAAACTTCAAAAAAAAAATTTTATGTTAGGATTGGTGTACAAACGACTGTGGCTTTATACAGTTACTTAAAGACTGATATTCTAAGAGTATTTAATAGCTACGTTTTTCTGCTATTATTAGCTGAATAAATATTAGCACCAAGTAGTGGCGGTGTAAGAATATTCACTACCCCATATTATCCCGTGGATGTCGTAAGAGGCGACAAAGGGAAACAAATCAGTTGATGGGCAGCAGCGTCTTCCTAATAACGACTAAAAATAAAAAACTGCGGTTGGCAACCCGCTCGCCAAGCGTGACAACTATGGTAAATATCCCCCCTATGAGGCAATCTCTGGGGGAGGCCTATGTTTAGCAGTGGACTTCAATAGGCTGTAACGGTAAACATAAAAAAATATTCTCAAAGCATAAATTCATAATATATTGTATTCTCAGTGCATTACCGACCAACTTGGATTTCTACCGTTTATACAATTCTGTTCATCCAAAAGCAGCAATACCGCTCATTGTATATTTTATCATTATGTATTTTACTTTTATCTGCTCTTGTTTTATTCATTTATCTATACACAACAAAACACGATTAATTCTCGATATGTTTCGACTGTCTCTAACAATGCCTAGTGACTTATTTAATAAATTAATAATTTTTTAATCTGAGTTTACCGGTGATCTCAAACCAATTCAAAATCTCAAAATATTACCTTCTGATTCACGCATAATAATAATGAAACAATATTATCCGTGCAGTGGCGGCGTCAAGGAACTCACTACCCCATATCGCCTCATGAGTCTTGTAAGAAACGACAGAGGAAAACTTAAACAGGATATGTGCGGCAGCGTCTTACCGATAGTATTTCAATAATAATACAAAAATCAGCGGTTACCAATAGCTTGTTAAGCGCGGCAGCTATGGTTAATATTCCTCATATCGACTATCTATGGGGTAGACCTTTGTTCATCCGAGGACTTTTGATAGGCTGTATGAATGAATGAATTATGCTCAGTCGATAATATAATAGTGTTTTTAATAGAATGGATTTTGTTATTCGAATCATACTAAGAAACAGCTATCAAATTTAGCAAAAACCTACCTGACCTGTCTATTCTCAGGTTATGCTCCGTAGAGACGTACGATATAGCTAGCATCTTGAGATGCTTTAGAGGTTTACTACGTGACTTAATACACAGCGCACTCTAGTAGCGAGCATATGGGGCTAACGTCTCCATTGCAGCTTTCTGAAACAGGGAGACGTTCGGATAAGTGTCAGTCAAGCATTCAGCTATTCAAAGGCTGTCTTGAGTTGCTTTTGTAGTTTCAAATTAATGTATTTCAGATGAAGCTTGTTTCTTTCATATTCTGTTTCGCTTAGCAATTAATTAGTACTCTTAACGCGTAGTTTTTTTTTCAATAACTTATTTTTATAAGATAGGGTGACAAACGAGCACACAGTCCACCTGATGGTAAGTGGTTGCTGTGACCCATAGACATCTACATCTATCCTCGATTAAGAATCAAAATGCAGATGCGTTGTCACCTGAAAACTAAGATGGAATGCCTATTTTCCCGTAAAAGGGTCTTCGGTTCTCTACACTCACCATACGAAACACATCAGTGTTAAGCTGCTATTGCTTATGGCATTCTGTGAGAGCGTGGTCGTTCGAGCCGACCCATTCGTGCTACAACTATACTACTAATATAGCTGCAGCATGGCTCTACCACGTACAAAACCGAAGTGACAAACGAAGTTACAGTACACCTGATCGTAAGTGGCTACTGCAGTCCTCCATAGACCTGCCAACTTCAAACAAAGAAGTAGAAGCTCGTAATTGTACTAGCTCTCATTACCCTGTAGTCAGGCTGGTCTCTATTTGGTTCACGAAAGTATTGTTCAACACAACAACAGATCGCAAAAAGTAGATAAGCCTTTAAACGTCCCACAGCAGGGCCAGCGGAGCTAGCCATGTTGATATTCTACAATCTTTAACGCTAATAGAAAACTAAGAAATAATGAAATCAACGATAAGTCACATGAATGTCACACGACAATTTTGAAATATATCATACCCTTTCATTTTAGGGTTCCGTACCCAAAGGGTAATCAACGGGACCCTATTACTAACTTCCGCAGTCCGTCCGTCCGTCCGTCTGTCTGTCAGCGGCTGTATCTCATGATCCGTAATAGGTAGACAGTTGCAGTTTTCACAGGATGTGTATTTCTGTTGCCGCTAAAACAACAAATAATAAAAATAAATATAAATTAAAAATTAAAGGGTACTAGAAACGTGTTTTACGATGGCACGGAACCCTTCATGCGAGTCTGACTCGCACTTGGCCGGCTTTTCTCTATTCTCTATTTCTCGGTCTATTTTTATTTCTGAGAGGGTTGTGCAGCAGTGCAACACTCCAGAAGCCTTGCAACGCGTCTGAGTGTGCATTAGCTTATTTTGTAGACTTAATTTTTTATAACATTATATCAACAAACAAACTAAATAATAATGAAAGTAATAAGCTAATCTGCGTAAAATATAAAATGGTGTGTCTTACCTAATTTGAAGAGCAACACTTGCGTACATTTCCATCACCAACGACACTGCACCAGAAAAATAAATCACCGTCGGTGCAACGACACGTGTCGCCTTTAAACGAGGCATCACCAGCAGAAAGAGACCGTGCGTCTGTTTTGATGCTGTAACTTTACTTCTTACTTTAATATAACTTTATTAGTCGCTTTTTAAAATAAGAAAATAAGAAAAAATACTCGTTTGTTAATTGACAAGTTTCATCACGTACAGGTGACTTTTTTAATGAAATTGAAGTTTCAAAGGAACTTGGTACCACCTGGTACATGGTAAGTGGCTACTGCAGTCCATGGACACTTGCAGCCAACTTTAAATAAAGAAAGCTGTAGATGCGTTGTCACCTCTAAAGACTAAAATGGAATGCCTCATAGTCTGTAATTATACTGGCGCCCTTTACATTTCAGACCAGCCAGGCTATTCACAATGCCTCGGAAAGATTTCTCTCGGAAGCGGGAATGTTTCGTTCGTCAAGTATTCGATCCGAATGTCACAGACTTTGGTATTCATATCTCCTCTCGTTTAGGATTCGACAAGGAAAGTTTTTCGAATGTCAGTGTCAGTCTTCCAATTATTCACAATTTGCAAATTTTGAAGTAATAATATGGAAATACGTCCTATAGATAATTGCAATTAATTTGTTTTACCTACCTTATGCTTAAAAAAGCTTATTTATCTCTTTTAATCATCACTTTTCAAGTTTTCGCTACCCTCAGAGCTCTCGTAAATTTTCCGATGCGAATACTGTCACAATCCCGAAAACGAATGTCAAATTTATCCGAACGTCGAATGTGAATAGCGTTTATTGGTTTCCGTGCGAGAAGATATCGAATCCGAGTCGATTTCCCTTTCCGAGACGATTGTGAATAGACCTGCAGAACTCATCAGTGCAAATATTGCTGCTAGAGGTGCACTCTATTCCCTCACTCTTATAGACCCATGAGACCTAGACTAACGAGGCAGTCCAATGTGTTGTCCTTCAGACCCTATTTCGATCACGGCAGCCTGTTTCTATGAAGACTAGCCACCTGCGCAGGACATAATTAAAGTGACCAAGTGTATGCACAAGCACAGGTGCACTCTCATAGTCCCGATGGGACAGTAATCTGACACGACCGGAGATAGATCAGGCGCAGGACCTACGGCTTCACGTGCTTTCCAAGGCACGGGGTTGAAACACCACCAACTTCCTGACTCCGAGCTGCTACTGGGAATTTCTTGACAGAGAATCCCAATAACTGATTTTGGCTCGAGCCAGCATTCGAACCTAGGACCTCAAAATCAGCAATTGCGTTGACGACCACTAGGCCGACGAGGCATTCGAGCAGTCGTAATGGAACTTTATTATTCTACTAGCTGTTCCCAGCGACTTCGCCCGCGTTTAATTTAGGGTTTTAATTATGTTGCGCGGAACCCTAATTCTTTTTCTAAAATATAAGTAGCCTAAGTTACTCCTTATAACATCAGCTATATGCCAGTGAAAGTTCCGTCGAAATCGGTCCAGTCGTTTCGGAGATTAGCCGGAACAAACAGACAGACAGACAAAAATATAAAAAATTGTGTTTTTGTTATAAGTACCGTATATGCTTTCATATGCATTTAGTAAAAAGCTGTTATTTTGACATTACAAACAGACACTTCAATTTTATTTATTTGTATAGATTTTCTCCCAATCCCGGACGCCTAGTTTATCTGAAATTGTACAGACGTATAAGAACCGATGACAATTCAATAATTTCATGACTATGACCTACAATAGGATCTTCACAGCTTAAGCGATATATTAATGCGTATTGTTTAAGTTTTTTAAACTCTCATATTATCATAATATAATTCATTTTAAAACATATGATTCTAAAAATTGTATTGCTAACACTGCAGTTTAAAAAGAAAAGTCAGTAATCGTTAAGTGAAGAATCTATTCACTCTCGCCTTGGAATGTTTATCATGATATTGGTCTGCAACGATCAGCGAAAGCAGAATTAAAAATCCGTTGCTGTGTGTTCCAGAAACCATCGCTTTATGCAAACTCATAGAACTTTAAAGACAATAGGTTGCTGTGGCCCATAGACATCTACATTATTTCTCCATTAAGAATCAAAAAGCAGATGTGTCGTCAACCCTGAGGACTCCAATCGAATCCATACCTCGTTGCAAGTAAAAAAGGTTTCCGGTTGATTTCTTATATTATATTTACGCAAACATTACACATTTAAATAAAACTAATATTCGTGTTTGGAAGTTTGGAGGTCTGCAGTCTGTGAAATAAAATTAAATCCCTATCCAAGCATACAACTGCAAGACATCAAGATACTGTAAATTCATACTGCGTACATCGGAACTAAAATTAATAATTTTAATCTGGAGGTAGCCGTGGTTAACTATGACATTGGGACGTCAAACACCTCAGTCCCCCCCGTGACAATGAGTGCTCGAAACGTCGGGAATATAAAATAAGTTAATATACGCGATAAAATCCGTAAAATTAGTTTTATTAAAAAGGGTTTCCGGTTCTCTACATTCACCGTAAAAATCACAACAGCATGTTTCATGCTGGTATTCTGTGAGAGCGTAGTCCTTCCCCGGTCGAGCCGACATATTCGTGCTACCATAAAATAGCTGTAGCATGACTCTACCACGTATACTCGTAGGTATTTACGATACACGTGTTACTTAACATTTTCCTGCATGTATCTTTATTTAACCCCTCCACTATATTGTTTAGTAGCGAAGTGAATATAACATAATTCGCGTACTCGCAATACATTACTCCCACGGTCTATGTAGACACGGAACGGCAACAATAATGATCTATCTATGTATGCAATGTAGGCACAGATATAACTCGTCCAATTGAGCTCAGTGGCAATGATCGCGGGCTGGTCACGCTCCGGGGTCAAGATTCGCATAGAATACATAATGAGTACGGATACGGGGCTCTTTGATAGATGAGATTGCAAAGCCTCTCTGAGGGACGTGATTTAAACAGCGTCGGTAAATTGTGGAAAATCGATTGAACCGATCATTTGCATTGAATAGGTACTAGTGGATATTTTTATTGTCGTTTTTGCATTTTTTAATTTATGACTAGGAAAAACTTCTATATACAGAAAAATCAAAGGCAACCTTAATCTAAAATACTCATCTGGCTTTTTAAGGAATTTCCATTACTTATAAGTTTGTTAAAATAAAGGTTAATTTACTTTAAATTATATGTTCTGAGTTAGAATTTGATTCAAAACAAAAACGGTATGCATGTTTGTTAGTTTCTTGGTAAAAAAATTATAAGAAATTTTTTCGGTGCCCTGTTTTTCGATACATTGGTAATTTTTTCTGCGTAAACATTACAATGTGACGGGGAGAATATGCACCATCCGAGCGTGGCAACTATGGCATATCCCCCCTATAAGGCAATCTATGCGAGAAGCCTTTCTTCAGCAGTTGACTTTTATATTCTGTAATGGATGTTGTGGATTAAGTGACAAGGCCATTTTTTAGCCATTTTGAAATTTGCCATAAAATCAAAAGACGAGTTAGGTAATCCATATTTCCAAGAGTATGTTCATTTAAAAGTCCACTCACATATGCAGCTAGTAAGTATAATAATATAACGATCACATGTCACGTCTGTTCCTGGTAGTGGATTTAGTCTATGGTCGGGTTGCACTCCCCGCGCGTCCGATGCCCTTGCACTATCTACGTTGTGTTGAGGCAGGCTCGTGTGGCGTTGTTTTATTTATGCATTCTTGTTGGATTACTTTAATATTTAATTATTTTATAATTTATGCTCTTAAACGATGAATTATGTTTATGTATGGCCTTGTACATGTGAATATGAAGTGATATTTATGTATTTAGGCTGCTAGATTGAATACATTTATTCATTACAAGGACCGTTGTTTTTCCGTGGTTTAAGCTATTGTTGATATATTTTTAGTATAACGCTATATATTCTTATTTTTAAAAAATAATTTTAAAAATAACGTACATTATAACATATAAGTAACGTACATTATAACATAAATACATTAACAACCATATATTATATGGTTGTTAATGTAGATCTGAGGACGTCCTCATAAAAATATTACTTAAGGAACTTAGTACGGAGTTTATTTTATTGTACGCATTAAATCGTCAGTTTATTTATTTATTTATTTTCTGTCTTTATTGGATTCCGCTATAAGAAAGGTTACAAAGAGCGATCTTAATGCCTATAGGCATTCTCTACCAGTAAACCAATGAATTAATAAAATTTTGATGTAGTTTTTATGCAGTAACGGCGTTTAAAGTTTTAGTTTAAATTTAGGAAAAAAAAAACTTTTACACAACAGATTAGAATGAAAAATAAATACATATTTATGTTACACAATATATTATGATAAAATTTAACCATTTTTAAGGCATTAAATCTGATTATTCTTCAGTAGATACTCACGAACCAACTTTTTGAAGAAGTATTTGTTAAGCGCGTTTAGGACAAGAAATTCCAAAAAGTCCAGCCCGAATAGTGAAGAAATTACCATAGAACCCAGTGAATTTAATGTGAATATTAAACTTGATGCTATAGGAATATCGAAAAACCTTATCATGGATAATTTAGAATTGTGAAAGAAGTCCATATTCTGTAGTTGCGCCATTTTGTTATGGTGAGCCATTTAAGCTGAGATCTACATTGAGAAATATAGTGATACTCTATATTAGATTTATTTTTGGTCTGCGATAGTAAGCAGTCGCTCAAGTTTGATAAGTAGATCTTGGGACATGTCTCAATTGCGGATAGTTGCAGGTGTCTATCTACAGTATCCAAGCTTGGATTACACACTTTGATTATCTACGGGTCTATTCCATTCCAAATTTGATTCAAAATAAAGAATTACTAACTTTAAAAAATATCTTTACGTGGTAGAGACATGCTGCAGCTATATTAGTAGTATAGTTGTAGCACGAATGTGTCGGCTAGACCGGGGAAGGACCACGCTCTCACAGAATACCAGCGTAAAATAGCAGCTTAATGCTGCTGTGTTTCGTATGGTGAGTGTAGAGAACCGGAGACCCTTTTTACTGTGACAACGCATCTGCATTTTGATCCGTAATCGAGGATAGATGTAGATGCCTATGGGCCACAGCAATCACTTACCAAAATGTGGACTGTGTGCTCGTTTGTGACCCTTATCCTATAAAAAATACAATAAAGAGAATACCTGCGGAATTTCTGTTGCCGTTTCTTCTCTGGACAGTGGAGCTTTGAAACTTTAGTAGGTTGTGAAACATGTTGACGTTTGACGAACATTTCATTTCATTTCACTTCAAGTTCTATGAGGTGGATTGTGCGCTCATTTGTCACACTTACTTGTATAAAAAAAACATGCGTGAGTGTCGTAGAACACTCGGTTGGAATGAAGTTCTTTTCGTAGTATATTATTATTGATAAACGTATTATATTATTGATTAACAAATACAAGTAAATGAATTACAAGCGTCTATTAAAATAAAATAAAATTTCTTTCATGGCAAGATAAGAAAGAGTGCGAGGGAGATGGATATTATTCCACCTCGCTTCCTTATAGCCGCCAAGGCCGTCTACAGTACGTCAGAAGGGCTCGTGACGGAAAAATCTTACACTTTACCTCACAAATCCGTACCGTCCGATAAGGAACTTCGTTCCAAAAATATCCTGCATAGTTACTTCGACAGACTTCGGGGATTATCAGATATGGTGCCAAACCAGTCAGGAAAATCATGATGCACTTTAACACATTTGTTCAACTTAAACATGTATAATTAATTACCTTAATATCCAGTTTAAAATTTAACATGGTATGTAATTGAACATAATTAACGAATAATTCAAATAACATTTTAAATAACTGCATGTAAGCAATTTAACAAGCGGTCAGTTTATTTCAATTGGATGTTATTTTTAGGACATTTATTTTCATTAAAAGCACGGAATCGACTTATTATTAGTGTTATTACAGTTCGTGAAACTGAAATTTATTTCGAATTCGATTATTTAGAAGTTTTATTATCAATTTCTAATGTAGTTGGTTAGCAGATGCCGTAAAACACCTCAGTCCTTTCGTGACTTCGGTGTGGTGCGTAAAGTACTCGAAATGTCGGGAATATAAGTTAAACGGGTTAAAATCCTTAAAAAGTAGTTTCTTTTAAAGTTACTATGTAATGTACGCGACAGTAGCTTAATGGCAGAGTGCGGACTCCGAACTCAAAAGTTCGTGGGTTCGAACCCACCATTCGACTACTGTCGCGAACCACTCCTAACACAAGCATTTTAAGCTTACCAGGAGTGATTAAAGGCAATTTTAGTAATGTTAATAACATTGATCGTATCACAAAAAAAAATTAAGGGTCACTTTCGGCGACATTTTGTGCATTACGTATTAGGCGACATTGTTTAGAGCATATCTCTTGCATACTATTCGCAACTCTATTTGAATTGAATAAAGGCAATTTTTAACTAACTATAACTCAAGCCGATGGGGAAGCAAGGTTCTCGAGTGGCAGCCTCGTACCAGTAGGCGAAGTGTTTGCCCCCCCCTCCCCCCCTCCTCCCCTAGATGGAGCGACGACCTCGTAAGACATGCAGGAAGTTGATAGATTCAGGTGGCTCAGGACCGTGCTTTGTGGCATTCTTTGGGGAAGGCTTATGTTCAGCAGTGGACTTGTAAAGGGCTGTAATGATGCATGTAATGATAATGATCTTTGCACTTTGCACGATGAAATAGTGGGTCCACTACCCAGCAATACCCGCAATCAAGCTTTTCTCTATATGGAATGTCTATCTCTCTTTATAAATGTTGAATCTGTATTCATATTTTTGGTGGCACCATTTTGGGATACATTCCGTCACTTGTATATGGGATATAGCAACTATTTCTCTTTAATCCTCTCTTCCTTCCCTTCAATCTTAAATCCATTTTATGTCATTAACATAATTCCAATGCATATATATCAATGTTGCATAACAATGTAAAAAATTGAGTCTAATCTAAAATATTTTACACGAATTTTGTCATTGTAAAGTATGAGTTTTAATTCTAGATTGTGTCTGAATACCGGCGTAGAAAGGACAGTAAAACTGTGTAGTTGCGGTGTTGGAATATCCACTACCTCATATCATCTCATGGGTGTCGTAGGAGAGAAACTGAAACAGAAGATGGGCAGCAGCATCTTATTAATAAAACCTGCGTTTACCAATCCGCTTTCCAAGCGTGGCAACTATGGCGAAATCCACCCTAAAGTAAATCTATGAGGAGGATGTTGTCCAGTGAATTTTTGTGGTTGTATTGGATTAGAATGGACAGATGAAAATCATAAGGATTCCTTGCCCTTGACAACAAAATCCTGATAAAATGTGATCCCTAAAAAGTAGTAGGCAATGCTTAAATTAAACAAGCGAAAAATTCAGTTTTATAAAAAGCGAAATGAGTTCAAAAAATCTAAAGATTATGTTTACAACATCCTTATAAATATTTCAAGGAATAACCTTTTAAAAAAATGCAGTAGACATTTTAGATAACATACTCGCGTTAACAACTCTGACGACTTATGCAACTAGCTGCCTGAGCTCTTACAACTAGGGTTACCAGATGACAGGAATTTTCCTGACATATCCGGAATTTTAGCTCTCTCTCAGGAAACAGGAAAATTTAAAATTGTCAGGAATTTTAATAACATTGATCGTATCACAAAAAATTAAGGGTCACTTTCGGCGACATTTTGTGCATTACGTATTAGGCGACATTGTTTAGAGCATATCTCTTGCATACTATTCGCAACTCTATTTGAATTGAATAAAGGCAATTTTTAACTAACTATAACTCAAGCCGATGGGGAAGCAAGGTTCTCGAGTGGCAGCCTCGTACCAGTAGGCGAAGTGTTTGCCCCCTCCTCCCTAGATGGAGCGACGACCTCGTAAGACATGCAGGAAGTTGATAGATTCAGGTGGCTCAGGACCGTGCTTTGTGGCATTCTTTGGGGAAGGCTTATGTTCAGCAGTGGACTTGTAAAGGGCTGTAATGATGCATGTAATGATAATGATCTTTGCACTTTGCACGATGAAATAGTGGGTCCACTACCCAGCAATACAAGCAATGAAGCTTTTCTCTATATGGAATGTCTATGTCTCTTTATAAATGTTGATGCTGTATTCATGTTTTTGGTGGCACCATTTTGGGATACATTCCCAAAATGGTGCCACCTGTATCGCTTGTATATCGCATATAGCGACTATTTTTCTTTAATCCTCTTTTCCTTCCCTTCAATCTTAAATCCATTTTATGTCATTAACATAATTCCAAAGCATATATTTCAATGTTGCATAACAATGTAAAAATTTGAGTCTAACCTAAAATATTTTACACGAATTTTGTCATTGTAAAGTATGAGTTTTAATTCGAGATTGTGTCTGAATACCGGCGTAGAAAGGACAGAATAACTGTGTAGTTGCGGTGTTAGAATATCCACTACCTCATATCATCTCATGGGTGTCGTAGGAGAGAAACTGAAACAGAAGATGGGCAGCAGCATCTTATTAATAACAACTAAAATAATAAAAAACTGCGTTTACCAATCCGCTTTCCAAGCGTGGCAACTATGGCGAAATCCACCCTAAAGTAAATCTATGAGGAGGATGTTAACCAGTGAATTTTTGTGGTTGTCTTGGATTAGAATGGACAGATGAAAATCATAAGGATTCCTTGCCCTTGACAACAAAATGCTGATAAAATGTGATCCCTACAAAGTAGTAGGCAATGCTTAAATTAAACAAGCGAAAAATTCAGTTTTATAAAAAGCGAAATGAGTTCAAAAAATCTAAAGATTATGTTTACAACATCCTTATAAATATTTCAAGGAATAACCTTTTAAATAAATGCAGTAGACATTTTAGATAACATACTCGCGTTAACAACTCTGACGACTTATGCAACTAGCTGCCTGAGCTCTTACAACTAGGGTTACCAGATGACAGGAATTTTCCTGACATATCCGGAATTTTAGCTCTCTGTCAGGGAAACAGGAAAAATTTGAAATTGTCAGGAATTTTTAAATAGAAAGAGAAAAATATTAGAAGTACAAATTAATATATTTATTAAACAGTTTAAATACAAAATAATAATAATATAATCAATCTCGAAGTTAAATTGTTTCATTCATCTGATCTGGCTCGTACTTTTTATTGCGCATATGTCAAGCACATGCGCGAGTTTTTACAATGAGATATATATCTTATTAGGAGAGCTGGTTTTTATACGTGGTAGAGCCATGCTGCAGCTATATTATTAGTATAGTTATAGCACGAATGGGTCGTGGGCACTGCTGTGTTTCGTATGGTGAGTGTAGAGAACCAGACACCCTTTTTACTGGAAAAAAGGCATTCCATCTTAGTCCTCAAGGGTGACAACACTTCTGCATTTTGATTCTTTATTGAGGATAGATGTAGATGTCTATGGGTCACAGCAACACTGTGTGCTCGTTTGTCACCCTATCCTATAAAAAAAGACATTTTGGGTAGGTATTAGACACACGCTGAAAACTTATCAAATATTTATAGGACTATTTTCTGCCTCTGCGTTAATGTCAAGAAATTTATTGAAAAGTTAGGTATATTGCCAGGTAAACTTATTGTCGGATCTGGTAACCCTGGCACGCTTAGCGTGTTTAAATATATAACATTGCGACGCGGTTTCTCGGTCCCCTCATTATAAGGAAGTGGCCCAAGCGCCCTCAAGCCACAGCGCTGCTAATAGCAGAAGCGCCTTATTTTGTACATTTCTACCTAGTATTGTGAAAGCTTTGTAAAGGTTGTTTTGAATTTTTAACGTATATTCATGTTTTAGACGATGCACCCTTGTGGTTTTTAAAAATTTTATTCGTTACAGCCCCAGCACATTTATATTATACACACATACATGTATATTTATTACACACATTACACATAGATATTTGCCACAGTTGCCACGTTTAGTCAGCGATTTTTTGCATTGGTTTTACAACAAACCACTGAACAACACGGCATTCTGGTAATGATTCACGATGACGGTCAAAAGCGTACTACTTCGTAAAGATGAGACGTATTCACGCTACCAGGTTTTAAAACCAGGTATTCACTTCAAAGTACGGCGCCCTGGTACGAGCAAAAACACTTGCAAGTATGAAAGTATGTGTTGTTAGTTGTTCGAAGAGTTTGAACACTACACATGAAAATACTTGCATAGGAAAATGATCCATATCTTAATAGCAATAAGAAACTCAATCGTATTTTTTATTTATACGACTGCTCCTTATTCATAGTAGGATAACATGGAATACGGGTCAAATTCCTATGCAAGTATTTTCAAATTTGAAAATACTTGCATAGGAATTTGACCACGGCTGGACACGTCGCTCGCGTCGCAATGAGACATATTTACGCTACCAGTACGGCGCCCTTATACGAGCAAAAACTACTTGCAAGTATGAAAGTAAAGTACCTATGTGTTGTAAGTCAGATGATCGAAGAACTTGAGCACTATACATGAAAATACTTGCATGGGAAAATGATCCATATCTTGATAGGAATAAGAAATTCAATCATCGTATTTAGAATAAAAATACTTTGAACTTCAAAGTATTTTTTTTATTTATACGACTTTGCTCCTTATTCATAGTAGGCTAACATGGAAAACGGGTCGAATTCTTATGCAGATATTTTCAAAATACACCGCGACTGCACACGTCGCGTAAGTAATAAGAATTATGTTTATATTCGAGGAAGTAAAAGTTTTGTTTGGACTTTTTGTAAATTCAGTTGTTATTGTGAACTGATTACGTAACCTACTGACCGTGACCCAATTTTTAAATAGTAATTTTAAAACTTTATTAATTAGTAGTCCTAAGCCAAAAAGTAGGAAGGAAAGATTTAATTTCGTTAACAAAAAAAATTAAAAAACGTTCAGTCTAAATTGTTGCCCGACTCGAATTAGTCATTCATATATATATTGACACTAACAAATACTTTCAAGTATTTTTAAAACCTGGTTTTCGACCCTGGTATTTTTCCATACTCGTTAGAAGCCCTGGTATAAAAATTTTGCAAGTATGTCTCATCTCTACTACTTCGCAGGAACGGCTATTTGCATAGAACATGAGGATTTTGATCATAGCGCGCGGACACAGACACGCCCCCTTGCCACTTCTCCTCTTTTTTATATTTCTATGGGAATAAGAATGCCTCACAGCCTGTATCAGTACTAGCGCTCTGTAAGCTTCAGACCGAACACAGCAGTACAGGCACTGTTATTTGGCGGCAGAAACAGGTAAGAGTGTGGTATAATTTATCTTGCGATTGTTATATCTTGGTGAAACTTCGTTTTAATTTTGATGTATGTCCAAATCACAAAAATAAGAAGGTGTTGCTTACACAAGCAGTCACCTAGACAGAAAATAAATCCTACTAATTAGTAGGCTGTGCTTTTGGTAGACGGTTATACCGATAGTAAGTGGCTGCTGTGACCCATAGACATCTACATCTATCCAAAATAAAGAATCAAAATGCAGATGCGTGAGGACTATGATGGAATACCTCTTTTCCAGTAAAAAGGGTCTCATTGTCTCTTTAAACTGACTCACTTACCCCTAAAATCTTGAACAACCAAAATAGTTGCATTGCTTTGTGGTAAAAAAGGCAGGACCTGAGTAGGTATCACCCATACCTACTCAGGTGGATTTCCAAGCGTGAATTAGATACACGCATCTCCATTTTGATTCTTAATCTAAGATAGATGTAGATTTCTATGGGCCACAGTATCCACTTACCATAAGAACTGTGTGATTTTCACCCTTATTCTATAAAAAGGTCAAGTTTACAAGCTAATTATAAATCATTTAACCCTAATTGGCACTAGGTTGTTAATTTGCTTAGGTACAACCCTCTCACCTTTTTCTGTTGTTGGAATGAAAAAAATATTTTTCTTTTCACAAACTGAAACGCTGCCGCATAGCCTCGTTTGTCGCAGTCAAAATAATAAGGCATAAGCACACATTAAAAATACAAATTTAACCCAGAAACGAAAACAGTGTACAGTTTTGTTCATTTTCACTTTAACACTCACGTTCGTCATATAATAGAGACGAGCGTCTCTAGAATAGAGAAACCGTGTCTGTCGGCCCTCATCTGTTTGTATATCATTACATAGGCACTGATAAGTGGAGAGCATTTCTTTGTGCCCATTCTTTGTGCCATTTGGGAACAATGCTTTCATGTAACAAAGAGCCTCCCCCCCACCCCTTAGTATTTCGGTAATCACGACTTATGCAGACTTTTCGGTAGAATTTCCGTATTTCATTCGCAACGTGTTGCGACCGAGCTTTAAGATCGTCTCTATATCTTTTTGCTTCTATATACCTGAAGGGCACTTTTTGCTGAAGCAATTTTCGTAAAAGTTTTCTGAGACACGTTGGTTTATATTGACTGATAGCAGCTGATTGAGAAATTTAACATACTGTGGTCTTGTTAATTTGCAGTTATTTTTAAGTTAATATTCTATTTTCCTTTCAAATGTTTCATTTAACGTAGTCTTTATAGCTGGGTAATCAAACTCGATTTTCTATAAGGCTATTTACGGCAGACAGTCGGCATTGAGCGATCTTAGTCTGAGTTTATGCCTAAATAATCTTTATGGTATAAACTCACACATTAGGAGAATAAAGCTTGCGTAAGATTTATAAAGTCTTGTTGCAAAACTTGGTTTATTTAGCCTCGGGCTTAAACTAAATCAAGAATAGTCTTTCTAACTAAAGGAGTGCTTAGTCCCAAAGCCATAGTCTTAGCGCAATTTGACATCTTAGTTCGCATATTTTTCACAGGTATCGTCATTCAACTAAATATAAACTACTTTTTTACGTGATAGATTATTTGCTTTGATTACTGCAGCTATATTACCGCTATAGTTATAGCACGAATGGGTCGGCTCGACTGGGGAAGGGTCATGCTCTCACAGAATACAAGCGTAAAATAGCAGCTTAACGCTGCTGTGTTTCGTATGGTGAGTGTAGAAAACCGGAGACCCTTTTTACTGGAAACGAGGCATTCCATCGTAGTCCACACAGGTGAAAACGTATATGCATTTTGATTCGTAAACGAGAAATAGATGTAGATGTCTATGGGCCACAGCAACCACTTACCATCAGGTGGACTGTGTGCTCGTGTTGCCCTTATCATATCAAAAAAAAAACTAATTTTAGTTATAAGGCAAAAATGATATCATATATTTACGCAAATTCTACACATTGTTGTAGCAACACAGTGTTGTAAATCACCCGAAACTGTTTTAAAATTTACTATAGCAATAATTCCAATAATTTTCGAAATATAAACAGCGTGCAAGTAACTTTGTAAATTATCCATGTAATAATTAACTATTCCTTTAAAGGCAATCAGTTGTTTCGTAAGCAACGGTCATCTTACATTCCATTTTAATCGTGACTATGCGACCTATACCCGCGTCGTGATCCACCCACTGTCTACACTTCTGATCCTCCATTAAAGGTGAGGTCAATCGATCCCAATGCTATTTAGTTAGGAAACTGCCGGACCGGAGCGATTACCGTTTTTGCGATTGTCTTTTTGATTTGAAGATGTTTAAACTTTAGTCCAGTTAAAGCTATGCTAAACAAGATTGTTATTTTTTAAATCTTTATTGTGTCACAACATTTATTTTAAATTAAAGTAGTATAATAAATTTAATTGTTAAATATTGTAACTGGTATTAACAAACTGCTTATATGAACTAAAAAAGTAATTAGTTCTTAGCCTTAGAACGTTTACGCTACAAGGCCATAAAATGGTATTTTAAATTCGCTTAATATCAAAAGACGTATACTTAACTGCAATAGAATAAATAATACATACGCCGCGTAGTGGCGGCGTAAGAGAATCCTCTACCTAATAACATCATATTGTCCCGTGGGTGTCGTGAGAGGCGACAGAAAAAAATGAAATATGAGATGAGTGCGCGACGCGCGCCTGCTCGCGTGCCTTGTTGCCGCGCTGCGCCGCCAAACGTCTTCCTGGAAACAACCCAACCAAACAAATAAAAAAAAACTGCGGTTGCATCCCGCTTGCCAAGCGTGGTAATTAAGGCAAATATCCCACCTATGAGGCAATATTTGATAGGCTGTAATTGATGAATGATGGAATGTATGATATTATTTAATCGCAATTAAACTCTCATCTCAACCTTCGTCAAATTTCACACGCCTGCTGAGTTGCGTATTAATATGTAAATCGAGTAATTAAGTTACATATAAGTTCTGTAGGACTAATCTAAGGAAGGATTGTCATGTACTCTTATTGAAGTCTAGATTAAAACAGATTAAAAAAACTTACAAAAAAGTCTACAAAAGTCCAACTCGTGAATGGAAATAGATAAGCGGAGATAAAACTATCATATATTTTTAATTTTGCAGATTTCCTTTCCATATGATTTTGCGCTAAAATGTGATAAATCAGTGTATAAAATTGCAATTTACAACATTAACAATGCTGGTGGGAATCAAAATTAAGTTTTCCGCATGCTATACGAATTTAAACGTGACAGAGCCAAGCTGCAGCTATGTATACTCGTATTATAGTTGTAGCATCAATGGGTCAGCTCGACCGGGCCAAGCCCGACCACGCTCTCACAGAATATTGGCGTAAAACAGCAGAATTATTCTGCTGTATTTTGTATGGTGAGTGTAGAACCAGAGAACCTTTTATTCGGAAACGAGGCATTATATACATATATTAGTCCTCTTAGTAATTGGTGTGATAACGCATCTGCATTTTGATCCTTAGTCGAGAACAGATATAGAATAAAATGTAGATGTCTTTGTGCCACAGCTCTATATCTACTTACCATCAGGTGGACTATGTGCTCGATTATCATCCTTATTGTGTAAAAAAATAGTGAGCAACCACCTAGCTGCTGAATTAGCATCCTGAAAAACTAAACTAACTAAACTTTCACTTACTTTCAAAAAGTCCCGAAATTCGTTTAATTGAAAAATAAAGAGTGTTTTAATAACTTTCCTGTACGCGAAAAAGACACAATAGTAAAGTAATCGAAATGTTCATATTTGTCTCACGGGACAGTGAAATGGCAAAGACAAAATGTCGTTGACACAAAACGTTTTCTACTCACATTAACAAAACACTTGTAAAGCGCTAGGCTTATGTCAAAACTTCACAACTTTTTATTGAAACTCAAACGCTATAAAGGTTTGCTGTACAGCTATACTACGCCTAGCTTTCGGTGTAGCGACACCTTTAAAGTACATTTATATTGACATTTGTCTTTACGATATTACATAAAATAAAATCACCAGAGCAAAACGAGAGTCGTAAGACGTTAGTATAAAAATATATTTTCTCTAACTGCTTGGGTATTTTTCAGTATCAGGGTTGTAATCTTTGATGACCCGTACCGATTTGACGATAAGTTGTAAATACCCGCATTTGGCATTATGCTTAATAGTCTCCAAGGACTTTCATGGAGACATTATTTTTATGTTTATTTAAACAATTAAGATAATTAATACAATCAGGCGTTACTTTGCGTAAATCCATTATATTAAAAATGTTTAAAAAAATTAGCTTACATACGCGTAATAAAATAACTCTTCAAACTAGGAAAGACACATTTAAATAAAACTGGTTTTTACGGATTTTATCGCGTATATTAACTTAATTTATATTCCCGACGCTTAAAAAAAATTAATGATTTTTATTTGTAGGTAGCCGTGGTTAACTATGACATTGGGACGTCAAACACCTCAGTCCCCCCCGTGACCATGGGTGCTGCAAAGTGCTTGAAACGTCGGGAATATAAAATAAGTTAATATAGGCGATAAAATCCGTAAAAACTAGTATTATTTAAATGTGTAGTGTTTGCGTAAATATAAGAAATCATTAGGTAAGACACCATTTTTATTTAAGTAGGCAGATCTTAGATATTTTTTTTTAATATCTTTAAGCAATTGAATTATTACTGAAGAACCAGCCAGCAGTGATCTATTGTTAGCTAAAGTACACTTTGATTTGATTGTGTTTAATTTGGATTGCTTTTTTTAAATTTGACTTTTTTTAATAGTATTAGGGTGACAAACGAGCACACAGTCCACCTGATGGTAAGTGGTTGCTGTGGCCCATAGACATCTACATCTATCTTCGTTTGCGAATTAAAATGCAGATGCGTCAGCCGTGAGGACTAAGAATGCCTCTTTTCCAGTAAAAAGGGTCTCCGGTTCTCTACACTCACCATACGAAACACAGCAGCATTAAGCTGCTATTTTACGCTGGTATTCTGTGAGAGCGTGGTCCTTCCCCGGTCGAGCCGACCCATTCGTACTGCGACTATACTATTAATATAGCTTCAGCATGGCTCTACCACCTCGTGTATTATTACCCCGTTTTTATTAAGTCACTTTCTTGTTTGTCTGTCTGTAATTCCGGGTGGAATCTTGCAACTCAAATTTCGAATACTTCCCGATGAGCTAGAGACTTATAATGTGAGAAAAAATAGTGGTATATTAATTTTTTTAGTACAAAATTTAATAAAATCGCAAGTTTTCCTATGGTGGTATTAATTTCTATTATTCTATTTTCAGGTAAATTAGCACATTAATAGGATCGAATCGAAACTTCTATAGGTATGTTAATTAGAAAATGGTATGTTACCTTTATGGACTGTTTTGTCTCGAAATGGCGGCTATATCGTCCCGTGGATGCAATAAGAGGCGAATATAGGAAATATCTGATGATATCTGATGTCGGTATAACCATCCAGACAGGATTTGAAGCAGGACCAGAGGCGCACGACGTCTGATACTCCGATTGCCCATCTGATTTTGAAGCGTGGCAGTTATAGTAACTCTACCCGACTATTGAAGAAGCCTATGCTTAACGCTAGACGATTACTGGCTGACAAATCAGTCGATGGATACAGGTGGGTCAGAACTTTGTACACACCTCGCGGTAGTCTTTGGGGAGTTCTGTGTTTCTTTTTACAAAAGAAAGGGTGACAAATGAGCACACAGTCCACCTGACGGTAAGTGGATACTGTGGCCCATAGACATCTACATCTGTCCTCGATTAAGAATCAAAATGCAGATGCGTTGTCACCGCTGAGGGCTAAGATGGAATGTCTTGTTTCCAGTTAAAAGGGTCTCTATACTCACCGTACGAAACACAGCAGCATTGAGTTGCTATTTTAAGCTGGTATGCTATGCGAGCGTGGTCCTTCGCCGGTCGAGCCGACCCATCCGTGCTACAACCATAATATAGCTGCAGCATGGCTCTACCAAGTAAAAAGATGAGATGGAATGCCTTGTGCCGGTGTAAATGTCTCTGTTTCTCGTCACTTGCCGTATGAAACTCAGCATTATCCTTTTCACTAGATGACATAGATTTTACTTTATTATAAAAAAATCATAACATATTTGTAGTATATTTTTGTCATTACCTAATTGAATCGAGAATACCCATCTATACTATTAACTGTAAAACCCGAAAGCGCTGTTCCATTTTAGGTTCATTATATCATAAAAGCTTTCATCATCCAATAAGTGGGACGCAGGAAATACCTTGTCGTTATCAGTGCGATAAAGTGCCGCTTCATATCTATATGGCGCATGAGGTATTGATTTTTCAGCTCTACCTCTCATGTTTTGTTCGAATCATAATCAGGACAATTGACTCCATAAAGTCGTACTTTTGCCTCGAGATGTGTTTGAGACTAAAAATCTTTTTAAAAAGTTTTAAAATTTATTTTCGATCGAATACTTGTTATACAGGTAAGGATAGACGAACACATAATCCACCTTATTGCAGGTGGATATTGTGGTCCATACAACTCTCCTAAGAACTAAAATGGAATGCCTTTAAAATAGTCATCGGTTTTCGCCATAGGAAAATCAGAACAAATATTATTATGCTATTTAAAGTATTCTGTAAGAGCGTAGTCCTTTCTCGGTCGAGCCGACCCATTCGTGCTATAGTCATAATATCTGCATCATGGTTTTTCTACCAAGGTGGTAAGACTTCTTTTCTGCAAGGGAATCCGTCTGGGCCAAAAAGAAGTGCTTGCACTGCTGTGTACCTATGTGAAGGGTATAGGGAGCTAATCTAATATATAAAAATAATTTTTGTTTGTTCGTATTTTATGCGCTGCCATACCGTTCATCAGATTGCGGTTAAACTTTGTCAACTTATTGCTTGCATTTGTGAGAAGGTTTTAGGCATAGTACAATTAACTTACAGTAGGTGGCGCGCTAATGGGCCGGCTAAGTCGTCAGGTATACCTCAAAACCTGAAAACGAGGTCGTACAACCAGTGCGTGTTGCCAGTGATGACTTATGGATCTGAGACATGGTCCTTCATTGCTGGCCGTATAAGGACGCTCAAGGTCGCTTAGCGAGCTATGGAGAGGGCTATGTTCGGGATTTCTCTGTGTGATAAACTTAGAAATGATGATTTCCGCATTAGAACCAGAGTGACATAGCCCAACGGATTAGTAAGCTGAAGTGGCAATGGGCCGGCCATATAGCTCGAAGAACCGACAACCGATGGGGAAAAAAGGTTCTCGAGTGGCAGCGTCGTACTGGTAGGCGAATTGTAGGGCGACCCCTCACTAGATGGAGTGACGAGCTGGTATTACAAGCTATGAGGCATTCCATTTTAATCCTCAGAGGTGACAAAGCATCTGCATTTTTATAAAAAGCGTATAACATTATGACTTCTTGTTGACTAATTCGTTGGTCTCGCGGTCGTAAGTGCGACTGCTGATCATTTGAACCCGGGTTCGAAGCCCGGGTCGAGTTAAAATTAGTTATTGAGTTTTTCCGCGGAAAACTCCCCGTAGCAGTCTGGAGTCAGGTAACTGGCCTCGGAAAGCACGTAAATCCGTTGGTACTGCACCTAATCTACCTCTGGTCGTGTCGAATAGCCGTCCCATCGGGCTATGAGTGAGGTAATATAGATTGCACCTATGTTTGCGCACCTATTCTCCGTTGAAACTGGCCGCCGTGACCGAAATTCGGTCTCTAGGATATCATAAATTTATGTTAAAGTTTTATATATGAGCATGGATAAACTTATTGTTATGCATGTATAGGTGCTCAATATTAAAAAGAAAACGTGTTATTGTTTCCACTTACTTCCGTTTCCGAACTTTGAATAAGCAAAGCTACTTCTCCGCCATTCTACACAAACTAAAATAGGACCTTGAACTTGTGCGGTCATCAACCTCATTGTTTTTTTTTGGCGCTAACAATGGTGATAACGATGTCGTGACCGCGATTCCTATCACAAGGAGATTAGCTTAAAGTATAACAATGTTATTTTTTTGTAAGTTGGTTATATTAATTTGAACCCGGTATTTTTCCTTGGGTTCAAGGTTTTTCGTAACTGATGGTTTTGTGAGCGTTCAACTTTTGAAAAACATGGAATTCCGTGCGTATTATCATCACCAGCTTATTTATGAGACCAGGAAATTGCACTGCTGGATACGGGTCTCTTCTACTGCACATAGGATATTTTCTTCCAGGCGGATTGACGATCGCAGTACCAGATATCTCGAAAATTTTACGTTGTTCCCCATCCACTGGTCTAGGTAGGTATTAAAAAAAACGTCTGGCTAAATATACTTATTTGCATATAGCGTCAAATTTGTATAATCATAAATATCCTCACTGCTAAGGAAGAGACTCATGTCCAACATGGATTGGTGAAGGGCTGAAAAGATGCGTGCGCATTTCGTATCGTACTTGCCAAGTGGTTATGACAACTCTTACCGACTACGGGAGAGGTCATTTCCAACAGCTGACTGTTTAGTTGCCTTATGGCATTATTAAAGGAGTAATGTGTTTTTTACAAAAGTAAGGGTTAAAACCGAGCACACAGTCCTCCTAATAGTAAGGGGATGCTGCTTGGCCACAGATCATAGATAAATACTTCTATCTTCAATTATGAATGTGTACCTTTAATAAAACTAGATGATTTTCAATGTAACCATTTCAATAATTTAAAATCTGATCATAGCCCAGGCTAATTCTTCGACATAAAGATATTAAACTCTTTAATTCACCATTAAAATCGGTACTGCATTACATTAGGAATGTCAGGAATTTAAAATAATTTTAAAATAATCACGACGAAATCCGTAAAAGTAATGTCCTCCAGACAGAATGACGTCCTGTCTCAACGAAGACTAGCCATCTGCACAGGACAGGATTTTATTGCAGGAGTGTGTGCGCAAGCACAGGTGCACTCTTTCTGTTCCCTCACTTTAAAGTCCAATGAGACAGCAATGCGCAGAGATCAAGCGCATGACCAGCGGCTTTACATGCTTTCTTAGGCACGGGATGAAATACCGCCTACTGCCTAACCCGGAGTCAGAAACTCCGGGTTGCCACTGAGAGTTCCTTGACAGAATAACCCATTAATTGACCTCATGATCAGCAATCTCGTTTACGTCTATTAGATCTAGTATTCACTAATCCGTAAAAGTACGACGTTCGAATGTACGAATTCCCGTAAATATATAAAAATCTACGAAAAAGCTCACAATAGGCTTACAAAAAGTAGGTTAAATATATAAATTGTTTATTCGTGTACAACATCGTCATATTTTAGAAGCATGACCTCATGGGATTGTTAGGTCAATTCTCCGAACAATGAACATCGTTTCGTATTATTAAATCAATTCGCCTTTTAGTGTTGCTTAGATGAATAGATTATTAGGCAATTTCCCACACTACATCGATGTATTAATAACATATCATACTTTTTATCTTCCCATTTGAAATTTCTAATGGGTTACACATTTAAATATTAAAATTTCAGTATAATAGCGCCACGTTTTAAGGTCTAGTTTTTTTTTTATAGAATAAGGGTGATAAACGAGCGCACAGTCCACCTGACGGTAAGTAGATGCTGCGGCCCATCAACATCTACATCTATTCTCGATAAAGAATCAAAATGCAGATGCGTTGTTACCCCAGTAAAAAGTGTCTCCGGTACTCTACACTCACCAGGAACACAACAGAATTAAAATGCAGATTTTAATTCTTTATCAGGTGGATTATATTATGCTCGTTTGTCACTCTTATTCTATAAAAAAGGTCCAGGTCCAGCAGTGGACTACTACAGGCTGATGCAGTAGTTTTTTTAAGGGTGTCTGTGTGTGTTCGTACATTTATTAACTTTTTTTTCTTATATCTCGAGAAGAAAATGATAATATCTTAGTCTCCAAATCAAAATTATTCGAGGTTTAATAGCATAGAAAAAACCTAATTAAATTTTCAATACAATAGTTTTTCAATAGTTTTTTTTTTAATCGAACTTAGAGAGCAAGTAGAAAGTTGATAGTGAAGGCATAACAAATTGTACCCCCGCCTATTTTTAATTAAATTAATTTCAAACCGACTTCACATCAGATTTATACATATATAAATAAAATTGAAGTGTCTGTACGTAATATCAAAATAACTACCTTCTATCGAGCTCATAGGATTACAGCTCCTCCTCCTGGGGTTGACGGCTCTGTGGTGCAGTTTTATACGTGGTAGAGCCATGCTGCAGCTATATTAGTAGTATAGTTGCAGCACGAATGGGTCGGCTCGCCCGGGGAAGGACCACGCTCTCACGGAATACCAGCGTAAAATAGCAGGTTAACACTGCTGTGTTTCGTATGGTGAGTGTAGAGAACCGGAGACCCTTTTTACTAGAAAAGAGGCATTCCATCTTAGTCCTCACGAGTGACAACGCATCTGCATTTTGATTCGCAAACGAGGATAGATGTAGATGTCTATGGGCCACAGCAACCACTTACCATCAGGTGGACTGTGTGCTCGTTTGTCACCCTATCCTATAAAAAAAAATGAGTTGCAGCGCTGAGGGCAAATACAAATATGTATGGCCTAAAAATAATTGTTCCAGTGTCCTTGTGAAGTTTATGTATGAAAAATGGGCTCCACGATACAGGGGTCCTAGGGTATAGGGTTAATCCTAGTGTGGAGGTAACGTTTTAAAAAAATAAAACTTACAAACTAAAACTCAACTACTTCCACGCCATTAGGACATAATTAACTATTTGTAAAACTTTTGTCTGTCTGTCCGGTCGAAACTTCGGAATGGCAGAACCGATTGTGATGAAACTTCACGACCAGAGAGAGCAATGCCAGGAGTGATTTAAGCTGTTTTATCCGATAAATTTGGAGATTTTTTGTGAAAATTTTATAAATTGGTCCTTGATGATTACTTATATATATATATATATATTTATATATTTATATCTCTAAATATATAATTTAGATATCATATTTGATATTTTTTTATTCGACCCGCCCCTGCTTCGTCTGGGTGGAATCTCCTAAGTAATACTTATTGAAAGTAACAGGTTCGTACTTTATACAAAAATTAACGTGTTCCATGCCCAATTTTTGGAATCACCTCGTCTGACAGAGTGTCTGTTTGTCTGTTTCAAACATTCTTCTCATAGACTTGAGAATAAAAAGCTCACTACGTACATTTTAACGGTGTAAATATAAAGTTTATTAATAAGACGACCACAACGCCATCTATATTTGTGATTTTTTTGTCACTAAACCAACATTTGTTATTGTGATCCAAAAATATAAAATTTGTTAATAATTTTACTATAGCACCACTATCGGATCCTAATATAGCTTTGAACCATCATAGTCCCAACGCAAAAAATATATTGCTTGAATATAAATTCAATCGTTTAAGTCCTTCAGAAATTACAGACGCACCAAAAGATACTATTTCTTCTTCCTCCTTACCAGACAGCCCACAGCTTGACTTGAGCTTCTTACATAGAAGGGAAGAGTCTTAAGTGTTTTAAGTCTGGCATATACGAGATGGAATGACCATAATATCTATCGGATGTTATGAAAACCTTCTAGCATTTTCTTTTTTCTTCTTCATCAGAACGAATAAGCTGGATATGTGCCTCTCATGTTTTGGAGAAGATTTGCCTTAATCGTCACGCTTGGCAGACGGATTCACGATCGCAGTTTCAGACGTCTTTCACCTTTACCGCTGCTTCTCATTGCCAGTGTGTGTATATTTTACGTTTGTTTGGCACAAAAGAGATGGTGGTATTACTTCCGGTAGATGGCGGTATACCAGATGGCATACCGCCATCTGTCGGAAGTCATAAGTATTTTCTGTCATTTTCCATAGCCAGTGGTAGGACGTTATTCCTGCCTTAGAGTCCGTCTGGGAAGGTACCTATTTCTGCCACCAAATATTAAATCTGCTTTCAATGCTGTGTTCCGGTTTTAAGGGTATAGAGAGCTAGTACTATTACAGGCTATCTATTTTAGTTCTCAGAGGTGACAACGCACGCCTTCTTTGTTTGAAATTGGCTGCAGGTGTTGCGGTCCATACCGCAGTAGCCACTTACCAACATGTAGACCGTAAGTTTGTTTGTCACTACTACATGCACGGGGTGAAATGGTGTGACATTTCCAATTATTTTTAAATTAAAAATAGCTTTTGGATAAACATTCAGGCAAGTAACACCTCTAGTGGCCTCTTACATCACGAGGCCCAAAAGGACTGTTCGCTAATTTTGTTGACAACAGATTGATAACCACTTAGTAGTACATTGCCTATTTTATATAACTTTTAAATAAGAGCTACCATGTCTCCTAAAACATATCACGCAATGCAATGCAATATAAAATAACTACCATTTTGGTGTCAACTAATTTAGCGAATTAGCCTGCAGAACACCTCTATCCGCCACTTACGATACTCATGGCAGTTGTTTGTGGACCCAGGGCTGTTTTTTTAACCCCGTTTTTGTTTTATAGGACAGTCGGGCAATGCAAAAATTACGTGCTAATTGCTTTTGTATTACCCACAATACAGACACGGACAATAATTCTGAAAACAGTTTCATATGTGTTGCAATTCAAATAATCGCCAAAAGCCTTTTAATCGCAAACTATTTATCGCAAAGTTTGGACATACGAATCGTTCTAAAGAGCCGTTGAATGAGATTAAGCGAGCCGGGACTAACAGCGCTTTGATCAGTCGCGCGCCTCTGTACTAAATAGTTTGTGCCCAGCTCCTCTGTGGCGCTTCATTCGCTAAACTAACTCACTAATCACAGTGTAGTTGGATCCTTTGATGCCTAAACTGCACTTGCAGATATAGTAAACAAACTACGTCCCTTTGTATGTCCCTAACATATGCATATATTAATATTGATTGGCTCTTTGGTTTAATGGTCGTAAACGCGACTGATGATTTTGAGGTCCCGGGTTCGAATAGTACCGAAGTCAGGAAGTTGGCGTTGTAACACCCCTGCCTCAAAAAGCACTTAAAGACTTTTGTCCTGCGCCTGATCTTTCTCCGATCGTGTTGGATTACCGTCCCATAGGACTGTATGAGTGAGGGAACGGGGAGTGCACCTGTGCTTGCGCATAAACTAGGGCTCTATAATCCTGTCCTGTACAGATGGCTAGTCTCCGTTGAGACTGACCGCCGTGACCGCAATTTGACTGGAGGACATTATGTGAATATTTTTGTGATATATTTCAATGGTAGACTAGCTAAGAGCCCACCCGATGGTAAGTGGCTATTATTGCAATACACAGACACTTGCAACCAGCTTCTAACAAAGAACCACACAGATGCGTTGGCACCCCAATGGCATGCTTCATAGCCTGTATTCATACTGACTCTTTTTAAAATTTAAGTGATAAAAGAACTGATAGCCCTTATGCTGGTAAGTAGCTACTGCAGTCCATGGACACCTTAAACCAATTTCGAGTAAAGAAGGTCACAGATATACTGTCATCTCTGAGGACTAAGATAAAATGCCTTAAGCTTGTTTATTTTGGCTCTCTCTACCTTTTACATTCAGAGTGCTAATTGACGGCAGTAAACGGTAAGAGGGTGGTACTTACCCATATTATCTATTTTTTTATAAGGGTGACAAACGAGCACACAGTCCACCAGATGGTAAGTGGTTGCTGTGGCCCATAGACATCTACATCCATCCTCGATGACGAATCAAAATGATGGAATGCCTCGTTTCCAGTAAAAAGGGTCTCCGGTTCTCTCACATACTCACCATACGAAACAGAGCAGCGTTAAGCTGCTATTTTACGCTGGTATTCTGTGAGAGTGTGTTCCTTTCCCGGTCGAGCCGACCCATTCGTGCTACAACTATACCAGTAATATAGCTACAGCATGGCTCTACGACGTAAACAAAATCTCTTTTTTTTATTGGATATTTTTTTCTCTTAGGCAGAAAGTAGTCCTACCATCTAGTATCTCTCTTTCTCTTAAAATTTATAATACCATCCATTACGATTATCCCATTACAGCCTGTTAAAGTCCACTGCTGAACATAGGCCTCCCCCATAGATTGCCTCATAGGGGAGATTTTGCCATTGTTGCCACGCTTGGCAAGTGGGTTATCAACCGCAGTTTTTTTTTGTTTTGTGTTGTTATCAGGAAGACGCTGCTGCCCATCTCCTGTTCAAGTTTCCCTCTGTCGTATCTTACGACTCCCACGGGATGATATTATGGGGTAGTGGATATTCTTACACCGCTACTACACGGTAAGTTACTTTATATTTGTAACTTATAATACACTTAAAAATAGTAGAACTCCTCGTATATGTTAATATTTTTACCATGGTAGAGCAACGATGTAGTTATATTTTGTTGCAGTACGAATGGGTCGACTCGACTGGGCGGACCTCGCTCTCACAGAACACCAACGTCACATACCACCTTAAGTCTGCTGTGTTTCGCTTTATGAATGTAAAGAACCAGATATCCTTTTAACCGACTTCAAAAAGGAGCAGGTTCTCAATTCGAGTGTATTTTTTTGTTTTGTATGTATGTTACGCGATATCTTCGCAGATTGTGAACTGATTTTAATGATTCTTTTTCATTAAATAGACTTTACCTCAAGGGTGGTCCAATTAAATATTGAAAAAAAAATCTGCCCCAAGGGTGGCAAATTGGGGAAAAAGTTTCATATTGGACTATTGTTTAAGGAATTTCATATATCTTCGCAGATTGAGAACCGTTTTTATGATTCTTTTTTTATTAAATAGGTTATATTTCAAGGGTGGTCCCGTATAATTTTTGAGATTTTTTTTTACCCTAATGATAGCAAATAATCTACTTTTTTAGCAATTTGAAGTCGGTTTTTTTGGTAAAAAGTTAGAATTATTATTAATTGTAACGAGACATTCTATCTTAGTTCTCAGGGATAACATCGCATCTACATTTTGACACTTAATCGAGGGTAGATGCATGTGTCTATGAGCCACAGTATCAAGTGGACTGTGTGTTTGTTTGTCACCTATAAAAAATATTAAGATTTGAATTCGTTTAGAACTGTAATAGTAATGGTAAGGTACCTCTCACATATTTCAGCTTTCAAGCAGCACCTAACGTTGTGGTACGGTTTGAAGGGTAAGGAAAAGGGGAAAGGGGTGGTATGCTACTTAAGTCTCTTATCGTCATGTAGACGTGACTAGGAGAGTCACGTTAGCTCGTTTGTTACTTTAATGTTAAAGTAAGTGAAAATAGTACCCGATAAAACCGCTATTAATTAAGTTTATTCAATTATTTTAGTTACAAAATTACAAAACGATCTGGGAAGTTTCATTTGCCATTTCTTTTTAGGAATCAGGTACCAGATTAGGAAACAGCACTAAGCAAACATAGATTCCGGTCTAACGAGAATATATAGAGAATATTTCACATACTATTACTAGATTTCGTCGTTGACACTAATGGTTCACATACGCAGACATTTAATACAAAAAATTGCATCACTTTATCGTATCAAAATCAACTTCAAGTCATTATTTATTTAATAAAATATGAGCAACAATCCGATGGCGGTCATTGCTCAAGTTCCCGCCAAACCTCGGATAAAGTTTATTTATCAAATAAATCAGAACCTGACTTAATATAACAGTGAAACAGTGAACAATTTTATTTATAAAACTGTGACTATATTTAATTTGAATATGTTGTATATTAACCGTGTAGTGGCGGTGTAACAATCAATACCACTACCCCATATCGTGCCATGGGTGACGTAAGAGGCGATAGGGGAACTGAAACAGGAGATGGACGGCAGCATTTTCTTAATAACAACTCAAAATAATTAAAAAACTGCGGTTGCCAGCCCGTTTGCCAAGCGTGGCAACTATGGCAAGATTCCCCTATGAGGCAATCTGTGGGGGAAGCCTATGTTCAGCAGAGGACTTTTATAGGCTGTAATAGTTAGATAGAACCTATTGTAAAATTCTAGATTGAAAAATCGGTCAATAGAGTACGAACAATGAACATATTCACAATAAATTATTACCCTCGTTTGCGTTCAATTGTCAAAAATTAATAACCGCATACTGATAAAACAGCTTTCGCGTAACAAACGTAATCAAATCCCATTCAATTATTGAGGAAATTACGCGAAATCAATTTGTTATAGGAACAATTTATAAACGGAATTGATCGAGTAATTGTCCCATGAAACGTCGAGCGATTTTATCAATTAAATTGCTTTATTAATATCGAATAGTGAAGTCGGCATTAAAGCCAGAAGGGAACGAATGAATGAACGATCCGCTATTGTGAGTGAACGGAGTCAGCGAGCTGGTAATTACACTAATGAAGTAGTCATGACATGTCAATGAACTTGGTGAATAGAAACGAGACAATGGGTTTGTTCGATGCCCTGCCGCTGTAAATAATACTTCAAATGTTAAAAGTAGATGTTTTATTCCTTTTTTTCTCTTAACCCAAACGAACGTGAATGCCAGGTCGATAATGTACGCGATTAAATCCGTAAAAAAAATTGTTTTATTTAAATGTGTAGTGTTCGCGTAATAATAAGAAATCATTATGTATACCAGGTCGATTCGATATGAATCAAAATCTATTATTTATTTTAATTATTTTATGCCAGTTTTATGCAGGTCTATTTCACCTGATGGTAAGTGAAAATGTAGTCGAAGATGGTATACTGCACTTACTTAGCTTGCCCAAAGCCTATTCACTCTTGCATTGAAGACCCACATTGATATATTCTGGCAAATTATTCCATTCCGTTGCTGTACGCATTACAAACGACGAAGCAAACCGTTTAGTTCGAATGCGTGTATCGTCGACAATAAACGGGGACATACGAGATGTCTCGTAGAAAGGGGAGGGTGGAATTGCTTACATTTTCAAAAATGTATCATTTAGAATGCCAATACTGCCATCTTAATCAAGACTGTAGTAAGTAATTTTTACCCAACTGCCCCAGAGAGAGGGTAATGTTGTTCGAGAGTATGTATATATGTCTATTAACACAGTCGGGTTTTTTAATTACTGTTTTAACTATTAAGCTTGGTGTCAAGGTAGAATTCTGTTTATATATACAAATTTGGAATCTTTGTAACGAATCCTATAAAATCCGATCCTTATTTTAATATAAACGGTAAGGTAGAGTGCAGGGTGCGTTTAAATTAAATACATGTAATTTTCTCAAAGTGATGTCGACCGTAAAGTAGTAATACAACTTTTGATAAGGACTTTCGAAAGTACTAATTCATTAGTCTCTTTTATCTGAAACGCCTAAGTGATGGAATCATGCAAATACTTGACTATCGACTTGTTTTAGATTTGAACCAAGACATAGTTATTATAGCAAGTCAACTGTAAAAATTTAACAGTTTTCAACTTTGGATTTACTGTGGAACTCTCATTTAAATAAAACTATATCTACTTTAAATTATACACTCAAGCTTCATTATTTTTTGTTATTATTCATTTATGTACATAAAATGACACTGACACAGAAGCAATCATACAGTGAGTTCGTACAAATGTACTACTTATTCCATAATTTTTTGAAATATCTTAAAGGAAAATATATTTAAAAAGGCGAACTTAGTGCGTATATTTCTAATAAATAAATAAGATACTTACACTATTTATTATATACATTATACTAAGTAATACGATACCAAAATAATACTTACTTTTACTTTACTTTTTTTAAAGACCTGACCCCAACACTAGAATATTTTCACATCATCACATTTCACACATTTTCTCCTGTACCGTGGAGGCAGTTTCAAACATAAATTACACAAAGACAAACATCCAGACCTGGAACAATTACTTGTAAGACCATACTATACTTGTTCCGTGCGGGATTCGAAACCGCGGCCCTTAGCGCCGTAACTCATTGATAAGCCACTGCGCCTACGTGGCGCAGTGGCTTCTCAATGAGTTAGCCTTCAATAATAATAGATACGATAGTTACATATACAATAATAAACAAATACTAATATTATAAAATAATCCATAATAATTAGCAAGATGCAAAGTAGTTTCTTTTTAAGTTTAAACCTTAATTCCTCTAAAGAAGTTTGTACTGTTACCTAAGTGTGTTTGGCAAACATAAATTGCATTGGGGCAAACACCCAGACACAAAATAATTATTTGTATATTTATACCGCGAACCCCAGCGTTGCGTTTTAACCCTAAGTTATCGCTAATGCTACCGCGTTACCAAGCCGTCTTTATATATTTTACACTAGTGACCCGCCCGGCTACGCCTGCGTGGAATCTATAAATGTGGCGTCATTTAGATTTTAAAAATAATCATCAATAAGCATTTAGGGAAATGGCAATGGGCCGGCTATATAGCTGGAAGAACCGAAAACCAATGGGGAAGAAAGGTTCTCGAGCGGTAGCCGAAGTGTAGGTGGCCCCGACTAAATAGAATGACGACCTGGTAAGATATGCAGGAAGTCGATGAATGCAGATGGTGGCTCATGACCGTGTATTGTGGCATTCCTTGGGGGAGTCCTATGTTCAGCAGTGGACTTATGAAGGGCTGTAATGATGATGATGTTGACCATTTAGGTATTTTATCAACTTTTCCATTTCACAAATAAAATCCACCAAGTTTTTGGCATTGTTCTCCATCTGTTCGTGTAGTTTCATCACAATCGGTTCAGCCGTTCCTGAGATTAGCCCGGACAGACAAACATTTTACGCGTGTCTTACTGGCATCCAAATGAATTGAGCTATTATAAATGGCACTAATTTAGATATTACAGACAGACACTTCAATTTTATTTATATGTATAACTGGCCGAACAGATATTGTTATACTATAATACTGTTATACTATAATAATAGTAGGTAGCGCGATGAGTTCTACTCCAAATTCACTTCAGACATTTTACAGTGTGAATATAAAATTTAATAAATCGACTACAGCGCCACCTATCGGGTCTAGATTTTGTGAATTTCTTTTTGGCACTATATTGTGAATATTAGTCATTGTAGTCTATATAAATAAAGAATTTGTTAATAACTATATAATGTTAATAACGATACGTGGTAGAGCCATGCTGCAGCTATATTAGTAGTATAGTTGTAGTACGAATGGGTCGGCTCGACCGGGGAAGGACCACGCTCTCACAGAATACCAGCGTCAAATAGCAGCTTAACACTGCTGTGTTTCGTATGGTGAGTGTAGAGAACCGGAGACCCTTTTTACTGGAAAAGAGGCATTCCATCTTAGTCCTCACGGGTGACAACGCATCTGCATTTTGATTCTTTATTGAAGATAGATGTAGATGTCTATGGGTCACAGCAACCACTTACCATCAGGTGGACTGTGTGCTCGTTTGTCACCCTATCCTATAAAAAAAAAAAAAAAAAAACTCGACTACAGAGCTATCTATCGGGTGCATAGCATTGCTATGAAGATTTGGTGCCAAAAAAGAGACCCGATAAGCGGCGCTGTGTCAGCTTTTTTAATAAATTTTATATTTATATAGTAAAAAGCGCCGGACTTTTAATTCGGAGTGCACCTCATCGCGCCATCTACTGGAAAGGACAGAACAACGTCTGCCATCCAAATAGTTATTGTTAAATATATATATCATAAATATAAATAGAGCCTCACTGCAGCTATATTATGGTTTGTAGCATGAATGGGTCGGCTCGACCGGGAAAGGCCACACTCTCACAGAATACCAGCGTAAAATAGCAGCTTAATGCTGTTGTGTTTCGTCTGGTGAGTGTAAAACCAGAGACCCTTTTCACTGGAAACGAGGCATTCCATCGTAGTCCTCAGGGGTGACAACGCATCTGCATTTTGGATCTTAACTTAGGATAGATGTAGATGTCTCCCATATGCCCTCCTGATGGTAAGAAAGCACTTACCATCAGGTGGGCTGTGTGCTCGTTTGTCACTCTTATTTTATGAAAAAAATTAAAAATTTTACAGAGTACTATATTTTTTACATCGCTCATTATAATTATTCCATATTTAACGAAAAAAATATAAATCAATATGTTTTCACACATCATTCATATTTGACGCTCCATCGAATATTGCAACTCTCTAAATTTTGAACTGGGAATCCGCCTTTCGAAGACAAAAAGCTTGTTAATAGACCGGGATATAATCCGGACGATAAATGTTATCGTCATTTGCGTAAGCATCATTTCAATTTTGGACGAGCGACGTAAAAAGGCTACGTAATAATAAAAAAAAAACTCAAAACAAAATTGTATTCCATCGGAATCCCTTCAAACAAAAAGCGTTCCTCATAATACAACGATTACGATGCTATGGGGGGATATGAGATGAGATTTTCCTTTAGGACTTCTTTATAAAGTATACTATCAAATTTGCTTAAAGGTAAAACGTTAAATAACTTTACGGAGTGTGATAAGAGATGCTTAAATAGTGTGTATTTTTAAAGCTGACTTCAAAAAAAGAGGTGTTTTAGAATTAAAGTGTAAGTCTTTTTTGCTTTTTTGTATGTATGATTTTGTAAATTCCCCTCCTATAGGTGGCAAAATAAGCAACGAAGTTTTTAATGTAACTGTTAAGAAGACATTAACATTGTGGTATTCCTTAGTTCAATCGAAAGGGTAAAAAAGTTAACTTTTAACAAAAAGTAAAACCGAAAAATAATTCAAAGAAATAAAAAGAATAACATAATTTCTCATTCTGACGAAAATTCTGAAGTCGGGGTTTTAATTCTTCTATGTATACTACTAGCGACCCACCCCGTCTTCGCACGGTTAATTTCTGGATCTCGACGACAACGCTACCTACCGGGTTCAATTGTGAATGTAAACCATTCTCTAATCAACTTAATCACACACAAAATTTCATCAAAATCGGTCCACCCGTTTAGGACATAGAATACGATAATTGGTATGTATTACAGTATTCTATGGTTTAGGAGGAGTTCAGTTACATACACACAGACAGAAGAATTATATAATATAAAACATACATGTATTATACACATGAACCTTCCTCTTGAATGATTCTGTCCATTGATGAAAACCGCATCAAAATCAGTTGCGTAGTTCAAAAGATCTAAGAGTACGGAAGACGGCGGGAAGTGACATTGTTTTATACTATGTAGAGATTTCAGACTTACAAATGTAAATACGCACAAGTTGTAATCTCTCCACTAGATCTTGTGTTCGCAGTTACTGTCTTTTATCTGTTTTTTCTTATTTAATACGCTTTTGTTAACGTGACCTGTATGTACGTTTTATATTTGTATGTGTGTATGAGTGGAATTTTTAAGTTTAAGTTAGAAATTTTGCAGGCGTATTAAGAACCGATACTGTAGAGTACTCTCACTATAATCATCACAGCTTATAATTATTACGTGTTGTTTTAGTTTTAATTTCTATATACATATTATATAAAAATCAATTGCTGTCCGTTAGTCTAGCAAAAACTCGAAAATGGCTGGACCGATTTTGTTGAAATTTTTTGTGTGTGTTTGAGTGGGCCCCTGGATGATCTAAACGATTCACAATTGAACCCGGTAGGTGGCGCTGTTGTCGAGATCCAGAAATCACCCGTGCGAAGCCGGGGCGGATTGCTAGTTCAATAATATTTTTTATTCATATTCAAGTTCATTTCGTAATAAAATTACGTCACCGTAACACAAAATGGTTCGTTTACTATTATAAAATAATTGAAAATTACGAACTATTACAGTATTAACATTAACACAATTCCAAATAATAGTAGTTACGATTTTGATAACATAAAAACATTAATATTCGTCATATTGACAAATTCGTTAAAAATATAAAACAAATTATAAATATGCCAATTTTTTTATTTATTTTTAAAGCTGTTAAGGTTACAGGCTTCCGCTATATAAGAAAGAAAGCTATTGTATAATACCAGTCCCATAATATAATTTGGTTTACCTGATTAAGTTAAACCATGGGTGGATGACAGACTCGCATGTATCAACAACTTTATAGACACAGCTGAATAAAGATCTTTGCTAGATTGCAACCTTGAAATGTTTGTCTATACTCACCACGCTGAGCCGACATTCTCGAATTCGTAGTAATGCTATTCCCGATCACTAGGTTTTGGGTTTGATTTTTATAATGTCATAGTGATAAACAAGCTAGTGGAGGGCCGCTTTACACTTCGTTTACCGGTACGAGGGTGCCTTTCGAGAACCTTCCGAGAATCCCACTGATCGCCGGTTCTTCGAGCTATACGGCCGGCCTCTTTGGTTTAATGATCCTGTGGGCGATGTCAGTCTCTCTGCCATCCTTCCACCCACTATATGCAGTGACGACCTAATAAAACATGCCGGAAGTCAATAGATGCAGGGCCTCTCTCCAACAGTGGAAAGGCTGTAATGATAATGATAATGAAACCTGCTAGATTCAATAGATGTCAGTATAATCATCTCGTTTAAGCCTGACCTAAAATACCCAGACTGGTGACAAGGAGCAATGTCAAAGATGCGAGCCACCTGGTGCTGCGATCGTCATCTGCCTACCAAGCGTGGCAATCAAGGCTAATCCCTTCTATAATGGAAGAGGCCCATGTCCAGCAGTAGACTTTTACGATTTGAAGAAAGAGAAGAAAATAAGATAACTTTAAAGTTGTAAATATTTACTTTGCCAATATCCGCTCAATAAAATACGACGTAAAATGATGTGTCTTACCTAGTTTGAAGAGCACCTCCCGCCCTCCCTCAATTGCGTGCACTATCCCCGTCACCACTAATCCCAGCACCACTACTCCCACCACCACTCCACTAGGAAAGACACACCACCGATGACAATACGACACGTGTTTCGCCTCTACGTAGTGAAGATGCCTCGTGTAGAGGTTATTTTATTAAGCGGATATTGGCAAAGTAAATACACTTAATGGCTAAGCCAGCGGATTCCTGTGAGAAAATTCAAGTGAAGAAGGTGAATGTATTTTTTTATAAAACCGAAGTGACAAACGTTCTTACAGTCCAACTGATAGTAAATGACTACTGTAGCCTATGGGCACCTCCAGTCAAACAAGGAAGGCTACATATGCGTTGTCACCTCTGAGGACTAAGATGGAATGCCTCACAGCCTGTAATTAAGCTGGCTCTATACCCTTTTGACCGGAACATATCAGTACAGGCACTGCAATTTTCAGTACAGCCGTGGTAGCTCAGATGGTTGGCGCTCGCTGTAAGTTTCATAGTACGCGAGCAACTCGGGTTCGATCCCCGCCGGCACCAATGAAATTGTTAATTGCAATTTTAAGTGCTGATTTACCAAATGCTCGGCGGTGAAGGAAAACATCGTGAGGAAACCTGCATGTCTGAGAAATTAAAAAAAAATATTTCGAAGACATGTGAAGTTCGCCAACACGCATTGGGGCAGCGCGGCGGACATTTCCTTGCCCTAAAACCCTCTCAGAAATGAGAGGAGATCTGTGCCCAGCTGTGGGACGTATATAGGCTGTAACTTTACTTTTTTTACTTTACTGCAATTTTGCAACAGAAATAGGTAACAGGCTGGTACACAGACGGACTCTTAAGCAGAAAAAAAGTTCTGCCATCTAGTATTGTTGCTTAGCAGCAGAAACAGGTAAGAGAATTGTACGAGATGGGCATTTAGACAGAAAACTTAGTAAATTCCATTATTCTTTACGTTGTAGAGCCATGCTGCAGCTATATTATGGTTTTAATACGAATGGGTCGGCTCGACTGGGGAAGGACCACGCTCTCACAGAATACTATCTTAAAATGACAGCTCAGTGCTGCTGTGTTTCGTATGGTGAGTGTAGAGAACCGGAGACACTTTTACTGGAAACAAGGCATTCCATCTGGTGGCAACGCATCTGAATTTTGATTCTTAATTGAGGATAGATGAAGATGTCTATAGGCCACAGCATATACTTACCATCAGGTGGACTGTGTGCTCGTTTGCTAACTTTATTTTATAAAAAAATCTATATTAAAAATTTATACATATAGTATCAAACGAATCTACATCACATTTTTCTTGAATTTTATTTGGTTTAGAGAATAAGGTAAAATATATTTTCCATGTTTTATTCAGTGCTGCAAAAACAAATAACTGAAATAAATGGAACTTGAACAAAGTAGGCGTACAAACAGAGATACGATGGTTTGTGTTTCATTTATTTGAATAAGCAAATGATCGTTGCGTTCTCGCGTACTCTTACGTAAAATGTACTTCGAAAGGCGCTCTCGAGCGTTTGTATAACGTGTAAAATAATATAAATATAAACAGTAAAAACATTGTGATGTACAGTGGTGGCGTACGTGAATCCACTACCCCATATCATCCCGTGGAGATGAGCAGCAGCATCTTCCTTTCTTTTTACAATTCGAAATAATAAAAAACTGCAATTACAGCATAAATACCCCTATGAGTTATTAGTAAAATATTGTTTGCTTGATATGTTTTTGTCCCTTACAGAACGTCCCCCCTTTTGTACAAGTAAGAGTAACAAATTAGTTAACGAGTGTGACACACACGATGGTAAGAAACGTGACAAATGATGGTAAGTAAATGATGTGTGGTACTTATATCTACGGTGGAATAAGAATATAAATGCAGAATCCGTTGTCCCGCACCACACAAACAGCAACTCGTGTGGGGGTACGTGTGCGTGTGCTGGTGTGTGTTCGCATGCTTGTGCGTGTGCGTATGCGTGTGGGTGTGCGTGTGCATGTGCGTGTGCGTGTGCGTGCGCGTGTGCGTGTGCGTACGCGTGTGCGTGTGCGTGTGCGTGTGCTTGTGCGTGTGCGTGTGCGTATTCGTGTGCGTGTGCGTTTGTAGGTTTATGTATATAAATATATATCGCATCCAAATCTTTCGTAAACAATACGAAAAGTTTGGGTGCGATATATATTTATATACATAAACTGAGAAATAGATTTTTCGCACATTTATAGTCTTGCAGAAGGAAAATATTTTAGGTATTTCCCCTTATCTCTGAGGTTAATGGGCCAAACACTAAGTTATGTTCCGTTCTATTCAAGTAATTTAAAATAAGGAGTAGGTAAGTAAGTATAAAAGTTAGAAAATAAATGTTAATGACATAGAATAAGGATATTTGTGGAATGTTGACGATGCACCTGCAATCTTTACCTTAAATTCGAGTAAGGGAGCAAGTAATTCAACGCCAAATTAAACTTGCATTTACTTTTGCATAGGTAGGTTTAATTTAGTTTAGAATTTATGTTGCTTATTTCCTACGGGGGAAACATAATCGCATTAGCGATAAAACCAGAGAACGAGAGTGCGGATGCTTCATAAATGTATTTCACAACGAACGCACATTTCTTTGTGTGCTACTGTAGGTGAACCCCGCGCTTACGAGACGCTTGTACACTCTCATTTACATTCATAATCGGCTTTTGGGACAGCCACTGAATGATATGGGAATTTTTCTTACGCCACCACTACTTGGCACGGAAAGAATAAATAAATAGTACGGAATAGAATATATCCAATAAAATATAATTAAATAAATAGATAAGCTCCAAATAGACGGAAGCCATTGAAAGGGGATACCAAACGCACCTGCAATTCCCCTGGCATTGCAATTGTTCATGGGCGGCGGTCGACGTAACATCAGGTGAGAAACATGCTCGTTTGCTCACTCTTCCATAAAAAAACAGCCAAGGGTTAGGGGAAAAGGGAAAGAGATCAAGGAATATCAAAGAAAGGAGCACCGCCTTCTGCATTTCAGCACGAAGCGGTCCGTTATAGAGTCCCAGTCGCCTCAGAGTGTTATTTCTTCTTAAGCTGTGGTAGTAGTATTCTAGCAGTAGTAACTTTTGTCAGTGGCGCTGGCAGAATAAGAGCCCTGTAGCATTGTTGTGCACTCACACATTGTTGTGACAAACCACTGCTTCGGTTGTTTTTCGTTGCTACAGTCTTATCCAATATTAACTATCACTTATATTAATTTGACCGGATAATAAGTGTGCGTTACCAGTTAAAAGAATCTCCGATTCTCTACCCTTACCATAGGAAACAGCAGCATCAAGCGGCTATTTGCTTGATGCCACTGGGATTCTGTGTGAGTGTGGTCCACTCTCAGTTGAGCCGACTTATTTGTGCTGCAACCATAATAAATCTGCAGCGTGGTACTACCACATTAAAAAATATTCTTTATTTATACAAAAATAATATACTTTAGATAAATTTTAGAGTTAAATCGACATTCTAACGTGAATTTTTAATGTTTTAAATTAAAGGTCAACGCCCATAAAGACTAGTAAAATTTTATTTCGCATATGGATTCTACTGCAGGTGGAGCTCCGAGGCGCAATATTTCACTGGCGTCTTCTTTTTAATGTCTCCCTAAACGCTCCATAAGTCCATTTTATGGCACACATTACGCTTAATCCGAATCTATTACGACGCCGTAAATACTAGAGCTAAGACCTCACTTAACGAAATAATATCGATTAATCGTTTGAGGAATTACTTAATTTTAACTCTAAATCTATTTAAAATACGTCTGCATCGATACGAAAGAAAAATAGAAAGAAAGAAGCAAAAATATGCATGCACCAGTCTAAGACTGCTTACGCATTAACAATTAAATACCAGAACATGCACATCATTAATTAATAATAAAAGAAAAAAATTCCTAATTAAATTGTGAATTGCAGCATTATGCTGGGTGTCCAACTCAGCATAATGCTGCAAAGGCTGCGCAGAATTTCAGTTGAAGACTTGTGACTTCACTGGCAAGTGAAGTTACCACGTGAATTTGTGGTCATTAAAACAAACAGCTGTGCCACGAGTCCTGAGATAGTAATCCAGCTGGATACTTCACTTGTGCAAAAACATAAATTCTTTGTTTTCAGTTCTGGACTTGTGAAGGGCAGTAATAAATGTATGAATTAATGAGCATCACTCAAAAATAATTTGATTATATTTCCCTATTGCACATGCAGGAAGTCTATGGGTGCAGGTGGTGGCTCAGGACCGTGATTTGTGGCATTCCTTGGGGGAGGCCTATGTTCAGTAGTGGACTGGTGAAGGGCTGTAAGGATAATGATGATATTTCAACAATAAATTGTTACTGGCGTTTTATTACTGTATCTTTAACTACCTCCATTATTATCGATTAAGCGTTACATTCGACAGGACTGAGGTGTTCGTTTGCATTTCAACAGGTTGATGATGATAAAAAGAAAAGGTGCACGCACACTTATGTCAAATCAATATTGTGATAATAATTGATAACCCATTTTGTCTCGTGGATGTCAAATGACGCAACTTTGGAAAACTTTAGAAAAACTGACTCTTTAGAGTAGATAAACCCCCAGTTTGCATTCTAGTATGGATGTGATGTAACATTCATGTGCTTAATGAACAAATTATAAAAGCCGTATGGCTTACGGTGGATGGCGATTTACCTATCTCGTTTAATTCAGAACTAAAAAACCCAGACCGATAACAGGCATCAACGTCAAAGTTGCGAGACCTTTGGTACTGTGATCATCAGTACGTCTGCCAAGCTTGATGGTTAATGCAAATAGGTACTTACAACGGGAGAGGTCATGTCCAGCGGTGGGCTCTTACGGACAAGAAGAATGAGGAAAATTGATGACTAGAAATTCTCAATAGCATAAAATATTGCAGTGTATGCATGTAAGCCCAAAGACACTCACACTGTTGGTTAGGAAGCTACCTGATCTAGAACGCTGACGTGATAAAGAAGCGGGTAGTCTTAGATGGAGTGAGGAGGTCTAAAAAAGTAAAGTAAAGTTACAGCCTATATACATACGCCCCACTGCTAGGCACAGGCCTCCTCTCACTTCTGAGAGGGTTTTGGGGCAGGAAGTGTCCGCCGCGCTGCCCCAATGCGAGTTGGCGGACTTCACATGTCTTCGAAATTTTATTTTTATTTTTCAGACATGCAGGTTTACTCACGATATTTTCCTTCACCGCCGACCGCCGAGCACGTGGTAGGAGGTCTAGAATGCACATATAATGAGACAGCAATCAGACTCGAAAATAGACGATTTTCGTTTTTACACATATATTGGTTCCGGATAAAATTCTAACTTGCCTACGGTACTCTAATCGGAAGACCACGCCGTTCCTTTGCTTATTCTCATTAAAAATCTTTATAGGTAGATTTGCTTGACTGTCACGCTTGGCAGGCGGATTGACAGTCGCAGTGGCACCTTCAACGCTGCTCTTGATTCCATTCATCCATCCGTTATAGCCCATAAAGTCCAGAGCTGAACATAGGCCTCCCCCATAGATTGACTCATAACATTTTGTCATGGTATCTACGGTTGACAGGCGAGTTGACTCGGGTTGTTCTGTATTAATCCAATGACTTCTCATTATTTTTTCCTAACTCCACAGATTTGTATTTCCTATTCAACCTACAGCGATTTTTCGATTTAATTTTCTAATTCATGCCGTGAGTATTCCTCACCCAACCGATTGCGAAGCTATCTATATATATCGAAATTTGCGAGCACGGTTTGCATAAAAAACACCTATAGTGCATTACATTTTTTTTTAAAAACCAAGCATCGCACGTTAGCGTAATGTTTTTTATATATATGTATACTGTCCTCTAACAAAGGTTGTCTGGATGAGATCACTTTCAGAATGATAAGATTACCTGTTGTACATATACTTGAAATTGTACTATTCGTATTGTGTATTTCGGTGTACAGTTAATAATAAATAAATAATTAAATGTATCTACAGTCATATCAAAAGACGTTAACTGTTGCAGCTCAAGATAAAGAAACGGGGATAAAAGCCTTGAGAGAAACCAACACCTCTCCCGCCATGCGAAACGCGAAAAAAATCACTCGAAATTATTCGAGTTAACTCTCCGTGAAATCTAACCATTAATCTCGCAACTGCCTTCATTCTACGTGAATAAAGATGTTACATTAGTTTAGAATGAAGGCTCAACATTGTAGGGCTCAGGTCTATTCATTCCAAATTTGTTATAGGCTTACGCAACGACGTGTGTAAAAACCAAAGTGCGAGCTATTAACATATGAAATGTAGGATAATATTTAGAAATAATTGTGATTTATACGTGTATTTTTAGCTGACTTTCAAAAAGGAGTTATTTTGTATTATCGACTGTTTTTGTAGGTTTTTTTTTATACGTGCGTGGTGCGTATATGCGTATCCAATTTCAATTTCAACAAAAATTTCACCTCCTCAGTGAAAATGTGGGATGAATTTCTTGTTGTAACTATTAAAATGACATTCTTGTTGTTACCGTGAGACAGTGAGTTTGCTTAGTCCACTCAAAATATTAAATCATAGTGACCTAGCGTTTAGTGTACATACTGTTATTCGGCTCTTGGGTCACACATTTTTTATGTTAGGGATTTGATGTTTGTAATCAGCCGCATGCTTCTGATACTGTTACCCCATCTGACTTTACCTCTGTCCTTATTACGTAGGCGTTTCATTTAGTATATATTTTTATACGTGGTAGAGCCATGCTGCAGCTATATTAATTGTATAGTTGTAGCACGAATGGGTTGGCTCGACCGGGGAAGGACCACGTTCTCATAGAATACGAGCGTAAAATAACAGCTTTGACAGTGTAAAGATCCATAGACCCTTTTTTACTGGAAAAGAGGCATTCCATCTTAGTCTTCACGGCTGACACGTATTTGCATTTTGATTCGCAAACGAGGATAGATGTAGATGTCTATGGGCCACAACAACCACTTATCATCAGGTGGACTGTGTGCTCGCTTGTCACCCTTATCCTATAAAAAATAGTACTATGATATATTATTTATATTTATTATGATGTACTATATATTTTTGGTATATGATGTATATTGCGTAAACGAAATGGATATATAGTCATCTACCAGAAACCAGTCGATATTTCTGCCTATTCCATCTTACGACACCCATGGGACGAAATGGATTGATGGATTCTCTTACGACGCCAACAAATGGCTTCTGCACTAAAGCGCGGTCGCGAAGCAGGAAAAAATTTATTGCTTTGCATTTTTAAACTTAATTCCCACCATACAAAGTTTTATTTCTATTGCAACTAAGATAGTTTTAGGACCTTTTGAACAGTTTTTGTGATTCGAAAACCGAGTTTACACACAAGTGATAAAAGTTCATATTTGTATGAATTGCAATAATTTGAAATTCTTCCTGCTCCGAATTCACGCCATACACGACTTTTATTTAAGCTATTTGAGCGAAATAAAATAAAAAAATACCCACCATTTAGTGGTGGCGTATGGGAACCCACTAACTCATATCATCCCGTAAGCGTCGTTAGAGTCGACAGAGAGAAATCAAACAGGAAATGGGCGGCAGCATCTTCCTGATAACAACTCAACCGTTACCGTTACAGCCTATTAAAGTCCATTGCTGAACATAGGCCTCCCTCTTAGATTGCTTCGTATATTGCATAGTTGCCACGCTTGGTAACCGCAGTTTTTTATTTTTATTCGTTAATAAATAACAACTAAAAATAATAAAAAACAGCTATTGTCAACCGTGGTGACTATAGCGAATCCCCCCTAGGAGAAATCTGTTGAGGAGGCATATGTTCAGCAGTGGACTTTTGATAGGTTCCAATGAATGAATGATGTGAATAAAAACACTTCGTTATTTGTATAAAACAATTTTTGAATCATTTCATAATTCTCTTAGCCATTTAAAAAATGTAGACATTGCCATTTACTGTGACGGACATCTTAAAGAAGATTAATTATCTACGGGGACTCACAAAACTGTTTTTGGGCTTAAAGAAAAAAATGTGACAGTAATTATGAAAAAGAAATTGTTATGGTTTCCTCGGATGGGTCATTTATTAGAATCGCGTACAGTATAGTTAATATAACTGTTTAATATGTAAAGTAGTATCGCTTATGGTCGATATTCGACCAAAAGGGTATTTCGCACCACGTAAAAAATGGAAAAATACATATTTATGATAGGTTTTGTAAAAATTAAACGAGAAATGTTGATTTCTATTCATAAAAATGCATTATAAATTTTATAATTCAATTTTAAGAATTTTTTTTTAAAAAAATGTAAAAGCAGAAAGTACTAATCTACCAAGGATAAATACATAGATGATGGCAACATTTTTTGCAAGCGATTTCGTTTTTTGTTCTGCTGAGTTGAGGAATGTTAAAACATCAATGTAAATACCTATTAAGAACTTTAGTTTATAAAATAACACAATACAGGTCAGTGTCCTTTGATTGATAATACATAGTTATGTTTATCTATGATTACAATCATTAGTTATATCTAAGATAGCTTAAACTTTTAGTCAAAATTTGACTTGCAATACTGTGATATGAGGTGATACTCATGATGTTTTGTTTTGTACTTATAAACGATAGTTAAATATAAGTCATACTTACATCAAAGTGATCTTCACAGAGGAATAGTCTAGTTTATGTAGATAATGCTTCGGGTCTCGTCTTGCCAGTTTTAACCAGGTATTTCTCATATTTAAATCAGTTGGCACTTGAATCCATACTATATATATTATATATAGAATATACTGGCGCAAGTATATTATTCTAAGTATATGCTTGAATCCATATCTTAATCCATATCGTAAAGATAATATCTCATTATTAAACATCCAAAAATATCTTATTCCTTTGCAAAATCGTTTCATTTACTTAAGCAGTGACGTCACGAGCTGAACAGCATAGCGGCTAGCGTTTACGCGCGAAAATTTAAAACTTAAAAATAATAGTGCGATAAAAATTTAAAAATAATTTTTATGGCACTATTCAGTTTTAAAAAATTAATATAAATATTATAGTGGCTTATTATCACTCTAGGATTCATTTAAAACACTATTTAAAAATGGGTGTAATACCCTTATCTGTGGAAATAATGCAAATATCTGCTTGTATTTGGCCTAAAGGTCTAGATACCAGGCCATAAACTCCAAAAAAAAAATCTGCTTGTATTACTTTTTTTGTGTAATTTTCCCATGACGGGAAGCCAAAGGGATCTTAAATCATAGAGCCATTAACGTGATCAAAATATTATTTTTTTATCAGCCACTAGCTATAAAGTCTTTGCGTTATACCATGGGGCGGGTTGACAGCTTAAACTTTTGGCGTGTCTAGAGATGAAACATTGTTAAATCGATTTAAAAAAGGTGATTAACGACACACAAAGCAAAAATTATCGATTAGCTATCGATATAAAAATTAAAACCGAAACATATATTTCTTTATAAACTACAATGCAGGTAAAATTAAGTTAAAGTTTAATACAATTTATGGCATAATATGTAGTTACATAATAGCTGTTCCCGGACCTCACCCGCTTGGTATTTAGTACGATTGGATTTCATGGGTTTTAATTTTTTTGCGCGGAATCCTATTTTTTTTCTAAAATAAAATTAGCCTGTGTAACAACATCAGCTATCTGTCAGTGCCATCTATAAGCCGGAACGAACAGACAGTTAGACAAACATTTTAAAAATTGCTTTTGTCTTTTTGTTATAAATACTGTATATACTTTCATATGTATTTAGTAAAGGCTGTTATTTTGATATTGCAAACGACACTTCAATGTATAGATTATACATACATATAATCACGCCTCTTTCCCGTAGGGGTAGGCAGAGACCACTTCTTTCCACTTGCTACGATCCTTACATACTTGTTTCTGCTTCGTCCACTTTCATTATTCCTTCATACATGCTCTTCGGTTTAGAGTACTCTTGACCTGGCTTTTTCAAGACGTCCCTGATTTGGTTGAGAAACGTCCTCCTAGGTCTACCCCTTCCAACACTTTCATTCACACTCGCCTTATACACTTTTTCGTCAATCGTTCTTCATTCATTCTCTCGACATGGCCAAACCATCTCAGCATACCTTTCTCAATTTTGTCACTACATCTTCTTTCAAACCACAACGTTTCCTTATCTCACTATTTCTTATCCTGTCACTCAATTTAGCTCCTATCATACTTCTTAACGCTCTCATCTCAACTGCATTTATTCTGCTTTCAAGTTTCTTCTGCCATACCCAACTTTCACTTCCGTACTATGTATTAATTTGAAAATGAAAATCATCTTCTATTTCATGTTGATTGCAACATTCATATTGACATTTAAACAAATAAAATGGCTGCCAGCATCTGTAATTTTCAGTACGGCGTAGACTGCACCGGCAGCTTTTCAAGGTACGAGTGCTAGCGCCTTTTGTTATATGTGTATTAGTTTTGTAAAAATAATCGAGAATTTGGTTTATAAATCTAATGAAATAAAAATAAAAAGTAGGTTTTATGTAGCCATTTTGGCCGCCATGAGTTATGATAAAGTCTTTTTGACACAATGCGTAATTTGCTTTATAATTATTTTTTTTTGCCTGCCTGACCAACGAATAATTTATCGTCCATGCATTGGAAACACTGCATATTCGTATATGTGAGTTTTGTTTCCGTAAATCAGAACGATTAGTTCCAATTCCAATACATATTTACGTGATTTTTATATATTCGATTTATTTCAAAACCAATTTTTTATAGTCTGTGGTTGTTCGTTATGGCATGGCATAGTTATGTATGTCCATGAAGTACAACAATATCTGTATGACAGTTTATCTAAAAAAATATGAAACTTCATAGGCGTGAGCTGTCACCCGCAACATGCTATAACGCAAAGACTATAAGTACTCGGCGCTTATACTAAAACGATATTTCCACAATTACAATAAGTAATTGTGGAAATATCGTTTTAAATTTGGAAGAGTTATATTATTTAATCAGGATGATATATAAGAAATTGAATGATATACCTATAACTTTCAAATAAATTTGTCGGTATGATACGCTCGCCACCTAATTATTTTTACTATGCCTATAACCTTTACGCATGTGCAAGCAATAATTTGACAAAGTTTTACTGCAATCTGACGAACGGTATGGTAGTGCATAAAATACGAACAAACAAATATTAATTTTTGTATATTAAAGATTACAGCCTATCAAAATAGAATACCTCATAGGGGGGACATTTGCCATAGTTGCCACGCTTAGCAGGCGGGTTCTCAACCATAGTTTTTATTATTTTTCCCCTGTTTTATTTCTCTGTCACCCTTACGACACTCAAGGGGTGATACAGGGTAGTTAGATTCTATTATGCCATTACAACACGGCGGTGAAAATGTGAAATACTATCATTTGATTGGTTAAAGCTTTTGTATGGAAAAATCATGTTTGTATGTTCACTTTATTTTGCCTGTTTTACTGTGCTAGTCTGTAGCGGAGTACCTTTCGAATATAAAAGTATTATTCTTCTCTTTTATAATGTTAAAAGGTACTTCAATTTTCGATGTTCACGCAATAATTTAATGAAATATACTCCTGTATCCGAATTCTGGCAAATGAATTGAACTCATGAGCTGTTACTTGTTTCTCCATCTCTTCATTCTTTTTTATCATCAGCCTAGAAACAGTTTAGTGCTGGACAAAGGACTCTCCCGGTATTGAGGATTTGCGGCACTGACCTCTATATATACAAGTCAGTGATTTGCGGTAATCTTCACACTTGACAATCGGAATGACAATCGCCACATGAGATTACAACTTATATATCTATATTTAAAATGTCCTGCAGACCAAATTTTGGTCATGGCGGCCAGTCTCTATGGTAACTAGCGATCTGGGTAGTACAGGATTTTAGTGCACGAGTTTGCGCGCAAGCACAGGTTCTACAAGGTGGGTCTCTTTTTCTGCCAAGAAGTCAGCCTGGGTTGGCACCGGCCTCTTACCTATTTCCACTGCCAAGTAACAGTGCTAGCATTGCTGTGTTCTGGTCTAAAGGGTATGGAGAGTCAGTATAATTACAGGCTCTAAGGGATTCCTTCTTATTCCTCAGGACCACGCATCTGTGGTCTTCTTTGTATGACTTTGGCCACTGGTGGCCATCGACTGCAGTGGCCACTGACTACTAAGTAGACTGCAAGTTCGTTTGTCACTTCAGTTTTATATTTTAAAAAAACATAATTATATTGCAGAAAAAATAAGCATTTGACTTACCATTATGTCGCAGGAAAATAACTGATATTTTGCTTGTCTTAAGCACTTTATGTATGTGAACGTTTAATACGTGGTAGAGCTATGCTGCAGCTATATTGTGGTTGCAGCACGAATGGGTCGGCTCGTCCGGGGATTTTTACTGGAAACGAGGCATTCCATCTCAGTCCTCAGGGGTGACAACGCATTTGCATTTTGATTCTTAATTGAGGATAACTGTAGATGTCTATGGGCCACAGCATCCACTTACCATCAGGTGGACTGTGTACTCGTTGGTCACCCCTATTCTATTTAAAAAAAACACCTAATTTGGAGTTGCCAAAGTATTTGGGTAACTAAATTGTATAACTATACCGAATTTCAATTATCTATCTGAAATGCGAAATAGCTCTTTAAAAACATCTGTGATAGACGGACGGACAGATTTAGAGGTGACTTCATAGTGAGTGAGGTTTTGAGTACGGAACACCACAAATCCATAAGTAACTTGCTCGTTGTCCCAAGTAAGTGACAAAGTAAGAACAAACAGGATGACACGATAAGAACGGCAACAAGATTAAAACGACAACGAGATTCGGCAAGGGTGTCTTTTAGGCCACAACGATATTAGTTTTAGTTGTGGCATATAATATGTTGTATGGCGTACGGCAAAGTAGGCTGCATGCAGCCTACTTTGCCGCGTTGATTAGCTTACGACAATATAGTGTTGAGTCGTAATTCGTCAAATCGTTGAAGTGATGCCTTATAGATTTTATAGATAAATTCATTCATTTATTACAACCTATCAAATATTTAGCGTGTAGTGGCGGTGTAAGAATATCCACTACCGCATATCATCCCGTGGGTGTCGTAAGCGGTGACAGAGGGAAACTGATTCAGGAGATGGGTAGCTGTATTTTCCTGATAACAACTTAAGATAATAAAAAACTGCGGTTGCCAACCCGCTTGCCAATCGAGACAACTATTTTTTTTTACGTTGTTGTTTTTTTACTTCAGTTCTGAATTTCCGTGGCCATTTTCCGGAGCTCAAATTTGAGTGAATTGAAACCCAACTACTGTGATAATTATGAAAGATATAAATTTACGTTTACTCTGTGATCGAAATTTGATTTAAATACAATTCGAAATTGCGTTTCCCGTAAACCAGTATGCATAAATTTAACACGTCTATCTGCGATCAGAAACGAATTGAAATTCAGTTTGTCAATTAAGCGCATTCCGTCAACACAAAGAGCACAGCTGAACGCGCCGGAGCGAACTAAAAATCGGCCGGTTCGTTCGTTAATGCAGATTCATTCACCGATAACGATGATTGATTGAACCGAAGTCCTCCAATGTACATACGATTTCGTAGTGTACATCCATTTGCATTTTTGTTGGATGTTTTATATTCATATTACGCCGGAAATTGATGAGTTTCGCTACGTTTTGATCTCCTACACGCTTTAAGCAATTTCACGAACGGTATGGTAGTGCATAAAATACGAACAAACAAATATTAATTTTTGTATATTAAAGATTACAGCCTATCAAAATAGAATACCTCATAGGGGGGACATTTGCCATAGTTGCCACGCTTAGCAGGCGGGTTCTCAACCATAGTTTTTATTATTTTTCCCCTGTTTTATTTCCCTCTGTCGCCCCTTACGACACTCAAGGGGTGATACAGGGTAGTAGATTCTATTATGCCATTACAACCCGTCGGTGAAAATGTGAAATACTATCATTTGATTGGTTAAAGCGTATAGTATGGAAAAATCATGTTTGTATGTTCACTTTATTTTGCCTGTTTTTACGTCAATATACGCTTAACAGGATTTCCTTTTTTGTGCTAGTCTGTAGCGGAGTACCTTTCGAATATAAAAGTATTATTCTTCTCTTTTTATAATGTTAAAAAGGTACTTCAATTTTCGATGTTCACGCAATAATTTAATGAAATATGGAGTATATTGTATCCGAATTCTGGCAAATGAATTGAACTCATGAGCTGTTACTTGTTTCTCCATCTCTTCATTCTTTTTTATCAACAGCCTAGAAATATTTTAGTGCTGGACAAAGGACTCTCCCGGTATTGAGGATTTGGCCACAGCATCCACTTACCATCAGGTGGACTGTGTGCTCGTTGGTCACCCTTATTCTATTAAAAAAAACACCTAATTTGGAGTTGCCAAAGTAATAGAAATGCTTAATTCTTAAAAATTATTAATCCTCGGTCTACACTATTTGGGTAACTAAATTGTATAACTATACCGACTATTTCAATTATCTATCTGAAATGCGAAATAGCTCTTTAAAAAACATCTGTGATAGACGGACGGACAAATTCAGAGGTGACTTCATAGTGAGTGAGGTTTTGAGTACGGAACACCACAAATCCATAAGTAACTTGCTTGTTGTCCCAAGTAAGTGACAAAGTAAGAACAAACAGGATGACACGATAAAAACGGCAACAAGATTAAAACGACAACGAGATTTGGCAAGGGTGTCATTTAGGCCACAACGATATTAGTTTTAGTTGTGGCATATAATATGTTGTATGGCGTACGGCAAAGTAGGCTGCATGCAGCCTACTTTGCCGCGTTGATTAGCTTACGACAATATAGTGTTGAGTCGTAATTCGTCAAATCGTTGAAGTGATGCCTTATAGATTTTATAGATAAATTCATTCATTTATTACAACCTATCAAATATTTAGCGTGTAGTGGCGGTGTAAGAATATCCACTACCGCATATCATCCCGTGGGTGTCGTAAGCGGTGACAGAGGGAAACTGATTCAGGAGATTGGTAGCTGTATTTTCCTGATAACAACTTAAGATAATAAAAAACTGCGGTTGCCAACCCGCTTGCCAATCGAGACAACTTTTTTTTTCACGTTGTTGTTTTTTCACTTCAGTTCTGAATTTCCGTGGCCATTTTCCGGAGCTCAAATTTGAGTGAATTGAAACCCAACTACTGTGATAATTATGAAAGATATAAATTTACGTTTACTCTGTGATCGAAATTTGATTTAAATACAATTCGAAATTGCGTTTCCCGTAAACCAGTGTGCATAAATTTAACACGTCTATCTGCGATCAGAAACGAATTGAAATTCAGTTTGTCAATTAAGCGCATTCCGTCAACACAAAGAGCACAGCTGAACGCGCCGGAGCGAACTAAAAATCGGCCGGTTCGTTCGTTAATGCAGATTCATTCACCGATAACGATGATTGATTGAACCGAAGTCCTCCAATGTACATACGATTTCGTAATGTACATCCATTTGCATTTTTGTTGGATGTTTTATATTTATATTACGCCGGAAATTGATGAGTTTCGCTACGTTTTGATCTCCTTCACGCTCTGAGCAATTTCACGAGTAATGAGATAATCCAGATTTGACTACTTATTATGAACACTGATAAATTAGAATAGGTTGGCTATATTAATATTTTAATACGTGGTAGAGCCATGCTGCAGCTATATTAATAGTATAGTTGTAGCACGAATGGATCGGCTCGACCGGGGAAGGACCACGCTCTCACAGAATACCAGCGTAAAATAGCAGCTTAATGCTGCTGTGTTTCGTATGGTGAGTGTAGAGAACCGGATACCCTTTTTACTGGAAAAGAGGCATTCCATCTTAGTCCTCACGGCTGACAACGCATCTGCATTTTAATTCGCAAACGAAGACGCCACAGCAACCACTTACCATCAGGTGGACTGTGTGCTCGTATGTCACCCTAATTCTATAAAAAAAAATATTCAGATGGAACATTAAATATCATTATATGCATCGTATTTTTTAAGCATTTTATTATTATAAAGAGCTACTAATTTCCCCCGTCAACTACTCCTATATGTGTACAAGCTACTATCGTTAACGCTATAGATAATTATAATAATTAAAATTAAAAAATTATAAACCCTCGGACCAAAAAGAGCTAATTAATTTTAAAAACACTCGGTCAAGGCACCTTACAAACAAAAAAAAAAAAACTAAACCTAAATCGGATCATCCATTTGGGAGCTACGATGCCACAGACAGACACACAGACACACAGATACACACGTTAAAAATATAACACTCCTCTCTTTCGTCGGGGATTAAAAATGAATTAAATCAACGCTAAGTCACATGACCGTCACCTGATTTAACGTTCACATATGTCAGTTAACGTTCAGAGTTGTTATTAGGAAGACGCTGCTGCCCATCTCCTGGTTTATTTCCCTCTGCCGTCTCTTTCGACACTCACAGGACGAAATGGGATAGTGGGTTTTCTTACACCGCCTCTACACGGTAAAGATGTCCAGATTTTATCAAAATTTTATAATTCAGATCTTTATTATAGAACTTCTTTTGGTCCTAATTGTAACATATAGTGGGGGATCGAAAATATTTTCGTGTCTTTAATATCGAAATAAAAAAAAACCGCACGCATGTTTTTTTTATTTCGATTTTCCCTCACAAAATGGCAATTCGCGGGTCAAAATTTCCCGAACAAAAGCGATTCAACCAATAACGCACAGTTCGTTCGTTAGTAGAACTAGGTCCGTATACGTCATTGATATTGCGTAAAGTTTGAAATGCATTGTTTTCTCTGGGCTTACTCCCGCAATCGTTCTCGAATTCGATTCGGTTTTCGATTCAAAATGACATGTTTTCGAAACTGATTTTAAAAGCGTACTCCCGAACTTATTGGATTTGGAAACAGGATCGAGTTAAAACAAGAGTTATCAGCGCCGTTAGACACATCCGGATATTTCATTATCCGGAGATCATTTTTAATAAATAAAACATATTTCATTACATAAATAGGCCAAACTAATCAAGGGAAAGCTTTCTCGTTGAATACGATAATGGGTGCCCTCTAGCAGCGGGCAGCTGAACTAGCTTTCTGTCTGATAACTCCAATTTAAACCACCATTTGATTATGCGCTATTATACTACTGTTTCGGGAGTTCGAATAAAGCTCGATTGATAGATACAGAACTCGATTCTGTCGGGTGTGGACCGGCACGTCGGAACTCATATCAAAAAGTATATCGATTATGCAAAAAAAAAAACAATCCCAAAAAACAAATGAAGAACTGATTTTGAAAAAGTAATAACAAAAAAACCAAATTACGTTTTAAAGTGGCTAATTAAACAAAACGGCGACTTATAAGTTTGAAAGTGAAGAAGTAGAAGTCGTATGTATGTCCCATGGCTGGTCACAGGCTTCCTCTAATTTCTTTTGGAGTAAGTTACCCCAAAGCGCAAGTAAACTTCACATGTCCCTGAAATATGTTGTTTTTAATTCCTTAGTCATAATGCATATTGCACACTATAGAATTTTAGACAAACGCTTATAGTTTATCTCCTGTTTCAAATATTTAAGAAAGCCGTGGTCACACTCGCAGCACTGTGTTTTTTACAAGGTGATGCAGCCGAGAATGGTAAAGCCTACTGGTATGCATAACAAAAGCCTATTCACTCTTGCTTTAAAGCCACCCACATTGTAATCCGATGGAAAGACATGCTGGCAAGTTATTCCACTCCTTTTGCTGTATGCATTATGAAAGAAAGCAAACCTTTTGGTTCGAATTCGTGGTAGGTCGACAACGAAGGGTTAAGGGTACAGCCGAGCGTCTGTGGCCCGATGATGGAATTGAATGCAATGCACATGCAATTATTGCGCACACTCTCCGAAATGTATCCTTTTTTTTACAAAATAAAAACTGAAAATGTAATACACCGAAAGTATTAATTCATCGCAAATATTTTTTCGAATAAAGCCACAGCGAAATCAAAACACGAGCGAAATAAAAATTTATTACGGCTATGCAACGTATTATAGTGGATTTTAAAACGAAATGCCAACAATAGCGGGTAAATATAAAGAATTTAATCAACGTACGGCGCATACAATTCTTCTCTTGATTAAATTGAGGCCAGAAGACTAGGTTCTACGACTCTCAGCCTGTTTACTTTAAATCGATGTTTCTTTAATGCCTGGATTATTGGACGCTGGATGCTCTGTTCAGTTTCATTTATTGCACATTTCTTATAATTCCTTCAGAAAACTAAACTTCTCGAGAGAACGAGATGAATGCAGAGTATCAGGAGTAGGATAATTGTAGGGTTTATTTATTATAATATAATAATATTGTTACTAAGTTTAAAATTATTTTACATCTTATTCTACATAATAAAACATTACATATGATACAGATTCAGTGGCGGCGAAGCGTGGGTTGGCACCCAGGGCGGTTTTCTATCAAGCACCCCCCAAAATAAAAAATAAAATGCTGAACATCCTTAAGGTACCATATTTTCCTAAAATATTCTATTACATTATCAAAATTTAAGTACATTCTTTTTTAGTCCTTTTCGATAGATAAAATGGAAAGATTGGTTAGTCGCGCTTGGCTCATTGTGGACCTTAAGTATGATTTTATTAACTTGAGTTTTGAAAAGCTTCCTTCACATGAAGCTACCGAAACAAATAGTTAAAAAAAAATCTTAGACAAGAGCCCCATTTTACGATGAATCTGAGAAGCTTCAATGAAGTCCATTGAACCACTTCTTGGGAAGAAATGCTGGCGGCTTCCAAGTGGCGCTTTAGTCGTAAAATCTCCAAAATTAAGTTTTCTGCAGATAATTTATCGAAGATTTTTGTCAGATATGGAACTATTACAAGAAGGTGACGTTAGCAGAGTGTTAGGCTAACAACACTAAATATTGTATTTGTAAATATTGTCAGGCACACGGAATATAAAAAACAAGAGGAAGTAGCAAAACGCATCATTTGTAGCGGAACCGCTGTCGCAAAAAAAAACGCAAGAAAGAAATGTATGTGTACCGACAATTGTGTACCATTTCAATAAATTTCGCGTGATTGGCTATTAAAAAATAAAAGCGAAAGGCATTATGTTACTCACCAGTCACTTGAGTACGAACCATAAGTCCTTAAAAATAGAGATCTTATTTCTTTTCATCAAAGAAGTTTCTAGAATTAATGAGCGAATTTAGCTTCTTAACGCTAGGTGTCGCAAAAATACATTCACACTATTATAGACACAATGCTAATAGATATAACGTTGACATTGCCCTACCTAACCTGTAGTGCTACGTGAATGATGTTAGTGAGGTAGTTACTCTCCCTGAACGTGATCTGGCTTATATCGATGTTCAGTATATGATTATTATCATGTATATGAATTGAATTGACTGAAGAAACTGAATTGAAAAAAAAAATATATAAAATGAGTAAAATAGCAAAATTTATTGGAAATTGCCTTGATGTACTACGTATATCCCCGTAATTCATATAGCTGGCATATAATTAATTGTCTTTAATGGAAATTTATTGACAGTTAGCTAAAGTATCATTTATGAAATAGAAACAAGGAAAATAATAAAAAACAATAATTTTACAATTGTTTATTGTCATTGAAATAACACATATTTGTTAAAATTATCGTTTTCACACTTTAATATTAAATTTTAGACGGATACTATATAGTATCCGAATTCAGGATATTAAGATCACTTTTATTTCAGCTTCTTTCCAAAGTCATGAGTACCTACTACTAAACTACTTACTTACTCTCTGGCTTAGCAACCCTAACAAATGTTCATTTATAGGGAATCACCATATAATTTCGTATATTTCCATAGACATCCAGTATTTGCAAATTTTCATTAATATGTTAGTGAATGAACAGGACTGTGATAAAATTTTATCGAAAACTTTAATATCGGCGTAGTCACAACACTATCGCAGCTATTTTTATTCAAAATGTATTTACAGATGAACCTTAGTTTAAAGAAATAAGGTTGAATATTACTTCTAATAAAGGCAAATTGACATTTTGTCCATGTTTAGTCAAGTTTCTATCCAAAAAAGGAAAAAAATAGACGTGCCTTCGGTACGAAACACCTCCATTCAAAATATTTTTCTTTTTACTTTCGTTTTTACACTCCAATATTGCACAAAACGGCATATTTTCGCATATATCACTGAAGCAGCGATCCGTCAGCTCGCAACAATTTGAGCCTGCGACTGACAGTCAATTACGCTCTACTGTCACTAATTGTGACACGCCTGCCCCGCCCACTTTGGGCTTCCTCTTGTTTTTTATATTCCGTGTATATTCCGCACACGGAATAATGCTAGTTGACTTAATTTGAATGTCAAAACTGACGTTTCAATCCGATGTTTAATTCGACTTCGTAGAGTATAGTGATCTGGTTTTAACATAATTAAAAAGCAGAAAGCGGTAAGGTTCTATTTTTGATACCTATTAAAAAAATAACGTTAAAGTTACAGCCTATATACGTTCCACTGCTGGGTACAAGCCTCCTCTCACTTCTGATGAGCAAGGAAGTGTACCTCCGCGCTGCCCCAATGCGTGTTGGCAAACTTCACATGTCTTCGAAATATTTTTTTTTATTTCTAAGACATGCAGGTTTCCTCACGATGTTTCTTTTCACCGTAAAAATTTGGGTTCGCTGATTTCTTGGAAATCACTCTACTCTAGTCAATTACGCTCTACTGTCACTAATTGTGACACGCCTGCCCCGCCCACTTTGGGCTTCCTCTTATATTTTTATATTCCGTGGTCAGGCACATTACGCACTCGATGCTACGCGCGTATGATATGTACTTACCTTCTTCGATCGCGTTACTCACCGATCAAGCGCTACCTAACCGGAACTCATTTATTTAGGACATTAAATTATGTTCGAAAGTAAATAAAAATTTGCGATAATAAGTAAATAAAATAAACTAAGATATAATATTTGTATGCAGGTAGATACTGTAGTAGGTAGGTATTTATTTATTGGTAAGTATTCTTTGGCTGTTCGAGTGAGTTGTTTGCCCCCACCGCCCCCCTTTACGCCGCTACTGTACAAACTCTAATTTATAATCAAATATTTTCTAATCAACATATCGTATTTAATCCTTACTGCTCATAGATCACTTGCATAATCTCCATATATAATAGGTAACACTCGCATTCTATCTCATTCTCTCGCAGACTAAATCCTATAGATGTATATGTTTGTCTCTTTTTAGTCTCGCTTTTCGTTTCATCGAGTTTCAAATCACAACGATTCTAAAGAAGTTTTAACTTCACAAATACAATACAAAACTTACTGTTGACCGTTATTGATAAGAATTGTAAACGATGGAGAAGCTGGCACTCAGACAACTTAGATTAGTGAACTATTCTTTGGCATTGCTTCCAGGGCTCGGAAACGTTATTAAAATAACTTTATTAAAACGTTTGGAACGGTTCTTTGTATAACATTTTGTTCGGAACAAAAACGAAATGAGAACGTAATGTAAGAACGTATAAAAACGGTTTATTCCGCAGGAAGCTAAAGGGATGGCGCGAGCCGCGACAAGTTTAAACCTGTATACTTAGTTTAAGGTTTAAAGGTTATAGACCATTGATGACAAAAGCGGAGAGCAATAATAAATATGTATATGGAAAAATACATAAAGATTAAAAATAAATGTTTACTTTTTTTCTGAATTTCCCAAAAGTACTATATTTTTGGTTTATAAAGGTGGCAACCCTAGATGGAAGGACGTCATAGTTGTTGTAGATTGTAAACTTTAGTCTACATGAGGTTCAGAAGCACATGAGTTTAACTACATTGGGCATCGGCATAGTTAATTTTATTTATTTCTGATAATAATGAATGACTCAAAAGATGATGATGGTGTTTTTACATAAATGTATGCTTTAAATTTATGGAACAAATAGATATTTGTTTTGATAAAAATAACGTACACACAGAATAATGTATATCAATCACAATACTTTAATTAAATTACTGTAAATAATATATAATAATCCATACACCTATTTGCGCGGCCGTAAAATTACAATTGGACTGGATGTGTATTATTTTTGTTTCGTATTGCAAGGCCAAAAAATGGGAAAAAACGGTTTAAAATGGTTAAAAACGTTGTATTGAACAATAACGATTTAAAATTTCATTCTCTTTTTTTCAAACGTTTTTATTATGATTCCGTTCGAACATAAACGAAACAAATAAGTTTTTAGGTATTTAAGGCGAAACCGTTTCGAAAAATATACCGTTATCCGAGCCCTGATTGCTTCTTTGTGACAACGCTCGGCTACATACTACATAACATACGTTGACAGATTTAGCAGAATTAAATCTAGAGGCCCTTCCTCATCGACCGCTTAAGTCAGCAACCTTTTGACATAGCAAATGAATCTCGTAAAAATATGTTTGTCGCGGAATAATATTATATATTATATAACAAAATACAAGCACCGCATAATATAGAGATTACTTTATTCATTCCGCTTTCTAAACAATAGTTTACGTTATAGATGTGTGCGTGGGGTCCATTCAGGGTTGTCGATTTGTTATTTGTATTTTCCTTCGAATCCCGGAATTTTACTTATTATTCTGTAATAGAGTTTCGTATATCACAATTATATTTTTTTATATTCTTTATATATATTTTACAGGATATAAAATAGTTAAAAATATAATGACAAAAATATTATGGCATTTTGTAAAATACGTTAATAGTTTTCTCTAAATGTTTTTAACTGGAATTCTGATATTTATTTTATTTTAGTTCAAGTATAAGCTAGTTAAATATTAAACAATTAAATAATTTTATAATAAGACTATTAAATCATTAATGGTCTTATTATAAAAAGCGGTTTTTTGATAGTCTGGGATTTAAAGGTTTTTGTCACGTGTGAAGTCCTTTAGCCGCAACGCTTCAGTCTTTACTATGTTTGACATTTGCTGTCAAATTCTATTCTTTATTTTAATTCACATATTTTCCATGATACTTCTTCATTGAAACAGACTCTAAGTTAAAACACGAGACAATTATAAGCTACTTTTTTTAATAACGCGGTATATGCCGTGGTAGCTCAGGGGCTAAGCGTAAATTTCACAGCAAGCGAGTAACCCGGGTTCGATCCCCGCCGGCACCAATGAAATTGTTAATTGCAATATAAATACTGCAGGTGTGCTATAGTAGTTATGCTAATTGCAATTTTAAGTGTTGATTTACCACGTGTTCGGCGGTTAAGGAAAAATCGTGAGGAAACCTGGATATATAGGAAATAAGAAAAAAATATTTCGAAAACACGTGAAGTTCGCCAACACGCATTGGAACAGCGCGGCGGACGTTTCTTTACCCTAAAACCTTCTCAGAACTGAGAGGAGGACTGCGCCCAACAGCGGGACGTATATAGGCTGTAACTTTACTTTTTACTTTTTTAATTATAAGAATTCTACACGTACATAACAATTCATACTTAAAGCATAATCATTTTTATTATATTTATTATTATTATTTGAAAATATCCGTGGCTCAGTGTCTGTGGGTTAATATTTATTATATTAGCCAATATTTATGCTATATAATGTATGATAATTTTGAGATCATATTTTGCTTATAATTTTTTGCTATATAATGTATTAGAATTTAGAGTCTGTGTGATTATAGCTAAGCCTGAATATTAAATATTATGTTGTTACAGCATCTTCAACATGTCATTCAGAAGATGATGTCACTAAATTGTGTCTCTAACATCAACTCGAATTCGAGGAAAACGTTTTTAATAAACAAAATACAGCAACCCTCGCTTATATGTCAGCGTATGCGTGCCTCCGGAATGCAGTTCAAAAGAATGTGCCTCATCTCGTCCGACCAGAAAGCTCCAACTACAGTTTGCAATGTCGAAAATTGTTCATGCGAATTTCACCTCTACGATCAAAGATGTTATTGCTTTTTTTGTTTGGTATATATTAATTAAGTTAGACAAAGCTTTTTCCGTTTTTTTTTCGACAAATACCAAGCGAATAGTTTTGAAGTAATGTTTTTTTATACATGAGTAAGAATCTCGTAAAAACTTAAACAAGATTGAAGTTAAAATTATGCTGTCAAGAATAGTTTGCCCAATAAATTGGGATCAGCTGCCAGTTCACAAGCTTAGAAACCTTACTGGGGGCGCAGAGGCACTTATAAATTCGAAAAGTGTAGAACTGCGATCGCCAGCTATTTTATTAATTAGAGGTTTATTCTCCGAAAAGCAGACTTTTATTGGCTGAGAACAAGCAAACGTCAAGAAATGGATAATATTCTGTATAATCACCTCAAGCAGTACATTTTTGCCGTATAATGGCGTCGTAAGAGCATCCACTAACTTATATAATCCCGTAAGTGTCTTAAGACGCAGCACCAGGAAGTGAACCAAGATAAACTCTGGATCAACCGTAAGAAAAACATTCAAACTTAACTTCTACAACTCGGCTGTAAGATTATCTGTTAACTCCTTATTACGTCAAAGAGATTCCGAAAGAGATTGCCGATGATAGACTTGAGTAAACGGATAACGAAGTGCTTCTAAGTGTTCTAATTTGCTGGGTCTGGAGTACTACAAATAAAATGCCGGCAACGCACCTGCAATTCTGCTGGTGTTGCAGTTGTTCATGGGCGGCGGTCGACACTTAATATGACAAAAGACCGGAATCCAAACCAAGGACCTCGTTATAGTGGTGCACTAAAATCAGGCAACGGAATTGCACAATACATTATTACCGGATAGCATAGAATTATTCTAAGCGCAGTTAGCTAAATGCAGACCGAAGGGAAGCGTTCTTGGCCTAGATGCGGACCGTGTCGAAACTGTGTGGGCAACAGTCACTCGATATCAGATAGAAGTGAGCGGTGCTCAAGGATCATTGCTCTGAACACCGGTAACAATTGCTATGTGCACGGTATATTTAAAATAGCTTTCACAACACCACCTGGAAGTGGAACACGTTATCTGTAATAGGCGAAGTAGAGTCGGAAGGCCTATTTATCGCTTTAACGTTTGCTATTGTTGCCATGTATATCTAACAAAATGTTCCATTAGGTAACGATGAATCCAATTCTGCTAACGTGCTTGTTATTGCAACTTTTCTCGTCTAGTATAACCCCTAAATCTTAAGTGAAAACCTATGATGGTTGCCAGTGTTGTCTTATCAAATCTAGGGGCTATTCATACAGCAAGTTCAGACACTAAGTGAGATGTGAACGGATTATTTCTATAATAAAATACGTAACTGAGATATCGGTCCGATAACTAAAGTAAACGAAAGTTCAAAGCATCTAAGAATATTCAGAGACCCTGACAAGTAAGTTTCATGGTACAATTATCGGTAACTGTTGCGAAGGCAATCTCAAAGAACACCAGCGTACTGGTAACGAGGCATTACATCTTAGTTCTCAGGACAACAATGCATCTGCATTTTAATAATAATCTGGTACCTTATAAGACACAAATAAAAATTATACACATTTCCGATTAATTCTTAGCTGTAGGTATATAAGGATAATTTGATTCTTAATTGATGGTGGTAAGTATCCGTAGGTAGGTACAATTAGAAACAGGTGGTCATTATACTTACAATCAGGTGATCTGTGTGCTTGTTAGCTATTACTTATTACTAGTAAAAGAAAATATAAAATACAAACAAAAGGCTAAGCGATAAATTCGTCCAAAAACGCTAAACTCCAATTATAGAGAATTAGAGATATACATATTCTCAGTACATCAATGATATTTTTCCTTTTATTTATGTCGCTATCCCTAGACTCCATTCATCAAAGAAATACTTGCAAAAAATAGCATGCGTGAAACGTATCGTTTTACCGTCACGATAATTTATTTTCTTTTGTAGCTTTCGGGAGATACTGAAAGGCATTTGTAGATGACAAATTATATATATTTGCTTCCTTGTGATGATGACTTGGTAACTGCCATTGACGAAAAGTGCCCGTTTTATTTTTATTCTAGAATATGTTCTTACATTCTGCAAGGTTAACAGACTTTGTAAGTTCTGTACTATCAGGTCATGGAAAGGGCTTATGTTTCAACAATTTTTTTTTTATAGGACAAGGGTGACAAGCGAACACTCAGTCCACCTGATGGTAAGTGGTTGCTGTGGCCCATAGACATCTACGTTTATCCTCAAATCATCAAAATGCAGATGCGTTGTCAGTCGTGAGGACTAAGATGGAATGCCTCTTTTCCAGTAAAAAGGGTCTCCGGTTCTCTACACTTACCATATGAAACACAGCAGCATCAAGCTGCTATATTACGCTGGTATTCTGTGAGAGCGTGGTCCTTCCCCGGTCGAGCCGACCCATTCGTGCTACAACTATACAATTTATAAAGCTGCAGCATGGCTCTACCACGTGAAAACCACGTTTTCAATGTCTTGCTCCTTGCGTGCTATTGACCAAACAATCTGAAAACATAAGTATTAAGACGTTGGCCAGTGGCCAATTCCCTTTGTAATTACCGCCATGTATCGTTTTTAGAAAAAAAACGTAACTAATAGATGTAATATTATAAGTTTCATTAACTGGCGTATGAACGTATGAACACGCGCATAGGACACGTAGAAAGAATGAGGAAAGAGTAACAAAGAAAATTTATGCTGCAGAAGTAAGTGGCACAGTCGGCAAGGGATACCCTATACAGAAGTTTATCGACTAAATTAGCGATCATTTTTATTAGGTCATTAAGTGATTACTTTTATAGGTAACTAGCTGTTCCCCGCGAATTCGCCCGCGTGTAATTTAGGGTTTTAATTATATTGCGCGGATCCCTAATTCTTTTTCTCAAATATAAGTAGCCTAAGTTACTCCTTATAACATCAGCTATCTGCCAGTGAAGGTCCCGTCGAAATCGGTAGAGCCGTTTCGGAGATAAGCCGGAACAAACAGACAGACAGACAGACAAAAATTTTAAAAATTGTGTTTTTGTTATAAGTACCGTATAAACTTTCATATGCATTTAGTAAAAAGCTGTTATTTTAACATTACAAACAGACACTTCAATTTTATTTATTTGTATAGATGAAGGACCCCTAAGGTACCTGCCTAGACGGACATCTAGACAGGTACCACCTTCTTACCACCCTCTTACCCTTGTCGCCACCAAATAGCAGTGCTGTGTTCCAGTCTGACGGGTCTGACAGGCATGTGAGGCATTTTATCTTCCTCCTCAGAAGTGACAACACATCTATAGTCTTATTTGTTCGAAGTTTGCTGTAGTTGTCGATGGACTACAGTAGCCACTTATGTTAAGGCTTTACGTGCTTTCCGAGGCACGGGGGTAAAACATCGACAACTTATTGATTACGGGCTGCTACTGAGAATTTCTTGACTGAAAACGCCAATAACTGATTTGACCCTACCCAGGATTTAAACGCGGGACATCAGGATCAGAAGTCATGTCGCTCCTGTACTTACCGTTTACCGCTTATGAAATTCAGGCTCTCTCTCTCTCTCAAAGCGTCCATACCGTTTCTATTTTGGGTTAAAACGTAATAACTAAATAATACTAAAGCTTACTTAGTGTCCAAAAGTGAATTATTGACACCGCATTCTGTTTGAAATGTCCAACAGATATCAGTCCCTATTGTTGGCGAAATTGGAAATTACACGGTTTGGTGCGTAACAGGCTTGTCTTAGTATTTCTGTACCTGTATCCCAGGATAAACTTCGTATAAGACATTCTCAACTCTAATGTTATTTTATTTAGGTCGAAAATTGCTAATGCGTAGTACAAAAAGTCGAAAGTGAAGAATTATTCGAAATAAATGAGATCCAGAATTTTTCTTTTAATTTTTAACTACATTCTTTTGTTTGGTGTTAATTTAAATGTTGGAAATTATTGTAGAAATTATAATAACAATAATAATAAATTATATAAATTAGAACATAATTTATTTTCTAGGTGGTATGACTTCTTTTCTGCTTAGGAGATTCGCGTCTGGGTAGGTACTACCCTTGTACCCATTTGTGCGGCTAAATAGCAGTGCTTGCATTGCTGTGTTCCGGTCCGAAGGGTTTAGAGAGCCATGACAGCTCCGTCGCGCAGGGGCTTAGCAATTGCAGCGCTGGGGGCCGCGGTTTCAAATCCCGCACGAATAATTAGTTTTATGGACTACAAATACATAATTGTTCCGGGTGTGGATGTTTGTCCTTGTGCAATTTATGTTTGTGAACTGCGTCCACGATACAGGAGAAAATCCTTATGTGGGAGTAATTGTAACAAAAAGCAAAATTACGGACTGTACTGCATTTCATCTTAGTCATTAGGGGTCACAACGCATACGCCTTCTGTGTAAAAGTTATCTGCAGGTTTCTATGGATTTCAGTAGCCACTTACCATCAGGTAAACTGTAAGTTCGATTGTCACTTCAGTTTTATAAAAAAAAAACTATTTAATGCTCTGGAAAGACTCTGCCCAGGAGTCCGTATGGGTGGTTTTCACCCTCTTGCCTATTTTTAACGCTAAATACACTGCTATTGCACTGCCTCGCACTACTATATTCCTGTATTCTCAAGTCTCGAGTAAGACTTGCTACATGAATTATTTACCTTATAACAGGATGTAACGTACCAGCTTACATACGTCTATTTTTATTGACGTCGAACACGTGGTAAATTCACATTTAAAACTGCAATTAAAAATTTCATTACTGCTGGTTGGGATCGAACACGATTTGCATACTATGAAATTGTTGTTCGCTTATCCACTGAGCTACTATGGCATTCATTAATCATGGAAAAGTTATAGTATTTTACAAATCATAAATTTTACATACGTGGTAAAGCCACGCTACAGCTATGTTATCGTTGTAGCACGATTGAGTCGGCTCGACCGGGCTAGGACCACGCTCTCACAGAATACCTCTTTACTGACAGACCCTGTTTACTGGAAACGAGCCATTCCATCTTAGTCCTCAGAGGTGTAAAATAGTTCATTTGTTTCACATTTATATTCAGTCAGATTATAATTAAGTAGATGGATACTTTTTATTAGATGATTGGAAAATAAGCCCTTTAATAGATATAGTGGGAGATCTTTAAGTTTTAATCTTACATAGGCAGAGAAACCGACCTTAAATCAAAATGTTCAATAACCCAATGATATAACTCAACTCAAATCCAGTTCGATTCCGTGTTCCGGTTTTGATTGACATTTGGGTCGTCCATAAAAAAGACTTTCTAAATTTCTAAAGATAGCCCAGCCCACCCGTCCGAATCCATTCGTAAATCAATCCGTTTCGATACTGATTTTACGTGCGTGTTACATAAAAATGTCGTATATTCGGCACACGGCACAATGCTAGTTGACTTAATTTGAATGTCAAAACTGACGTTTCAATCAGATATATGTATATATATATATGTAAAATCCGAATTAAGTCATATTCACAAAAAATATTTGTTTTATCGAAACGGTTGAATTAATACTAGGATCGGACAGGTGGCGCTGTTATCAAGTTGATGACGAATTCTATATTTATTTACCGAAAGGACCCATATTCACAATAAATGTTGTTTAAGATGCCAAATAAGTAAATCTTACAATAAGTAGCGAATTATTAAAAAAAATATATTTATTAAAAAAAAAGTTCGGAGTGAATTCAATGTAAAACCCTTCGCGCAGAATGGAAAGGGCTGCCTTCGCGGAAAACCGTCTGCCGAGTCAACTTGTTCATATAAAATAGATTATCATCATCATTCATCATCATTACAGCTCAATAAAAGTCCACTGCTGAACATAGGCCCCCCAATAGATTGCCTCATGAGAAAAATAAAATACTGCGCTCTATATATATATATGTACAATATAGTCGTTGGTGGGTCTGTTAGTAGTAATATAATAGTCTTTATATATTTTCTTTTACTCTTATTCGTTTTGAACTTCCGAAGGCGTATTTAATAATCCTTAACGAACTATGCCCCCATCAGAAAGCGGTTAACTGAAATTTGCAACATGAAGGTTTACCACCTGACCGCGATATTTGTCATGGCCCGTTCACTAAAGAGCAGAGAGGGATGATCTGTCACCTTGATAAATGATCCTCCTTAATGCGATCTCTTTTCAAGGGGGGTGGGGGGCTTGCTTCTTTTCTTCGCGATGTATAAGGCATTAAAAGACGCTCCCGTGACGTTATTAAGTACAATTCCACAGTCAAAATGTGAAAAGAAGCTTTTAAAAGATTTCCTTTATTTTTTTTACGAGTGTTAATGTTTTTTTTTCTTTATTACAGGATTGCTTCTGACAAACATTGAAAGTGAACAGCATTTTAAAAGGTATTGCTATAGATATTAATATTTTGATCAATAGTTTCTAAGTAGTAACTTGTAATAAATCATGCGTGCCTGGTGTAGTTCAAAAATCTGGGGTCAAAGCATTGATTAATATATTTAAAAAAATAAACAACCTTACCCTTTAGGCTGTAACTTTGCTTTCCTTTTTTCCTAAGTAAACTAACTACTAACTGAAAATACTATCAACGCTTTTTATAATTGAATACTTATGTATTGAATATGTTCTAAAATTAAGTTAATTTTATTATTTAAACGTTCATCAACTGAAGGTATCTTGGAAATTTGAAACTTTGCTTCTTAACTTTGAATAAGAGATCAATTAGAGGTAAACCGAAACAGAAGATGACAGCAGCATTTTCCTGATATATATACTCAAAGTAATTAAAAAAACTGCGTCTGCCAACCCACCTGCCAAGCGTGGCAAATATTGCAAATATCCCCTCTGTTAGGCTTATGTTCAGCAGTGGACTTTTGATGGTTTGTAATTAATGTAATTAATAATTTGTAAGTACCTCATAGTATATACCGTTACCGTTACATCCTATTAAAGTCCTCTGCTGAACATAGGCCTCCCCCACAGATTGCTATATAGGGGGTTATTTGCCATAGTTGGCACGCTTGGCAAGAGGGTTGGCAAGCGCAGTATTTTATTTTTAGTCGTTATTAGAAAGACAATGCCACCCACCTCCTGATTTGTTTCCTTCTGTCGCCTCTTACGTCACCCTCGGGATGATATGGGGTAGTGGATATTCTTACACTGCCACTGCACGATAACACTTTATTATTCATAACACTTTGTTATATACTGTCTTCATGGAACCAAATTTAAATCGAATCTATATTAACATTACATTATAAGAAAGCTTGTAATATAATATGAAATTCTTTACAAAATAAAGCTTACATAAATGGTTATCACCTTTCACAGCGAGGCCCTTATGTGCGAAAAATATTATCACCTCAATAAATTTGATCTAATCGTCGCAAAATATAACTCAGTGGCGTTCATTCGTAAAATTAATTTCCTATCGAACCCAATGGTCAAGAGCTTAAGATCGTAGAAGAGATACTTGAATTAGACGTGATTCAAAACTAGAATCTGAACAACGAGTAATATTATGTGGGTAGCTATAATTAATTACTACTGGATGGGAAAACTTTGTATCTAAAATAAAATAAAACATTTTTATTGTTTACATTCATACCACTCATGTCAAACATTTAATGTCTGTTGTCATACAATCGCAGAGACTACATATTGTCGCCAAAGAATATTAAAATGTTGCCAAAAAAATTACGCTCGTATTTCGACCACTGGACGACCACTAATTATAGTAAAAAGGGATTTAGCTGCCTATATAATAGTCACCAAAAAAAACAACACGCTTTTGTAATTAGCCGCACTAAAAAATAGGAAATAAATAAAAGTTTAAAAAAAACTAAAAAAAATACGCTTTTGTAGATAACGGAACTAAAAAGTAGAAAATAATTTTCAATAAGTTTAAAATAAGAAAATAGTGATTAACATAAAAAAATCATTTTATTGTAAAATAGCGTATACCAGTTATAGCCATGTGGCAAGGTGGTAGACGATATTTCATTTTACTTTTGTGATTAAACGCAGTAGAGCCACGCCGCAGCTATATTATGGTTGCAGCACGATTGGGTCGGCTCAAACGAGGAAGGACCACGCTCTCGCAGAATATCAGTGTAATAAATAATAGTTTAAAAAAAAACTAAAAAAGCACGCTTTTGTACCAAACTAAAAAGCAGAAAATAATTTTCAATAAGTTTAAAATAAGAAAATAGTGATTACCATAAAAATCAATTTTATTGTAAAATAGCGTGGGATGCTTTATGTAATTTGTTGTAAATATTTCGTGGATATTTGTAAAATTAGCGTCATCATAAAAATATCTGAAAAAGCACCCCACGCTTTTTTACAATAAAATGATTTTTTTTTATGTTAATTACTATTTTCTTATTTTAAACTTATTGAAAATTATTTTGTACTTTGTGGTTCGGTTATCTACAAAAGCGTGTTTTTTTAGTTTTTTTAAACTATTATTTATTATAAAAAGAGTCGTGTAAAAGGAATGCAAAGAATCGTGTAGAAGAATACCGTGCTGCTCTATAGCGTGTTGGTGGAATTTACATGCCATAGAAATATTTTATTCGTCAGACAATGTGTCTTTAAAATATTTTCTTTACATGCTGAATACGTGGTAAATAAGCACATAAAATTGCAATCAAATGAAGGAATGAATGAATGGACGATTAAAGATTTTAAAAATTAATTAGCTAAGATCAGCGTAATTAAAAAAAAAATGTCTTGAAGAACACCTCCCGCCATCCCTCAATTGCGTGCACTATCCCCGTCATCACTAATCCCAGCACCACTACTCCCGACACCACACACCAGCGTGGACACCGAGAATGAGTCACGTGTTTCGCCTCTATACGAGACATCCTCAGGTGAATTAGACATTGCGGTGGCTGACAGCTAAGCAATGAATTAATGAAGTATTTATTCGTCACAACATAATACATAATATACAGAAATTACAAATACTTTATATTATGTATTATAGATAATATATAGATTCAACATGATGTTGTTGCAGTGTTACCACAGACAGCGCTGTCATTCTGTCGCTGCCTCATATTATCGAGCAGTTGTCGGACATACTGTTATCAAAAATAATTTAATAAAAAGGAGTAAAATAAAAACCTAATAACCTTATATCACAAGTGAAATAAACTATATTCAGCAGTGGACTTTAATAGGCTGTAACGCCGCAGGAGAACACAAAAATTCTCCGATCACACTCTTAATCTCATGGCTGTTAGACGGGAAATGAAGCTGCAGTCTTCAACAGATTTGACAGCATACAGGCAACTGAACAGACAGATCTCCAAATGCATGCGGCGGGATTTACGCAACTACAATGTATTGTATTGAAGAATTTCTTGTATTGAATTGAATTGCTTGTATTGAAGAAGCGATCGAGCGGAACCAAGGCTCCAAAGTCTTTGCCAGAGATCTGTCTTCCAGAAAGAGTCAACTGTCAAAGCTGAAGACCGAGTGTGGCAGCATCGTTTCCGGGACACCTGAGATTTTGAGTGAGATTGAGAGGTTCACGTCATCGTTGGAGCCACACGTAAGTGTAACAATCCAAGAGCGAGTCTTATCCGACACTATTCCGATGATATCCCGGACGTCAGTCTGAGCGAGATTAGAATGGCTCTCCAGCACCTTAAAAATGGCAAGGCCCCAGTTGAGGATGGAATTACAGCGGAGCTTCTGAAAGCGGGTGGAAAACCGGTACTTGAGGTCCTTTAGAAGCTCTTTAATTCCGTCCTCCATGGTGGTACTACTCCGGAGGCGTGGAGCAGAAGTGCGGTGGTCTTGTTCTTCACGAAAGGCGACAACGCTCTCTTGAAAAACTACAGACCAATTTTCCTTCTGAGCCGCGTCTACGTGCTGTTTTCGAGAGTCATTACGAATCGTCTCGCACGCAGACTCGACGACTTCCAGTCTCCCGAACAAGCCGGTTTCCGAAGAGGCTTTAGTACCATAGACCACATGCACACCCTTCGGCAAATTGTACAGAAGACAGAAGAGTACAATCTGCCAATTTGCCTTGCGTATGTGGACTATGAAAAAGCCTTTGATTCCGTCGAAATATGAGCGGTGCTACAATTCCTTCAGCGGTGCCAAGTTGACTGACGGTATATCGAAGTGCTGAAGTGTTTGTACAGTATGGCTACGATGGCTATCCGAGTACAGAATCAGAGTACGAAAACTATCCAACTGCAGAGAGGTGTAAGACAGAGAGACGTTATATCCCCGAAACTCTTCACCGCTGCATTGGAAGACGTTTACAAGCTACTGGACTGGAAAGGATACGGAATTAACATCAATGGCGAGTACATCACTCACCTTCGATTTGCGGACGATATAGTCCTTATGGCAGAATCGCTGGAGGACCTAAGCGCTATGCTCAATGACCTCAATAGTGTCTCCCAACGGATAGGTCTTAAGATGAACACGGACAAAACAAAGATCATGTTTAATGTCCATGTCACACCTATGCCAGTAGTTGTTGGGAGTACTAAGCTCGAAATTGTTGACGAGTATGTTTACCTGGGACAAATAGTCCGAATAGGTAAGTCCAACTTCGACTGAGAGGTCAATCGACGGATTCAACTCGGCTAGGCAGCGTTCGGGAAATTACGACACATTTTCTCGTCAGGTATACCTCAAAACCTGAAAACTAGATTATACAACCTGATCTGAGACGTGGTCCTTCACTGCTGGCCGTATGAGGACGCTCAAGGTTGCTCAGCGAGCTATGGAGAGGGCTATGCTCGGGGTTTCTCTGCGTCTTAAACTTAGAAATGAGGATATCCGCAGTAGAACCAGAGTAACCGACATAGCCCAACGGATTAGTAAACTGAAGTGGCAATGAGCCGGCCATATACCTCGAAGAACCGACAACTGATGGGGAAAAAAGGTTCTCGAGGGGCAGCCTCGTACCGGTAGGCGAAGTTTAGGGCGATTCCCCACTAGATGGAGTGACGACCTGGTAAGCCATGCAGGAAGTCGATGGATGCAGGTGGCTCAGGACCGTGCTTTGTGGCATTCCTTGGGGGAGGCCTATGTTCAGCAGTGGTCTTGTGAAGGGCTGTAATGATGATGATGATGATGATAATGAAACTAATCAACCGTCTTAAATTACGAACTCAAATCTGAATAATCTGAGAATTCGAAACTTATTAAAAATGAAGTAAAGTTTTAGTTATGGCCTATAAATCATACGTCCCAGAGCTGGCCAAAGGCTTATTGTCATCTCAGAGAGTAACAAAATAATAGCAAAAATTAGTTAACATTCTTTTACACGGTTCTTTACACAATGTATACGTATATAACAAATACAATTATAAAGAAAAAAAAAGAAAAATATTTTCCGGAAAAAACTGCTAAGCCGCAAACAAACACGACAAGTCCGTCATCCCATCCGTCCTCTTTTGATCTCTTAACTCCATCCGACCGATATCCTGAACATTATCGCCCTTCTATCACAGAATCCATATATTCCGATGTCCCCTCAATATTTCCAAACGGCCACCTCGAGAGAATTGTCCTTTATGGACGTAGACGTATGAGTGAGGTCACTCGTTAAGGTCACCGCATTCGGACTACGAATGGATATGACATTACTTTGAATAATTTCCTGCGGTTATTTTGGTCCTGACTTAATATTTTGTATGCTGATTGTTTTTTTAATAAAGTGTGACAAACGAGCGCACAGTTCATTTGATGGTAAGTGGATGCTATGGCCCGTAAACAACTACATCTACCATCGAATAAGAATAAAACTGCAGAAACGTCGTCACCCCTGTGGACTAAGATGGAATGCCTCGTTACAAGTAATAAAAGTAATGTCCTCCAGACCGAATTTCGGTCACGGTTCGATCGGAAATTTTCATTACAAGCATAAGAGTAACTAACCAACATAAATCAGCGGATCAGTAGGTGGTTGGCAATTGTCTGGCCATATAGCTCGAAGAACCGACAACCGATGAGGAAGAAAAGTTCTCAAGAGGTGCCTTCTACTGGCAAGTGCAGTGATGGGCGACTCCCCACTAAACGGAGTGATGACCTAATGAAATATGCAGGTAGTCGATAATGCTAGTGGGTTAGGATTCAGGACCGTGCTTTGTGGCAATCTATGGAGGAGGCCTATGTTTAGCACTCAGTGAACTTGTTGAGGCTGTATTGAGTGAGGGAAATAGTTGAAAAATAATTGTCAAGATTATTATTATTATTATTATTATTTTAACTGTATTATTTAAAGCTACATAAACAAGAATAACCAACCTGACTTTCGACGATGTCATAGAATTAGCTGGGACTACATTTCAAAGGTCTCACAATATCTCCGGGGGATCCTTTCCCGTCGCTTCCGCGAAACACTTGCGCTTCGAAACTGTGTATCGCTTTGACAATGGCCCTAATCTCCACTATATAAGGCACTGATGTCATATTATGTGATGTTTTGTTGATCGAATAGCGCAAAATAATTTTATTTTTCGATAAACTACAATATGTCATTTATGCATTCGTCCTTCGCTGTCTTCTGAGAAACGTAATTAAATGTATATGTTATTCGTATTTTCGTGCTTAATATACCTAATCTGTTACGGCTAATATTGGTGCAAATAGTAAATATAAAGTTAGTCAGCAAAACTTTTATTTATTCATTTATTTAAACTTTATTGTTTTGTTTACCTTAATAAAAAGGTTTTAATGCCTTTTGGCGTTCTCTCCCAGTCAACCCGGGAAAGAAGGTAACGAAACTCGTTCGTACACTAATGTTCGACATAATGATCATTTGAAATAAACTTTTTCATCTTTAGTCGAATAGTTTATATTCTACTAGCTGGTCCCGTCGAATTGCTGTCGCAGAAGAAATAGTTGTGGAAATATCGTTTTAAATTTGGAAGAGTTATATTGTTTAATTCGGAATGATAATACATTCATGATCAAATTGAATGATATATAGCTTTCAAATAAATTTGTCGGTACGATACGCACGCCACAAGTTGACAAAGTTTAAGCGCAATCTGATAAACGGTACGGCAGCGCATAAAAGTGGTGCAGTGGGAAGTGGGCAGAGGTATATTAATTAATTTAGTTATAATTAGTTAATGTTGTTACTAACATATTTTAGTTTATAAAATACTTACTTACCCATATGGATCATGGTCCGAAATAAATGATTATTATTATTTTTATAAAATATGAAAAAACAAAAACTAATTTTTAAATATTAAATATTAAATGATCACGGCTTTCAAGTAGCCCAAGGGCCATCATAACAGCACCTTAATCTACTATTAGTCGACTATACCTAGTTTTTTTAAATAATAATAATTAATAAGTATTTCATCACACACAGTTATTCCATCATATTATTATTTTTCAAATGATATAGTAAATAAACAAATGCTTACACTTATGACGGCTTATACTTAATTTAAAAAAAATTGCACCTTATCCCGATATTACATGATTGGCGAGTTGACCCCCTTGTAATTGAAAAACACAGGGGGGCGTTAAAATAAAAATATTGTTTTTCATTTAGTTAGTATCGACGTGCTTAGTTTTAACAAGAATTGTGATATGTATTAATAAAGTTAAAAGTTTATTATTTTAATGGGTTCAATTAACAGTTTTAACTGTTAATTAATATTTCTAGTTTGAGAAGTGCCAGAAGGGTTATTTCTAGTTGTCTATGATTTGTAGTACACTTTACTTTTAACTTTTATACAAAATTTTAAATAGAGCAAGGGTGATAAACTGTTATGAACCGATGTATACGTAAGTAATTGCTATTGTGAGCATTATGTATAGTATATAAAAGTGATTTTTCATATAATTCGAGCAGTCAAACTCTAACCTATGTTCGGTACACAACTTTCTTATGACTCATACAATTATTCCGATGTGTAATTAAATTAAATTCTAAAATCTTTTTTTTAAAAGGACCCAAGGCGAGTCATCCTAACAAAACGAGCACATAGTCCACCTAATGGTTAGTAGACCAGTAGACACCTATACATCTATCCTGGATTAAGAATCAAAATTGATTTTTCTTTTCTTTTTTTTTCTTTAAAAAAAACGTTACCCCCACACTAGGACATTCTCCTGTTTCGTGGAGGCAGTTTACAAACATAAATTGCACAAGGACAAACATCCAGACCCGGAACAATTATTTGTAGGCCATACAAATACTTGTTCCGTGCGGGATTCGAACCCGCGGCCTTTAGCGCTGCAACTCATTGCTAAGCCACTGCGCCACGGAGCCGTCAAAATTTAGATGCGATGTCACCCCTGAGACGTAGATAGAATACCTTGTTACCAGCAAGGGTGTTACACACTATTTTAACACGTTATTATTAGCTTGGTATGTATCTATGTAACGGAATTTTTGAATGTGATTTTCATCCCCTTCAAAACGGATTGATTAGAAACTTCGCTTCATTCATCAAGGACCGATGACAATGCAATAATTTAAATAGTTTGTCCCATTATCCTTGCCAGGATCCTCAGGATTTGCAAATAATTCATAAAACAACTATGATTTCTGCCAGTTCAATCTACTGTAAGCCGCGTAAAAGAACTTCGTTCCAAAAAAAACACGCTTTTGTAGATAACCGAACTAAAAAGTAGAAAATAATTTTCAATAAGTTTAAAATAAGAAAATAGTGATTACCATAAAAATTAATTTTATTGTAAAAAAGCGTGGGGTGATTTTTCAGATATTTTATGATGACGCTAATTTTACAAATATCCACAAAAATATTTACAACAAATGACATCAAGCAACCCACACTTTTTTACAATAAAATTGAATTTTTATGGTAATCATTTCATTACCATAAAATCAATTTTAAATCATTTTCTTATTTTAAATTTATTGAAAATTATTTTCTGCTTTTTGGTTTGATACAAAAGCGTGCTTTTTTAGTTTTTTTTAAACTATTATTTATTACACTGATATTCTGCGAGAGCGTGGTCCTTCCTCGTTTGAGCCGACCCAATCGTGCTGCAACCATAATATAGCTGCGGCGTGGCTCTACTGCGTTTAATCACAAAAGTAAAATGAAATATCGTCTACCACCTTGCCACATGGCTATAACTGCTCGTCAACATCTATTCAGTATGATAAAGACACCATTCAGTGGCAAAGCAAAAGCATTTTTTCGTACACAATTTTCAGTATCCAAAATAATTTATCACGAACAGTTTGTTAGAGACGATTCTGGCAAATCACCAGCCTGTTTACAGGCTTTTATTAAAGTCTAAGTAAATTCCCATTGTTGGTGGAGGGAAGAGGAAACGATTAAAGGTCATTATCTCGGAGAATATTGAATGGAGGACTTACTACTCTTTGTAAAGGCCCGGTGAAAATGTGCCGAGATAGATATAAAAAGAATTAAACCTTTAAATCTTTATTACGATCTCGCGTGACGGATAAAGTGTTTAACGTTCTTTTGTTAATTTGACGTGTTGTTTATTCAATTTGATTATCTTTTTAGTGTTTTTATGCATACTTGTGGTCGAAATTCGATTTCTTCATTAAATTTTTTGGTTTGATTAGTAAGCAAGCTGTATTTAACTTTCAACTGCACATAATTATGTATAAAACACAGGGTATCTAATATACAAAACATATAATAAACGCTTTTTTGCTTTGACATACACTACACACAATATTGAAAAATGAACATTCGAAATCACACAAAATACGCAACTTATTCACAGTCAATCTGTCAGTAATTATTTGTTGGCAACATTTAATTAATGTATTTGTAATACATATTATATATATAAATGTTAGCTTTCTGCACTAATTCTCCATAAAAATCTTTAACTATGCCAAATCTCATACTCTCCCGTGCGCGCAATATGCTTAAAAATGGGCACAAAGTTTTCCCTGCTCGTATTAATATACAGACAGATAAATTATTGTTTTTTTGATTCAATTAAAGGCTCGTTTAGAATTGTTTTATTTGCATAATTATATAAACGTAGACTAAATTTATCTTAATGAATCTGAAAGGAACAACTGCTTACATATTTCTCACAGCTGGAAACAGCCCTCGCCTCATAACCGAAAGTTTTACTACGCAGATGAGCCCCCGGGCAGCTGTTATGTGTGTTGGCGGTTTTCACATACATTCTTCGAAATATTTTTTATCTCTGACTAAAGATTACCTCAAGTTTTTTAAGCCGAGCAGGCATTAATCTGCACTTGAAATTGCAGTAAGCTATTTCATTGGTCCCTTCGGGAATTGAACTCGACTTGCTTGCCTCCTATAAAATAATATCGCGGGTCGTGAATTTGAATCCGGAGCTAATCTTTATGAAAATTGGCTCCGGATTCAAATTCACAGTTTCCGGTTCTGGCCGTTTTGTGATTGTCCCTGTGTCAAGGAGATATGATGTTTCACCTTCGCTGCATATAGGCAGGACCATGGGAACGCTTTCGTACATTCGCGGCCCCATTAGCGCTGGCTGCTCTATGGCAATCCTTGCTCAGGAGAGCAAAAGTGGGAGGCCTTTTCTTCTCAGTTAAGGCGCAGAACTAGGCGCATCTTCATCCGCAACCTGCAACTCCACCTGCGTAACGGTTCCTCTTAGTTCGATACGTCGAGACAATGGGGTCAGGAAAAAAAGAAAGAAAGAAAAAAAAATTATTACATCAAACACCAACACACATGTTACAAAAGATATTATACACTAAAAAACTTATAACTGCAGACCAAAAGAAAACTAAAACCTAAATAAAATCAATACAATCAAAGCTTTATTATGTGTGCGGGTTTGGTATAAAAGGGCTACACTCAGCATTATTTCGGGGTATTATCTACGAAGCTGGTTTTCAGTGTGTCCTCCAATGAGTAACGTACGGACGAATATGCAGCAATCAGTACAACTATTACAACGCTACACTTATTGCACCTACCACACATAATCACATAGTTAATACTCGCACTATAAAAGCACTCGGAAGCACAAGGCTTCCTGGCCCCAGCGGCGAATCAACGGTACGGCCTCGCTAGAATCGCAGAGGATAGGGATAGGGATAGGGGTTGAAATACTAACGCTCCTTTTCCCCCGCGACTCCACCTCGGCTGCGGCGGGAAAGAACAGAGAAACCCCTTCCGCCATAGTCCAACAAAACGCATCCGAAGTTGGTTTGGCAATCCCACTTGGAACGACCACCTCGAGATGGCCTGCCAAGTGGGTTCCTCTTTTCACTATCGGTGAACAAGTCACGGCTACTATGCTCCTCCGAACGACAAGACGGGAACCCGTACGGGGATTGTCCTTGTAGTCTTACTTAACTCTAAGCTACTCGCATGAGTGTAACATCAGGCACAAGTAAGTTAGTGTTGCCATGCGACTCCATACACCAGGACATGTCTCGGTTTGTAGGTTATTGGTAGAAGTAGTATGGTTAAAAAGTTATAATCAGCTTTCGCACTATACTGGTGTTTGTGAAACGCTCCCGAAAACGAAGACAGATGATAGTACTAAGGATACCTATGATGATGGGTCACAAAGAAATTCGATACCGAGGAAAAAAATCATCTTTTCACAACGTTTTATTTCACGCTCCATCATGTTAGTACAGTTAAATGAAACGATATTTCATTTAAAAATCATGAAAATACTTAAACATAAAACCAGCAGTGAAACTTAAAAAGAAAATCAGCTGACGATAGGGTCAATATCCTCGCGGATGATTTTTTCCTAGGGATCGAATTTCTTTGTGACCCATCATCATAGGTATCCTTAGTACTATCATCTGTCTTCGTTTTCGGGAGCGTTTCAAAATACCCTGTATAACATAACATATTATCTTTTATTGCGCTTTCATATTATAAGATAAATAATAACAATAGCTAAGCAGATCGTAACTCAAAAGTTCAAAACTGGCAAAAACGTGATACCGAGAACGACTAATAAGCCAAATAAAATTATAATGTTAATATATTTTTGCAAGAAGGGAATAAAATAGAATATTTTTATTCAGTATACACTAATGCACAATTATGGTAAGTAAATATTTTATTTACCATTGGTTCGAAAAATACCTCTGTCCTAGGAAGCAGTACCTAGCAAGAAACCCAGCGGGATTATTTTTTAAACATAAGTTTTATAATAATAATATACAATTTTTATGTCTTATCATGATTTCTTATATTTACTCGAATATTTGAGTGAAATTAATTTTACTGATTTCACCGCGTTTAATTTAAATTTTTTCATATAGGTACTATTATTCAACTAATACAATATACATTTAACTTATACATTAATATTAAAAAGGACTCACTTTGAAGAAGTGCCTATCCACTAAACACCACCTGGGACTGGCTTTGGCCTGGAAGGCCTTTCTGTCGTATCGGAAGCGACCCCCCTTGGGGAAAGGGGGCGCAGGCGGCGAGTAGCCGCTGAGGAGCGCGCCTAACTAAGGCAAATTATGAATTGGGAGAAGACTCGGCCTGAGCCGCCAGGAGGCAGTCCAGGTCGGCCGAAAGCTTGTTGGGGGTCCGAGAGAGTTTCTCGGCCTGCGATCTCGATAGCGACAGGGAAGTGGGGCTGCATAGGAAGCTGCCTCACGAATGAGATGATTTGTGTGAGACTCTGAGGCTTTGAAGAAGTTCTCAGACAGTGATTTTAGCAATTGTTGGATTGTAGGGAGCTCTAAGTCTCGGTGAAGGTCGGCGTTACGGACGAACCAGGGTGCGTTCGTAGCCCGACGACAAAAAGAGTTTTGAACTACTTGAAGTTCGTTTAGGATGCTAGGTTTAGCATGAGCAAAAATGGGGGCCGCGTATGTCATAACTGGTCGTATACAGACCTTATATAGGGTTCGCTTGTTGCGGAGAGACATTTTACTGTGTCGGCCCAGCATGCTGTTGAGCCTACCCAGGTAGAAGCGCGCGGTGCGAGTTACTTTCTTAACATGGGGCTCGAAAGTGAGCCTCGTGTCAAGGGTGACACCTAAGTATTTGGCGGTCTTATGCCAGGGGACAGGGGTTCCTAATAATCGGATTAGCGGAATGGTAGTGGGGCGGCGTCGTTTATGTTCGAAGCAAACGGCGGAGCTCTTCTCCGGGTTCACATCGATACGCCATTTTTGGAACCAAGCTCCTAAGTCACTAACTGACTGTTGGATCTTGTTCCGGATAGATAGAAGTGAGGCACCTTTATAATAGAGGGCTGTGTCATCAGCAAAGAGGGAGAGCTGAACACCATTCGACTGGATGGGAATGTTGTTGGTGAACAGTATATATAAAGAGGGCAAGCACGGAGCTCTGAGGACACCGGCTTGGATATGACGCTGAGAGGAGAGCGTGCCTTCGTGTCTGAAACGAAAGGTACGATCCTTCAAGTAGGAGCCACGAGACGGCAAGACGATCCGGAGGCCTAATTTGTATAGCTTGTAGATAAGGCCTTCATGCCAGACTCTATCAAATGCCTTAGCTATGTCAAAAAAGACCGCGATGGTATTAAAACGACGAGTATAAAGACCGCTGAGGATATATTCCACTATACGGTGAGCTTGTTGGGGGCATGAGTGTTTCGCTCGGTAACCAAATTGGTGGAGGATGACAAGACGCGGGTCTACGTCTATGGGAAATAGATGGCGCTTCATGCAGTGAGGATGACGCGTTCGAAGAGTTTGCCCATGGCCTTGAGGAGGCTGATGGGACGGTGACTCGAGGGGAGGTGGTAAGGCTTTCCTGGCTTGGGATGCCAATGACAGTTGCCTCTTTCCACGCGGTTGGAAAGTAGCTGAGATTGAAGCAGGCGTTGAAGATTATAGCTAATAAGGTGATCACCTGCCTAGAAAATTTTGAGGGCTTGGTTGGAAATGCCATACGCACCCGGTGCCTTTTGGGCTTCTGTCTTTTGATGATGGATGAAATCTCATCTTTGGGCACAGTGATAGGGTCAGAGGCAGTGGGGAGTGAGTTCTGGCGGCGGACCTCATCCTCCACTGTGATAGCGTCTATGCGGAGGCTCTCGCCATCCGTTAGTACGCTGTATGTGAAGGGGAGATATTCTCCATGAGTTTACTCTTTTCGAGATCTCTTAGTTCGGAAAGGCGTGAACGGACTTCTCGTTGAAGACGATTGGCCGTACGCCTATAGTCAGGGGTGGGATAGAGTGTAGCTCTCCGGAGAGCAGCTCTCTTGGCTTTTATGAGGTTGCTAATATCTGGGGGAAGACTATTATTAGCAACCGGGACGACCCTTTCATTCTCCTTAAGGGAGGATTTTATGAGGGTGGTGAGAGAATCGACCGCGATTGTCTCACCACCCTCAACAAAAAAAATCTGGTGTCAATTTTTCGGGGCTGTCGAAGATGTCGGAAGAGAAGCTGATGGGGAGCCGGAGAGTCCATAGTTGAGGCTAAGGACTCCTGAAGCCCTTCAATTTGTGAAGGTTTTGGTGGAGGAGTTGAAGGGGTGGTTGATGGCCAAGGATGAGGAGACCGGACGGTGGTCGGATCCTAGAGCGTCGAGAGTCTCTATTGCTTTGAGGTTGAGGGAAACTCTTTTTACTAGCGCAAAGTCTAGCACGTCAGGAGCATGGTCGGTATTGTCGGGATAGTGAGTCACAGCGAGGGGACTGTAGACGGTAAGGTCGAGATACTGAGTGATATCAAGCAGTTCCTTGCCACTACGAGTAGTAGTAAGACAGGTTTATGTCCCGGATGGCGTTCCAACATTTATAGCAACCCAAGCGTTTGGCAAAGCGTGTTTAAAGTGAATGTATTTATTTATTTAGAATATACGTCAACGCCATAACGCAAAAACAATAAAGACAATGTTCACATATCTTCTATATGTGTTTAATGCTTGTGTGCTTTGTGTCTGTGTTTATATTTTGTATTCTGTGGCATTTTAATAACTCCCGCGCAGTAGACAGTTTTTAACATTATTTAGAAGTTACCACCAAGGTAGGAATCATGATCAAACTAGTTTGTCTAACAGCTAAAACATAAGCGATGTTTACTAGATTAAGCAGTTTGTCATTAATCCAGTTTAACGCCAACAAAGTAAAGCTTCTTGCGAAGAGCGGCGTCCAACCTAATTCCCAACGTTCGACGTCAATTGGCAACGAACTCGCTAGCCATATCAATCACCGAGCTGGTGACAAATTGCCTTAAGAAATTTAACGGTTGGAGACGTGGGCTTGTCGACTCTTGCGACCATTTTTCACATTGAAAATAATGTTTGCTGTTACTTACGACGGCACTTCTCTACATAATACGAGTATAAAACAAAGTCACTTCCGCCGTCTGTACGCTTAGAGCTTGTAAACTACTCAACGGATTTTCATGCGATTTTCATCAGTAGACAGAATAATTTAAGGGGCAAGTTTATATGTATAATACAATATTATATATTATATAATTCTTTTGTCCGTGTGTATGTGACTGAACTCCTTCCTCCAAAACGGCTGGACCGATTTTCATGAAATTTTCTGTGTGTGATTAAGTTGATTATAAGGTGGCATTGTTGTCGAGATCCAGAAATCAACCGTGCGAAGCCGGTGCGGAACGCTAGTTTGTAATATATTAAGAATTTATATTAATATTTTCCTGCTTTGATTAAAACCGTAAAATAGTTAATTGTGTTCAACAAACAAGCTTTTGAATAGAATTATAGGTGATAATTTACTACACAATCTACGTGATGAATTCTTGACTAACAATCACTTTTGAGGACTAATATGGAATGCCTTGTTACCAGTAAAAGTATCTCTGGTTTTCGTCACTCACCATACAAAACCTGCAGCATTATGCTGCTGTGTGTGCAATAACTTCATTAATTGCACAGAATACCAGCGTACACATCTTTTACCGGTCGACTGAACCAGATTCCAACCAGTCGACTGAAAGATTTGGCATTCGAACATTCACTATGTTCAAATGAACTGTACTGCAATCCGTACACCTTTAGTGTCATTTAGTGTGGCTTCAATATTCATAGTGTGTGGAGCTGCGCTAATAATACGAGATTTCAAATTAAAGTTTAAACCTGAACGTAATTAATAATTCAGTAGTCAAATAAGTAAAATTATTTGTTGTTCAAGTGAATGAATAGGTAATAATTTACAATAGAAAAATAAATTTCTTCATTTATATGCCACGCTATCTACAATCATAGACTAAAATCTACTATCTCCCGCGCATGCGCGAAAACAGAGTAGTGCACATTTTTTGTTTGGAATAGCTTCTCTAGTACGTAGTACATAGAACTCAATGAGTACGATTGTATGTGGTAGAGCCACGCTGCAGCTATATTACTTGTAGCAGGAATGGATAGGCTCGACCGGGTAGGACCACGCTCTCACAGAATACCAGCGTAAAACAGCAGCTTAAGACTGTTGTGTATCGTATGGTAAGTGTAGAGGACCGGGGACCCTTTTACTGGGAACGAGGCATTCCATCTTAGTCCTCATCTGCATTTTGATTCTTAATCGAGGATAAATGTAGACGTCTATGAGCCACTGCATCCACTTACCATCAGGTGGACTGTATGCTCGTTTGCCACCTTTATTCTGGCATGGTTCAACAATGTAAATCGTTTGTTATTATATTTATACAATTTGATCATAAAACGCCAACAGATCCTCCTCTCTCCTTCATCAAATCTCGCTCAAAAGGTCTTAAATTATATCGAAAATTGTCAAACGTTTTAATGTTTAAGTCAATAAGACGACAGCCGCAGATAAGCGACTTCGTTTTAAAATATTTATTATATCGATAAATAAATTTACGAAAGGCATACTTAACGGCAGGAAATCTTTTCAGGATCCTGCTGTTCTTAAAAGGAAACCTTATAATTTCATTGAGTCTATGTTTTAAGGTATTACAGGTTCTAGAGCTTTTAATTGATATTTAGGAGGTTCTTTTAATAATGTCACACGTGTACGTCCGTAGGGTGCTCGCAGTTCGGGTTCGCTGAAAACCAGCGTTGTAATTTCAGCATTACCTAGCAAAGGCTAAGTGAAGTTTGCCCAACGCGCCGCACCACACATGATATTAATATTATTATTATCATATATTAGTAAATTTAGTAGTGATATTAGTTTATATCATGTAATATATTATAATGTTATATTACATGATATAATCAATTTTTGTAAAATAGTATACTTTTTGCAGTTGTTTTCTTTTTCTATAAAATACTGTTTCTAAAATTTTATCATAAATTCTATTTTTTTTTCTAATTTAGAAACATTTAGTTTCAATTTTTCTGTAATATGTTACACTTTAACTTTTTAAACAAGGAAACTAAGTAAAAAGCAACAACTCTTAATAAATTCTTTCTGCTATAATTAAAACAAAAAGTAATAGAATCAGGTGTTACTTCTGGAAATCCATTGTATTAAACATGTTAAAAATTAATTACCTAAGATCGGCTTGACAAAATAAAATGAAGATACATCATACCTAGTTTGAACAAAAGAAAACGAAAACTGTTGCATATAAACTATACAAAGTACTAATGATTATAAAGTGCGTTATGAACTATGTGGTCGCACATCGGAATTGTCAAAAACATTGGCAATATCCTGCGGAACGCGTGTCGCAACTCGCACGTTACAATAGCTGTCTTATGGCTGGTTTTTCAATAGTCAGTTAAAAGATATCCATCGAATTAATTATAACCTGAGTAAATATGAAAGTGAAACAATTGAACAATTTAAGCGGGAGTTATATTTTATCTTATAAGTAAATTTTATGTTAATGCAATCTCTTCCATGAAATAGTATAGTACTCATTCCCGCCGCCAAACACAAAAAACAAAAACGAACGCAAACTTAAACGACAAAACTCACAATACCATACACACCATCTGGATGCTTGGCGATCCACCACTGTGCGTTTTACTAGGAGTTTTCTTCCGCGTACGACCTCTCTGTGGAATCGTTTACCACCGGCGATTTTTCCGGTCCGATACGACTTAATGACCTATAAAGCCGGCAACGCACCTACAATTCCCCTGGTATTGCGGTTGTTCGTGGCAGGTGTGATCAGGTGAGCTGCATGCTCGTTTGCCCACTCTTCTATAAAAATTGTAATTTCAATGTTGTTTGCGGCTAGTATAAGATCCACTAGGACACGCTGTAGCGTATTAGCTGCTGCACGGATGGACCAACCGGGGAATGAATACGCTCGCACAGAATACGAGTGCAAAATAGCAGCTTAATTCTACTGTGTATTGTATGGTGAGTGATGAGATCTGAAGACCCTTTTACTTAAGCCTTTATTCAGGAGGTGACAACGCGTCTTGATTGTGATTCTTAAGCGATGACACAACGAGGTGTCTATGGGCTACAGCGTCCATTTACCATAGGGTAGACTGTGTACTCGTTTGTCACTTATTACTTATTAAAAAAAAACAAAATCATATGGGTTGCGAACAAGGGTGATTGTTGAAGTGAAGCTTTTTTTTACGAAATTACAAAATAAAACTCCTGTTAGAAGTATTTCCGTTAAACACACGTTCCGTGAGTCATACATGAACGAAATGTTCATATATGACTCACGAGACAGTGAAATGGTTTTAAAATTTTTAAAATGTTTTTAATTAATTAACATAAACAAATACTGAAACAAAATGCATCCCCAATCAAAATCTATTTCGCTAAATAAATACTATTTTAAACCTTGTCTTAGCGGGACCCTACGATAGACGTTGAAAGGAAAACAAAGTGGAGGGTCGAAGAAAATTAAGAAAGTTTAATGAAAACATTCAGGACGGGGGATCATCCGACTTCAGAAGGGGCTCCAGCAGGTGTAAAACGAAATAGATAGATATAAAGTCTTATATTAAGTAAGACATTGTTAGGGTTGCCAACCGTAATTTAAAATTGGATATTGATATTTATTTTGATTAACCGCACTTTACAATATGGTATAGATGATTTACGCAAAACATATTCTACTGTTCTACTTTTTTTGGTATATTTACATATCAACAAAACGAGTGATTTGAATGTTTTAATTGTACACCTTTGTGATTTTACGCGGTAGAGCCATACTGCAGCTATATTATGGCTCTCACAGAATACCAGCGTAAAATAGCAGCTTAATGCTGATGTGTTTCGTATGGTGAGTGTAGAGAACCGGAGGCCCTTTTTACCGGAAACGAGGCATTCCATCTTAGTCCTCAGGGGTAACAACGCATATGCATTTTGATTCTTAATCGAGGATACATGAAGTTGTCTATGGGCCACAGCATCCACTTACCGTGGCATGTGTGCTCGTTTGTGTCACCCTTATTCTATAAAAAAATCGTTAGTACGTCTGTTAGTGATCGCGTAACTTCTGAACCCCTTAACAAATTAAGATTATATTCACCGAATATATTTGTTTGTCGAGACGATGGTTCGTAACTTTGCTAGGATCCGATAGATGGCGATGTAGACAAGTAATCTACAAATGTATATGAAACAAATTTACAGTATACCTACGTTGCTTTTAGTGTAAAAAAAGAAAATTAAAAATCTGCATAAAATAATAAATTGCTTTTTTATTTATATTGAGTCAAATTCATAGCGCCACTTACTAATACGGACAGAACAACATTATTTGCAAGGAAATCACCCAGACCCTTAAACCAACGAAACCTACTTGTTCTGTGGGAATCGAACCAGGGCCCCAAGCGTCGCAGCCGATCGCTTAGCTACATCACTACAAAGCCGTTATATCAAATATTATTTTATATGGTTTAGTGTTCCTTTTTTTCTTGGAATTTTTCCGCGTTGGTTTTTCAACTTACCAGTATTGCAGTGTTTTTTTCTTGAAGGGTTGGAAATCCTTTTAAGTTCCACGCTATGAAACTTTTTAGTCGAATTTATACTAACCGTGTAGTGGCAGCGGAAGAAAATCCGAAGGTCCGAGAAGTCGTAAGAGACGACAGAGGCATCGCCTAGCAACTCCATGAAAACAAGTCAAAATAATAAAATTTGTGGTTGTCGAACCGTCAGTCAAACGTGGGGTAACTTTTCAGAGACTGCAATGAATGAATGAATGAATTTTATTCGGGAATGAAGGTCCATATGCAGCTGCTTTTGTTTGGAGTTGACTGCGCATGTGCGTGCTTTACTACTTAGAAGCAAAAATAGGTAAAAGGCTGGTGCTTTATTTTACTTAATTATAAATCAGTAAACATAAAAACTTATAAACCAAAAACTTGCAAATTTACAGCGAGCGCTTAGCCACTGCGTTACCACGGCTGTAAATTTCACAGTACGCGAGCAACCCGTGTTCGATCCCCATCGGCACCAATGAAAATGTTAATTGTAACTTTAAGTGCTGATTTACCATGTGCTCGGCAGTGAAGGAAAACATCGCGAGGAAACCTGCATGTCTGAGAAACAAGACAAAAAATATTTCGAAGACATGTGAAGTTCGCCAACCCGCATTAAAGCAGCGCGGCGGACATTTCCTTGCCCTAAAACCTTCTCAGAAATGACCTCTGTGTACAGCAGTGGGACGTATATAGGCTGTAACTTAAACTTTTCAACGTAACAATATTTTATTTTTCATTTTCGATAAATATTTATTTGTAATCTATGTTGAATTCATTTTGTTGTCAATATACGAAAACCAATGTGTGATATACTCGAAACGTGGGGAATTAAAAATTAATCATGATAAAATCCGAAAAATAAGTTTTAATATTAACATCACACAATTCGGTAACAAAATATTGTTCTGTACAAATAAAAATATTTGGTAATGAAATCCAGTAAACCAGTTGTATTTATTCGTATAATTCGTTTTGCTACAATTTTTGACGATACGTAACGCAACGCAAATATAAAAGTCCCATTTCAATTTTACCGCTTAATTGTGATAAGGTTTGTCGAGTTTTATTTTGTTTTCAGAATATAGTGACTCTATTCATTTTTGCTTTATTTGCTTTAGTTCTTTAATAGAAATAAAGATGACAAACGAGCACACAGTCAACATCTCCATCTATTCTATATTAAGAATCATAATGCCGATGAGCTAAAACCTTTATTGCTAAAAATATATTTCATCTTGTTATCAACAAAGATGAAATATCTTTTTAGCAATAAAAAGACGCAACCGGAGAAGCCCGCCCAGGAATGAAATACTGTGAAGTAATGTGTTTCGTGTATTGATTGACTAGAACCGAAGACCCCTTTTGAACCTACTCAACCGAACACTCGATTCATTGCACGCTCGTTATTCAGATTTTACTATTTAAATCAATAATAGGTCTACGGTTGGCCGAGATTCTAATTAATGTTAAGTGGAGATAGGAACCTAGATGGTAAACACGTTAGCCTAGAAAATATTTACTCTCACCTTGAAGTCCCAAATTGAGGTCAGTGTATACTGGCGCTGGTAAAAAATTCCAATCTTCGCTATACCAAGCATGTTAACAACGTAGGAATGAAATTCAATCGTGCGTCGAGCAATTTGATGGCAAAATGGGCATGGCAACTACGAGTGACTAGTAGCCGAAATTAATTTTTAATATTATCTTTGAATTTTATGTCCATCCTTGAAGCTTCACTCCTAGCGTTTATCTGTTCGTTTCATCACAATCGATTCAGCCATTCCAAAGATTAGCCCGAACAGACAGACAGAGTGACAAAATTTTTAAATTTGAACCAGAATAGATTCTCAATAATTTCGATATTACAGATAGACACTTTAATTTCATTTATATGTATAGATGTATGTATTAATACACAGAAATATATAATAATATAGAAATACATAATATAATATTACGCCTTTGTTTAAAAAAAATAATGTAATTTTTATTAAAATTTACTTCATTGTATATAAGTCGCGTAAATTTCCAACTTTCTCATTGTAAATTGAACAATACTTTCTAAGCGCATTTTTTTACCCCCGCTGTAATTACAAGAAGTTTCATCGTTGTGAAATAAAAAAAAAACTGAGAAAACTTCCCCTTAACATTCCTAACCGTTGAAACTTAATAAAATCTTCAGAGTTATTCTTAAGAACATCCTTCCCCGTAGGTCTTTTATAGATCTAAAGATTTTATTTTTCCTTGAGATATTTAAGCTTGCCTTCGTAACATAAAATTTGAAATTTCTCTTAATTAATTCAATTTTAAGATGTAATAAAAGAAGGGAAATTTCCCTACAGAAATAAAATTGTAAACTCCGCTTGAAGATATTGTTAATTATTGCACGTCTGAGTTTTATCGAAGATCTAAAAAAAAAAGAAAAAACAGTTTAGTTTATTCACTGATGTTAACTTATAATTAAAGTATAATAAAGACATTAAGTTAGCTTTTTTTAAATGCCTTTATTTTGTTCTGTTTTTGTTATCTTTTATTTTACGTTAAATTTTCTGCTCGGGTTTGCGATGCACGGATAAGTCCCAAAATTTGAACGTTTTAGTATTTTTGTTGTAGATCGTGCTTCTGTTACAAATGGGTGTAATATTTTTTTAAACGAAACGTACTTCATACCGGCAAGAAAGTGTAAGGCGGCCACCACTAGATGGAGTGACAGACGATGGATGCAGATGACTTGTGCTTTGTGGCATTCCTTGGAGGAGTCCTATATTTAGCAGTGGACTTGTGTTGATGATGATAATGACACACTCCAAAGCTATTGTAGCTGAGGGACTGAGCGCTCGTCGTAAATTTCATAACACGCGTGCGGACCGAGTTCGATCCCCGCCCACTGAAGATCATAATTTGTAATTTACGTGATTAAAAATGATTGTCGGTAAATAAAACTCTGAGGAGATCTGACAAATTGCTCCATCACCCACTCAGAAATGAGAGGAGGTAGGTGCCCAATGGCTAAAAAGGCTGTAACTGAACCTGTAGATCTGATGTCACATATATATCATGAAAGGTGTGAGACTTTAGATACTGCGATAGATAATCCACCTGCAAAGCGTTGTAATTATAAAAAAATACTTTTTTTCATATAAGAGCCTTAAAAAAAGTGAGAAGCCGGCCTTTTAAAAAAGAGTAGACTCTTTTCTTGAAGATCATTAAGTCGTATCGGGAGTAAGCTATACATACTATCTCATGGGAGAGGCCCTTCACTGGCAGTGGACTATTATGCGCTGATAAAAACTAGAAAACAACCACTAATCGAATACCTTAAACGCAAAACCCCACACGGAATTCTACGTAGCGTAGTAAAAGTTAATCCAAGTAATCCGAGGGTAGTATGAAAATTTCTATGCAAATGGTAACAGCAAAGATCTGTTGATACACAAAATAGCATTTTAAATGCAATTGTTGCAGCGTGTTTGAATTAGCGTGGGAGCGATTTACATGCGCATTCAATAATTTTCGAAATAATCAAACTAATTTTACGAATTTCAACCTTCAAGCCATGGTTAGGGACTAAGCGCTCGCTGTAAATTTCACAGCACGCGAGCAATCTGGGTTCGATCCCTTAATGAAATTGTTAATTGCAATTTTAAGTGCTGATTTACCACCTGCTCGGCGGTGAAGGAAAACGTCGTGATGAAACCTGCATGTCTGAGAAATAAGAAAAAAAAATGTGTCGAAGACATGTAAAGTTCGCCAACACGCATTGGGCCAGCGCGGTGGACATTTCCTTGCCATAAAACCTTTTCAGAAATGAGAGAAGGCCTGTGCCCAGCAGTGGGTTACAGTAGGCTGTAACTTTAACTTTTAACCTTTTTTGACGTTTGAAGCACCAAGGAACACAGGAGGGCGAAGTGTTAAACGTCCTGATGTAATAGTAAACCTTAGTGATTGATACCTTCATCTTTCATAGAATATTTTTGGTCCTTCTTCGGACCAATCGTCGAGGTTTCTAAATAAGTTAAAATAAACACTTCACAATACGTAAAATTATTTTAAATTGACCACACATGGGAGAGCGCATCTTTCGCTAGGTGTCGCTTATAATATGGCGCGGACAGTGCGCGTAGTTAAGCTAGGCTACATAGGATTTAGTAAAAAGATTAAGACGGTTACAACGCGTTCGGTGATGATAAATGTTCGTCACTTTTAATGTCTTGAAAAAATTATTAAAAATTAAAAAAAATCTACAACCGACTTCAATATAAATTATTAAGAATAACTCAAAAATTATTGGTCAGACCTTGATCACATTTATATGGGATCACACAAAAAGCACCAGTTTTCAAATAAAAACAAATCGTCGAAATCGGTTCACGTAGAAATAAGTTATGAGGTAACAAACATAAAAAAGACCGTACAGTCGAATGGAGTACCTCCTCCTTTTTGAAGTCGGTAGAAAAATAGGTAAGGGTAGCAAAACGAGCTCATAGTCTACCCGATATGAATTGAGTGCAGTGTCTTAAGAATCAAAATGCAGATGCGCTTGCCACCCCTCAGGACTAACATGCAATGGTTCATTATCAGTAGAAAAAGCATTCGGCTTCTTCACTCACCGTATCATAGCAGCTTAGTGCTGCTATTTTACAATCATGGTTTAGCAACGTAGAAAGAATGAACGAGGAAAGAGTGACAAAGCAAATTCATGCTGCAGAAGTGAGTGGCAGAGTTGGCAAGTGGACGCCTAAATTGTTGAAGAATAGCCAAGTTAAGAATACCCTCAATTGACGAGCATGTATGCGTGTGATGTGAAAGAATGTGAAAGAACCTAGAGTGGTGTGTCAGGCTCGTGTCAAATGGAAGTCCATAGTCTCTGCCAACCCTTTTGGGTAACAGGCATGAGAGTTAATTATGTTATTTACGCTCATATAATGTGGTAGCAAAGTCTTTCCCCGGTCGAGCCTATCCATTCGTGTTACAGCCATAATACGCTCCAAGGTGGCTCTAACTAGTAACTAATACTGAACATGACTCTAATTTCAACTTCGGCGACAACATTTCAAAATAATCGAAAGTTATTTGACAGGTTACAAAAACGCAATACTCTATAGTGTTGTTGACGGAAACGAGGAGGAAATTACTTTTTCTAATCGGGTAAATACGACGTATAGCACGTCGTGTACTCTTCGACTTATGTAACACTTGTGATGAAATCGGAAGTGTAATCGGTTGAGCAAATAAATATAACTATTTTTGTTTTTTGACAACTTTAACTGCTATTGGGATTTGAACTGAGGACCTGTGTCTTTCTTGGGCCTTTAACCAAGGGGCCGTCAAGACCATCAACCAACTTAGTTGGTTTTACGAGTATGTTATAATAAAAAAAAATTGCTTCCTAAAAGCATTTACGATACTAATAATCAATGTGAGATTTACGAGAAAAATGTTTAGGATTGAATCTTATAGGGCAAAATTAAACATACTTTAATTTCTAACAACATAAGGTGTTTTTCCTCTCAAATATTTTAAAGGCACTTCAACTGAGGTGTTGTGCCTCTGTTGTGAGGTCCAATCATTGAAAAAATATTACTTATGTATAATTCTGTTAGGTTTCGTATGTTTTTTTTTCTACACTTTAAACTTATGTTTTTCATTACTAGCAGTGCTATACCGTCGACTTCAAGATACTGTAAGCTCACGTCAGGAATTAAAAAGTTAAAATTAAACGCGATATAATCCGTAAAAATTAGTTTCATTTAATGTGTAGTCTTCGCGTAAATATAAGAAAACATAATGTTTTTCAGTAACATATTTTGATTTGAATTAAAAACCAGATGAAATTATTAAGCATACTTAGTAATAACCTTATCCGCCATTACAGCCTTATTATGGTTACACGTTTACCCCTTTGAGTGTTTGCCGTTCCAGTTAATGGTGGTACTAATCGAACAGCTTTATTTAGTTTTAAACAGTCGCTACGTCTGAGACAATATTGTTGTTAGTTTGTGCATCTTGATCACCTATAAATGTTATTTTTATAGATTAGCGTCCCGCCTGTAATCTCCAAGGGGGTAGACAGAGTCCAAAGAGCAGCAAACTTATCAGACCACGTTTAGCCATTAAATGTGGATTTAGATGGAAAATTGTGAAAGAAGTGATAGATAGAGCCACGCTGCAGGTATATTATGGGAGGTAGGACCACGCTCTCGCAGAATACCAGCGCATAACAGCATCTCAATGCTGCTGTGTTTCGTATGGTAAGTGTAGAGAACCAGAGACCCTTTTTACTGAAAATGAGGCATTCCATCTCAGTCCTATGGGGTGACAACGCATCTGCATTTTGATTCTTGATTGAGGATAAATGTGTATGTGCCACAGCATCCACTTACCATCAGGTGGAGTGTGTACTCGTCGTGCTTTTATTAATGTTTTAAATGAGATTTTTTTATTAACATTATGTACGAAAATTAGCTATTTTACTAGTCTTTAAGGAGTTTGCTGCTGGATGGACATTTTCCTACAGTGGGGAGGATTTGCCGTAATCGTTTAGTGAATAGGCGCTCGCAGACCATGTCGTCGTTACTCTCTGTCGCTTATATACTTGACGTCTGTTATAAAATGAGATGTTTTTCTGTCCCTCTGTTGTTACTGAATCTTCTTACTAAAATAAATCTGTAAAATGCATACTTTTTTTTATAGAATAAGGTGACAAACGAGCACGCAGTCCACCCGATGGTAAGTGGTTGCTGTGGCCCATAGACATCTACATCTATCTTCGTTTGCGAATTTAAATGCAGATGCGTTGTCAGCCGTGAGGACTAAGATAGAATGCCTCTTTTCCAGTAAAAAGGATCTCCGGTTCTCTATACTGACCATACGAAACACAGCAGCATTAAGCTGCTATTTTACGCTGGTATTCTGTGAGAGCGTGGTCTTTCCCCGGTCGAGCCGACCCATTCGTGCTACAACTATAGTATTAATATAGCTGCAGCATGGCTCTACCACGTAAAAACGTCGCGTCAAACAAGTAATATATAAAATTTACTTCAATACGTCCCGGAAACGAATTGAGTTAGCAATTTTGATAGGTTGACCACGCGTAAAACCTGTCTCAAACGGTTAAGGTAACGTAAATAAGGCATAATTTAAGTATTTATACGTGTTAACTGTTAAAAAGGCAAACGATAAGAGCACAACATTTCAGTTAAACAACCTTCAAAGGATGTAAGGGGACAATTTGTGTACTTGTAAGAAATTAAACCATGGTTATGTTTCTACTTTGAGCTTTTTAAATTTTAGTCAACACTTTGCAAGGCAAAAAAGTAGAGCTTATTACATTATTTTAGGAAGCAATTGAAGTCGTATTTCGCACATCTCGAACGCGAAGCGGATGGCTTTAGCTTTGGCTTTTATGGTTTTAGACAAGGCCACGCTACCTGTTTTATACCGCACTAATTCGCGAAGAAAAGCACAAGAGAAAAACTAACTGATGCTTTTATTAAGTTTTGCAATACGTAATATTATAAAAAAGTCAAATGAAAAATAATATTACCAGATATATATCACAACGTTTGGATATTTAGAAAGAATGAATGCGGAAAGAGTGACAAAGAAATTGAATGCTGCAAAAGTGAGTGACAGAGTCGGCAAGGCCGCCTTAGACAGAAGTTTATCGACCAAATTGGCGATATTGTGAAAACGGGTCGAATGAAGAATACATTAAATCACCACGCTTAGCAGGCGGCTATCCTTCCCAGGTGAAATATTTAGGTATTTTAACATTTGGTGTAAACGCTACGTTTATACGATTACGTTTGATACGACGAAATAGAGGGTTGGATTTTTTACTCCGCCACCACAAGGCATGCATTGAATATATTATATACCTAGCAATAACGTCACAGACAACGTAAATAGAGAACAACGCGCTCGTTGGGGGAAATAGTCTCCCGTAACACAGAAAGTCACTTTGCGTAACAATGCTCGTAATTTCACCAGTTTCGTTTCTTTTATTTCGTATAAAGTTCGATTCATATTTTAGGATATACGTTTGGCTTGATAATAACCGTAAAATTCCGTAGTAGTTTATTAAACTACTACTGTGTAGTGACTACCCCATATCGTCTCGTGGGTGTCGTAAGAAGCGACAGAGGAAAACTGAAACAGGAGATGGGCAGCAGCATCTTCCTGATAACAACACAAAATATTAAACAAAGACATGCGTGAAACGAAGCGTCGTGCGTCGGAACGAAGTTTCTTTCGTAGTATATTATTATTGATAAACGTATTATATTATTGATTAACAAATACAAATAAATGAATTACTAGCGTCTATTAAAATGAAGCGTCATTTAAAATAAAATAATATTTCTTTCATGAAAAGATAAGAAAAAGTGCGAGGGAGATGGATATTATTCCATCTCGCTTCCTTATAGCCGCCAAGGCCGTCTACACTACGTCAGAAGGGGTCGTGACGGAAAAATCTTACACTTTTTCTCGCCTAGCCCCCATCCGCCAAATTCGTACCGTCCGATAAGGAACTTCGTTCCAAAAACTCTGGTTGCCAGCCCGTCTGCTAAGGATTTATTCAATTATGGCATAATCCTCCTATAAGGCATTCTATGGTAGAAGCCAATGTTCCGCAGTAGACTTTTATAGGCTGTAATAAATGGATGGATAATAATTAATAATCCAAGGAGACAGGATTGTTTTGTAGTTTTACAACGTGGTTTATCCACACTGCTGCTATATTATGGTAGCAACACGAAAGGGTCACCACGACACGGACAGGGAAGACCACGCTCTTACAGAATTTCGTATGGTGAGTATAGACTCACCATACGAAATTCTCTTCTAAATAATCGAAATTTCTATCTATATAGCCAGAGACCCTTTTTACTAGTAACGAGACATTCTATCTTGGTCCTTAGGGGTGACAACGCAATTTTTTTTAATCGCGGATAGTTGTAGGTGCCTCACCATTCACTTACCATCAGGTGAACGGAGCGCTCGTATGTCACACTAATTCTAGAAATAAGTAACTTTTTCATTTTGTTACTATAATATTTTATTTTTCATAAATTTTTAAAAGATAAAAATACTAGCTTAAAATAAAGATTTTTCTTTCTTTCTTTTCTTTCTTTAAATTGGTCCGCCGCACCGCTCTATCGAGTGTTGGCGGTCTTCACAACTCCTTAAACAATTTTATTACACAGACATGCCGATTTCCCCTCACGATGTTTTCCTTCTCCGTCGTGCACGTGGTAAATCAGTGCTTAAAATTTATAGGAATTAACAATTTTATTGGTGCCGGCGAAATTCGAACCCAGGTTGCTCGCATACTGTGAAATTTATGGCGCGTTCTTAACCCCTTACTACCACGGCTCAAGTGAATTAGCTATAAAATATAATAACCCTATACTCTCCCTTGCGTCAGATATGTCTCTTACATAATTCAATTTCGTTCCCCCCCTCTCATACAACGTATTTTATCCGCTTTCTATTACCTTGCTATTCAATATATAACCTTAGCAATGAAGGGATAGGAATTTATTTAGTTTGTTTCGCAAAATACATTTATTCTTCGGCACATATCGCTGATCGCATCTTTAATAAGGCGTTAAGTGATCGCATTTTGATTTTGAACAGCTCAGTATAATTAAGGATATTGTATTCTACTTGCGAACGCGTGTAAGTCAATAATTGCTATTCATCACAGCTTTAGATTTAGCGGAAAGAGTATTTTGTGTACAAAATCCTCTCAATTGTACTTACATATTGAATTGCCTTTTTTGTTTTACTGGTAGTAGGGTTTTGTTAAATATTTTTAAGTTAAGGCCCTCTAGTAGTACGGTTTGTAAGAATCAAAACGTTACCTCGCTCCCCGCAATTGTCGAATTAGTAAGTACTAAAGTGGGGATAATTTTAGAAAATATTTTTTATAGGAGAGGGGGCAAACGAGCATACGGCTCACCTGATGGTAAGTGACTATCGCCGCCCATGAACAACTGCAACACCAGGGGAATGGCAGGTCCGTTGCTGGCCTTTTAGAAAGGAGTAAGCTCTTTTCTTGAAGGTCCCTAAGTGGTATCGGTCTGGACAAATCGCCGGTGGTAAACTATTCCACAGAGAGGTCGTACGCGGAAGAAAACTCCTAGTGAAACGTACAGTGGTGGATCGCCAAGCATCCAAATGGTATGGATGGTAACGGGAGTTTTGCCGCGATGTGCATTCGTGAAATTTGGCGGCTGGGATTAATCCGAACTTAGACCTCAGAGCACTCCCCGTGGTAGATGCATGCACATCTCTTCGCAGCGCCAGTGTATCGAGCCGATCGGAAAGGACTCGGTCGTCGATGATTCGAGCCGCTCTGCGTTGGATGCGGTCAAGTGGAAGGAGCTGGCACTGGGGAGCCCCAGCCTAGAGATGGGAACAGTATTCCATGTGAGGCCGAACTTGCGCCTTGTAAAGTTGCAGGCGGTGTGCCGACATGAAATACTGTCCCGCTCTGCTGAGCACGCCAAGCTTTTTAGAGGCCAATTTGGCCTTCTCTTCCAAGTGACCACGAAACTGCACGTCACTCGATATGTCGACGCCGAGGATTCCGATACTAGCTGAGGCAACAAGGGGAGTGCCTTGAAACTGAGGAGATACGACAAATACATACGTCAAATTTCGAATATATCTGCGCGGGCACAGGCCGATTACGAGTTCTTTTAATTTTCGATTTTGTTTCTTTTTTTTTCATAAGATAAAAATGCAATTAAACTTAAAAAATGTATTCTCAACATTCCCAAAAAAATAAGCCTTTAAATTTGAAATCAGTTTCCACGATTTCATTGTGGAACCTCTGCGAGGCACACGTTTACGTTTACACGTTACACTAGTGATTTAGTTTGTTACCTTTATGACTTTTATATCAAGCCAAATAATATGATTCGTGATTATGTCTTCATACAGTCTTTGCTCGTATATTCAATTTTTATAAAATGATTTTGTTTTTATAATACTTTGCGCGATACTCATATTAATGTAGATTAACATAGAGAAGTTAAATTATGAAACGTCGCCTTACATGATATCACAGGCCCCAGTCGATATGGAATTCTTTATTATTTTATAAAAATTATTATTAAAATTATTTTGTAAATATCTTGTCTATAATTTAATAAACTGAAATCTTCAAAATTGTTCTTTAAGCTACTTATTCTAATTTTCCGGTCCCTCAAATTCTGTCTGGGCCTAAGCCTAAGCCGACTGCTGTTTACTGATCATTCGCATTAGTTGCGGATCTCAACTAGTATCTTAGTGATTTGGAAGGCCACAAATTTCAGTCTAGGCTGATGATTATGGTTGATTAAAAGTAAAGTAACAGGCTACATACGTCCCACTGCTGGGCCAAGCCACCTATCACTACTGGGAGAGTTTTGGCGACGGGACCTTTTCGCCACTCTGCCCCAATTCAGTGTCCTTAATATATTTATTTTAATCTCTCATATGTGTAGGTTTCGACAAGTTGTTTCACATGTTTATTTTAAATCGTCGAGCCTGGTGTAAAAGTATAAAAATGTGGTATTTAAAATTAAAATTACTATTTACAACTGAGCTCTCACGGCTGTTTAAAAATCGCAAATTTTGGCTTATAGTCGTTAAGCACACCTAAGATTATTTTTACTAAATATATTAAGTCGAGCATCATTACTAGTAAAGTGGAAGACTCCCGATAGGCCCGGATCTAACCAAGGCGCATTTCCAGATTCGCAGTGAGTATGGGCATATCTTACTACTAATGGAAGTCAACTGGCGCTATCTTAAAAATGCCTTTGTCCAGCTTCGAAATTAAAAAGGCTGTTGCAATTTTAAAAAAAAGATACGTCAAATATAAGCTCGGATATAAGGTTAAAGACTCGGTGACAACTGCAAAACAATCAAACCGACAGCAACTTTGATGGGAATCGTTGTCGATGGGAAGTAACCCGCAACTGGTTTATGTTTTTTCGTAAACATTTACACAATACAACAAAACATCGTGATAGAGCCACGCGTCAGCCATATTATGGTTGTAGCACGAATGGGTCGACTCGACCGGGGAAGGACCACGCTCTCACAGAATACCAGCGTCAAATAGCAACTTAATGCTACTGTTTTTCGTAGGGTGAGTGTAGAGAAAGAAAAAGGTTCTCCTCTTTACTAGAAACGAGTCATTCCATTTGAGTCCTCAGGGATGACAACGCATCTGAATTTTGATGCTTCATCGAGAATAAATGTAGATGTCTATTAATCACAGCATCCACTTACCATAAGGTGAACTGAGTGCTCGTTTGTCACCCTTATTCTATAAAAAAAAAAACAAATGTCAAACAAAAAACGAAGCCAAACACGATTCCAAATATTGTTGCAACAAGAAAAGAGCCTACTCCTTTCTAAGAGGCCGGCAACTCACCTGCAATTCCCCTGATGCTGCAGATGTTTATGGGCGACGGTGATCACTTACCATCAGGTGAGCTGAATGCTCGTTTGCCTCATCTCCCATAAAAAAGTTACACGACTGCACTGCAGGATACCTGTTAACTGAACACTGACTTCTATGACCAGCAGACGTGACCTTTGACAAATGCGCCAATATTGGCTATAAGAATTATCATAAACAGGTTCAACTAAGAGGAAAAATTCCGACTAACGTCAATTCAAGTTTGTTTTCCGTTTACCTCATAAAAATTCAATTCTTTTGATGTTTTTGAGTAAATCCGATAACCTTGCGAATCACACCGGGACGGACGGACGTCTCCTGCATTATTTATACGTCCTGTGTTATTGGGAATTGGAAGTTTGTCCTTAACAAGTTCATCACACCGTGTAAACTAATATCTGTCATACGCTGCATATTGATTGATAATATATTTGTTATGGACCAAGTGATTAATAAGGCATTATTCATTATGTCTAGACAGTTCCTACTTTTATATAGTATTTTTTAGAATAAGGGTAACCAACGAGCATGCAGTCCACCTGATAGCAAGTGAATCCTGTGGCCCATAGACATCTATATCTATCCTCGATTAAGAATCAAAATGTGGATGCATCGTTTATCCTGAGGACTAAGATGAAGGACTAAGGTTCTCTACACTCATACGAAACACAGCAGTATTTTACGCTGGTATTCTGTGAGAGCGTGGTCCTACCCCGGTCGAATCGACCAATTCATTCTACAGCTAACCGTTACATTTATAGCCTATCAAAAGTTCACTGCTGAACGTACGTAGATTGCTTCATAGGTTTCCACAGTTGCCACGCTTGGCAGGCAGGTTAGTAACCGCAGTTTTTTCAGTGGTCATTAGGAGACGTTGCTGCCTGTTTCCTTGAAATTTTCAGTCGCCTCTTACTACAGCCACGGGACGATATAGGGTGGTGGATATTTTGACACCGCCACTACACAGTCTTTTTTTTAATGGCTTAAATTTAAAGCTGGAGTCCTCGCGATGGATACGGGCGGCTTCGGCTTTTTAGTAACGAATTATTAAGTTACAGGTTTTAGATTAATGTTAATTAAACTAGAAGTCATTAAGGGTGAGAGTTCCATGTAAAGCGCGGCGATTGTGACATGTGCCCTGATGCGTTTCGCTGCAACGCGTGGGAACGCATTTATGCCGAATTGCACAATTCTTGCAACTCTGTTGTGTCATACGTTGCGATACCTACTGGCATATTTTATTTGAGTTAAATGTAATTTTCTGCGGATATAAGGTAATTTACGTTCAATTGGATTGCATTTGTGTATTTCGTAATTGTATATTGCAGGTAATGATTTATTAAATACTAGCTGTCCCCCGCGACTTCGCCCGCGTGAAATATACTACGATTTCATGGGTTTTAATTTGTTTGCGCAGAACCCTAATTCTTTTTCTAAAATCAAAGTATCCTAAGTTACTCTTTATAACTTCAGCTATCTGCCAGTGAAAGTTCCGTCAAAATTGGTCCAGCCATTTCGGAGACTAGCAGGAATAAACAGACAGACAGACAAAAATTTTAAAAATTGTTTTTTTGTGATTAGTACCATATATACTTTCATATGCATGTAGTAAAAAGCTGTTATTTTAACATTACAAACAGACACTTCAATTTTATTTATTTGTATAGAGTATAGATAGTGATTACTTGATAGATTATGGTACCGCCGAAATGCCGTGCTTCCACTGCTGTGCTCTGGTCTGAATGTTACAGAGTGCCAGGATAATTTCAGGATGTGAGGCATTCCATCTTAGTCCTTAGAGGTGTAAAGTAAAGGATATACTAAGGTCTATGGGCTAAAACATCCACTTATCAGGTGGACTCGTAGCTCAAGTTTGCGTCTTATCACTAATGGACGTCATTAAGGCCATCCAAAAGTTCAATGCCGAACATAGGTCTTTCCCAAGTAATACCACAAATCACGGGCCTAAGGCACCTGGCAATCTTCGACTGCCTGCATGTCTTACCTGGTCGTCACTACATCTAGTGTCTTACCTGGTCGTCCCTCCATCTAGTGGTACGAGGATGCCACTCGAGATCTTTCCCTCCCTATCTCATCCCCAGCAGCTTACTGATCCGTAAGGCTATGTCGGTAACTATGATCTCTATACTGTGAATAATTTTATTACAAATACGATATTTCCCCCTAACTTAATAACACGAAATTGCGCATCTATAAACTTTTGTTGTACATTTGAAAAGGAAACGATTAAAGCTATTGTTGTACTAACAAAATACAAATCGTAACACTTAATTAATAAAACTCAAATAACTAAACAAAAGCAATTCAAAAAGCAAACGTAACAATCGTCTTTAGAGTTCCTGCCTACTAAACAAGGCCGTGAAACAGTGGATACTTTGCCTGCCTGTTTATACAAATAATGCCAGAACTTCGAGCTACGCGCGCAATTTTTGGGGGAGGAATTATTTACAAAATGGCGACACATGGGCCATTATTTACGTATTCATTCAAGGGTGTTGTATACGGTAAGGTAAAATGGGGCTACGTTTAGTGGAATTATACCTTTCTGGTTATATTTTAAAAAGACTGTATAATTTTGTTGCCGTGTGTTGGCGGCGTAAGAGTATTTATCACCTCATTTCTGACAGCTTTTGAGATCTCCCGATAGATGGCTCTCATTTAAGCCATGCGTAAATTCCCTGGCCACTGACAGGGAAAAACGTTAAAGGTGCGAAACTTCTGGTAATGTGTTCCTGAATCCGCTTGCCAAACTTGACGATGAATGCTAATCCTCTCTACAACATGAGAGACCAATAACCAGCAGTGGACTTTAATGATGATGATGACAATACTGATATTGTATTACTGTAAAACAAAGCAATGACGACGTTCTGGTTATTAATAGTTTTGATTTACGGTTTTTTAATATCAGAACGGTTCCTTGGGGGAGGCCTATGTTCAGCAGTGGACTTGTGAAGGGATGTAATGATGATGAAATGATGATGCAGAGTTTTACAAATATTATAGTGGAATAAAGAATTAAAATGCGATATGTGTTGCCACCTAGGAGGGCTAAGAATGCCTCCAAGCGAAATACAACAAGATTATGCTGCTTTTTCACGCTGGTATTCTGTGTGAGCGTGGTCGTTCCCCGATCGAGCTGCAGCGTGGCTCTACCTCATATAAAAGGATAATATTTATTGGCAGTAATTATTTTTATGTTGCCTTTAAAGTCACTTACAGGATATGTGCTATTTTTTTGGAAGGAAGTTCCTTATCGCACAGTACGATTTTGAGGGATGGGACGCCAGCTAGGCGAGAACAAGTGTAAAATTTTTCCGTCACGACCCCCTTTCTATAGTGCGAGCGAGATGGAATAATATCCATCTCCCTCGTACTTTTTCTTATCTTGCCATGAAAGAAATATTATTTTAAATGACGCTTCATTTTAATCATTATATTTATATTTATAATCATTATATTATATTTGTTATTCAATAATATAATACGTTTATCAATAATAATATACTACGAAAGGAACTTCGTTCCGACCGAGTGTTCCACGACACTCACGCATTTTTAAAATATTTTTACAGAATATGGGTGACAAAGGAGCACACAGTCCACCTGATGATAAATGGATGCTGTGGCTAATAGACATCTACATTTTTTCAATTAAGAATCAAAATGCAGAAGCGTCGTCACCCTGAGGACTAAGATGGAATCCAGTAAAAAGGATCTCTGGTTCTCTACACTCACTATATTCATACTAACTGTATTCTGTGAGAGCGTGATCCTACCCGATCAAGCCGACCCATTCGTGTTAAACCATAATATAGCTGCAGTGTGACTCTACCACGTCTAAAAATATATAATGTGATGTGTTTTTCACGTCACTCTCACGAACACGGCGAATAAGTTTGTGGTGTTACCAGCAAATAAATTAACCATTCATTCAATTCATCCATTATATGTTACTATAATGATAGGTCCACTGCTGGCATAGGCATAGAAGGGATATTTGTCATAGTCGCCTCACTTGGCGGGTGGTTCAGCCATCGCAGTTAAAATGATTTTCTAAATGTAAACTTATGTCCAGTATTTGCTTATTTCTATTACTTGTTGTAAGTAATCCTCAGTATTCAAATATATAATGCAATGTGCATTTTAAAAACTAAAACTATTCGTAACACGACAAAGAGCAATACCGATAACATGCGTTACTAGTGAAGTGGCTATTACCGTATAAATAATATCGATATTATATGATAAAGCCGATTGCCGTTTCAATATTTCATATCGTAAAAAATATAATTGTTAAGGAGCTTTCAAGATGTGTTTTCTTCTTCTTATTTTAAGCTTCTTATTCTTTATTAAAAAAGTAAACATTGGAAAGAATGGAAGAATTTTCGGAAAATTTACATTGAAAATTTTTAACAAAGTAACTTTAGTTATTAATTTAGTTTTAAATAATAAATATCCAAAATTGAGACAAATTATTGATTAATAATAAATTGCCAAAATTGAAACCTGCTATTAAGAGCATAGTTTAAATCTTTAAAGGAGAGTAGATGATTTGTTTCAATCAATAAACCGATACATCGATAAATGCTTCGCCATATCAAATATTGTATGAGATCATAATAAATCAAAAATTTTCTTTCCAAACATTCTGATGAAAATTTGTTTAATGCCCATCAGAGTGTTTAAAAACATTTTTATTATGGTTTATATTTAGGTATTAAGGTTAAATATTTTATAAAATTGAATTGTTTAGCTATTTACAAATTACTTTATGAACCTTTCAGTTCTAGGACTTCATACATCCTTCATACATGGTCAGTTCTTATCTCCGAGAGTATTTTTGTATCGTTCTTTTGAAAAATGCTTAATTTATAACACATGCAATTTTTACGAGGTTTTCTTTTATGCAAGTACAGGATAAGTTATTACATTTTTTTGAAATTGCGATTAATTCTATATCAGCTTAATGAGGATCGAACTCGGGTTACTCTCATATTATAAAATTAACTTGAGCGCCTAACCATTGAGCCACCAAAACTCATTTAATATTAATATACCTAAACAATCATATTCATTGGATTATGCTCAATTAACTTTTCTAGTGGCACCGTCCACTGGATATGAATATAGCGCTAGAATGTTTGCTTTGCATAATAGTAAGGTGAACTGTTTACTGAAGCTACTCCTGGAAAGTTATTACTGGAAGATATAAAACAAGGGAAATTTAACAAGCCACTTTTCTTTTTCATTTTACTTGTATCGATTTTTTAAAGTAAATATGGTCGTCAATATGAATATTGTTGTATAATATTTTATAAACAAGTTTGGGGCAAGAGTTGGCTATAACAAACGGGTACTTTTCAATATATTTTATTTTACTTAGTCATATTACAGTTAATTACATCTTTACTAAATCACTTTTAGTAAAGAATGCCGTATTTAATAACAATATAACATTCATTTATATAGGATGTTATTGGCTTTTTAAAACTGATAAAGAGGCTATCATACATACTACTAAGAAATAAAAGAAGGTCAGATTAACACTCAAGATGATAAATCGTCTATTAGGTGATGTGGGTTCAACTCTGTCGTGGTTGAAGTTCACAAAGTTATCTGTATTTAATTAACCTATGATGCTTAGAGAAATTTAACTTCAGACGATAATAGTTAAGTGAATCATGAATATATAATGTAATTACTTACGTTGTCATGTACGCGTAATTTATTTATGATAATGTTAAGCATACGTTTTATCCCTGATTTAATTACATTTGTCAAATAATTTAAAATATATATTTTTCTTTTTATATAGGATATACGTGGTATGGCCACGCTGCAGCTATATTATGGTTGTAAAATGAATGTGTCAGCCTGATCGGAGTATGACCACGCTCTCAATGAAAACCAGCGTCAAATAGCAGCTTAATGCTGTTGTGTTTCATGTGGTGGTGTATAAAGAACCGTAAACCCATTGTAATGGAAGTAAGGCGAAAACCATCTTAGTCCTTATGGTTGACAACGAATCTGTATGAAAGATAGATGAAGATGTCTATGGGCCACAGAAACAGAAAGAGAAACTTTTTATTCATTGTAGATTATAAATAATACTTATTGAAAGTCACTCTTATGTTTAATTACCACTGGTTCAAAAAAAAACCTCTGTCCTGGGAAGAACCAGCAAGAAACCCAGCGGGACTATTTTTTTTAAATAACAGTTTACAATCATGTACGTTACACAATTAACAACAACTAAAGAAATTAGAAATAGCCTGGTAGCGATCACAGCATCTACTTTTCATCAGGTGGACTGTGTGCTCGTTTACCACCCTTATTCTATAAAAAAAATAGTGGAATTATCATATATGTCTATTATTTTTAGTATGTTTTACTGACGAGTACAGGCCCTCTTTCATTCTATTACAGTGGAGTCTACTCCACTCCCTGAGTGCGTGTCAGCAGCATTGATGTGTTCTCGAAATTATTTTTAATTTCCAAACAAGCAGATATCCTCGTGATACTTACTTTCACAACCGAGCTCGTACCGAAATCAGCACTTAAAATTGCAATAGCAATTTCATATAACGGAGTCACTTTTGCGTTCGTACTATGAAATTTCATAGCGAAGTCCTATCCGCTGTCTTTTCTCCACGGCATAAAAATACTGGTTAAATGATTACATTCTGAATCTTATTTAATTTGATAATAATATGTTAATAATTGCGTATAATTAAAATTATATAAAAAACTTCAAAAAATATGCTCTAACAGTAGTTAAAAAGTATTCATTCCTTAAAACTAAATTTAAACAACTTTAATGCACAAGTGCGTAAAGAATAAAAAAAACTGTTGAGTGTAGGCATAAGTAAATAGAGAAACATCAAAGTTTAATTTTACGTTATTGACTTATTTTATATTTATAGGTCGTTCACCGTGCGGCCGTCAATGTAAACATGATAAGATTGTCTATAAATTGAATAAATTCGGTGTCGTTGACTTACGATTTAGTACTTGATTATTTTCACACGTCAATAAAATCGTAATATGACGTTCCTGTTGATAAAACAATATTTATTAGTGAATTAATATTAATGCATTTCTTGGCAGCAACGATGCAATATAATGTCTCAAAGATTTGACTGCCTCGTTGGCTTTAGTAGTCGTAACTACAACTGCTGATGATATGGTCTTGTGTTTAATTTCCAGGTCGGGTCAAAATCAATTATTTGGTCAAGAAATTTTCAGTTGCATCCGGATTCAGGGAGTAAATTTATGATCAGGCTCCGCTCCTTTCGGATTGCCGTCCTATTGGACTTTAAGATTAAGGGAATAGAGAGCACCTGGCCTTGCGCACACATAATCCTGTCTCTCGCAGATAGCTAGTCTCTATTGAGACTGGCCGCCACGACAGAAAAACCTGAAATTCGTTCTAGAGGACTTTATTATTATGTCTCAAAGTTATTATAAAAATTTATGGCATTAGTGATCAATGTTTTGATTTCATAATTATTGTTTTAATGAAACATGTGTTCACCAATGTTAAGGTCAATAAGCATTAATATTTAATGATTACAAATATGCGGCTGTTTTGTGTACATTTGCATTTATCAACACATATTAAGATGTCGATAAATTGCATAATGTCCCGTCCCTAGATGTAATCGGCCGGTTATCATTGCGTTCGATTCAGTGCGACGGAACGGGTGGGACAACGCGCGTCCGCATCGCTAGCTCGCGCTACACTGAACTCCATGAAGTGGTCTTTGACGGGGTAGTGTATCGTTGGAAATCGGAATAGTATTTTTTTTATTTCATCGGAAACAGTCGGAAACTATACTTTTTATGTGGTTGTGTTTGTGGCAGAGTTGTGGTTTGATTTTATTTTAACAGTTTGATCAAGTTATGTGATTTATTGTTATGTTTGTTGAAATATAAATATCATTTCATTTGTTTTAAGTATTATTTGTGCTACAATAAAAGAAAAATTACTCATTGCTGGGTTTGTTTCATACGCACCTTTGAAACAGGTAAGTTTTTGGTTTTTATATGTATGAGCAAATTGTCAAAATATCAAAATATTATTCATTGCGGCAGACAATAATGTACCTTACTCGTAATTTTATTATTGACTGTTTTGCTATGTCCTAGTTCATAAGTGTACATCGCAAACTTTTCCTACTCCTAATAATAACAATAACTCTCAGGTTCTTATCCGGAGAAGGACTGACGTTTGTGGTTTTTTATTTATTTATTTTAACATTGGCTGCAAATCTTTCAACCGAAAAGAATGCATCTAACGCTGTAATACTTTACACAAAACATAATAAACATCTCTCCTTGTTTGTTTTTGGAGATTCTGATGGTAGCCTAAGACATCACACAGTCCTATAATGATAATCTTTCTTTTTCGTTCGAGCTATTGGAATATTTTTTTATCTTTTTCACTAATAGTTTACATGCGCAGACATTAAATACATAAATTTGCACCGTTCAACTTCCCGCCAAAACATCAATTTTTGTCAACTTCACATTAATTTTTTTTCCGAAAAATCACTCTTACCAGACTTTTTATTGATTGTGTTAACACAAAATTATGCACATACTAGCTTCGCCCTCAGATCCGTTCAAGTTGAAATAAAAACACTCCTTTTACCACAGCAAAATGTCTCCACGTGTTAATCCAGGAGGAGGTCTATCTCTATGTTGAATTTCATCCAAATCCCTTTACCCTTTTATGCATGTTTGAGTAACTAATATCCCATCCCAACATCTTCATATACTTTCATATATGTAATATTAGTATGGATTTAACTCCGAAATCTAAACATGACAGCAGTCATTAAGTTTCCCGGGCTGATTTCTAATTAGTTCTTAATCCCAACGTTCTAATTCCAGTTCAATCTCAACCAATGTACGTGTAATAATCTCTAAATATAATCCATTACCCGGCAAATACTTGAAAACCGGACGTTCAAACTAAATAAACGTTTGTGAAACATTTGAATATCAAAGAGCTTGTAGGAACTATCGGATTTCCCTAGTTCCAGTTGTTGGACGAAAGAGGAGTATAATTGGAGGCAATCACGCCATTGTGCGGTTCTATACGCGGTCGTAACCCATGTACAATGCGGTTGTGGAGATTGATGACGTTTTATTTTCATATTATTTGTATTTATACTAGCTGTTCCCCGCGACTTCATCCGCGTGGAATTTATTACGTTTGGATTTCGTGGGTTTTAATATTTTTGTGCGGAACCCTAATTATTTTTCTAAAATAAAAGTAGCCTAAGTTACTCCTTATAACATCAGCTATCTACTAGTGAAGTCCCTCAAAAGACAGACAGACAGAAAGACAAAAATTAAAAAAAAAAAATTATTTATAAGTACCGCATATAATTTCAGTAAAAAGCTGTTATTTTGACATTACAAATAGACACATCAATTTTATTTATTTGTATAGATATATACGAGTATTCCTTGGTGCGCCTGTCAGTGATCGTGTAACTTCTTGGCCGATTGAGGTCATATTCTCCCAGTATTTTTTTGTCAAGATGATAGTTTATAGCTACGCTAGGATTCAAAAGGTAGTGCGTGCGCAGTTATTAAAAAAAATATATTTATTGACTAAAATGTCTGCATAGTGAGCAATTTATTGTTTTCATTTATTTATTTAGAGATTTATTTGAGATATTTTAGATTGAGAAAGGAAAGAGGAAATATCAAAGAGGAAAGAAGTGCGCTTTGACAAGTTTTTTAAACTTTTCAATAGATTGTGCACTTCTTATGTGCAGCAGTAAGGAGTTCCAGAGCAGAACAGCTTCAATAAAAAATAATTTAGAATAGAAGGAAGTATTATGTGTAGTAGTGTCGCCAAGAAACTCAAACCGCTCTTTAAGGTAAGCAGGGAAAGTGGGATTGAATAGAATACAGTATAAAAACGAAAGAATATGAGTTTTCCTGCGAAGACAGATAGGAAGCCACTTAAGCTTTTCGCGAAATTCGGAAACATGGTCATATTTTCGAAGTCCAAATATGAACCGTATACAAAGGTTCTGAATGCGCTCAAGTTTATTAAGCAACTCCTCATTTAAATTGTGATAACACGTGTCAGCATAATCGAGAATCGGTAAAAGGAGTGATTGTGCAAGCGCAATTTTGGTTGGTATGGGTAGGAAATTGCTTAATCTACGGAGATATCCGACCGACGCAAACTGCCTCCTACTCACCTCGCTTAACTGCAGAGCCCAAGGAAAAAATTGTCAAAAGTAACACCAAGATTTTTAACGGTGTCACTATATGGCACGGAAGTCCCATCAAAAACAATACCAGGTGGAGTTGAAAAATCTATAAGAGTAACCAATTTTTGACTGCCTATTTTTATTGCTTTTGTTTTTGATGGATTTACTTAAAGACCATATGACTTATTAATTTTGATTAATGTAATCTCCAAACAAATATTTCTTTATAAAATTAATATAGGAGTTAACAGTTTAATGTAGTAGAGCCACGCTACAGCTATAATATTTGGTTGTAGCATCTTAGTCCTCAGTGGTGACAACGCATCTGCATTTTGATTCTTAATCGAAGATAGATGTAAACGAATTTGCATCTTGATTCTTTATCGAGGATAGACGTAGATGTCTTTGGGCCACAGCGTCCACTTATCATCAGGTGAACTGTGTACTCGTTTATCACCCTATTTCTATTAAAAATAGTCACTTTAACCCGTGAACAACTGCAATCTACTTCAAAGAATTAAGACCAACGATGCGTTGTAAGTAACTCCTTAAGGCTAAAATGGAATAAAAAACAAAATCAAAAAACTTTATTTCATAGACAAAACCACTTGCATTTTTTTATAGAATAAGGGTGACAAACGAGCACACAGTCCACCTGATGGTAAGTGTTGCTGTGGCCCATAGACATCTACATCTATCCTCGTTTACGAATAAAATGCAGATGCGTTGTCAGCCGTGAGGACTAAGATGGAATGCCTCTTTTCCAGTAAAAAGGGTCTCCGGTTCTCTACACTCACCATACGAAACACAGCAGCATTAAGCTGCTATTTAACGCTGGTATTCTGTGAGAGCGTGGTCCTTCCCCGGTCGAGCCGACCCATTCGTGCTAAAACTATACTATTAATATAGCTGCAGCGTGGCTCTACCACGTAAACAATTGCTTATAAAAAACATGCGTGAGCGTCGTGGAACGTCGTGAAGTTCCTTTCGTAGTATATTTTTTAAATACAAGTAATGCTATTAAACATTACTAATATTCCCTTAAACCACTTCTGGTAAGCTTAAAATGCTTGTGTTAGAAGTGGTTCACGACAGTAGTCGAATGGCGGATTCGAACCTACGACCTTTCGAGTTCGCGGTCCGCGCCTTGCCACTACTACTACTGACGCTTCTAATATATTATTATTGATAAACGATAAATATAATATTGTTGATTAACAAATACAAATAAATGAATTACTAGCGTCTATTAAAATGAATCGTCATAATGATTTCTTATATTTACGCGAACACTACACATTGAATAAAACTATTTTTACGGATTTTATCGCGTTTAATTTACTATTTTAATTCTCGACGTTTCGGGTGCTTTACAGCACCCATGGTCACGGGGGGGACTGAGGTGTTTGACGTCCCAATGTCATGTCAATGTCGGGAATTAAAATAGTAAATTAAACGCGATAAAATCCGTAAAAATAGTTTTATTAAAATAAAATAATATTTCTTTCAAGACAATATAATAAAAAGTGCGAGGGAGATGGACATTATTCCATCTCGCTTCCTTATAGCCGCCAAGGCCGTCTACACTACGTCAGAAAGGGTCGTGACGGAAAAATCTTACACTTTCTCCACCATCCGCCAAATTCGTACCGTCCGGTAAAGAACTTCGTTCCAAAAATTTGGTGACATACCTACTAAATAAATGTATACCCGTATCAAGTAGTCTCTGCCAATTCAGATCGCAGTTACGCAATGTAAGTAATACAAATAGTTAAAATTTGAAATGTAGAAATGTATGAAGCGTATTATCATTCACTTTGGTAATATGCTTACTCTTTAACAACAACAATATAATTTAATGATTGATGAGTCCGTGTATGTATGTGTATCTCTGACATGTATCTGACACTCAGTTTAATTGCGTTTGTACCATGACCTCACAAATCAGACCGGGAAAACCTAGATAGGAAAAGAGTCTTTGCACTTTTAAAGACAAATTCAAAACTTTTAATATATGAAAGTGCTCGTAAACGGTTTAGTTTTGTGGCAATATCCAGCTGCAATTGTATCGTCTTCAAGTTGACGTTTATAACGCGCAACGATATGCAATGCTGCTTCGCCTGTAGCCTCAATGTTGCTTCACGTTTTTGAACTCAATTGCTCGGCGATACAGTTGAAACTTGATGTAACATTACCGGAATATACACTGCAAGATGTTGCATAATAACATTATAGCATAAGTATCCCAATATTGCTAAGCAATATTTTCAGCGGTATTTATAGCAAGAAGCATTTTTATAGCCCGTTGATGAGCCCGCTTAGGTTATAGCTCTAATGAATTTTAAAACCTACAGCGGTTTGCAAAACAAGACTTTCTTAGAAACACTCACTAGGTGGTAGGAAACTATTTCTGCCTAGTAGCCCGCCTAGGTAGGTAACCTCTTACCTACTTCTGCTGCTAAGTAGCAGTGCTTGCACTACTGTCTTCCTGTCTCAAGAATATAGAGATCCAGTATAATAACAGGCTGTGAGCATTGAGTTATATGTACTACGTACTAGAGAAGCTATTCCAAACAAAAAATGTGCGCTACTCTATGCCTTCGCGCATGCGCGGTAGATAGTAAAATATTACGATATTATTACCTATTTATTCACTTCAAAAATTTTACTTACTTGACTACTGAATTGTTATTTACGTAAGGTTTAAACTTTAATTTGAAATCTCGTATTATTATCGCCGCTCCACACTGCATGAATATTGAAGCCACAGTAAATGACAGTAAAGTAAGGTGTACGGATTGCAGTACAGTTCAGTTGAACATAGTGAATGTTCGGGATGCGAAATCTAGTGCGTAGTACATATATATCAATGACTGTGAGGCATTCCGTGTTAATCCTCAGAGGTTAAAACGCTGTAGCCTTTTGTTTGAAGTTACCATTAGGTTAACTGTGAGTTCGTTTGTCCCTTCAGTAGATGCTATGTTATAATTTCTTTTATAACTTAAAACACTTTGTTAACTTTCAGAAACTAGTTCGCCGCGCCGACCTCATACGTTTGTAGTTTGAACATCTTTATTTTTTAAATCTCAGACAAACAAACCACTTCCAATCAGTTGAACTGTGTGCTCGTTTGTCATTATTTTTCTGTAAAAAGCTCCTTGTAACAATATGTCGTCAAAATTAAAAATATTTTTGTTAAAATTAACCATTGTGTAAATATCTTTATATCTCGTGGTCGTTACCCACAATTCTGTATTCAAATTTAAACGAAATAATGAGTTTTACGTTCGGTTTTCCGGTAACGAATATGCAAATGGTGAAAGAAATTGCTCTGCAGTTACATTTTAAAAATTGTTCGCTGTTAAATATTGCCGCAAATTTTGTCTATTTAATTCACTGTGGCTAGTAATGAGGCGCCGAAATGCGAAACATATAATTTTATGTCATATATCTACAAAATGTTTGCATTTAGCTCTTTATTTAGTATAAAGTAACAACCCATATTCACCCTACAGACCACAGACCTCATCTCTTTTCTGAGAGGGTTTCGGATTTATTTATTTTAAGGAATAGTTTTATAAACGAGCACACAGTCCACATGATGGTAAGTAGATGTGTGGCCCATGGACATCTACATTTATACTTAATTGAGAATCAAAATGAAGATGCACTGTTGCATGCAGGTTACCTCACGATGTTATCCGTTACCTCTAGGCACGTGGTTGATAATATTATACGATACAAAATGTGTACAAATTACAATCAATATAGCGCTTAAAAGCGCGTCACGGATCGAACTTCAGTGGCTCGATTCTCTCTTTCAACTTTGAAATTTGAGGTGAGCATTGAATGAAACTAATTTGACAGATTTTATCGCGTTTAATTAAACTTAGTTTTACTTATTTTAATTCCTGACGTTTCGGGTGCTTTACTGCACCCATGGTCACGGGGAAGACGGAGGTATATGACGTCCCGATGTTTAAGAAGTCTGTAGTCTGTAACCATATACATAAGCCACTAATCCTTACAAAAGAACACTGATTCTTGCCAAGAATGATTCCATTCGAAATTTTAAAAAAACCTCCAAATTTCAATAGAGAACATGGCTGGGTGCTACCAGTTGCTTGAGAATATAACCACAGAACAAATGTAGAAGTCAAGACAAAGTGAACATGCAGTGCTGTTATGTACAAATTATTTTATTCTTCTTTGTTCTATGAAGTTGATTCTTACTTTTTATTTAAAATTAAATTTTGATCCTTCTGAGTGGATTAAGAAATATCACAAGCTCAATGTTACTAGAATGTCAGCAAAATAATTACATCAAAAACCTCATAACACACCTATTTTCCCATCCTATGGGGTGGAGTTTTCTCTTAATTTATATGGGAATACCCCTGTAATATAACTTCTATTTAATAAAACAAATCATTAAAGTCGATTCACAATTGACTAATATCACGTAAAATTCATAAACAAGGGGTAAAGTTGAAAATTTTGAACGACGGACTTCAATATAAATAAAATGAGAACATCATCAATGTAGTCGAAGCCAATTAAATACTCATTATTAAGGACTAGCTGTTCCCCGCGACTTCGCCCGCGTGGAATTTATTACGATTTCATGAACCCTAATTCTTTTTCTAAAATAAAAGTATTCTAAGTTACTCCATATAAAACGAGCTATCTGCCAGTGAAAGTTCCGTCAAAATCGGTCCAGCCGTTTCGGAGAATAGCCGGAACAAACAGACAGACAAAAAATTTAAAAATTGTTTTTTTGTTATAAGTACCGTATATACTTTCATATGCATTTAGTAAAAAGCAGTTATTTTAACATTACAAACAGAAACTTCAATTTTATTTATTTGTATAGATAACTCAAACACTACTGGTCAGATCTTAAACAAGTTCATATAGAATTACATGAGAAGCACAAGGATTCAAATAAAAAGAATCATCAAAATCGGTTTACCTAGAAAAAAGTTCTGAGGTAACACATATTAAAAAAAATACGGTCGAATTGAGAACCTCCTCCTTTTTTGAAGTCGGTTGAAAAGAACACAGTTGAATTGAGAACCTCATTTTTTTAAGTTGGCTAAAAAGGGTCTCGTTTCTCTTTACACCTAACGAAACACAACAGTATTATGTTGTAATTTTACGCTGGTATTCTGTGCAAACGTGGTTCTACAGCGCGGCTATACTACGTAAAATGTCAGCGTAGAATTTTTCTGTATTTGGCTTATTCGATTGTGTTAAAGTTACATAATGTTAAACTGTGGTGTTACTGAGTGGTAATTTTTGATATATTACAATATCTTAATATGTATATTAAATTGCATGTCACATTGTTTGTCCGCGATGAACTCTTAGACTAGAACCTCATGAAATTTTGTAAATGTGTATTGCTTGCTCCAACTTGAGAGATAGTTATATCTCGATAAGTGACCTTCAGTATTTTTATTGCGATTTTAAGGAGTTTTATAGGACAAACGGTCGTTGGAAAGGTCTGCCTGGCAAGCTAGTACATGATATTTTATCAGAACTAGATGTGTTTTTATTTTTACTATCTTTTTTTCTTTCTTTTTTATTTTACTTAATTGTCTAAATTATGTACCCTCCCCTATTTATCATTCGTTGTACACACTTCTTTGCGTAATAGGTTGTATGGAATAAATCGCTTCCAGAGCGATAAGACCACTTAATATACCTTGTATATAATTTATTAAATTTTGTTTTTGTTTTAATGTATATTGGTGTACAATGTAGAACATATTGATCGATTGATTGGTCGATCCCTTCATTAATCTAATTACGTATCAAATCCATCTACTTGCAAATGGTAAATTAAAGTTAAGCACCAATTATTCGTTAAGTTGTTATTAATATCTTTTCAGCACTTTAAGAATTAGGAAAGAAGACTTTACTTTATGAAGTCACTCTGCAGTTATACTTTTGCTGCAGCGTGGATAGGCTCGACTGGGGGATAAATAGCTGCATAATGCTGTCTTGTTTCTAAGATTGAAGAAAACCCAAGACCCTTTCTGTCCATAACGGGGCATTCCAACTTAGATTTTAGGTATCGCATCTGCATTTTGGTTCATAATTATTGATAGATGTAGATGACTATGGGCCACAGCATCCAATTACCATCAAGTTGACTGTGTGCTCTTTTCATCGTTACACTTTTTAGGGTCTTCCCAAGCTTAATAATTATCACCTTACTTTATTACATCCGTAATTATACGAATTAAGCGTGATTCCAATTCGGACGGACAACATCGAGTTAATCAAAACGATTAATAAAAAAGGACCCGTCGCTCGTAACGAGATGTTATGCTCCCGTCCTCTTTGTCCTGAATTTAAATCGCGTCCGAGTCTTGGGGTCAGCTGAAACAAATTAAATGGCAACAACCATTCCCGAGGACATTAATAGCTCATTACATTACGTGCTGCGCTCGGAGACTGTGTGAATTTATTGCATTTTCGATTTACCTTCCTTTGCGGGAACAACGTTATGTAGACTAACAATAATTAGTTAATAATTTAGTGTGTATTCAATTACATTATTTTTTTTTTTTTTTTGTTTCCTTTTAAAAAAAAGTTATCAACACACAAGGATTTTCTCCAATATCGTGGAGGCAGTTTACATACATAAATTACACAAGGACAAAATGCAGACCTAAACTCTTATTTGTAGGTCACATAAATACTTGATCCGTGCGGGATTCGAACCCGCGGCCCTCAGCGCCGCAGCTCATTGCTAAGCCACTGCTCCACGGAGCCGCTTCTACTATTATACTATTATATCAGTCGTACTAAATATCATTTAATGTTGTTTTCGCGTTATTTTCTATAAGTGTAGTTGATATAAATTAACCGTTTATAAAGCAGTTACTGCTAATTAGCTTCTGTTAATAAACTCGTTAATTGAATCCTTAACAGCTTCTGTTAATCTATAAAGAATAGAGACTTTTTAAATAATTCAAGACCTAAAGTGCACCAGGACACGGGCAGCAGCATCTCCTTGATAACAACACAAAATAATAAAGACTGTGGTTGCCAACCCGCTTGCCATGCGTAGCAACTATGGCAAAATCTCCCCTATGAGGCAATCTGCGGGGAAGGCCTATGTTCAGCAGTAGACTTTGGTTATGATGGGTGGATGGATTTGAAATATCGTCTATGATAACATTTATACAAAGGATACGCACAAAAGCAGCATCACACGACATAGCATATCAACCTTTTCCATACTCTTCGAGAGTATGGCGGGTAGGTGAGCCCAATACTCTCACACAGTTGATGCTACTTAATCCCTATCAACTAGTGTTGATAATTCTGGTATATCCTACTATAAGAATTTTTACGTGGTAGAGCCATGCTGCAGCTATATTAATAGTATAGTTGTAGCACGAATGGGTCGGCTCGACCGGGGAAGGACCACGCTCTCACAGAATACCAGCGTAAAATAGCACCTTAATGCTGCTGTGTTTCGTATGGTGAGTGTAGAGAACCGAGACCCTTTTACTGAAAAGAGGCATTCTATCTTAGTTCTCACGGCTGACAACGCATCTGCATTTAAATTCGCAAACGAAGATAGATGTAGATGTCTATGGGCCACAGCATCCAATTACCATCAAGTTGACTGTGTGCTCTTTTCATCCTTACACTTTTTAGGGTCTTCCCAAACTTAATAATTATCACCTTACTTTATTACATCCGTAATTATACGAATTAAGCGTGATTCCAATTCGGACGGACAACATCGAGTTAATCAAAACGATTAATAAAAAAGGACCCGTCGCTCGTAACGAGATGTTATGCTCCCGTCCTCTTTGTCCTGAATTTAAATCGCGTCCGAGTCTTGGGGTCAGCTGAAACAAATTAAATGGCAACAACCATTCCCGAGGACATTAATAGCTCATTACATTACGTGCTGCGCTCGGAGACTGTGAATTTATTGCATTTTCGATTTACCTTCCTTTGCGGCAACAACGTTATGTGGACTAATAATAATTAGTTAATCATTTAGTGTGTATTCAATTACATTATTTTTTTATTCTTTTTTTGTTTCCTTTTAAAAAAAAGTTATCATCACACAAGGATTTTCTCCTATATCGTGGAGGCAGTTTACATACATAAATTACACAAGGACAAAATGCAGACCTAAACTCTTATTTGTAGGTCACATAAATACTTGATCCGTGCGGGATTCGAACCCGCGGCCCTCAGCGCCGCAGCTCATTGCTAAGCCACTGCTCCACGGGACCGCTTCTACTATTATACTATTATATCAGTCGTACTAAATATCATTTTTAATGTTGTTTTCGCGTTATTTTCTATAAGTGTAGTTGATATAACTTAACCGTTTATAAAGCAGTTACTGCTAATTCGCTTCTGTTAATAAACTCGTTAATTGAAATGAAATCCTTAACAGCTTCTGTTAATCTATAAAGAATAGAGACTTTTTAAATAATTCAAGACCTAAAGTGCACCAGGACACGGGCAGCATCTCCTTGATAACAACACAAAATAATAAAGACTGTGGTTGCCAACCCGCTTGCCATGCGTAGCAACTATGGCAAAATCTCCTATGAGGCAATCTGCGGGAAGGCCTATGTTCAGCAGTAGACTTTGGTTATGATGGGTGGATGGATTTGAAATATCGTCTATGATAACATTTATACAAAGGAAACGCACAAAAGCAGCATCACACGACATAGCATATCAACCTTTTCCATACTCTTCAGAGTATGGCGGGTAAATGAGCCAATACTCTCACACAGTTGATGCTACTTAATCCCTATCAACTAGTGTTGATAATTCTGGTATATACTACTATAAGATTTTTTTACGTGGTAGAGCCATGCTGCAGCTATATTAATAGTATAGTTGTAGCACGAATGGGTCGGCTCGACCGGGGAAGGACCACGCTCTCACAGAATACCAGCGTAAAATAGCACCTTAATGCTGCTGTGTTTCGTATGGTGAGTGTAGAGAACCGGAGACCCTTTTTACTGGAAAAGAGGCATTCTATCTTAGTTCTCACGGCTGACAACGCATCTGCATTTAAATTCGCAAACGAAGATAGATGTAGATGTCTATGGGCCACAGCAACCACTTACCATCAGGTGGACTGTGTGCTCGTTTGTCACCCTTATTCTATATAAAAAAAAGGTAAGAATACTATAATTCCAAAAAAAATGTGTGTATTCCTTTGCAAAATTGCTTTACACAAACATTTTTCATCATCATCAGCTTTAGTTAATTTCGCCGGTAGACCGACTACTGCATTTACTAGGTGGCGTGATTCCTGTTCTGCCTAGGGGTCTGTCTGTGTAGGTCCATTCCATTACAGCCCATAAAAGTCCACTGCTGAACATAGGCCTCTCCCATAGATTGCCTCTTAGGGAGGATTTTGCCATAGTTGCCACGCTTGGCAGGCGGATTGGCAACCGTAGTTTTTTTTATTATTTAAGTTGTTATCAGGACGACGCTGCTACCCATCTCCTGTTTCAGTTTCCGTCTGTCATTTCTTACGATACCCATGGGACGATATGGGGTAGTTGATATTCTTACACCGCCACTACACGGGATGTCTACCTACCCAGTCACCCTTCTATCTATTTCTGAAGCCAGTGCCTGCGCTACTGTGCTCCGGTCTGAAGGAATCCGGTCTAAATGGAATGCCATTTAGTCCTCCGAGGTGGCAGTTTCATCTATCTATGGGCTTTAGAAGTCACTAGACATCAGGTTGTGAGTACGTGGTAGAGCCATGCTGTAGCTATATTTGTAGTTTCTAGTACGAATGGGTCGGCTCGACCGGGGAAGGACCACACTCTCAAAGAATACCAGCATAAAATAGCAGCTTAACGCTGCTGTGTGTCGTATGGTGAGAGAACCAAAGACCCTTTTTACTGGAAACGTGGCATTCCATCTTAGTCCTCACGGGTGACAACTCATCTGCATTTTCATTCGTAATCGAGGATAGATTTAGATGTCTATGGGCAACAGTAACCACTTACCAACTGGTGGACTGTGTGCTTGATTGTCACCCTTATCCTATAAAAAAATGTTGACAGGAAGTTCGTTTTCCACTGCAATTTTATATAAAAAAGAGCGAAACTCTCCTAACCAGTGCCATGACCCTATCAGGACATTTAAAATTATCTAGTTTTTACTGGTTATGCTTAGGTCGTAATCCCACTCCGCGAAGCGAATGCACGAACAGAAGTCTATAAGGAAACTTTATTATGAGGGAAGTTTTTGCCAAGGGCATTCCTTACAGACAAAGTAATTAGTTAGTCTGTATGGAATTTTAAAATAAATTTACCATTCTAAATATGAATCAATCACAGTCATTAATGTTTTATAGTAGTCACGATCTAGAAATATCTGTTTCTGCGGCCAACGTTTGACTTATAATTAACTTAACTTTGGATCCTAGATAATAAATACTTTAACCTTGATTTTTTTAAATTAATATTGGGTGCATTTTAAGATGAAATGTTAAAATTTATTAGCTAAGATCCGCGTAAAAATAAAAATGATGTGTCTTAGTTACACATCAAAGAAAAACAACACACTTACAACTATCCAGTATTTTAAAATTTTAAAAGTGTATCTACCTATCTTCGGTATTGGTTAGATAATAATCAAATTATAAAATATAAAGATAGCACACAGATATGTTCGAGGTTAGTACTGTCTCGTTTAGGCGCGTTTTATGGCGACGCAACTGACAAATATAGCAACTAAACTAATAAATACTTAACGCGGCAATGCCTGGGACACTGCATTATAATATAATAAGGGTGGCAAAAGAGCACACAGTCACACACAGTCAGAGTGTATCTCGATTAACAATCACAATGCAGACGTGTTGGTCACCACTGAGGGACTAAGATGAAAAGCCTCGTTTTCAATAAAAAGGGTCTTTGGTTCTCTACACTCACCATACGAAACACAACAGCGTTAAGCTGCAGTTTTACACTGGTATTCTCTAAGAGCGTGGTCCTTGGTGAGTGTTTGGTGGACTAGCGCCGGTGTCGTTCACTACAGCTTTCTAAAATTTAGCCAAACGATTACGGCAGATATCTATTGTCAACAACTGCAAACCATGAAGGAAGAACTAGCTGCTAAACAACCGAGATTGGTCAATCGCTCTAGGCCACTGCTGCTTCACGACAACGCAAGACCACACACTGCACATCAAACAACCACTAAGTTAGATGAGCTACAATTGGAATGTCTGCGACATCCACCGTACTCCCCAGCCCTTGTTCCAACAGATTACCATTTTTGCTGGAATTTGGACAACTTCTTACAAGGAAAAAAATTCAACTCCGATGCGGCAGTCCAAACCGCCTTCAAAGAGTTTATTGATTCTCGCCCTCATGGTTTTTTTAGTAAAAGGATCAATGAAATACCTATGAGATGGTAAAAGTGCATAGATAACAACGGTGCATACTTTGATTAATTAAATATATTTCACAAAAAAAATGACTTTATATTCCTCCCGTACAAAACGCCAATTTCATATGTAAGGACCTAATATATAGCTGCAGCATGGTTCCGCCACATATACACTTCTAAACATCATTACATCAATTTCTACGTAGCCGACAGTCCCGCTTGCCACTCGCATTCATCATACAGAAAATGCTTAGGTATTACTACACGTTTCGCTTCGTCATTGCATTAATCTAATTTAGAAGCTCCGACACTCTTAATATGTTATGTATTTGCTGTCACGTCATGGTAACTCAGAGAATAAGTGCTGATTTTTAAGTTTCATAATACTTGAACAAGCAGAGTTCGTATTCCGTCGACCGAATCGAAATCGTTTTTTGAATTTTTTTTGCTGGCCAGCAGTGTAGGAAAATATTGTGAGGAAACCTGCATGTGAAGTCTGCCAACACGTTTCGTGGTATCGTGGTAGAGTTACTATAAAACTCTCAAACGAACAAAAGAAAGCCTGAGCCCAGTAGCGAATGTATCCAGTATTGCGACTATTTTTTTGTGTCATGTATTTTTTTGGGTTTTACTGGATATATATTAACCTTTCTTCGAATGCCATCCTCTATTCGCGCTAAGAAAGATCTGATAATTTTTCTGGAAATTCCAAATTTAGACTCAACATTTTTATATCGATAGTATTTTCGAGAATATTATTATTTTATATACAAAAACGGCGAAAATTTAGTCTCGGGTTAACTTAACTTAACATAAATCTGTTACACGATATAAGTTCCGCGAAAATATGAGATTAAAATGAAATGTATGGAATTTTACAGCATTCGTCAAATTTCTCGAAACCTGTGGCGCCTAAGCTAAGGCACTTCCTCAGTTAGAAAGAAAATTTTAAACAATATTGTACTGAAAATTAATATAAACACACCAATAATTTGGTCGATATTTAATCACTTTAGTTTAAGCTGTTCCCAGCGACTTCGTCCGCATGGAGTTTATTACGGTTGGATTTCATGTTTTTTTTTTTGCGCGGAATATTAATTTTTTTTCTAAAATAAAAGCAGCTTGAGTTATTCCTTATAACATCAGCTATCTGCCAGTGAAAGTCCTGTCAAAATAGGTCCAGCCATTTCGGAGATAAGCCGGAACAAACAGACAGACAGACAGACAACATTTTTCAAAATTGTGTTTTTTGTTATAAGTACCGTATTTACTTTCATACGCATTTAGTAAAAAGATGTTATTTTGACATTAAAAACAGACACTTCAATTTTATTACGAATTATTAATACGAAGAAGTCAAACGTAAACGCAAGAAAAATCGTTGAAGGTAACATTATTCATCATCAAGCAGAATTAGTTCTAACGCAACTTACCCGAATTTAGGCTAGAACTAGTTCTAACTAACCTGTTCAGTATTTTTACATGTCTCTTTGTGGAGCTGTAATACGTCCAATGCAGTTTATGACTTCGCCAGAAGTTACTACGTACGAAGTAGTTGCGGTCAAAATAAGCCAGAGTATATCTCTAAACATCACTCAGACAAAGCAAGCAATTCAGACACGCTAGTTTAGTATCACCTAATTACACAACTAAAACTCCAAGTGCCTGACAACTTTACATTTAGCAGACGCAACGCGGAGTAATTTGACGTAATGGGTACGTCGCCGGGACGTATGGCGGCCATGATTTAGTTACGTTTCAATCTGGCGATGAGATTTCCTCTTTCGACGTAATTTAATTACTTTGGAGCTTGCAAATGAGAATAATATTTCATTAAGTGCTAATTTGGCGTACAAGTGTGGGACCTAGTTATGATATTGCGTGTATGAATATATTTACTTTTAAGTTATGTGCTCCTGGTAGATTTTATGCCCTCAGGGCCAAGCCTGTCATAGGCTCAGAGACAGCATAATATTTCAGACGAGAGTCCTGTATTTAAAGAACATCTGTTGCGTTTATTTGTGATTTACGGGTGTGCAGAGCTTGCAGAGTCCTTGTATACGTCTTTGATACATCAGTAGTACAGATTGCACTGCAGAGCATCATTATTTGTGCAAATACTTGCGTTAGCATTCACTAGTTTTTACTATTTTCGAGAACATCATTATCACCCCTGAATATGACGTGTATAGACCATAGATAAAGCTGTCGTTGATTACCTATATAGTGATTTATGTCAATTAACGTGAACGTTGCAATTTCCTTTCCATGATTGCTGATTTTCACCGAAATTCGTTTATAATCTATACACATAAATAAAAGCCATAGACTTAGAATATACTAGCGTATAGACCACCTGACAGCCCGAAAACGCGTGACCAATTTTGATTTGTCATTGTGTGCGTTAGCTAGTGATGTATATTTTACTTAAAAGGACTATCGAAAATGATTGTTAAGGAAGCGGTAAAAAGATTATAAAAAATTGTTTATTGCATGAAGTTGAATAACTTCAAAAATTAACTGAATTTTACCATGATAGTTCTAAATTAATTAAAAAATATTCATATAACATGTTCCTGGGAATAAGCTGAACCTACCTGCCTTTTGTTGGATTTTAATTTAAATGTATAAAATCCCAGGTGACTTTACCGAAAACCTAAAAAACTCCCCAACAATCAGATCAGAATGTTGTATTTTCGAGCTATGATCTTTGGAGAAAAATATTTTCTGCCGTGGGCAGTTTCCCCGGAATTTATTTTTTAACATATTGTTAATATAAATAGGTTTTTTACGTGGTAGAGCCATGCTGCAGCTATATTAGTAGTATAGTTGTAGTACGAATGGGTCGGCTCGACCGGGGTAGGACCACGCTCTCACAGAATACCAGCGTAAAATAGCAGCTTAACACTGCTGTGTTTCGTATGGTGAGTGTAGAGAACCGGAGACCCTTTTTACTGGAAAAGAGGCATTTCATCTTAGTCCTCACGGGTGACAACGCATCTGTATTTTGATTCTTTATTGAAGATAGATGTAGATGTCTATGGGTCACAGCAACCACTTACCATCAGGTGGACTGTGTGCTCGTTTGTCACCCTATCCTATAAAAAAAAGGTAGATACTTAACTAAGTATATACCTATTTATATTTTATATATTTTATAAAATGTTTTGATGGGGAAACAAAAACGGGGACACGGAGTACAACATAATGGCTGCTTTATTTTTCATATAAGTATTACTTGTGATAATTACAAACATTTAATAATTAATAATTAAATAGATTATATATAGAAGTTTATTTTAACATTCGACTTAAGTATGAATGGAAAACTTAATAATTTAAGGAAGGAAACTTGTAGGAATCAGTTAAATAAGATTGCTCTGTTTAAAGGCCAATATGTTTATGAGGCTTCATCATGCTTCATGTTTATATTCTTTCATCTGTCCCTGAAAAGTATAAAGTAATAATAAAATTATTATCATTTTAGCTGCATGAATTTTAAAAACATAATGATCTTAACACAGTAAAGTGCACTAAGTGTACAGATGCACTCTCTATTCTCTCAATCTCGGTATGTTAAGAAAATGGTCACTCATTCATGGACTGACCACGGCAAGTGCAACTTAATTTCGCAGATCTATTGATCTGCGCAGCTATTACTTAACCACGAGTTCCTCTTCTCTACGAATAACGCTGTAGGGATAAACCACGCTATTTAAGCCCTCGCGACAATGTCGTCGGCCATCAAGCATGAATCGGGCATTGACCGTTGTGAGTATCAAATACTATGGAATTTATACTATCACGTCTCATGCGCGGTCGTCTAGTAGCGCTTGAGGAGCATTACTAAATATCCTAACTACGCTAAAAGTTTTATCGTTATGATTTGGGAATATAATCCGAAGTTCCGAAGCTCCGCTCAACCCCTTGGGGAAAATTGCATGATGCTATGAATATTGTACTAGTGTGACCGTGAGGCTGTGCGGTTGGTTAAGCAAGGTTACATTTATTTTGGTTGATAAATAGATACTTAGTTGGGTTCATAATGGCTTAAAGAGATAATCTCAAGATTTTGTTGTCTTTAATGTACTACAGTTTTATAATGTATGAAAATCTGTCTCTATATTTATCTAAAGTTTTGAAAGTTATATTTTGAAGTCTTATTATAACAATATTTTACTTACTGGTACAAATAATGTAGAAATGACTCCTTTTAATAAAATTGTTTTATTCTACTTTTCTTTTATACTTCTCAAGAAAATGTTTGCTGCAAATTGTTGAGTTCTTCTTTGCATTCCAACCAACCCGTCCAATGAACCTTAACCACTTTTTCTAATTATAGAATCCGGAGGAATCTGTTTGAAAACGGCAAAATAAAATTACATTTTAGAACGCAAACCGAGGATTTATTTTCTTGTTGTGTAGACAAGTCTATCGATTCATTATAAACATTCAAGATAAATATCGACATTAATTTTGATATAGTTGAGTCAATCCCTAGGGTACATGTAAAATATTTTGTATAAAATGTATTTACCAAATTCATGCAAATTATCAACAACGTGACTTTTTTCTTTGCAAAATATCAAAATTAACAAAATAATTGAATATATTCTATATTTTAAACAGTATGTAAAATAAATTTTAACCAAAAATAAACGCGTCATAACATTGACGACGTCTTGAGAATTTATCTGTGATATGTGAAATTATCAGGATTATTTCTATTATTAACAGCACACTCACTCACGGAACAATTAACCATTTTGGAAAAAAGTTAACTTAGTAGTGAGATTTGGTATCCTTTTCTATCTTGCATTTTTGCCATAAGGAATTTTTTTCTCCCTTGCACACTATGTTGGTCTATACGCTAGTATATTCTAAGTCTATGATAAAAGCTATATATATGCTAGGGCTGAAATTGAATAACAGGGTGAGAAATTGTGTCATAAGAGAAAAGTGTGGTTTGCAAGATGACGTGACCAGGATTAAGAAAGGAATGCTTCGGTGGTTTGGTCACGTAGAAAGAATGAACGAGGAAAGAGTGACAAAGCAAATTTATGTTGCAGAAGTGAACGGCAGAGTCGGGAAGGGACGCCCTAGACGAAGGTTTATCGACCAAATTGGCGTTATATTGACAATGGGCCAGATTAGGAGTACCCTTAACCGACGAGCGTGTATGCGTAGATATATGGATGTAAAGGAGGTGAGAGAGGTGTGTCAGGATCGTGCCAAAGGGAAGTCCGTAGTCTCTGCCTACCCCTCGGGGTGACAGGCGTGAGTGTTTATGTATGTTATGTATAAATAAAACATGGCTAGTGCACATTTTGTGATTCACTGGAATTTATGGTTAATAGCTTTTATTTTCACATTATAATTTAAATTAGATATATTTTTTTAAATTAACGTTTCGTTATTAATTAGCACTGTTTTGGTTATTTTTATCGATTGAAAGAACTTCCTGGTCGCCTTTAAAAAGAGAAATAACTACTATAATAAATATGCCTGACTGAATATATTCAGACATAGTCTAAGCTAGCTAAGAACTAAGATAGGGAGGGAGTCTGTAAATGCAACCATTAATTTTCTAATTCTACTTGCTTAAAAACGCCAAAATATAGCTTTAGAAGCTGCATAACAAAATGTGTATATATAAACTACAGGAATAACATTGATGTAATATAAGTAAGAATCGTGGTAGCTCAGGAACGAAGCGCTCAGCGCAAATTTCAAAATACGAGCTACCTAAGCTAGCAAAGTTAGAGTCAGTAAAGTTATATATTATGTATAAAAAAATATAATTCCGCTGAGTTTCCTGCTGATTCTTCCCAGGACAGAGGTATTTTCCGAACCAGTAATAAATAAAAAAATTGACCTTTAATAAGTATTCTGTAATATTATTAAAGGTCAATTAAAAATTATTCTATTCTTATAAATTCTAATACCTGGATCTAATCCCCGCGTGCATAAATGAAACTGTTAATTGCAATGTTAAGTGCCGAATTACCATGTGTTTGGCAGTTAAAAAATATTGTGAGGAAACCTGCGTGACTGAGAAAAAAAAAATTGAGGACATTTGAAGATATCACACTCTGGAGAAGCACAGCGAACTAACTTCTCCATAACCCATATACATGTGCTCTATAAAAATAGGAGGAGTCCTGTGCCCTGTAGTGGGATGTATTTAGGGTGCAAGTAACTTTAATGAAAGAATTAAGAATGACAATCGACCACATAGTCCACCTGATGGTAAGGAATAGTGTGGCCCGTGTACACCTTCGTATATCATATTAAAAAATTAAAGATAAAAATGATAAAATAATTTAGACCTTTTTACGGGTAATGAGACATCATTACCCGTAAAAAGGGTCTAATCTATTGTAAGAGCAAGGGACAACCTATGAACGTAAGCTACAGGATATAAGCCTCCATCTTATTGCTATAAGGTATTATGTATTTTAATTTTAGGTTGTTGCATACAATATTCTAGTACTTAATAGTACAAGATAACAGAGCGTTAATGGTATCTTCTTACGACTTGATCGTTAGACGCCAAGATTTCTCCACTGTCCCTTAGTTCGTATATCCAAAGTGGTAGTGGTAGTGTAAGAATATCCACTACCCTATATCATCCCATGGGTATCGTAAGAGGCGACGGAGGGAAATAAACCAGGAGATGGGCAGCAGTGTTTTCCTAATAACATCTAGAAAATAATAACTGCGTTTGCCAACCCGCTTGCCAAGCGTGGTAACTATAAATATGATGTATTATACCCGAAAAACTTTCCAAAAAAATCTATCAAACGATGTTATATGAAGGAATACACGTATAGGTATGGTAATTTAATGGATTTAACTGCTGTTCTTGTAACTCGAAATACACATATTATATCTAATATAATATGTGTTATATCTTTAATACCTTTTAACAGTATTGGAGATAAAAATGAATGACTAGTTATTTACGCAAAGTATTTGTAGACATTTTATTCTTTACTAGCGACTCGCCCTGGATTCGTCTGGGTAGGATTTATTATTGTCGCGTTATTATTTATTTTAACACAGTTTAGTTATTTTTTTAAATCTCCAGTTTTTGGATAAAGTATAGCCTAGATTACTACTGGCATTGCTCTCTATTAGTTCGTGAAGTTTTATTGCAATTGGTGTAGCCACTCCGAAGGTTAGTTCGGACAGACAGACAGACGGACAAACAGACAAAAATATATATTTTGAAAATAACCCCCTCAGCTATATAAGACAGTTATTTCGATATTACAGACAGATACTTCAATTTATTTATATGTAGATATAGATAATATTAGATTAACAGTAACTGGAACAGTTCACGGAATAGTAAGTGACCACTGCGGCCTATTGCTATGGCCCCTGTACCTAACTTACATGTCACTGATGCGTTGTATTCGATGAGAACTTAAATGAAAGGGCTCACAGCCTGAAATTTATTGGCGCCATTACCCTTCAAACCAGGTAGAGAATGCCTCAGGCATTAAGTCCGTCTATACATCATGTTGTGACGACCTGGTGAGATGCAGGAAGTAAATGGACGCAGGTGGCTCGGGACCGTGATTTGTGGCATTCCTTGGGGGAGGCCTTTGTTCAGCAGTGGACTTGTGATGAGCTATAATGATGATGATGATGATGATAATGATGACATCATGTTGTAAAAAGTTTAAATAAATAAATAACAACAAATGGAAGAAATAGGCAAGACCACCGAGAACCAAACACACCCATGCAGGAAAAACCTGTTAGCTAGTATTTACTTGAGTTTCAAACAAAATGTATACCATAATACTTCTCCAATAAATAAATAGTAGCAGTGGTGCAGTGGCGGTGTAAGAATATCCACTACGCCATATCATCCCGTGGGTGTTGTTAGAGACGACAGAGGAAGACCGAAACAAGAAAAGGGCAGCAGCATCTCAACTCAAAACAATATAAACTGCGGTTGCAAACCTGTCTGCCACGCGTGGCAACTATGGCATAAACTTTTTGGCAATCAATAGGCCAGGCCTTTGCTTATAATTGAACATTTGATAAGCTGTAATAAATGAATGTATTCAAAACTTTTTGAGATGATCGAAATTTAAAAATGGAACGCACCCGTGTTATATGTTTCTAAAAAGCAAATTTATTTAAAAATAGAACTCCATAAGCGAATTATTCAATATTTAAAAAAAAACATAGTTCTATTAATTTTCCTGCAACGCTTCTTGCGCTTTTCATTTAAAACGATGGATCTTAACCGTGAACATTTGCGCGCTATGATATATTATGATTTTAAATTTGGTTTAACCGAACAATTAAGTTTACAACGGTTACAATCAGCATTAGGGGACTCAGCTCAAAAACTTTTTGGCAATCAATGGGGCAGGCCTTTGTTTACAATTTAACATTTGATAAGCTGTAATAAATGAATGAATGAATAATATCAAAAATAATATCAATGTTCCGAAATTGAACGGAAATTAACTAAGCCAATTATTTCAAAGATATTTATAGGCACTACAGTTATCATAAAGAATGTGATTCCTCTAAACCTAATAATAGTCAAAATATATCTTACTCCATTCCAATCAGAGCCTCTTGAACCCGTTCTTAGCTATCTCAGCTCTAATTAAAAGCAAGGTCTGAAAGGGCACTTCAAGCTTATTGCCGGTAAAACCTTTTGTGGATGCCCTCGAGGCACTTGTGAGAAAGAAAGCGGGAACAATTAGGACTCAGCGATTATTGCCCACAAGTATATTTCCTTTAGGTTGTATTAACGATAAGCTTTCTGCTTATATAGCGCTAATTGTTTCGTTATTCTATGCTTTATTTTATTTATTGGTACATTTTTTATAGAGTAAGAGTGACTAAAGAGCACACAGTCTACTTGATAAGTGGATGATGTGGCCCATAGACATCTACATCTATCCTCGATTAAGAATCAATGTGCAGATGCGTTGTCACTCCAGAGGACCAAGATGGACGAACCTGGTTTCCAATAAAAAGGGTTTCCGGATCTCTATGCTCACCATACGAAACACAGCTGTTATTTTACACTGGTATTCTGTGAAAACGTGGGTCGAACAGACCCGTTCGTGCTGCAACCATAATATAGCTGAAGCTTGGCTCTATCACGTGTGAATGTATACAGGTATGGTGTATTTGTGAATTTATTCGGTCATAAATCACTTTATATATTTCGTCATAAGCCATCGTGTACGTGTCGTGCGGAGGCGAAAAAGAGAAACCGAAACAGGAGATGGCTAGCCGCATCTTTCTGATTACAACTTAATAATAATAATAACAAAACTACGGTAGTCAACCTGACTGCAAGACTAGGCAACTATGTAAAATATCCTCCTTGTGTCGTAATCTATCAGGGAGGGCTATGTTCAGTAACGGACTTTTAATACGCTGTAATGAACAAATCATAAATGTCATTATTAACACCTTCATAGTTTGAAGTTAAGGCTGAGATCTATAGACCGTGCTTTGACTTTGCTCAGACTTTACTTTCCAGCTAAGACAATGTCGGTATTTATAGAGCTAACTTCAAAATCGTGCTGAATGCGCGCTTAGCAAAACCTAAGTCAACGAAATCGACGACTTATGTAAAGCTCAGGATATTATCCGAAACCACCGTATTAATTTTAAATCGTTGTTTTTATGTATAATTATTTATAACAATAAATAGGTAGTTTTAGGCCGTCTTCTAGTTTTAAATAGCTTTAATATATTTTCTATTAACGTAATTTTAAACTTATTTCGAATTTCTTAAAACCTTTTTTATTTTTTTCTGATTTTGCACTCTTCCCATCCGTTCCAGTTCTCATACGTCCGTTTTCTATTTCATATAATAATAACTTATTTATGAAATACAATTTGGACTGTTTTTGATTTTTAAATATTAAATTTTTAAAGTCTTTTGCAATAAAATCAAGAACATAATGCGTGGAGTATAGCCATTAATATTTTGACTGTCTGGGCCTTAGCATAAGCTTAGCTCAATCTTAGCCCGATACAACTATAAATTCAGAACCAAAGATTATGCTAAGCGTATACTCAGCTAAGTTTTTCGTAAGTAAAGTCTGAGCAAAGTCAAAGTACGGTCTATAGATCTCAGCCTAAGTGTACACAATATTATACTCGTAAGTGTAGTATTTTTCACACGCTCGGCAGATTAGTGACTGCTACAATGACAGTCACTCGTTCGAATCCCTTACGAACAAGCTTTTTAAAAATCCTACAAATAATAGAAGCCGGGTCTGGATGTTTGTCTATGTGAATTTCATGTATGTATTTGTGTAGCGCCATCGTGAATTGGTTACAAGTCAATGCAGCTGTCGTTCGTGATGGTTACGGCAAAACTCCAATAGCGGGAGAAGCTTTTTTCAACAATGGACGGTTGAAAATAAATATAAATGAATTTCCAAAACAGTCTTTTCAATGGAACGGTGACAACTCCGAGATTCGCTGCCGAACTAAGTTCATTGAAAAAGTATATCTTCACGTAGGTTCCATGTAAAATTTTACCAGATCTCTCTCGCTCTCTCTCTCTCTCATTCTGTTAAAAAAATTATCTCCCCACAGTGACATTTTCTCCCGTATCGTACAAGTGGTTAACATACATAAATTGCACAAGGACAAAATTCAGACTCGGACCAATTAGTTACTGGTACTTGTAGGCCATACCAATAATTGATCCGTGCTTACTTAAAGCTACTGTGCTATGGAGTTGGTTCGTTTATATATTTTTAAATAATCCAATTATAAGTGACTATTTTAGCTATTAAATTTTAATGGAAAATGGAAATCACTTAAGTATACTTCAAACACAATGTCGGAGACAATTTAGTTAATTAAGTTTACGTACATATCAAAAGACTTGCAACAAAATGTCTAAGAAATTGACGACTTTGATATCGCTTCAGTGCCCACTTTGATGTTGTCCCCGATTGCTTTAAAGGTTTTGTAAAATTATTTAAACAGAAAGAGTCTCAACCTAACTCAACTAATAGAATCAGGCATACTTTGCGGAAATTCATTATATTAAAGATGTTAAAAATTAATAAGATAAGATCCACGTAAATATAAAAATGTCTTACCTGTCTGATGTCCCTCTGAGGACGGGCTTTAAAACGCGGATATTGATTACGCGGTAGTAAAATTTTAACATCTTTAATGATGAGTTAGGTTGATCCTATAACTATTCAAATTAATTATAGGAAACAGACCCGAAATTGTCTAATAGTTTTGAATAAAAACATATTCTAGGTGGTACGACTTCTTTTCTGCCCAGAAGTCGCCTGGGTAGGTTACATTCTCTTACCTGTTTCTATCGCCAAATAGCAGTGCTTGCAATTCTGTGTTTTATAGACAATGAGGCATACCATATCAATCCTCAGAAGTGACAACGTATCTGTAATCTGCTTAAGTTTATATCATGTTACTTAAACACAAACAAGTGTATTCTTTAATAATACAAAGTCAAACTTAATACAGCTATAGTATGGTGGTAGCTGAATGTTTCAGCTCGACAGGACCACACTCTCACAGAATATGGTGAGTGTAGAGAACCGGAGACCTTTTTTACTGGAAACGAGGCATTTCATCTTAGTCCTCAGGGGTGGCATCGCATCTGCATTTTAATTTTAATCAAGTATGTAGTAGGATGTAGATGTCTATGGGCCACAGCATCCACTTACCATTAGGTGGACTGTGAAAATTGTGGAGTTTGTAACCATAATTCCATTAAAAAAAATAGTGCTACCGTGGTCAAAATCCGCGGTACTATCCACACCATCTGGGTGATTGGCGTTCACTTAAAGTTTTCTTCCTCGCACAACTTCTTTGTGAAATCGGCTACCATCAGAGATTTTCGAAAAGCGTTCGACTTATCGATCTTCAAGAAAAGTGCCTACCTTATTTTAAATAGGCAAGCAACACACCTGCAATTCCCCTTGTGTGCTCTAGTGATTAGTGAGCCGAACGCCCGTTTACCCCCTCTTCTGTAAAGAAAAATTCATATTTTTGAATTTATCCATTGTAGCATAGCAAAAAGTCCACTTTTGAACATATGTCCCCACCTCATAGAGGAATTTTGGTACATTTGCCTCACTAACCAGTAAAGGTACATCCTAATTAAGTCCCAAAGTTAGGCACAGACCTACTCTCATTTCTGAAAAGGTTCAAGCGCTAGAAAATGTCCGCCGCGTTGTCTCAACTCCTGAGTTCCAAGTTCTACGGAACGCGGCGCTTCATAGGCGGCAGGCGAATGTGCAACCGCAGTTTGTTTTATTATTGTTACTTGTTATCAGGATCCTGTTTCAGTTTCCCTTTATCGCCATTTACGACACTCACGGAACGCTATGGGGTAGTGAATATTCTTACCGCCACTACATTACGGAAATGTGTTCGTGTCAGTTGGCACAAACTTGAATCACAAAGTTGATCGCCAGTTCATAAATAATTATTGGTCGGATTGATTAATATATGAAATTGAAAATTCTTTATTGCATTCGTTGTTTTGTACATAGGCGAACTTGCCTAAACAATGCCCAAACAAACCGCTTTTTTAATTCAGTCCTATTAAAGATTATTCTGTTTAAGAAATATTTAACTTTAATTTAATCATGGGAAGATGGTATCAAAATAATCCAAGACTCTTTTATCCCGAACGGATATGTCAGCCTTATCATACCGTAATCATAATGACACACACTTGAACGAAAACCTCGTCGAGAAGAACTAGATTTATTGGAGTTTCATAATCATATAATCCTATTTCGTCTCTTGAGTAATGTAAGAGGTGACTAAAAGGATGGCCAGAAAGCCCTCATGGCCTCCGATAGAGTTTTGTCACTTAAATATTACAAAAAAAAATTGGATTAGTTTCACTTTTATCTATTTATTAATATGTGAAAGAAAACCTTGTACCCTTTTCACGGAGTAGTGTGATAATTGTCGTCGAAGAATTTAGAATGTTGCCAACAAATAACTATAGACAAATTGACTGAATAAGTGGTGAATTTTGAGTGTATGGCGCATGCTACACACTCGATAATTAGCACGATATTTAATGTGATTTTTATCTTGCCATATTTTGAATCGAATCTACATACTACACATTAGATACTAATCGCGTCAGTACAACGGTAGATTTCATTCACTAAAGACGTGTACGTTACATACTCCGAAGCCAATAACGTAATGAGTGACTATAAAAGTAAAGCTTGCGTTGCTATTATATTAGCGATAGCATTAAAAAGATGTATAAAGAGAAAAAAATGGATGAAGCATTGGCTTCAAGACAGAGATCAATATACACATCTGAATTTATTAAATTACATTCGGGAATATCAAGAAATGGATGATTATGAAAATTATTTTCGAGTGTCCATCGCTAACAGAATGAATACTGACCATTAATGACACGATAAATAAAGACCAGAGACATTTAGACACTCGATATTTATCGACGATACTTGATACAAATCGTTGGATTTCTGGATTTTTAGAAATCCAGCGATCCGTATCACGATCCGTGATATGCTATACTACACACTCGATAAATATCGTAATCCTAGATTACGATCCAAATATCGTGATAATTATCGAGTGTGTAGCATTCACCTATGTCAAGGCAAAAAAGCGTTAATTTTATATTTTGTATATTAGATATGTTTTACATATTAACGTGCAGTTGAAAGTGAAATACCTCTTGCTTAATAGACATACCTACAAATTTAATGAGTTACGGTCGAATTTCGACCACTAGTATTTTGTAAATTTCATATTTTCTTAATATACTATCATGAATCAAACAAAAGACCGTGATTTGTTCTTAGTAAAGTATTTAACGCAAACAACTTTTTTCACATTCAAACAAAAGACCCTAAAAAGCTTACGGTCAAGGAGTTCGATATTCGTCTTCAACGCTTAGAAGGAGGAAAGCTCAGGTTAATATAAGCCTCACATTTGGGCGAACACGACGTAATGGCACTTGAGAAGCAATACTGTTGGGGTAAGTGCTCCGCGCCTCGTGTTATCCGCTGCCTAATACAAACGCTGAAGCGGTTTTGAGTTTGCTGTGTCCTAATTTTCCTCATAGCATCAGTTGCACTTACATCCTTCAAATTGATTGACGTGAAAACTGCATCACGATAACCTTCATATTTTATAATATAAAAAAAAGTTATTTAATTTTGAAATAGTGAAAATTTTAAGACAATTTTGACAAAGTATAATTTAAAACATTACTTTTTTTTTTCATTTTGAGGTTTCATCACAGACTATGACTAAATGATGGACACAATATCAAAGACACGGAGCCATCGAACCCAGAACCAAAGTACTATAATTTAATAGTAAGTAAACCGCTGTGTAGTGGCGGCATAAGTATATCCACCACCCCATGTCATCCTATGGGTGTCGGGTAGCGTCTTTCGGATAACAATCGAAAGAAATAAATAAATGTGGTTGCCAACTAGCCTGCCAAGCCTACGCCTGGCAAGATCCACCCTATGAGGCATTCTACGGGGGAGGCCTATGTTGAGCAGTGGATTTTTGAGCAGGAGGCTATTGTACGTGTGTTTGTGTGTGTGTGTGTGTGTGTGTGTGTTTGTTTGTGTGTGTGTGTGTGTGTGTGTGTGTGTGTGTAAGTTAGAAAAACGCCAAGCTCTTATTAACTTTACCAAACATTTTCCCGAGATTTCAGAGATCCAATTTCTTCTGTTCTAGAGTGAGGATGTCATGTATCGAGGGCTTTTTTTGGCTAATTCTTTCTCTTTTTACGCGTGAATTAACCGATTCAAGGCACTTATTCTGGCCCGAAATTCTTACTTTGAGGTTTTTCATGAAGTTGCATTTCGTTAATAGGGTAATTTTTTTTGGAAATACAATAATTAATAGTCAATAGATAATTTTTTATCGTTCGTAATTAAGCATAAATTTGTGTTCGTTATAAAACAACCTATGATGATTTATTTATGAGTAAATTTTTACGTGGTAGAGCCATGCTGCAGCTATATTACTGGTATAGTTGTAGCACGAATGGGTCGGCTTGACCGGGGAAGGACCACGCTCTCACATAATACCAGCGTAAAATAGCAGCTTAATGCTGCTGTGTTTCGTATGGTGAGTATAGAGAACCGGAGACCCGTTTTACTGGAAACGAGGCATTCCATCTTAGTCCTCACGGGTGACAACGCATCTGCATTTTGATTCGTCATTGAGGAAAGATGTAGATGTCTATGGGTCACAGCAACCACTTACCATAAGGTGGACTGTGTGCTCGTTTGTCGCCCTTATCCTATAAAAAAATTCACAATACGCGAGCAACCCGGGAATAAAATTGTTTATAGTAATCATAAGTGCTGATTTACCACGTGCTTGGCGGTGAATGAAAACATCGTGAGGAAATCTGTATGTTTGAAGAATAAAATATTTCGCAGACAGGTGAAGTTTGCTAACACGTACGAGAGCAGCACGGTGGACTTATCGCTCAATTACCTTCTCAGAAATTTATTTATTTATTTATTGGATGTACACAACAGTTTATATTCACTTTTACGTAACATAAATATCTAATATATACAAAGTTTTGACCTGGAATACAAACCAAAAACGCGTACATACAGTTGCAACATGCATTATACGTAAACATATCTATGAAAAAAAAATTGTTAGACAATTTAGTAAAAGTTTTTTTTAGATATAATTAAAGACAATAAAAAATTAATGTGGAGTTGACTTGAAGTAGTGAAACAGTTGAGTGCGAAGCTTATTTATATTATTGTCAAAGACGTCAATGTCCCTACCTGACTCTGTCAAAACCATATCATTATAAGAGCGACACATTCGTGTTAAAGGATTGTAAAATGAAGTATTGTTGAACAAAGATATGCCTTATATTCGAACAGATTTGATATTGTGGACTTTCCCTTGACAAAACCATGCTGTTGCTCGAAAAGAGCTGATTGCACATGATAATAAATTCGATCATTAATAAGAGATTCAAACACTTTCGCGATACAAGAAAGAATGCTGATAGGTCTATAGTTTTCACATAACGAATAATTTCCTGATTTGTGTATTGGAACAACATGTACAAGTTTCCACGTTGATGGAAACGACCCTGCGCTTAAAGACTTGTTAAAGAAAATTGACAAAGGTAGACTTAGTTCAGTAGCACATTTTTTGAGGAACGTAGGTGATATTTGGACTGGTCCTGCCCCTTAATAAGATTAAGTTGCTTTAATTTAAGAGTTACTTCATGTGAATTCCGGTAGCACATTTTCACACATTTGGAGTGATGGCAGTACTGACTGGGTGGAATCTTCGAATACTGAACTAAAGTAATGCGATAATAAATCGCAAATTTCTGCTGCGTCTGAAGCTCTGGCATTACCAAGCGTCATTGTGCTTGGAATACCTTTTTTAGCTTTTCTGTTATTAACAAAACTCCAAAAAGCTTTGGTATTCGTTTTGATAGCGTCTTCAGTTACGGTAACAAATTATAATTATAATTATAAATAACATTCCTCCAACAGAGACTTGGATCTAGCACGCAACATTGAAAATATATCGTAATCTCTGGGATTACCGTACATTTTATACTTTATTAGAAATGAGAAGGTTACCGTTACAGCCTATTAAATTCCACTGCTGAATATCTAGGGGATATTTGCCATAGTTGTCACGCTTGGCAAGCGGGTTGGTAACCGCAGTGTTTAATTTTTAGTCGTTATTAGGAAGACGCTGCTGCCCATCTTCTGATTTGTTTCCCTCTGTCACCTCTTACGACACCCACGGGATGACGGGGTAGTGGATATTCTTACACCGGCACTACACAGTTAGGCTATAACTTAAAGATTGTTTATTTACTAATAATTTAATTATTTTTAAAATATAATTAGAGTGACAAACAAGCCAACAGTCCAGCTGGTCCAACGTGACAGATCAACACTGCAGCTATTATATTTCCAGCACGAATAGGTTGGCTCGATCGGGGAAGGACCACGTTCCCGCGGAATACCAGCGTAAAATTGGTATACAAGCTAATATTACGCAGCTAGCGTAATATTAGCTTAATTTTGCTGTTTTACTCTGATGCTGTATGGTGATTGTAGTGAAACACAAACCTTTTTTTGTACTAACTAAAGAGATACTAAGGAGGTTTTTATTTTAGCCCTCAGGGAAAAGCACAACGCATCTGCACTTTGATTTTCAATCGAACATAGAAAAAGATAACGGAGGGCCTCACCATCCACTTTCCATTAGGTGAACTGTGTGCTCGTTTATAAAAATACCACTTAATTCACCGCTAGTCATTACTATAAAAAGCTGATGGGAAATGTCCACGGACACCTGCAACAAACTTCAAACAAATAAGGTTACATAATTGTTGTCACCTCCGAGGACTAATATGGAATACCTGTCTTCCTGTAAATACATTGGCTTCCTTAACCATCTGCCCATAACACAACATTGTTTGTGCTAGAAAAAATTCATATTAGCTTGCATATTTACGGACAGGATTAAGTTCAACAGTGGACAATAAAATATGACTAAATTTGAAATATTTTAGTTACTTATAAAAGAAACTCGGTCGATTGAGTTTTAAGTTTTAAGAATTTAAAGTAGCAATTTTGTGGTAAAATAGCAAGTTTGTATGCGTGGAATTGATAGATGAAGGTTGCTCAGGATCGTGCTTTGTGGCACACTCTATGGGTGATCTTTGTCAGCAGTGAATTATTGTCTATAATATTGTATTGCCTGTACGATCGTGATGAAACCGAAGTCCTTGAAAAGAGACAAGTCTGTTGGAGTCCATTAATAAATACGACAAAAAATGCAAATACGACGTCGAATCTCTAGGTATCGATGACACTAGTGATAGGATTTAGACGCACGGTGCATCGTATTACGACCTGATAAGCAACCATGTTTTATGTCTTTGTACGTAATATAGAATAGAATAGAATAATTTTTTATGCAATAGAGATCACATGTGTAATTCTTATTGAAAGTCATTTTTTACTTTACCACTGCTTCGAGAAAAACCCTCTGTCCTGGGAAGAACCAGCAAGAAACTCAGGGGAACTATTTTTTTAAAGTGAATTTAAAATTAATGGTTGTACAAACTATTTACAAAATTTATTTTAGAAACTGCTTGGAAGCGACCACCTCTTTTATATTATAATAACCCTTTTTATATAGTTTCAGCTTAACAAAACATTTAAACTTGGTAATAGAGAGAGCCTGTACACTTTCCGGGACCTTGTTGTAATAGCGTATAGATTGCCTAAAGAATGAATTACTGACTCTGTGGAGTGGAGAAACTGGTACAGCTTGTGTTTGTTCCTAGTGTTTACAGAGTGTAATCACTTTTTTTACTAAAACTACCTTTGTGTTTGTGAACATACATTAAATTTTCGTAAATATACTGAGAGGCCAAAGTTAATATACTTATTTCTTTAAATTTATCTCTAAGAGACTCTCTCGGTTTTAGGTTGTAAATAGCTCTAATTGCCCTGTTCTGTAAAACAAAAATAGTTTTTGAATCACATACAGCAGCTTTACAGCATAGGCTGCAGAACTTAGTCTGCTTGCTAGTTTGGATATATGGGGGCCCCACTGAAGTTTTGCGTCGAGAGTGATGCCAAGAAAAACAGTGGATTCCCCATTTAAAAACACATTGGTATTCAGATTTTTAATATTCGATGTTTTAAATTTAATACATTTAGTTTTATTTCCGTTTAAATGTAGATTATTAACGTTAAACCAATGCATGTATATATATATAGTAATGTATGTATGTATGTATGTACCTTTATCCGTTCCTTCGTAACCTCTATGGTTTAAACGAAGTAACGAATTTTGAAGTGTAAGGTGTCTTAAAATATCTTGATCTCCAGGGAATCTATGCTACATTTGCTAGTTAGTCCACGCTTGTAAAAACATGGCGTTTGCTTGTAACGCATTCTGATGAACTAGTTTTATTTATTTATTTATTACTGCATCTTATTGGCCTTCTCTACCAAACCACACTCGCACAGGATACCATCAGTAAAATAGCAGAATAATACTGCTGTGTTTCATATAGCGAGTGACTTGAATCGGAGACCGTTTTTAGGGTTCCGTACCCAAAGGTTAACCCAACGGGACCCTACTAATAAGCCTCAGCTGTCCGTCCGTCTATTTGTCAGCGGGCTGTATCCCATGATCCGTAATAGGTAGACAGTTGAAATTTTAACAGAATGTGTATTTGTGTTGCCGATATAATAGCGAATAATAAAAATAAATTAAAAATTAAAGGGGGCTCCCCTACTAGAAACGTGTGTGATGGTACGGAACCATTAATGCGCGAGTCCGACGCGCACTTGGCCGGTTTCATTACTATATAGTAACCAGGCATTCCATCTTAGTTCTAACGGGTGACATACACACATGCACTTTAAAATCAGATGGGTTGTATTTACAACATTATATAATATACATTTTTATTTAATATATTTGATTTGATTTTCGGACATGTTAAGAGTCAGCGTGCAATCAGCCGTTCGCGTTGCCTTGTGGTATGATGAAAACCAATGCTACCACTGAGACCACTTCGCAGTTTCATACAGCGGAATTTTTTTAAGTGTATATTGTTATTATATATGTAGGTTTATATTTATGTTTTATACGTAGGTATATTTCCTATTATTACTTTTTATCTTTGTGTTGTATGCTTTAACTGGAATAAACGTGTTTTCTTTCTTTCTTTCTTTCATTCCATGAAGTGTGAATGAACGTTTGTGTAAGCGATACACGCCTATTAGCGGCGTTCTAATGAGTTCAGGCTACATGTTTGTATTTTACGTTATGTTTGCTCTTCACACAAGCTTTTTACACCTTTAGTACAGTTATGACAGCAGGAAAATATGAATGATGATACGTAGTCATCTTTCACCAGTTTAGTTTTTGTCGGCCTTTGCTTGGATAATACACAGTACTCATTCAATATATCTTCTTCATTAGCATGTGTAAGTCCACTGCTGAGAATAGGCCTCTCCCGTTGTAGGAAGGATTTGCCTCTATCGCTACGCTCGGCAGTCGGATAAGCGATTGCAGATTCAGACGTCTCATACTGCTCTCTTCGCTAGTCTGGGTCCTTAATACCAGGGGTTAAAGAGATGGTTATAGTGCCATCTATTGGCAGTCACATATAAATTTACAATACCCCATAGTCGCCTCTTTCAACACCCACGGGAGGTAATAAATGGTGATAGATACTCATTTTTACAGGATAAGTATAACAAACGAGCACACAGTCCACTCGATGGTAAGTCGATTCTGTGGCCCATGGTTATCACTCTTGAGGACTAAGATGGAATGCCTCATTTCCAGTAAAAAGGGTCTCCGGTTCTCTACACTCACCATACAAAACACAGTAGCACTAAGCTACTAATTTATGCTGGTATTCTGTGAGAGCGTGGTCTTTCACCGATCGAGCCGACCCATTCGTATTACAACTATAATATATTATATTAATATTATTAATATAGTACGAAATGCAACTATAGTTGCAGCATGGCTCTAGCTCTACCACGTACAAAAACAATTTGTTTTTCTTTCGTTGTAAACAATAACGTACTTCATGTTTTTAGCTTTTTATTTGAGAGCAGATATAAAAGTGTAGATGATATCATCTTCAGTGTTTTTATTTTCGGTAAGCGTTTCGGTGCTTTGACAAATTGCTTGAACTCCGTACGTCGACACAGATTGGGGGCGGCCATCTTTGTCCGCCATATTGGCCCGGCTTGCCGTTTCCCGCCAGCAGCGGCGGAAGGAAGTCAAGTTAGAGCAACTTGTATAACGTAGCCAGTTACGCGAACAAGATTTTCTGCGGTCTGTGTAAAATTTACGTACGTTATTGTGTCCTAAGCAAATAATAAATAACGATACATTAGTAAAGATCGCCGCATAATATATTTATTTATTTATTCTTTATTGCATTCCTTAAAACAAAAGAATACAAAGGGCGGACTTGAGGCATTCTCTACCAGTCAACCCATGGAGTGGTGAGAATTTGACGTATGTAGGTGTGGCAATATAGAATAAAATAACACTATAAAAATTATAATTAACTGCATAATATATACATTTTACTAATAAATAAACTATAAATATATACAAATATATAAATACATGCATATACGTACAAATGTACATATTTAAATACGTATATAATTATTACATACAAATAACTATGAATATATGCGTCTGTTTAGCAATACATATTAAATGCATGAATCATGTAAAATGCGTTGTCTTCAATAAATAATTACGGACCAATTTTTTAAAAGCGTACTTATTGGATGCTTTTCTGATGTCATCAGGCAAGGAGTTCCAAAGGCGTGTAGCCTGAACTGTGAAGTAGTTACCATAGAACTCGGTGAAGTGATAGTAATATATATTTTAGGCCAGAATAAATAAGTATTATTTAGCATAGAATTTCTTCACTCCTTTTCCTTACGTCTAGAGAGGTACCTTTTTCTTACCTATTTCTGCAGCCAAATAGCAATTCTTGCACCACTTTGTTCTGGTCTGAAGGGTAAAGAGAGCGAGTATAAATAGGATGTGAGGCATTGCATCTCAGTCCTCAGAGGCGAAAACGCATCTGTAGCCTTCTTTTGTTTAAATTTTAATGCAGGTGTCCATGGACTGCAGTAGCCACTTACCATCACGTAGACTGTTAGTTCATTTGTCACTTCAGTTTTATAAAAAAATACAAAAAATTAACACTCAGTCGATTTAACAACATCTTCTTTTTTGTAGTCAGCAAAAATAAGCATAATCTCTCAATTGCAAAGTAACTTTGGTTTTAGTAAAATTTGTACTTACGAAAAATCGCAGTTAAATAAATTATAACAGCATGTGGTTTTTAATTCTAGTTTAGTAATATTTTGCAAAAATGAAATAATTGCTATTACTTGAATTTCACATGTGGAATGCTTAGTTAGCTAAGTAATTATTTAAAAAATGCACAATTAATGTTCTTTGCCATTTGATCTCAATTTTGTAATATTTTTTATGATAATTAATCATGCTCCAATTATTAAATCATATCATATATATTTCTCAACCGGCTGTTCCTCGTGACTTCGATCGAGTGGAATTTATTACGATTGGATTTCATGGGTTTTAACTATTTGCGCAGAATCCTAATTCTTTTCTACCGACTTCAAAATGGAGGAGGTACTCAATTCGACTCTATGATTTTTTTTATGTGTGTTACCTCATACCTTTTTTCTGGGTGAACCGATTTCGATGATTCTTCTTTTATTTGAAAGCTAGTGCTTTTCATATGGTCCCTTATAAATTTGGTCAAGGTTTGACCAATAGTTTTTAAGTTATTCTTAATAATTCATATTGAAGTCTGTTGTACAAATTTTTAATTTTAAATTATTCTAAAATAAAAGTAGTCTAAGTTACTCCTTATAACATCGACTAACTGCTAGTGGAATCCCGCCAAAATCAATATAGTGACTTTTTTAAGTTTTTCCTGAACTTTTCCTCAATTTAGTCATAAGACTGAGCAATTTTTCTTTAACAAGTGATTTTGTCTCATCATGTATTTTACGTGTGGTGCAGTAGCGGTGAAAGTAAGCCGTTTAGTGGCGGTGTAAGAATACCACTACCCCATATCGTCCTGTAGGTGTCGTAAGAGGCGACAGAGGGAAACTGAAAGAGGAGATAGGCAGCAGCATCTACCTAATAACAACTCAAAATGATACAAACTACGGTACTGATGGATATTACATGGCAAATGGCGGAATATAGCTGTACTAAAAGTTTGTTCTATAAGTGATAAACGATGTAAACACCAACTGTATCAACCTATATTCGCAATAAGCGATTTGAATTTGAATACGGTTGCCATTCCGCCTGCAAAGCGTGGCAACTAGGGCAAAAACCCCCTATTAACCACTCTACGGGGAGGTCTATGTTCAGCAGCGGACTTTTATAAGCTGTAATAGAATGGAATGTATGTATGTAATATATTTATAACTATTAAATATATATATTTATCACAAAGAAAAATGTGTAAATAAATATTATCACAGAAAATTCTAGAAAGACATAATGGCACTATTCGAATTTTACATCTAAACGTCACAGCAACGTGTAACGCCGGACAATGGAATAGAACAGTCGCTTGCCAGAGATGCGAGATTAAGCTATTAATATGCAAACAGCGTTGGGGCTGTACCGTGGTCATCGTCACAAACCAAACGTTTGCGCTGTGTGCGGCTGACGACGAAATCAAAACGTTGCGGTTAATGCATAATAGGTGACTGTGGTTTGGATTATTTCGCGGGAATTGCTATGTATATCATAACACCAGCGCTAAATAAAGAAATCTGATATACATATATAGAAATGTATTTAGATATTATGGAAACTGCTGATTTTTTTTCATAAGTGGCAAACGACGAAATAACAAAAGAGGGGGCAAATGAGCATGCAGCTAACCTGATGGAAAGTGTCGCCCGCCGCCCATGAACAACTGCAACACCAGAGGAATTGAAGGTGCGTTGCCGGCCTTTTGAAAACGAGTAAACTCGTTTCTTGGAGGTCCCTAAGTCGTATCGGTCCGGAAAACTCGCCGGTGGTAAATGATTCCACAAAGAAAACCTAGTAAATCGCACAGTAGTGGACCACCAAGCACCCATACAATGATGTGGATGGTAACGTGAGTTTTGTCGCGTTGTGCGTTGGAATTAATCATGGCCTGTCACAAAATGATTTATACATGGTAGAGCCATCGTTACTACCAATCAAAAGTTAACATAGGCATCTCCCATAGATTTTCTCATAGGGGGGATGTTTGCCATAGTCGCCACGCCAGGCAGACGGGTAGGCAACCGCTTTTTTCTACCGACTGTATGTTTTTTTTTAAGTGTGTTACCTCATAACTTTTTTCTGAGTAAACCGATTTGGATGATTCTTTTTTTATTTGAAAGCTGGTGCTTCTCGTGTGGTCTCATATAAATGAACAAGGTCTGACCAATCGTTTTTGAGTTATTGTTAATACTATATATTGAAGTCGGTTGTACAACATTTTTAATGTTAAATTGTTGTTTTAGTTGTCATTAGGGAAACGCCGCTGCCCATCTCCTAGTTTATTTCCCTTTGTCGCCCTTTACGACACCCACGGGATGATATTCTTACACCACCACTACAGGGTCATTAGAGCAATACTACAACTATATTATGTTTGTAACATGAATGGGTCGGCTCGACCGGGGAAGGACCACGGTCTCACAGAATACCTAAAATAGCAGCTTAATGCTCCTGTGTTTCGTATGGTGAGTTTAAAGATCAGGATACCCTTAAGAACTAAGGATATAGGATATATCTAGAATACAATTTTAAGAACTAAGATGGAGTGCCTCGTTTCCAGTAAAAACGAGGCACTCCATCTTAGTTCTTAGGGGTGACAGCGCATCTGCTTTTTCATTTATAATCGAAGATAAATGTAGATGTCTAAGGGCCACAAAATTCAGTTACTATCAACTGGTCTGTGTGCTCATTTGTCACCCATATTTAAAAAAAAATTATAAAACAAAGTTGTTATAAAATATTGGGACTATGAGCGAGAGAGCTGCGGAAGCTCATGGGCTAAGCACTGGCGGTAAATTTCACAGTACGCGAGCAACCGATCTTCGAGTTCGATCTCCGCCGGCACCAATAAAATTATTAATTGATTTAAAACGAGCTCGGTGGTGAAGGAAAACATGAGGAAACCTGCAATGTCAGTGGAATTTAATATTGCAAGGACAAGGACTCTCAGAAATGAGAGCATTTTTTTTAAAGATTGGAAAAACAGCTGTTACTGAAGACTTGCGCATTATATTATAAAAACACTTTCGTTTTAAAGTTTAAGAAACATTCGAAAAAAATCTGCCAAGCGAAAAAATCTTACATGACTTTCGTCTCAATTGGTCCATATTCCGTGGTGCAGTGGCTTAGCAATGAGTTGCGCTGCAGATCGCCGCAGGTTCGAACCCCGCACGGAACAAGTATTTGTATGATCTACAATTATTAGTTCAAGGTAAACAAAGGAAAAAAAAGTAACGCAAGGAATATTGACATAGTATTAAATTTATATGTTATAATAATTAGATTAATAAAGGAGAGCCGTGGTATCTCAGATGGTTAGTAAATTTCACAGTACGCGAGCAAACCGGGTTCGATCCCCGCCGGCACCAATGAAATTGTTAATTGCAATTTTAAGTGCTGTTTTACCTCGTGCTCGGCGTTGAAGGAAAACATCGTGAGGAAACCTACATGTCTGAGAAATAAGAAAAAAAATATTTCGAAGACATGTGAAGTTCGCCAACACGCATTGAGGCAGCGCGGTGGACATTTCCTTGCCCTAAAACCCTCTCAGAAATGAGGGGAGGCCTGTGCCCAGTAGTGGGACGTATATAAGCTGTAACTTTAACTTTAACTTTAATAATTAGAATTATAATTCCTCCAGTCTTAACATTTGTACATGTTAAACACAAAAGTGCATTGTGATTTTTAGTTGTTTCATTGTTAATTTCCTATTGAAATTCCTGAAACGGTGGTTTTAGGCTACGTTTAAATATTGGCGCAAGCCTTAGCTAATATCTCTTATTAAAAGCTTAAACCAAGTTAATGCAAGCGTACTTCTACATTAACGATATCGCCAAAGTTGCGGAGAGTCTAAGTGACAAAGCGCATATAAAATTCTCTCAGACTTGGCCCCGTTCCATACCCGAGTGAATCTTCAATGAACCGTCAAGAGGGAATGCCAACTTGTTTTAGTTTAAAATGTGGTCTATCTATCGAAGTTGTAAACTGAGATAGGAATAATGGATACGTTATTATCAACTATACACCAAAGTATTGGATGTGTACTTTCTCAAACTTTTCTTGTTAATTTAAGTGGTCAAATACGGAGTACCAACGAGCACACGGTGTACCTGATGGTAAGTGGATGCTTTGACATATAGACATACACATTCTATCCTTGATTTTGAATAAGCATGCATTTAAACGTAGAGCCATGCTGCAGCTATATTATAGTTGTTGCACTAATAGATCTCCTCAACTGGGGAAGGACCCCCTGTCACAGAATACCAGCGTAAAATAGCAGCTTAAGGCTGCTGTGTCTCGTATAGCAAGTGTGGAGAACTGGAGACCCTTTTTAACTTAACGAGGCATTCCATCTTAGACATCAGGGGTGCCAACGCATCTGCATTTTGCCACAGCCACAGCAACCACTTACCACCAGGTAAACTGTGTGTTCGTTTGTCACCCGTGCAGTTGCTTTATCACCTTTGAGAACAAAAATAGAATGCCTCATTAGCAGCAAAAATCTTTAACGGAATTTAAGTTTTACTGTCTTAAATAATAGAGAAAAACTAAATAAATTGAATACAAAGAACTACATTATACTGTACTTTAAAATTATCTTTAAACTACCTATCTAAAAAAGAACTTTTATGCTTTAACGTTATTCTAAACTAGTGTTATTAGCTTTTCACAATTTATTTAGACGTTTGAATGCGCAAAATAATAAGAATCATGAAAGATTCTTATCTTATTATGTATATTACTTATATATTATAGTTTTTATTAAATAATATATTAGTTATATATATTATAGTTCTTTTTATATATATTAGTTATTAGAAACCATTTTATCTCGGGGGTGTCGTGAGAGGCAACTATAGGAAATATCAGGAAATTATTATGGTTTCCAATAGATGGCGCTACCAACCGTCAGAATTTTTTAATAATTGTAAAAACAATTGGAATAGCCTGGATTAGAAAAATTTGAGACACATAAGTGACAATTCAATCATCTATGAAAATTTTATAAGCGTTTATATTAACTGCATATTTTCCAAGAAGTGTTCGAAATTATTATAATTTAATGCAAAATATCTACGCTATTAAAATTTGAAATCGATATTTATAAGCAAATATTTTTTTAATACAAGAAGGATTTTTAATAGAAGAAGAGAGAGAGAATGACATTGTCGGCTAAGTTGACACTCATGATAAAAAATGTTTTTCTTGTTTAAGTTTTCAAAAATTCCGTAGATTTCAACCTCAAACTCCGTAGTTCCGTAGATGATGACAAAATTCCGTAGTTCTACGGAAAAATCCGCAGAGTTGGTAATACCAGCGTCAAAGGTGCTGTGATCCGTCAATCCACCTGCCGAGCGTGATGATTAAGGTAAATCGTCCTAACAAAGGGAGATGCCTAATTAGGTGGTACGACTCCAACTCTGCCTAGGAGTCCGTGTGGGTAGATATCACCATCTTAATTATTTCCGTCGTTAAATAGCAGTACTTGTACTGCTGTGTTCTGGTCTGAAGGGCTCTATAAAGCCAGTAAATGACAACGCATCTATAGCCTTCTTTGTTCTAAGTTGGCTGCAGGTGTCCATGGACTGCAGTAGCCACTTACCATCAGGTGGACTGCAAGTTCGTTTGTCAATTCAGTTTTATAAAAAAAAAAACACGTCCAACTGTACATTTGTACGGGCCGATGATGAAAAAAAAATGATTACTCAATCTTTGATTATTCAAAATTAATATTGTAAAAATCGACAAATATTACGTTTCGTGTTAGAAATTTCCTTGTCTCTTAGAATTGTAATATTCTTACGCAACAACGATAGGGTCAACAATACACACACATAGTAACAAACATCTTATAAACTTACAGCACACACATTCAAGCCAATATGCATTTCATCAAGCGTAGGCGATGCCCCCTGCATGAGCAAGTGCCCGCTGCCCTTGTCTGGTCGTTGTCATCTGGGAGTCATTCGCACCGCCTGGAATGCAATGTCACGACACTGGTGTGACATTTCCACTATCATTAACAAGCAATCTCCAATCATAAAACTTTGTTGTAAGATTCATTTTGTAATGCAACCACCCCAACTTTTAATCTTTTCGTTTCTGATCTTAAATCACAGCTCAAGCAAATACGAGCGATATCACAAAAGATGTTAGGTTGAAATTCGAAGAATATCGATGAGCCATAAAGGGCATTATCCAGACTCCAGTGACTCCTTTACTTGCATTCCGCCTACTACATTCCATAAGATCCATTTTAAGTAGGATTTTAGAGTTTGAAATTGTATGTTTCTAAATAAAAGTTGTTACATTTTATAATGCAAAAGCTCTTGAATGGAGCATGGAGTTGTTTCGAAAAGGACTTTGACGGTGTAGATTGATTATTGGAAAAAGAATTTTAACAGGTTCAACCAAGATTTATATTCGCTTGTTTATTTATGAGGTCGTCTCTAGTGTCGAGTGCGTCGACATTATAATTTTAGCCCGGATGGTTTCATGCAGTTTTTATTGCGGTGGGTCAGACGCGTTTGTTTTTTTTTTATCATATTGCACGCGAACGATTTCTGCGTAGTGATTTTGTAGTTATTTATTAATTAGGTATGGCGCAAAGATTAAAGTTCCGACTAACGAAGTTTTGATTTATTTGCAATGTGAACTCTTCCTTATTTGACGTGTTTAGTTCTTTCATCTTGTTTGAGATTCCGCCACATTATTTCATCTAATAGTGGCCACAAAAAAGATTCCGACAAATATTACGGATTTATATTTGTTATATCAAATCATTGTTATATCAAAATAACTAGGTAACCGTAGCACATTTGTTAGCCAACCATTTGTGTTGGACAAATATGAGCTCCACCTCTAGAATCCAGGACTTACGATCCTGTAGCCAAGTATGGCGTATGACCCACGTTGTGAGTTAAGATGTTAGAATATAAACATACATACATACATAAACACTCACGCCTGTCACCCAGAGGGGTAGGCAGAGACTACAGACTTCCACTTGGCACGATCCTGGCACACCTCTCTCGCCTCCTTTACATCCATATATCTACGCATACACGCTCGTCGGTTAAGGGTACTCTTAATCTGGCCCATTTTCAATATATCGCCAATTTGGTCGATAAACCTTCGTCTAGGGCGTCCCTTTCCGACTCTGCCGTTCACTTCTGCAGCATAAATTTGCTTTGTCACTCTTTCTTCGTTCATTCTTTTTTGACCAAACCACCGAAGCATTCCTTTCTTAATCCTGGTCACAACGTCATCTTGCAAACATAATAATATAAAAATATAAACAATATAAACAGTACATTTTTTATTCAATCGTGCCACCACACGATAAGTAAGAATATACACTACTACATACTGTGCCGTGGGTGTTGTAAGAGGAGACAGAGGAACTGAAACAGGAGATAGGCCAGAGCGTCTTCCTGACAACAACCCAAAATAATATAAAACTGCGATTGCCAACCTTCAAATAATTGTATTGTAAAAATATTTGTATTGTACCTACACATTGTTCCGGCTGGATGTTTGTCCTTGTGAATAAAAACTCACAGGCATCCACAATTTGCAAATGACCGCAGTAGCGTCCTGAAATCTGAAGGTCGTAATACATCGACCTCGTGGCCATGGAGTTTGTGCAGCTGCTTTTCTCGGAACTGGCTCTGCTATTAATGCGATGGTCTTGTTACGTTTTCTTATATTTATTTTTCAATATGGCGCGTGGGTTAAAGTAGCTTTACGAACTACATTGTAAATAAAAAAAAATATTCCTGCTAAAGTTACTAACATAATTAATACGAGTAGAATCAGGTGTTACTTTGCGGAAATCCATTATATTAAAGTACTTAAAAATCAATTTGCTTATACCGCGTAATGAAATAAAATGATGTGTCTTGCCTAGTTGAAGAGCACCTAATGATTTCTTATATTTACGCGAACACTACACATTTAAAAAAATCCTCGCTAAAGAACACCGATTCCTTCCAAGGATGATACGCGAGGCTATTGAAATCAAAAAACATCCTAATTTCAATAGAGAAGATGGCTGGGTGCTACCATCTGCTTGGGATCCTATAATTAATAAAATTAAATCCCAACCCAAGCATACAACTGCAAGACTTCAAGATACTGTAAGTTCATACTGCGTAGATCGGAACAAAAATTAATAATTTTTAATCTGGAGGTAACCGTGGTTAACTATGACATTGGGACGTCAAATACCTCAGTCCCCCCCCCCGTGACCATGGGTGCTGTAAAGTACTCGAAACGTCGGGAATATAAAATAAGTTAATATACGCGATAATATCCGTAAAACTAGTTTTATTTAAATGAAGAGCTCCTCTTGGCCTCCCTCAATTGCGTGCACTATCCCCGTCATGACTAATCCCATCACCACTAATCCCAACACCACTACACTAGAAAAGACACACCACTGTCGATAATACGACACGTGTTTTGCCCCTACACGAGGGATCCTTAGGTGAAGTAGACTCTGTGGTGGCTGACCGCGCACTTAGCGGTCAGCCAGGTGCTCTTCAACTAGGAAAGACAGATCATTTTATTTCATTACGCGGATATAAGCAATTTTATTTTTAACAACTTTATTACTAACATAATAAAAAATTAAAAGGATTGTTGTGATGAATCGAACGAACGAACAGACTACAGACAGACAGATTTTTCTTTTTTTTTTTTTATAGGATAGGGTGACAAACGAGCACACAGTCCACCTGATGGTAAGTGGTTGTTGTGACCCATAGACATCTACATCTATCCTCAATAAAGAATCAAAATGCAGATGCGTTGTCACCCGTGAGGACTAAGATGGAATGCCTCTTTTCCAGTAAAAAGGGTCTCCGGTTCTCTACACTCACCATACGAAACACGGCAGTGTTAAGCTGCCATTTTACGCTGGTATTCTGTGAGAGCGTGGTCGTTCCCCGGTCGAGCCGACCCATTCGTGCTACAACTATACAACTAATATAGCTGCAGCATGGCTCTACCACGTATACAAACAATGTAAAACAAAACCCCATAAAAATTATTAATTAATTTAAAAATAATTGGAAACCATCACACCATATCGCCCCGTACATGTCTTCGTGACAAACAAACTTACAGTCCACCACCTAAGCGGTTACTGCAGTTTATGGACAACTGCAACCAACTTCTAACAAAGAAAGTTCCAGATGTGTAGTCACCTCTGAGGACTAAGATGGAATGCCTCACAGGCTGTAATTATACTGGCGCTCTATACACTTCAGATCGGAACATAGGAATGCAGGTACTGCTGCCTGACAGCAGAAATAGGTAAAAAGCTGGTACCTAACCAGATGAATTTCTAAACAGAAAAGGAGTAAATTATAACTAATCGTCTAGTTTTTATATGAAACAGCAGCTTATTTTTAATCCCGATTGAAAAGAAACACCCGAAATTACACGTCGTACATTGCTTGTTTCATCAACGCACTAAATGCTACATAAAGAGCTAATATTTAATGGATCTCGTGACGTCAAATATCGCCTTGAACGAAATAGGAAACCATGCCGTGGAAAGTTATGGCTTGTACGAAGACCGGCACATTCCGACGGGAGATCTATCCACGAAGAAGTGTACGAAGCAGATTGTATTTTATATATTTGGAATTAGAGCGGGTTTTGACTATATTTGTTGTCAATTACGATGTTCTTATAATCGTTTTGCTTTTGCGTGCTCTTTTTGGCAATCGTGAGAGGAATGACTGTAATGCGTGTACCTCCGCTTAAAATAAGTTACGATTTTTCACACAAATCAATATTTATTATTGTTAGAAAGTGAGAAAATATATATAGAATAATTTGCAGAACAGTTGCCTTGTTTTTGAACATAAACGTAGAAATAAGTCTTACCATGTTCTCGGCGGGGAAGGAAAATACTGTAAAGAAACCTGCATGTCTTAGGAATGAAATCATTTCAAGGACAAGTGAAATGCATCAACATGTACTGAACGGCGTACTAGATGCTTCATAGACCTCTCTGAAATAAAACGAAGCATGTGCCCTGTCGTGGAACACCTACTACATGTTTTTTTCAACTCTATTTAAATTGGATTAATACTTGTTTTCATCTTGTCTGCTAAGAACTGCGTAAGATAATCAACTACCCTTATCAAACCCTGGATGTCATAATAGGCGACAGAGGGAAATAAAACGTGTAATGTGCAGCAGCATCGTCCTAATAACACCTCAAAATGATAAAACTGCGGTTGCCAACCAAGCAGCAAACGTGGCAACTATGGAAAATGTCCCCCTGTGAGGCGGTCTATGGGAAAGGCCTACGTTAATCAGTAGATTTTTGATAACCTGTAATGAATTAATTAATGAATTATTAAATATAAAAATGTTCGAAGACTTTTCTTACTAATTTGAACGGAACTCTTTGAGCTCTGAGCTTTAAGCTGACCATTTTTAATAGAATAAGGGTAACAAACGAACACTGTTTACCTGATGGTAAGTGGGTGCTGCGGCCCATAGACATCTACATCTATCCTCAATTGGGAAACAAAATGCAGATGATTTGTCATCCGTGTGGACTACGATGGAATGCTTCGTTACCAGTACAAAGGGTAAGTCTTTGAATTAAATAGAAGATATAAGTACCGGTTATAGGTATCGTACGAGATTTTTTATAGGATAAGGGTGACAAACGTGCACACAGTACACCTGATGTTAAGTGGTTGTTGTGGCCCATAGACATCTACATCTATCCTCAATTAAGAATGAGGATAAAAATGCAGATGCGTTGTCACCCTTGAGGACTAAGATGGAATGCCTCGTTTCCAGTAAAAAGGGTCTCCGGTTCTCTGCACTCACCATACGAAACACAGCAGCGTTAAGCTGCTATTTTACGCTGGTATTCTGTGAGAGCGTGGTCCTTCCCTAATCGAGCCGACCCATTCGTGCTACAACTATACCACTAATATAGTTGCAGTGTGGCTCTACCACGTACAAAGAAATATATTGTCAGTACGTTATTTAAGGTGTTGTCATCTTTAGAACGTTATGAATTTTTTCTGGTATTTCTTATAATCTTTTCTTCCGTCATGAATTATGTATATACGGTGGTAGTTATCGCTCTGCCTAATTAATATTACGTAATTATAATAAAAGTTTTTTTATTTGTTTCAGGTAAGGATTCGTGCATCGGCCATTCGTTCGTACATGTATTATGGTAATTTATAACTTGTTGTAATTTATGATTCCATTAAGTATACCCATTACACACTACTTTAGTGCCTGTACAACGTTAAAAAATAATCCTATAAGTTCTCTTTTACGAGGCACAGTACTCATTTAATATTACAAATATGGTCATAATTAATAGAATCGTTTTTATGCGTCATAAAGCCACGGTGCAACTGTATTATGGTTATAGCACGAATGGGTGTGCTCGACCGGGGAAGGGCCATGTTCTAACAGAAAACCAGCGTAAATTAAATTAGCTTAATGCAGCTGTGTTTCGTATGGTGAGTGTATGGGAGAACTTTTCTTTTTTTTGTATAAGAGGGTACAAACGAGCATGCGGCTCAACAGATGGTAAGTGACTATCGCCGCCCGTGAACGACTGCAACACCACGGGATATGCAGACGCGTTGCCGGTCTTTTAAAAAAGAGTGAGCTCTTTTTTGAAGGTCCTTAATTCGTATCAGTTCGGAAAAATCGCTTTTGGTAGTCGATTCCACAAGGAAGTTCTACTGGAAACGGGTCATTCCATCTCAGTCCTCAATGGTGACAGCAGATGGATATCATCTTCTTACAGATAACAAATGAAAAAAATAATAATGCGGTTACCAACCCTTGTGTGAATAACTAGCCGAGATGGTGCTTTCAGCACCTTATATACCTTCCAATGACGCCTGCACATTCACTACCATCACTAAACCCAACACCGCTGCACCCAGTTAGACATGTGTCATTCATTCGTTCCTAGTGACTCGATCATTGAAATATTGATTCGTCTTACGAACTGAGTCATTCGGGTCAATAATTCAAATGGATCATTTCGAGTTTCAGTACCCTGTGATCTGTCAGACCCGCTCGATAATGTCGGTCGTCGGACATAGTTATACTCTTTGGTCATAGATCCTGTCAGTCGTCTCATCCGGAACGTTCAAAAATGTAATTGCAATCATCAATAGGGGTTAGACACATGTCTACACCCAGTACCACAATAACCAAGGCTTTAATAAGGAACACACCACCGTATGATAACATAACACATAATACGTCGCTATAGGTACGAACCCTCTCAGAAATGAGAGGAGGTCTATGCTCAGCAGTGAGACGTATATATAGGCTGTAACATTAACACAACATTACATAGGTACGAGACGTCATCAGGAGTAATGTACTCTGCGATTGCTAATAGCTAAGAACTTCTCGGTTGGCCTCGTAAAGTTTTTCATTTTTTAGGATATGGGTGACAAACGAGCACTGTGTAGTCCACCTGATGGTAAGTGATTGCTGCAGTCCATAGACATCTACATCTATCCTCGATTACAAATCAAAATGCAGATGCGTCGTCACCCGTGAGAACTAAGATGGAATGCCTTGGTTCCAGTAAAAGGGTCTCCGGTTCTCTATACTCACCATACGAAACACAGCAGCGTTAAGCTGCTATTTTACGATGGTATTCTGTGAGAGCGTGGTCCTTCCCTAATTCATGCTACAACCACTAATATAGTTGCAGTGTGGCTCTACCACGTACAAAGAAATATATTGTCAGTACGTTATTTAAGTTGTTGTCATCTTTCGAACGTTATGAATTTTTTCTGGTATTTCTTATAATCTTTTCTTCCGTCATGAATTATGTATATACGGTGGTAGTTATCGCTCTGCCTAATTAATATTACGTAATTATAATAAAAGTTTTTTATTTGTTTCAGGTAAGGATTCGTGCATCGGGCATTCGTTCGTACATGTATTATGGTAATTTATAACTTGTTGTAATTTATGATTCCATTAACTATACCCATTACACACTACTTTAGTGCCTGTACAACGTTAAAAAATAATCCTATAAGTTCTCTTTTACGAGGCACAGTACTCATTTAATATTACAAATGGTCATAATTAATAGAATCGTCTTTATGCGTCATAAAGCCATGGTGCAACTATATTATGGTTATAGCACGAATGGGTGTGCTCGACCTGTGTAGGGCCATGTTCTAACAGAAAACCAGCGTAAATTTACAGCTTAATGCAGCTGCGTTTCGTATGGTGAGTGTAGAGGTCCGGAGAACTTTTCTTTTTTTTATATAAGAGGGTGCAAACGAGCATGCGGCTCAACAGATGGTAAGTGACTACCGCCGCCCGTGAACGACTGCAACACCAGGGGATATGCAGACGCGTTGCCGGTCTTTTAAAAAAGAGTAGGCTCTTTTTTGAAGGTCCTTAATTAGTATCAGTCCGGAAAAATCGCTTTTGGTAGTCGATTTCACAAGGAAGTTCTACTGGAAACGGGTCATTCCATCTCAGTCCTCAATGGTGACAGCAGATGGATATCATCTTCTTTCAGATAACAAATGAAAAAATAAAATGCGGTTGCCAACCCTTGTGTGAATAACTAGCCGAGATGGTGCTTTCAGCACCTTATATACCTTCCAATGACGCCTGCATTCACTACCATCACTAAACCCAACACCGCTGCACCCAGTAGACATGTGTCATTCATTCATCCTAGTGACTCGACCATTCATGTATTGATTCGTCTTACGAACTGGGTCATTCAGGTCAATCATTCAAATGGATCATTTCGAGTTTCAGTACTCTGTGATCTGTCAGACCCGCTCGATAATGTCGGTCGTCGGACATTGTTATACTCTTTGGTCATAGATCCTGTCAGTCGTCTCATCCGGAACGTTCAAAAATGTAATTGCAATCATCAATAGGTACTTTGATGCGTCTCGGGTCAAATTAACGAATCATTCACGATTGACACATGTCTACACCCAGTACCACAATAACCAAGGCTTTAATAAGGAACACACCACCGTATGATAACATAACACATAATACGTCGCTATAGGTACGAACCCTCTCAGAAATGAGAGGAGGCCTGTGCTCAGCAGTGGGACGTATATATAGGCATATAGTGGGACGTATATGTAACATTAACACAACATTACATAGGTACGAGACGTCATCAGGAGTAAGGTACTCTGCGATTGCTAATAGCTAAGAACTTCTCAGTTGGCCTCGTAAAGTTTTTCATTTTTTAGGATATGGGTGACAAACGAGCACTGTGTAGTCCACCTGATGGTAAGTGATTGCTGCAGTCCATAGACATCTACATCTATCCTCGATTACAAATCAAAATGCAGATGCGTCGTCACCCGTGAGAACTAAGATGGAATGCCTTGGTTCCAGTAAAAGGGTCTCCGGTTCTCTATACTCACCATACGAAACACAGCAGCGTTAAGCTGCTATTTTACGCTGGTATTCTGTGAGGCGTGGTCCTTCCCGGTCGAGCCGACCCATTCGTGCTACATCTATACCACTAATATAGCTGCAGCATTGCTCTACCACGTCAAAAAATTCATTTCATTCATTATTCTTAACTGATTAATTTTAATTTTTATAAGGCTTTTTATGTAAGTCATGGCAGTCAAAGGCGAGCTGTGCTTTAATCGAGTGAAATAAAATTAATAACTGAACATTTCATACACGATATAATACACAAACTAAAGTAAAAATAACATCCTATATATACGTCCTATTGCAAAGGTAAAAGAGTAAAAAAGGATAATTTTGCAATTGAACGTATATAACTGCCTAGTGGGTGTTGGCAGTCTTAATATACTTCTGAATAATTTATAATTTCTAAGACATGTCGGTTTCCTACAGCGCCAAAATAAATACGGTACGGCAAATGAAATTGCAAGTAACAATTTCATGAAGCTCGTGGAGATCGAACTTGGTGTATCGCGTTCTATGAAATTTTAAGGCGAGAAGATTTCACTTAGTAATAGTCGACTATGAGAAATGCTAGAAAGATCTAACGGCTTCCGAGAGATGGTGTCATAATCGTCCCGCTTTCGCCAGACGTAGAATACTCGAACCGGTAACGGAGAACATCGTTAGTTATAGATACGAGAAGTCTGGTACTCTGGTTTCTAATCCTTTTGCGTAGCGTGGCGATTAGAGTTGAGAAATTAAAACGAGAGAGGCCTATGTCCATAATCATCATCATCATCATCATTACAGCCCTTCACAAGTCCACTGCTGAACATAGGCCTCCCCCAAGGAATGCCACAAAGCACGGTCCTTAGCTGCCTGCATCCATCGACTTCCTGCATGTCTTACCAGGTCGTCACTCCATCTAGCGGGGTTGCCCTACACTTCGCCTATCTATGTCCAGCGATGGGCTTTTATGAACTGATGAATAAGATAAAGAGCGAAGAGAATTAAAAAAAAATTACACGTTTGTTAAAACACCTATAAATATAACAAAGAAAACCCAACGCTTTGTGCAAGCGACGAAAAAAAATTGGAAGTTTTAAAGAACTATAATTGAGTTCAACGTTGAACGAAGTGAACATACAGACTGTGGAATTAATATTTCAAAACTTTAGCAGTTGACACTGAGTTCACGGAGAGATTCATAGCGGACGTTTTCTGGCGAACGAATTAAGTTTAATGGACGATCTTAAAAATTCTTTCGCTTAAGTATTGCTTTAGAAATCGCAAAAAATGAGACAGTCGTTTTAAATATTTCTTATTTTAAAATTAAAAATTAAAGTTAAAGTTACAGTCTATATACGTCCCACTGCTGGGCACAGGCCTCCTCTAACTTCTGAGAGGGTTTTAGGGCAAGGAAATGTCCGCCGCGCTGCCCCAATGCGTGTTGGCGAACTTCACATGTCTTTGAATTTTATTTGTTATTTCTCATACATGCAGATTTCCTCACGATGTTTTCGAGCATGTTGTAAATCAGCACTTAAAATTGCAAATAACAATTTCATTGGTGCTGAGTGCTGGCGAGGATTGAACCCGGGTTGCTCGCGTACTGTGAAATTTACAGCGAGCGCTAACCATCTGAGCTACCACGACATTCTAAAATTATAATAATATAAAGAGACCCTTTCAGGTTTAGGCATATTTGAGTAATTTGGTGTATGGGTGCGAAATAGGATTTAGGTAAACTCCCTTGGTGGCGCATTATGGTAGAGCATTAGTAGAAAGAATGCAAGAAAGAAAAGGAAAGACGGTGTATTAGTAGCTTCTTATATAAAGTGTAATTGTGTCCCTAATAAATATGTTAACGTCATTACTGATACGGACAAAGGAGGTTGATAGTACCACAGAGATAGTAACAACATAAATCAGTAGAAGAGTTACACAGAAGATGTTAGAAAGACTTCTGGGGAAGTTATGGATGTAGCTCAAATTCGACTGCGTGATACTTTATAGTTGCAGACGATATAGCCATCTCCACTCAGAGTCGAGCTGTGTTACTAGAGGTAATTTTAGCATGTAAACCCCAGGTATCCGTAGGCTAGTGCTGAATGTGGAAGTGTTCGTCGCTTTGTGCCAATTTGGGTAGTACGACGTACAATTCAGGTTTTTTTTTAAAGAATAGGGGTGACAAACGAGCACACAGTCCACCTGATGGTAAGTGGTTGCCGTGGCCCATAGACATCTACAATCTATCTTCGTTTGCGAATTTAAATGCAGATGCGTTGTCAGCCGTGAGGACTAAGATAGAATGCCTCTTTTCCAGTAAAAAGGGTCTCCGGTTCTCTACACTCACCATACGAAACACAGCAGCATTAAGCTGCTATTTTACGCTGGTATTCTGTGAGAGCGTGGTCCTTCCCCGGTCGAGCCGACCCATTCGTGCTACAACTATACTATTAATATAGCTGCAACATGGCTCTACTACGTAAAAAACGAACGCAACAAACAACCTTATAGCAACAGTGTTGCTAATATGGCGGAAAGTAACTGAGGTTTCACTTAATAAAAAAATGCTGGTTCAATGCAAATGTTAAATCTATAAAAGCAATATGAGAACAGTTTTAACGTATATCGAGAATTACGGCCCATTACCCAAAAAATGTCGATACCATTCAAGTTACCAAAACTGAAAGACGCTGAGGTGACGTACGATTAGGGAGAGTAGGCTGAGATGGTATGAACACGTATAGTGGAGTCTACCTGGCTAGAGAGGGAAATTATAACATAAATCTATAACTTAACATAAAGGCAAGAAAGGCTGATACCACAACTGACTGAGTAAAAAGTAAGTGAGAGAGGAAAAAGGAAGAGAGAGAATCTTTCGTCCCTTTCGTATAATTTTTCGTTCATAATCGCAACAAATTTTAGAATAATGTTTACTATAATCAGTAATTGTGTTACTTCCTTCAACAAAGCTAACTTTCTTAACTCGGGACATTTCCAGCAGCACTTTATATAAAAAATGCTTAGGAAATATTCCTTTTCGTTATCCGTCAAGTCTTCCTGTAAGTGGAATTTCTAATAAACGGTATCACGCAGAGGCACGCGGAGGCTTATCGCAAAATTACAAAAGATATATTTACCTTCACCGCATAAAGAAATAATTTACGCAACAAATCCTATATTTTTGGTCTAAGTTATGAGCGACCAGCGATTTTAAAAATAGTTGTATTATTTTTGTGTTAAGAAAAATGTGATGTGGATAATATTGAAGTGTACCCGTGGCAATCAATTAGACAATCAATTTGGCGTCAGTCCGACTTGACTGATGGACTGAACTGAGGGGGCAAACATACTGTGTAACCTACGTCTAAGTAAATTATACTTCAGTGTGTTGTTCTAAGTGTATGTTAAATAAGCTTCTATAAAGTGCATTAAAGTGTTATTTAAAACTATATATAAATATAAAGTGTGTCGACATACCTTACACGTATTTAAAAAAATCGCATATGGAAAAAGGCTAATAATAATACGATGAATTGTACATGGATAATACATCCGTCTTTGTGTAATTTACGTACGCGAGCAACCCGGGTTCGATCCCCGCCGGCACCAATGAAATTGTTAATTGCAATTTTAAGTGCTGATTTACCACGTGCTCGGCGGTGAAGGAAAACATCGTGAGGAAACCTGCATGTCTGAGAAATCAAAAAAAAATATTTCGAAGACATGTGAAGTTCGCCAACACGCATTGGGGCAGCACGGCGGACATTTCCTTGCCCTAAAACCCTCCCAGAAATGAAAGGAGGCCTGTGCCCAGCTGTGGGACGTATATAGGCTGTAACTTTACTTTGCTTTACTTTTGTGTAATTTGTACTTGATAAATATGTAAACAATCAATTACAAATTCTATTTAAATTTTAAAAGCGGATTTTAATGAAATCATGTTTCGATGTTTATTTTTAAATAATTTATATAAATTTAAATAGTTAGTTAATTAATTATTTTATTTTATTAAATTTTTTGGTCCCTTAATACCAATATTTTGTACCACACGTCAAAGATGCCCCTGGAAAAATTTACCGAGTTACCGACGACAGCGCGTTAGGTGAGATGTGATAGAGTGCCATGACTGGCGTCTTCCACCCCACTAGGTAAAGTAAAACAGGAAAAGAATTGATGTACGGCCAAGTGCGAGCGGGTATAAAAACAATATGATTTTTATTTTTAACCATTTACCTATATTATACATTAAATCATAGGAGAGCCCACGATTTAAAAAAAAAGTTAAAAGAATGGTTATTATTAAAATGTTTCTATAATTTAGATGAATATTTTGGAAGTAATTATTGATTTATTGTAGTGCTTTTTTTATTATATTGTACGTCCGAAATGGACAAACTGCTGTAACTATACTCTGTATTTGTAAGACCTCATGTACACAGTTATGACAATATATGATTATCTTATCTTATCTTATCTTGTTATCAGGAAGACGCTGCTGCCATCTCCTGGTTTGTTTTCCTCTATCGCCTCTTACGACACCCACGTGATGATGTGGGTGGCATGTGGTAGTGGATATATTTATAGCGCCACTAAACTCTCAAAGATACAAACAAATATAAATTTTTTGTCATAAACCTTCACGGGCGAGCACACAACAATTCACCAAAATTAATAGCTACTCTTAACAGTCCGCTAGCATTCATCCATACCTTAATACCTACGATAGTGTTATCAAGTCATTACAACGAACAGCATAGGATATTACAATCATTTGTCATACGGCTGCAAAGAAAGCATTGTTTTAACCATTGTGTTCGAAATTGGCCTAAAAACTAGCATTGTCATGCTTAATATAGTCGGTAGAACACATTGATACAAAAACAAAAATACTTTATTAAAATATTAGTAACAAAAGCAAACTAGTAATACCAGTTATTCGACTTCAAAAATTCAGTAATTCTTTCACGGGGCAATGTATACGCTTTTACAACATAAGCCCAGAAAATGTGCACAATCAATCTATCAAAAAGTTTAAAATTTGTTACAAGCAAAAATTGTTTAATAACGGCTATTATACAACTTAAGAATATATGATTGATAATAAGCTCTAGTAATGAGGTGATAGCGATCACGCTACCATGGCAGAGCCATGCTACATCTATATTATCATTGTAGCACGAATGGGTCAGTTCGATCGGGGAAGGACCACGCTTTCACAGAATACTTGCGTGAAATAACAGCCTTTTGCCGCTGTGTTTCGTATGGCGAGTGTTGGCTCTTATAGATGAATTATAATTATGTGATGTACTACAAAGTGACTATCATTTTGTTGTCAACAAAATTAGAGCAGAAAACATAAAAGTCACCATCTTCGTCATATTGAATCTTTTTTACGGAATGGTGATTACTTCAAAACTATTCTCTGAATCAATTGCGAAAGCTATTTATGTGTTGTCAACATGATGGTTACATCTAAGTCGTCCATTAAAACTGTAATTTTTATTATTATATTTGAAAAAAATGTAATGCGTATGGCATAATGATTGTTTTTAAAAAAAGTTGTAAATCAGATGTTGTAGATTAGATTTGTGTTATTAAATAATGAGCCAAAAATTTCATTAATCATGTTATATTATTCACTTATAGACTTTCCCCCGCTTGTACGTATCTCGAGAGAGACATACTTCACGGGAAACGAGTGTGCAAATACGGTTTCTAATACATTTAAAATTTTGAAAGGAAAATAAATTGCTGGTGAGATTTATTTTTTACTTGAACTCAATAACTTTTGAAAATTTAATTTAACACCCATTACCATCCATCATCACCACCACTATCCGGGTTCGATCCCCGTCGGCACCAATGAAATTGTTAATTGCAATTTTAAGTGCTGATTTACCACGTGTTCGGCGGTGAAGGAAAACACCGTGAGGAAACTTACATATCTGAGGAAAAACATATTTTTCGAAGACTTGTGAAGTCCGCCAATACGCATTGGGGCAGCGCGGCGGACATTTCCTTGCCCTGAAACCCTCTCAGAAGTTAGAGGAGGCCTGTGACCAGCAGTGGGACCTATATAGGCTGTAATTTTACTTTTTTATCCATTACCACGGTTAAAAGATCCATTAGGTTATTAGAATTTCGTCTTTTATATTTCGAGACGGTCCACAACCTTCCACTAGACCTGGGTTCCTCAGAGTCAGGTACGCGAACCACTGAGGGTTCGACAGTTGACTGTAGGGGGTTGGTGACAATATTTATATTATAATGGCTGACTGGCTGGCTCACTCTTGCTTCATTAGAAATGAATTTAGCCATAAAACTGCTGTGCATGGTGCATGCCAATATACTTTATGGTACACGACTAACCAACAACGCGTTTGCTTGCAACTGTGACATATTTCAGTGATGTAAGGTCCGTGGGGACGAAAGCTTTGCGCGCAAATTACTTGTCATGTTCACCATCACACTAATTAAAAACATATTTCTCTTTGTAACTGTATATTTTGTTAATAAAAAACCTTATTATTGTCTTTAGACATTTTTTTTTAGAGATTCGCCATTGTCTGGGAAATTTAATAGGGGTACGTGGAGCTATAAGTTTGAGTAAGCCTGCACTAGACGGAACGTTAACCTGCTGGGGTCGTAAAGAGGTCAATTGATTTAATTGAATCAATATCGTAATTTGTGGCACTTTTGACGATAGACAGTAGACTCGAATAATCATGATAATGTTGATGATGTCTCAGACCAATGACTGTCTTCGTTCCATTTCGTTTTGCCATCATCTACTCTATTCCATTTAAAGAAAGAAAAAGTGCAACTAATGCCTCGTTTAGAGTAACTTTGGTAATGAAAACAACACGAGTTTTGTTTCATTACCAAAGTTTGTCCCGTGGTTGTCGTAAGAGGTAACTGGCAAAGGCTGGAAAGACCGTGTATAGCAAGGTAAAGTTACATTTTTTTTTATAGGAGAAGGGGCAAACGAGCATGCGGCTCACCTGATGGTAAGTTACTACCGCCGCCCATGAACGACTGCAACACCCTGGCGGCAACGCATCTGCAATTCCCCTGGGAATTGCAGATGCGTTGCCGACCTTTTAAGAAGGAGTAGGCTCTTTTCTTGAAGGTCCCTAAGTCGTATCGGTCCGGAAAAATCGCTGGTGGTAATCGATTCCACAAGGAAGTTGTGCGAGGAAGAAAACTTCTAAATCGCACAGTGGTGGACCGCCAATCATCCAGATGGTATGGATGGTATCTCGAGTTCTGTCCGATGTGCGATGGTGAAATTGAGCGGCTGGAATTAGTCCGAACAATTCCTCAGAGCACTCCCCGTGATAGATGCGATAAAATACGCAAAGAGATGCAACATCTCTACGCAGTGCCAGTGAGTCCAGCCGATCGGAAAGAACTCGGTCGTCGACGATTCGAGCCGCTCTGCGCTGGATGCGGTCAAGTGGAAGGAGCTGGCATTGGGGAGCCCCTGCCCAGAGATGGGAACAGTATTCCATGTGGTACCGAACCTGCGCCTTGTAAAGTTGCAAGCGGTGTGCCGGCATGAAATACTGTCCCGCTCTGCTGAGCACGCCAAGCTTTTTAGAGGCCAATTTGGCCTTCTCTTCCAAGTGACCACGAAACTACACATCACTCGATATGTCGACACCGAGGATTCCGATACTGGCTGAGGCAACAAGGGGAGTGCCTTGAAACTGAGGAGATACGACAAAGAGGTTCTTTTTAGCGGTAAACGCGCTAACTTGTGTCTTCTGGGGATTGGACTGGACTAGATTTAGTCGCCCCCAGTCTGAGACTTGTCAACAAAGTCTCGACTTCAGACACAAGTTTGTTCCGGTACTCACCGACGTTTTCTCGAGAAATATTGGCACGGCTGGTGTATAAAGCATCACCAGTGCTGTCGTCTGCATAGCAATGAATGTTACCGGTTTGCAACATATCATTGATATGCAGAAGAAACAGCGTTGGTGATAGCACGCAGCCTTGTGGAACACCAACGTTAATGGGCTTGATGCTCCGATCTGCAAGAAAACTGGTGATCCAATTGCACAATTTCTCGGGAAGCCCACAGGAAGGGCCAACGCCTCCCCCTTGGACTCCACTGCCTCCGCCCATCTATGAGTTAGGTAACCTAGAAGATCACCAGCTGATCGACCTCGACGGGAACCGTACAGGCGGTCACTAATCAGCTGGTGATCCTCAAGGTACCGCATGAGCTAGCAGTTAATAACAGTTTCCATTACTTTGGAGAACAAGGAGGTGATAGCGATAGGCCTGTAGTTGGACGGATCTGAGAGGTCGCCTTTTAGGATCGGTGCACCAAAGCTGTCTTCCATGAGTTCGGGACTACGCCTAGGGAGTAGGAGTACCGGAAAAGACGCGTTAAAACCGGTGCCAACTCCAGAGCACACGTCTTCAGCACAATAGGTGGGACTCCATCAGGCCCACTCGACTTGTTGACGTCCAGGAGAGGAGTGCTTTACGCACCGAGCGCTGTGTAAACAGCACTTCCTGCATGGAGCACTCACACCGCGGGATGGTAGGCGGTGTGTTCCCCCCGTCATCAAGAGTCGAGTTGGAAGCAAAAAGAGAGCCTAGCAGATCGGCTTTCTCCTTTGCGTCATGGGCCAGTGAGTCGTCCACCTGTGCAGAGATGGCAGAGATGGCTGACAGAAGTTCCCTTGGACAGCCTTGGCGAGAGACCAGAATGCACGTGTTCCCGAAGGGAGGCGAACTAGTTTCTCGCCAATTCTGCCGATGTGCTCTGACTTTGCCTTGGCAATGACACTTTTGAAGGACCTGGAGGCGGAATTATACTTCTTTTTAAGAGCGCTGGTGTTTACATCCCGGGACTTTGATGCGTCAGCCCAGGCCCGGTAGCACTTCTGCTTATAGCGTGATGCAATTTTACAGGAATGACCAAACCATGGCTGAGTTCTGCCTCCGATAGGCACCACAGATGATGGAATAAATAATTCCATTCCCTTAAGTACCACATCAGCGACAGAATCAGCAACAACGTTGGGTTCATCCGGCGAGAAGCAAGCCCGCCCTCAAGGGTAGGTTGCAAAAAAAAACTGTATCCCATCCCAATCGGCCGACCTATAGTGCCAAACACGGCGGCGAGCTGCAGATCGCAATTGCGATGGGAGCGTGAGTGGCACCGTACTCCGGATCAGACAATGGTCCGAAGAGCCAAGAGGGGCATCGACGGAGACCTGATATCCGTCCGGATGAGAGGTCAGCAGAAGGTCCAGCAGGGAAGGTACATGGTCCTCCACATCTGGGATCCGTATAGGCGAAGTAGCCAGTTGTGTCAGACCATATGCCAAGGCAAAGTCATAAACAGATGTACCCGCATGATCGGTTAAACGGGAACCAAGCCATTCAGCGTGGTGGGCGTTAAAATCACCGAGCATCACGATCTCTGCGGATGGGACCTGTTGTAGCACGGAGTCTACAGCCATTTGGACGTGGTCGATGAGTCGGTCTGTGTCGGCATTACAGCTATGGGACCCATAGAGCACCCGTAGACGCGGGGATGGTCGTCGCTGTCTACGCGCAGCCATGAATGGACAGGTCCGTACCTTCAAGACTGCCGAGGCGTCGAAAACAGATGTCCTCTCTGACGTACACGCAACTCCAGCCCGGGGCATAAGGAGTGTTCCAATTACGGAGAGATACAAGTATCAGCCGGAGAGGACACCTGTGTCTCGGTTAGAAAGAGCAAGGCCGGCTTTACCGTCTCCAGTTGGTAGTGGACGGCGTTAAAGTTTAACATTCTATATACGTCCCACAGTTGGGCACAGGTCTCGCCTCATTTCTGAGAGGGTTTTAGGGCAAGGAAGTGTCCACCGTACTGTCACAACGCGTGTTAGCAGACTTAACATATCTTCGAAATACTTTTTAATTTTTTAGATATGTAGGTTTAACGATGTTTTTCTTCACTGCCTAGTACGTGGTAAATCGGCACTTAAAATTTCATTTAACAAATACATTGGTGCCGGCGGAGATCAAACCCGGGTTGATCGGTGTACATATGTAGGTACGAGTGATCGTGTTCATGTGCAATAACTTTGGCTAATAGAAAATATACCGAAGGCGCTTATGTTTGTTCTAATTATTTTAATACGAGTTTTTCCTCTTTAAAGCTAGATAACGTTACTGACGTAGGAGATTAAAGTTTTTGTCCAACAATGTAACCGTGTAGTGACGGTGTAAGAATATCCAGTACCACATATCGTCCCGTGGATGTTGTAAGAGGCGATAAGGGGAAACCAAAACAGGAGACGTGCAGCAGCATCTTTCTGATAACAACTCAAAATATTAAAACCTGCGGCTGCCAACCCGCCTGCCAAGCGTGGCGATTTCGGCGAATATGAGGCACTGTATGTGGGAGGTCTATGGCTTATGGAGGCATATGTAGTGGACTTCTACAGGCTACAATGGTATGACAATGTTCCCAATGGCCGCTCTATAAATCTTTGGTATTTATATTTCATAATTCAGTTTCTTTAAGCACGATGTAATAGAAAAATAATTTAATTATAATATAAGCTTCAAGGCCGTTACTTACAATATTTTAATTGGAATGCCAGCGTCGCGAAACAGTCCTCGTTCGAAGTGTAATTGATACACATAGGAACATAAAGAGCACGTTATTTTACATAATTAGGTCACCCGATATGACTCGAACGGGCAAATCGCTCACGTGCATGGATTGCAGTGGGAAGACCTTGTCGACATTTCTGATGTATATTACATACAACATGTCCTTATTATGGTATGCTTGATAAAACAAATGAAGCTCTATTCTATATAAAGTGTAAAATTTTATCGTTTTATTTTTTATCGGGTATAATATAGTTATAGCACGAATGGGTCGGCACGACCGGGGAACGACCACGCTCTCACAGAATACCAGCGTAAAATAGTAGCTTAATGCTGCTGTGTTTCGTATGGTGAGTGTAGAAAACCGCAGACCTCTTTTGTTTTCATTCTTTATTGAGGATAGATGTGGATGTCTATAGGCCACAGCATCCACTTACAATCAGGAGGACTGTGTGCTCGTTTGTCACCTTGTTCTATAAAAAACGAACCTTGAGCCGTAATGGATAAGCACTTTAAGATTTCATAGTGCGGAGAACTTACTGATTTCGATCTTCACCTGCATCAATGAAAAATTATTAATTGCAATATGGGTTGCTGATTGACAAGTACGTGGCGCAGCGGTGATATCAGATATTGTGAGGAAACTTAAATGTTTGATAAACTAGTGGTAAAATTAAAAATTTTGTACAACCGACTTCATATATTAATGATAACTCAAAAACTACTGGTCAGACCTTGATCAAATTTGTATTAAAATTATATGTTTTCAAATAAAAAAAACTCATCAAAATCGGTCCACCTAGAAAAAAGTTATGAGGTAACACACATAAAAAAACATACAGTCGAATTGAGAACCTCCTCCTTTTTTAAGTCGGTTAATTAAGAAAACCAAGGACATGCAATTACCGGCAACATTTGAGCAGCACGACGAGCTTTTCCTTACACGAAAACCCTTTCAGAAAATAGAGGACATACATCCAGAACCGAACCAATAATTGTTTGTAAGCCGTACAAATACTTACTCCATTGCATCCAAAAACTTTTAAGAACTAATAATAATAATAATGTCCTCCAGACCACATTTCGTTCACGGCGCGGCGGCCAGTCTCAACGCAGACTAGCCATATCTGCACAACAGGGTTATAGTGCCCAAGTGTATACGCAAGCACGGCTCCACTCTCATAGTCCGACGAGACAGCAATCCGATACGACCACGATAGAGATCAGGTGCAAGACCAACGGCTTCATGTGCCTTTCGAGGCTTAGGGATGAAACACCACCAGCTTCCTGACTCCGGGCTGCTACTCAGAATTTCTTTACAGATGATCTCAATAACTGATTCCTGATCCGCCACGGCATTCGAACCGGAAACCAGCAGACGTATTTACGACCACTAGAACAGCGTGTCAGGTAGTTTTAAAAAAACACACATGAAAAAGCTTTTATGTCAGTTAAATGTTTTTTGTTTAAGCATTTACCTTTATAATACTGTTCTTGCTATTTACTAATGAGAACAAAAACCAAATTATATTTGTTAATTATACTTCTAGTTTAAAACAACTTCCTTTATACACACTTATTCAACATTTATATTAATTAAACAGTACACATACAAAGGTATTTAACTTCAAAACAATCACAGGCTTTTGAATGTGTTACACGTCAAAACAAATTTATTTTTTAATACGTCACACACTTTTTTAATTTACTGTTTAACTTGATTTTAGCAATCAATATTATAAGCAAATGATATCATCAACGTCATCATCATCATCATTATCATCATTAAAGTCCAATGCTGAATACAGCTCATCACAAGTCCCACTCGTCAGGACAGTACTTTTACAAGGCTGCCACTCGATAACTTTAAGCTTTTAAAATACTCGTATTTTTAGAAAAAAGAACGGACATTCACCAACGTCATAATACGTAAGTGTGGGATCCTTCTTTTTAACCGACTTCAGAAATGAAGAGGTACTCAATTCGACTGTATTTTTTTATATGTGTCAACCTCATAATTTTTTCAAGATAAACCGATTTTGATGATTCTTTTTTTATTTGAAAGCTGGTGCTTCTCATGTGGATCCACATAAATTTGATCACGCTCAGACGTTAGTTTTTGAGATATCCTTAATAATTTATATTGAAGTCGGTTGCACAAAATTTTTATTTTACTTGTTGTTACTAGCACATGTATGGACTCACTGTCTGATATAAATTACCTTATGATATAAAATGAACACCGTAAATATTTTACTACTAATACTTCTTTTCTGCTCACGGGTTCGTCTGGTTAGGTATCGCCCTCTCTTTCTTTCTGCTGTTTTCCATTCTGAAGCGTATAGACAGCCAGTATAGTTACAGACTGTGAGACATTTCATCATAGTGTTCAGAGGCGGCAACCCATCTCTAGCCTTCTTTCTTTGGAGTTGGCTGCAGGTGTCCATGGACTGCTGTATCCATAAACCATTAAGTGGACTGTAACTTCGTTTGTCACTTCAATTGTATTAAATAACGCCATCATGTATCATCAAAAAGCGAAACTAAACATTTAAGTGTTAAAAAAATATTCAAGCAATAGATGTTAAAAATAAAACATGCTAAGAATATTTGAACCAGTAAAACTGGATTTATTAATTAAGTGCACTTTACAACGTATACTTGGTATAGCCAAGTTCAAAAATGGAGAGGAGCAAGAATTTAATGTTGCCACTGAATTTTATTGATATTTTATTGCCATTTACAAATACAATTTTTCCTTATTTAAGTTATAAATAAATATTACTAATTATATATACCATTTTTATCTTACATATTATTGGTTATGTTATGTAAAGCAATTTTTTACAATGTTAATGTTTTTTTAGGTGTAAAAATGAATTTACTTAATAATTTATGTGTTCTACATTTAAAAGAAGCGACAGCAGTCTTACTGTGAAGGGCACGGAATGTGGCATGAAAAAGTTATTGTGGTATACCGCATGTACATAGATCGTACATGGACCAACACCCAGACCCGGGAAGTAATTAATTGACCATAAAAATACTTGGCTGTGCGGACATCGAATCCTCGGCCTGCAGTGATACAGCCAAACTCAAAGGCACTGCGCCATTGAGCCTTCGAATACAAAATTATGTTTTCCTTGAGTTGACGCAATATGCAAAGCAAAAATGAATAACCGGGTCAGTGTGTTCATGTCGCGTCGCCCACTTGCATATACTTGTTTAATTATTATTAGCCATTGTTCTAAATATCAATGCAAACAACTCCAAGTACTAATTGACTTATTGATTAAAATAGCTACATGAATCAGTTTCTTTTAAAAAATGTTCTGGATACGTGACGAGTTATCAAGATAGATGTCCGTCTCTACCTATAGGAGTCTAGGTAGGTACCAGCTTTATTTATTTCATTTATTTATTTTAAAAAATGTAACCTCCACACTAAGATTTTCTCCTGTATCGTGGGGGCAGTTTACAAACATAAATTGCACAAGGACAAATATCCAGACCCGGAACAATTATTTGTAGGCCATACAAATACTTGTTCCGTGCGGGATTCGAACTTAGCCTTAGCGCTGCAATTCAATTGCTAAGCCATTGCGCCACGGAGCCGTCAATCCTCATATCATATCTATTTCTCGTCAGCTCTCATATCATATCTATTTATATATTGTCGCAATGCAGGTGCATTCACTGTCATATCCATGTAGTATATTAAAACATGTTAACGTTTGACAAACAAAAATTTAATTCCTGACTAAACATTCAAGAAATAATTGTGGTACGGATAGACGGGAATAGTGCACGCAATTGAGTGAGGGCGGGAGGTGCTCTTCAAAATAGGTAAGACACATCATTTTATTTTATTACGCGGATCTTAGCTAATTGATTTTTGACTACTGTAATATAATGAATTTCCGCAAAGTACGTCTGATTCTATTAATTATCTTAAAGAGTTTCCAATTCATTTAATTTTATTTACTTTCTTTGTGGTTTGAAATAAGAAATCCAGTTTTAATACAGACGATGTTTCATTTTATGTTAGTCCTCAGAGTTGATACTGTACCTACAGCTTTCATTTGCCATCAACTTCGTGTTCGTGTAAGTTCATTTGCCACTATACGGTAGAGTGACCTTACAGCTATAATATGATTGAAACATGAATGGATCGTCTCGATTGATCAAGGTCTCACCAATAGTTTTTGAGTTATTCTTAATAATTTATATTGAATTCGGTTGTACACCGTTGTAGAGAACCGAAAACCATTTTTACTGGAAACGGGGCATTTCATATTAGTCCTGAGGGGTGATAACGTATCTGCATTTTAATAATTAATCGAAGATAGAGTACCATAAGGTAGACTGTGTGCATGTTTGTCACCCTTGATCTGTATAAAAAAATGCTAGATATATCTTATAAGTTTGATAGATCGCGGTATACCACCTCGTTTCGTCAGACGTAAAATACCCAGACTGTCAGCGTTCAGCAGCGCTAAAAATGCGAGACGAAAGTCTCATCGAGCAGATGATTAAAAATTGCCATGAGGAAGAAGAAATGAAGGGCCTTTTCTTCTCTTCACTCTGCTGTTCTCTTCTTCTTTCAATTCATAAACAGTGGACTGTTTAGAAACACCGATAAAGAAACGGCACGATAAATTCATACTATTTAATCGTGTTTAAATTCACGATTAGAGAATTATTTAGTGGAGAAAACGCAGATATTGATCCCAGCATCTGTTTGAAGACGAGAGACGAAACGATTGTTGACAAACATTGCGATGTAAAAATAAATGAACTGAAGCGTATTTAGATAGACACAGATTAGATACACACGGTCACAAAGATCCGACTGTAAATAATGCTGCATAAATAATACTCTTATTCACAGCTATAAAACTGTACCGAATTGACAACCACATAGCTATAAAAGAGAAGTAAAATACTGTTAGATAGATGTCAATTTATTTTAATTTTTAGGGAAACTACATCTCTATTTGCTGTCACCAACGAATAATTGAATAATAATGACTTGGGGACCTTTTTCAACCAACTTCAAAAAAGGAGGAGGTTCTCAATTCGTCGGAATCTTTTTTAACTATTTTAAATCAGTGCTTGACTACTGTCCCTTCTGATGGTAAGCTTGCCTTGAAGAAAGCCTTTGAAAAAAAACACGCTGCATCTTCATAAGCCGGCTCATCTGCGAATATCTGCGAATATTTGCAGTTTTGCTGACTGATTGCTTTATCATTTGCCATCTAGTAAATTCATGTTCGTTTGCCCCTTCTTGTTTTCTAGAGCTGTGTCTCTCAATGAGTTTACTAGTTGGTTGAATTCCTTTTCTGCCTTGGTGTCCATCTGAATAAGTACCACTCTCTTACCTATTTGGCCGCTGGAGTATTTGCATTGGTGTATTCCGGTCTGAAGGGTGTAGAGAGCCATTATATTTTTTTTCTATATAATACCCGCCGTGTAGTGGCGGTGTAAGAATATCCACTACCCTATATCGTCCTGTGGGAGTCGTAAGAGGCGACAAAAGGAAATTGAAACAGGTGACGGGCAGTAGCATCTTCCTGATAACAACTCTAAATAATGAAAAAACTGCGGTTGACAACCCACTCGCCAAGAGTGTCAACAATGGCAAAATTCCCTATGAGGCAGTCTATGGGGGAGACTCATGTTCAACAATAGATTTTTATGGGCTGTAATGAATGGCTGGATGGATATATAATAAGGGTGACAAGCGATCATACAACCCACCTGATGGTAAGTGGATGCTGTGGCCCATAGAAATCTACATCTATCCTCGAATAAGAATCAAAATGCAGATGCGTCGACACCCCTGAGGACTAAGGGGGAATGCCGTATCCAGTAAAACGGATCTCCGGTTCTCTACTCTCATCATACGAAACACAGCAGCATTGCGCTGTTAGTTTACGCTGGTATTCTGTGAGAGTGTGGTCGGTCCTTCCCCGGTCGAGACGACCCGTTCGTGCTACAACCATTATGTAGCTGCAACATGACTCTCCCACGTAGGATATTACAGGCTGTGAGGAATTCCATCGTAGTCCCTAGGGGTGACAATGCATCTATAGCCTTCTTTATATGGTATACAGTAGCATAGAATAGAATAGAATCATTTTTATTTAGATTACAAGAATACTAATTGAAAGTTATTTAAGATTTATCACTGGTTCGGAAAAAACCTCTGATCTGGGAAGAATCAGCAAGAAAATCAGCGGATTTTTTAAATGGCCGTTTTTACCATATTTTTTTTTAAGAATAGGGGGCAAACGAGCATGCGGCTCACCTGATGTTAAGAGTTGACCGCTGCCCATGAACAACTGCAACACCAGGGGAATAGCAGGTGCGTTGCCGGCCATTTAAAAAATAGTAGGCTCTTTTCTTGAAGGTCTCTAAGTCGTATCGGTCCGGGAAAATCGCTGGTGGTAGTCGATTCTACAAGGAAGTTGTGCGAGAAAGAAAACTTCTTCTAAATCGCACAGTGGTGGACCGCCAATCATCCAGATGATATGGATAAATATTCCAAATAAGAAAAAAATACACTTATGGTTTTTTAACTAAAGTAAAAGAAAAAAAATTATGCCAGTATTGTTATCATCTTTACGTCCGTATGTCTCAATTCTGATTTGTAAAAATAGAGATCGCTCCCGGTTGACAATTCGTAGTAAATGCGGATTCTGGCGCGGCTCCAAGTCGCCGTCTTTCATTCAGTAAGCTCACGCGATTGACGCGTCTGTTTTCTTTGTACGTGTGTCAGAGATCTCAATGACTATCTTGTTAGTAAACAGATATTTGTACCTTTCTTTACTATTCCATACATTATTTTCTGATCAATTCAATTGAATTGTTTGTTGAAATGTTTACGTATGTTTTTGGAAACTGAAACCCATTCGAAAAATAAGAGTAAATTTAAAAAGGATTTTTAGAATACGAAATAGTTTATTGAATTAGGCGTCGTTTCGTGTAAATCAATTAAGGTAATTTTTCAAGATCTAAGTATGTGAATATATATGGTGTGCTAGTACTTTCCTCCAAAAGGGCGCGCTTTTAATACCGTTACCACAACAAATATGGCTATTAAACTACCACCAATCACCAATACCACCATCATAAAGCCAACATTGTGTAAAATATACCATTATTGTTAAACTGATCGGAGCATCAAGGTCGTAGTAGACGGTGCATGCTCCAATTACAATACACACAAATGCGCCTATTAACGCTGGTATTCCACAAGGCTGTGTGTTATCACCAACGTTGTTCTTTCTGCATATCAATGATATGTTACAAACCGGTAAAATTCATTGCTATGCGGACGACAGCACTGGTGATGCTTTATACACCGGCCGTGACAATATTTCTCAGGAAAACGTCGCCGAGTATCGGAACAAACTTGTGTTTGAAGTCGCGACATTGTTGAACAAAGTCTCGGATTGGGGGCGACTAAATCTAGTCCAGTTCAATCTCCAGAAGACACAAGTTTGCGCGTTTACTGCTAAAAAGAACCCCTTTATCGTATCTCCTCAGTTTAGTCCTTCCTCAGTTAATCCTTAATAAACAGACATGTGTTTCATCTGGCGGCGAGATATTCTCAGACATTTTAATACATCGACGACAAACGAACCCATGTCTGCCACTTCACATATATTATTTATTTTCTAGGCTGGAACTATAACGATTGTTCTATATTATTGATTCTGTGCTTATACATCAGTAAAGGACAAGGTAAAGCAAACAAATTGGCGGTATATTGAAGATGGACCGAAATAAAACGTGGCTATATAGATAGAAAGAAGCGACAGATGTGTGTCAGAATCGTACCTAATGAAAGTCCATAGTCTCTGCCTACCCTCTGGGCGACAGGCGTGAGTGTTTTTGTTCATGTATGTTAATAAATATTATTATTCTTCTTTTTTTAAAAGGTAAATTTTACTGGCACAGCTTTAAAAAACGTGTGTTAAATTCACTCTTGCCTAAAAGACTCCTACGTTGTAATTGGATAGATAGACTGACAAATAAACAATATTTTATTTTTGTTATTTGTCGCATATTATCAATTTTGTATAACGGTAGATGGTTAGAGTTAGAGCCCTTTCTTTCTATTTGGGAGTCTGTCTCTGTTAGTACTATCTAAATATTACTAACGCCAAGCAGAAATGCACCAACTACTGTTTCCGGTTTGAAAGTAAGAATTTATATTTTTTTAATAGAACTGAAGTGACTAACGAACTTACAGCCCACCTGATGGTTAGTGGCTACTGCAGCCAATGGGCACCTGCAACCATTGCAAATAACGAACGCTCCTCCACCGCCACCTCTGAGGAGTCACACTCACCTCTCACCTCTGAGGATTGAATGCCTCACAGCCTGTAATTAGGATCTCTATACACTTCTAATCGAAACATAGCAGTGCCAGTACTGCAATTTGCAATTGCAAGAGGGTGGTTACCTTACCAGACGGACTTGTAGGCAGGAATATCCTACTACCTAGTCGCACGCCCTATTATGTTACATAAACAGTATCAGTATCTGTATTTTCAGTCACAAGAGGTTAATAACGTTATAATGTGTTTGACAGCCGGCGAATACACATCCGCCTGTTACACCGTTGCATAACTGACAGGGCTTCTGAACGATCTCTTTGTTTAACGATAATCATCCCCGTTCAGACTAGAATGACGGCGACGACGCGACGGTCCCGTGTCGCAGTGGTTGAGCAATGAGTTGCAGCGCTGAGGGCCGCGGGTTCGAATCTTTTTTTTTATAGTATAGGGTGACAAACGAGCACACAGTCCACCTGATGGTAAGCGGTTGCTGTGACCCATAGACATCTACATCTATCTTCAATAAAGAATCAAAAAGAAAATGCGTTGTCACCCGTGAGGACTAAGATGGAATGCCTTTTTTCCAGAAAAAGGGGTCTACGGTTCTCTACACTGACCATACGAAACACAGCAGTGTTAAGCTGCTATTTTACGCTGGTATTCTGTGAGAGCGTCGTCCTTCCCCGGTCGAGTCGACCCATTCGTACTACAACTATACTACTAATATAGCTGCAGCATGGCTCTACCACGTATAAAAACTGCCTTCATTAGTGTGGGGGTATGTTTAAAAAAAATACAGCAATGCAAGTACTGCTACGGACGGATTCCGAGTCCGAAAAGGAATCCTTCCACCTAGAATTTGACTTAACTGACTTGACACTTCGTTCTCTTACTTCATTATGTAAATCGAGGTTAATTGTAATTGGCTTACTTTTATACCGACAACATGTAATACATTGGAACCTAATCTGTTGATCCATCCACTCCACTCCACCCACTACAGCCTATAAAAGTCCACTACTGAACATAGGCCTCTTCCATAGATTGCCTCATAGGCGATTTTGAAATAGTTGCCACGCTTGGCAGGCGGGTTGACAACTGCAGTTTATTTTATTTTTAATCGTTATTAGGAAGACGCTGCTGCCCATCTCCTGATTTGTTTCCCACTGTCGCCTCTTACGACACCCACGGGATGATATGGGGTAGTGAATATTCCTACACCACCACTACGATAATATTTAATACATTAGAACCTGATCTGTTGTAAACCCAAATAAATTAAGTAATATAAGCATAAATAATAAATATCGCGATTCATTTCTTAAATAAGAAATACTAGCTAGATTCTGCGAGGATTTTATTTGCTCTTATTGTATTTCGTGTTACAAATTTATCCCTTTTTAGTTTTCTATATCTCGTAATTGGCGACATCGCAAGCTATCTCTTAGAAATAAAACAGATATTATTAATGTTGACTGTAACAAAGCCCGTTTTATTAGAATTTGCGTCTGTGATGTATATCTGAGGTGACCTTATAAAAAAATTAACTTTTGTGCTAAGATTTAAGAATTTATAAGCTTGTGGGATTTATTTTATTCTTTTTAGTACTTTGAAATTGCTTTTTTAGTTTTAATAAAAGTTTTATTTTTTTACCCTTTTGAACGGACTGAGGAAAGTCACAAGGTCATTATAACAACTAGAATGTCGTCTAAATGTTATTCCCGCCCTTAGGCCTGGAATTTCTTCTCCAACTTTCACTTTATATTAGACTGCCTACTATTCGAACTTTTATAAAAAAAAAATTAAAAACGATTTTCAAATGACAAAGACATCGCGTAACATACGACATACAATATTACAAACAGTTGAATTATGAACCTACTCATTTTTAAGAAGGCGTCTAAACACCAAAACAAAATAAATCTTGTTATTACTCATTAAAACAAAATAACTTAAATAAATCCTGTTATTGCTTATTAAAAAACTAACTTAAATTGATAAATCCTGTTATTTGGTACACGCGTAAGCGACTTACTCGTGTACCTAATAACAGGCTTTGTTTTGTTCAGGTGTTTTATACAAAAATTTGGTTATTTATTTAATTTTATAAGGCGACAAGTCAGGAGGCATATCTACCAAGGTGAAATAAATAATACAGCCTACTCCGAATAATAGCTTTCCATCAAGTATTACTAACAATTTCTATTATCGATTTTAGGTTGCTTGTAACTACATTACAGCCAATAAAAACACCACTTCTGAACATAGATTGCCTCTTAATTTGAATATTGACATAAGTTTCACGCTTGACAGGCGGGAAGGCAAACGTAGTTTTTAATTACTTTGAGTTGTTATCAGGAAGATGCTGCCTCTTCCCTGATAACAATTCACTTCCTGTTTCATTCCACTCTATCGCTTACGACACCAACGAAATTATATGAGTTAATTCGTAGATTTTTTACGTCGCCACTACATGGCCATGCATTGCGTGGAATTTTATATTCCTTCCTTCTTCTTTTTCTTTTAGTGTTTCTTTTTCGTATCACAACTTCTGTGATCGATTTTTAAACATTAAGGGTGACAAACGTATGCAAAGCGAAACAAGCAGAAGTGTGAATAACTTGAGTTCTTTAAAAACGGGACATATCAAAGTAGAAAGAATAAGATAGAAACATTAAAGACTAAATAATGCAAGCAACCTGAGATCGATTTTCCACGTGTTAGAGCCACGGTGCAGCTATATTGTGCTTGAAACTTGAATGGGTTGGCTCGACCGGGGAAGGACCGCGCTCTCACGGAATACCAGCGTGAAATAGGAGCATAATGCTGCTGTGTTTCATGTGGTGAGTGTTCAGAATCGGAGATCCTTTTTACTGGTAGCGAGGTTTTCTATCTTACTTGGTTCTCAGGCGTGAAAACGCATCTACATTTTGATTCTTAATCGAGGATAGATGTAGACATCTATCAGCCACAGCATCCACTTACCACTGTTGGACTATGTTCTCGATTGTGCCCCTTATACTATAAAAAATATATTTTGAAGTAATGGGAAGTCCACGAACATACCATTGCAGCGTGGCGTATTATTTCCTGCTCTAAAAGCCCTTTTAGAAATGAGGCTTGTAGCACTATTAATAGTTATATTAGTTCGCCCGGCAGACGTTGTTCTACCTTTTCCAGTAGGTGGCGCCACTCAAACTCATCACTTTCACTCAAACTCATCAGTTTAACTCCGAAATCACTCTGAACTTTTTAGAGTGTAAATAATAAACCATTTATGAACCGAGCACAGCTTCTATTATCTGGTCAAGATTTTGCGATTTTCTTTTTTGTCACTAAATCAACGTGAAATTGTGAATATGGCTCGTATTTTATTGGTCCATAAATATATAGACATAACTTGACTTAAGCGTCATATATCTGAGTTGTGAACCGTCGTCTCGACAAAACAAATATTATATTGTCCGAATATGACCTCAATCGGTCGAGTCGTTCAGAAGTTATACGAACACTAACAGATGTATCAATGATTATATACATATTATAAAGAGGAATGTTTGAGGTTTTCTAGCTAAACCTAACATAAACGCGGTGCATGATGCGGTGCCTAAATGATAAACAAAGCCCCGTCGACTAAATTATTGTGTCAAAAATATATTTAAATATACCTAACTTAAATCCTACGGTGATACAAGTGCGAGGATTGTTTCGTGCTTAAAATGCGTGGTCGACGTCATTATAGCAAGCCTGTTATAATTCATATTTGGCGAATTCTTTGAAAGGCATGGTAAAAACAGTAAATAAAATACCCGACTGCGTTAAAAGGTTTACTGAAAAAGACCTTCCCCTCCCTTTTTGTATTTGCGGATGCAATATATAAATGTTATTATGGTCTTTGTCACTTCCACAATTAAGACGAATGTATCAACAGCTCATATTATGTTAAAATCCATCAAGCCGTTAGGCCATAGATCGTGCCATAAAATAGACATACATATACATACTATTGAAAAGCATTACCCTCCTTCTGGGGCAGTCGGGTAAAAAACTATTTGGATATTTAATCATTTGATTTATGTAGTCTACACCAATAAATTCGTAGCTCTAAAAAGTAAAAAAAAGACCGCCAAAACCCATATATTTCTCCGGTTCGTTACATTATTGCACGACCGCGACGTATGTAGGTATATTGTGCACGACCTCGGGACGCTCCGAGCAACAACCTTGGTCCGACAAACGCATAAAACAATTTCTTTTAAATATTTTCTTTTATTCTCAACGAAGAATATAGCGCAGGGGATTTCATTAAGCCGGGGCTATCAAATGTCGTGTGTAACTCAGATTCGGAATACCCAAACATTTTGACTCGCATTTGACGCCGTCACAAAGACGCTTTGGCTGGAATGTGTTTATTATAGAAATAAACTCAATAAGGTCAGTGTTTTATGGTTTAATCTACGATATTGTCAGACTGATTTCTGGTATTTTTTTTAAAATGTATTATGATGTTCATTTAAAGTAAATTAAAAGGAAGAAATATAACCATGACACGAGCACGATCTAGTAATATTATAACCATCTTACTAGACTAATTTAGGGAAATAATTATAAGTATATGTTACAGTCAAAACTCATAACCGGTCACAACTACTTTTCACTACAAAAATCAGGCAAAAGTAGTTTTGACTAAGAACGTTGGTCAATACCACTTTTAACTATTTTTGACTAAATACATTTGGAATTTTTAAAATTAAAAAGTTTAATTCTTTCAATATTATATTCTATATCGTTATAATATACGCGGCTTTAAGGTGGCCCAAGGGCCACCCCAGCCTTAACCTACAGTCAAAAAAGTAACATGAACAACAACACAACAGGAACTGAAGATTCAGTGTCAACGTTGGGAAATTTGTTGAAGGACTCTTTTTTAATTTTTTCATCAGCTGTTTTTAAGTTGTTTATATTTGTCTCTGGTCGTGAATGTTGAAACATGACGATATTCCACAAATAACATGAACATTCCGTCTACGCGGGAGATACGTTCGGGAGATTACGACCCATCTTCTCGTCAGGCATACCTCAAAACCTCAAAACTAAATTATACAACCAGTGCGTGTTGCCAGTGATGACATATGGAACTGAGACGTGGTCCTTCACTGCTGGCCGTATGAGGAAGCTCAAGGTCGCTCAGCGAGCTATGGAGAGGGCTATGCTCGGGGTTTCTCTGCGTGATAAACTTAGAAATGAGGATATCCGCTGTAGAACCAGAGTAACCGACATAGCCCAAAGGATTAGTAAGCTGAAGTGGCAATGGGCCGGCCATATAGCTCGAAGAACCGACAACCGATGGGGAAGAAAGGTTCTCGAGTGGCAGCCTCGTACCGGCAGGCGAAGTGTAGGGAGTGACGACCTGGTAAGACATACATGAAGTCAATGGATGCAGGTGGCTCGGGACCGTGCTTTGTGGCATTCCGTGGGGGAGGCCTATGTTCAGCAGTGGACTTGTGAAGGGCTGTAATGATGATGATCCATCTACGCGAGTAACACGAGTGTGCTCTTGTACATTCAGTTTACAATTATAATTATTTCACTAGATTAGTCTAGTAAGCTAGTTATATTACTAGATCGTACTCGTATCACGGTTATATTCCTAGTAAAACATATAACTATATTACGGTATATACGTATATCCCTAGGGATATAATTATATCACGGCTTTAACCATCTAACTGCGACATTTAGATGACCCTTTTCATTTAGCGAGGCATTATAACTCGGTCCAAAGGGGTAACAGCGCATCTGCATTTTGATTTTTAATCGAGGATCGATGTAAGTGCCTATGGGCATCACCATAATTATACTTACTATCAGTTAACAGTCACTGCCTCGTTGGTCTAGTGGTTGTAGTAGTGCTACTACTGATCATGAGGTCTCAGGTTTGAATCGCGAGTCTGGCGAAAAAATCAGTTGTTGGGTTGTTCTGTCAATAAATTATACGTAACAGCACAGAATCAAGAAGTTGGCGGTATTTTACCCCCGTGTTTCGGAAAGCACGTAAAACCTGATCTCTTTCCGGTCGTGTCGGATTGCCGTCCCATCGGACTACGAGAGCGAGGGAATAGAGTGCACCTGTGCTTACACACACCCTTGTGCACTATAATCCTGTTCTGCGCAGATGGCTAGTCTCCGTTATGATTGGCCGCCGTGACCAAAATTTTGTCTGGAGGATATTATTACCACCAGTTGGACTGTGTGCATAAATGTCTCCGTTTACCGTTACAGCCCATAAAGTCCACTGCTGAACATAGGCCTCCCCCATTAATTGCCTCATAAGGGGAATATTTGCCATAGTTGCCACGCTTGGCAAGCGGGTAACTATGGCAAACCGTGTAGTGGCGGTGTAAGAAGGCTGTTTACGCGAAGGTACACGAAACGAGCTTACAATGTCCTGCTTATGCAGTACAATAACGCTTTAAGGACGCTATTGAAGCTACTAAAGCCGTTATAGCACGTCAGGCATGTTTGCTGAGGTGCATGTGGACGGTTTCCACGCCAGTGCCAGAAAGTCGCCTTTCTTCTCAATCGTGTGCGCAGCAGCGACAATGTCATTTTTTATAGGATACGGATGACAAACGAGCACACAGTCCACCTGATGGTAAATGGTTGCTGTGGCCCATAGACATCTACATCTGTCGTCGATTACGAATCAAAATGCAGATTCGTTGTCACCGTGAGGACTAAGATGGAATGCCTCATTTCCATTAAAAAGGTCACAGCAGCGTTGAACTGCTATTTTACGCTGGTATTCTGGGAGAACGTGGCCCTTTCCCGGACGAGCCGACCCATTCGTGCTACAATATACTAATATAGCTGCAGCATGGCTCTACCACATAAAAAAGGCGATTTCAGCTGGGACTTGCTCTCCTGTATTGAAACACTAGGTATGTGTGATGTGTGGATGTACAGGATGACGGACATTTAATAATTTTTAATTTATCGTATCTCTAAAATATACAAATATAGTCTTAAGTTTTCTACTAACCAAATATGGATATAAAACAAAAAAGGTCCGAACTAGAGATTTATTTATAAATTAGGCCCTGAGCTGCGACCCTATATATTTTTTTTAACTATCATGGTTTCAGTTAAAGTAAATAGCAATCGTTATTACAGTAAAATATTTTTACATACTTGTGAATAAAACGCCAAGTCTATTTTCATTTTAAGATCAATCCGTTGGGATCATTGAAAAATATATCATTACAGTTAAAATACGACATATTCTTCGCCTGACAGCGAGACACTCATAGACATTTATAATATAGCCGACAAGTGACCCTGTGACCTCTGCTAGGTCACTCGTTTTCGAATCCTCACTCATAATATTTATTTTCTAGGCTGGATCTCTTATGAACCCTAGACAGAATTTAAGATACTAAATTGGAGAAATATTGATGATGAGTCAAATTAAGAATACCCGACGAACATGTACGCGTAGATATATAGATGGGAGAGAAGCAAAAGAGGTGTGTTATCGTACCTACCTCTCTGGGTGCCAGGCGTGAGAGTCCATGCATGTATTATTTTATTTTATTTGGGGAGCTCACAGCTACTTTACAATCTAGATTAGTATATTAAAACTTATATGCCAATAAAAAGCTTCCACATAATATAGGCAGATTTACATTCACAACAACTCTTTACTCATATTAAATATTATTATTTACGAAATCTTTTTTTTCGTATACATAGAATAAGGGTGACAAACGAGCATACAGTCCACCTGATGTTAAGTGGATGCTGTATCCCATAGTCATCTACATCTATCCACGATTAAGAGTCAAAATGCAAATACGTTGCCAACCTTGAGGACTAAGATGAAATGCCTCGTTTCCAGTAAAAAGGGTCTCCGGTTCTCTACTCTCACCATACAAAATACAGCAGCATTGAGCTGGTATTCTGTGAGAGCGTGGTCCTTCCCCGGTCGAGCCGACCCATTAGTAAAATATCCATTATAAGATAGATTTAATGCTCGTAGTACAATCACAGAATAAGTCTAAATCATTATTTTCAGAATAATTATTAAATAACCTCAAAGCTCTTGGTATAAAACTATTACTTCTATAATTAGTATGACAAGTTGGAACATGCAGTAATATACGTGGGTCCTCAATAAGTTTTGAGATGCTCGAAATTTAAAAGTGGAACGCACCCGTGTTATATGTTTCTAAAAAGCAAATTTATTTAAAATAGAACTCCATAAGCCAATTGCTCAATATTAAAAAAAAACAAAGTTCTATTAATTTTCCTGCAACGCTTCCGCTTTTCATTTAAAACGATGGATCTTAACCGTGAACATTTGCGCGCTATGATATATTATGATTTTAAATTTGGTTTAACCGAACAATTTACTACAACAGTTTACAATCAGCATGGGGACTCAGCTCCATCACGCGCAACAATTTTTAGGTCGTTTGCTGAATTCAAAAGGGTAAAATTAATCTTAAAGATGACCAAAGAACCGGGGCAGCAGCAGTAACGGCAGAAAATGTATGGACTACTGAAATGTTGGTGCGATAAGACCCACGAATCACATATACGGACATCGAAAAGATTGTAGGCATTAGTTCAGGGAGCATTCATACCATCATACATCATCATCTTGGAGTGAGGAAGCTTTGTTGTCGATGGATCCTCGTTTGCTCTCGAAAGCAAAAACAGACTCGTGTGGATTGGTGCCATGAAATGCGTCTACGTTTTGAAAACGGGGCATCTAGGCGTGTTTCAGAAATCGTTATCGGTGACGAGACATGGATCTATCAATATGAAAAATGAAAATAAAAGGCAATCATCGCTATGGGTCTACTCAGAAGGACAGTTACCGACAAAATTGCAAAGACCTCGCAACGTCGGCAAAAAAATGGTGGCTAGTTTTTTCGCGGAGCGGAAATTTGTCGACGTCAATGCTAGAAAATTGTAGGTCACTCAACTCTGAATGGTATACTACAGTTGCATTACCCAAAGCTTTTCAAGCTGTGCGGGAGAGAAGACCAAAGATCGGCCGGGAATCATGCTGCATCACGATAACGCCTCTTCACATACCTCCTTAGAACAAAACATTTATTGAAATCTAGTGTTGAAACTCTAAGTCACCCTACAGCCTTGACTTGGCTCCTTGTGATTTTTTTTGTTCCCAAGAGTCAAAGAAAAATAAAAGGCAAGTTTTTCAAGCGCCGAAGGAGCCGTGGCTGCCTACGAAGAAGCGATTTCCGACCTGTCAGATCAAGACTAGCAAAGTGTTTTCAGAGTTGGTTTAGGCGAATGGAACTTTGTATAGAGCATGATGGAGAATATTTTGAAAAGATGTAAATAAATATTAATAGTATCTAGAATACTTTTATATATCTCAAAACTTATTGAGTGACCTACGTATTCTTGCGTAGTTTTTGAACAGGGGAGATCTCTTAGTGAGATTTTACTGAGAAGCTCCGGACAATCCATTTAACCTATTTTATGTATGAATATAACTTACAAACGCTATAGTAACATTCGAATCCTTTGCAAGTCAATCGACAATAGCGAGTAGAATAAATAAAACGGATGGGTGCCACGACAAAGGGTCAGACGGCTTATATTTCTATGTGAATTCTTGATTGTGGGGTAGAGGAATAAGCTTTCAGTCTTTGATGTTATTGAAGTTGTAGGGTTAAATAGGGAAATGGAACAGTTTCTTTTTATTTATTTTTTTATTTATGTAACGTTACCTCCACACTAGGATTTTCTCCTGTATCGTGGGGCAGTTTACATATAAAATTCACAAAGACAAACATCCCGACCCAGAACAATTATTACTTGGAACAATTGTAACCCGGAACAATTATTTGTAGTATTGTAACAGGAACAAGTGGTAAAATTAAAAATTGTACAACCGACTTCAATATTAATTATTAAGGATAACTCAAAAACTATTGGTCAGACCTTGATCAAATTCGGTTCACCCAGAAAAAAGTTATGAGGTAACACACATAAAAAAGAACATACAATCGAATTGAGTACCTCTACCTTTTTGAAGTCGGTAGAAAAGGTAAGTTCAACTGTATATTTTGGTGTGTTTGTTACATCGTGTAACTTCTGCACGACTTGATCATATTCACAAAATAATAAATTAAAAATGTTGTGTATATTTTATTAATTTATACATATTTATTGTATTACATTTGTATCGTAAGTATGTATATATATTGCGACACCTACTTTGTATCTTTTGCGTTAATTCCTTACGCCTTTGGTTGCCTGGAAGAGATCGCTAATATAGCGATAAGGCAAATTGTATTCTTTACTTGTTTTTCGATGTTTTCCGAGTCTTTTTATTTTGTGGTGTACAATAAAAGTATAATAATTCATTAATTTATTCATAATACATTGATTATGTCGAGACCATGGTTCATAGCTATCCTAAGATCCGATAGGTGGCGCTGTATTTGTGTTATTAAACAAATACAGAATATGTATATATGGACAAAAATGCAACAACACATTCGCAATATATGTTGTTAAGAAAATTTAACAACATATATTGCGAATGTGGTCGAGTTTAATTTTATAATTTTCTTAACAACACATTCGCAATATATGTTGTTAAGAAAATTACAAAATAAAACTCGACCACATCTTCACCTTTATCCATCTATCCATCCTTTACAGCCCATAAAACTCCACTGCTGAACATATGCCTCCCCCATAGATTGCCTCATAGAGGAGATACACATTTGAAAGAAAGAAAGAAAATAAGTTACATTTCACTTTTATACACACAGTAAATAGTCGGAGTGAATTCGAAGTGAGACTCAGTATGCCACCTATCGGAATAGGCAGAACAATGTCTGCAAGGCCAGATAGTATTTTATTTCAACATAAGTCTATTCTGATCTGATGGATGCCACTAATGGTAAGCGGCCACCGCAGCGCATGGATACCTATAAACACTTTAAATGAAAGCCAAATATTAGTTGTCATCATTGAGGACTAAGATGAAATGCCTTCATTCGCTTCTGCTGCTTGGACGCTGAAAGGCTTAATCTGACGATAATTTAAGTTGGTTTATATATTTTTGTTTTACTTTTTACTAAATAGGTTATAATTTAGGGGTGTTCAAACTTCAAAACCTAAAAGAATAAAATAATTTCTACAACTAAATAGCTTTTGATGTTGGGGTTTTAATTCTTCTATATAGGTACTACGAGTATGTCTCAGCGCCACTTTCAGAAACTATAATGTGAAAATAATTTTATTCTTTTTTTTTTGTAATCGGTTAATCCTTTTTATTTGGCGTTTGATTATTTTTCTATTTGACGTTTTTTTTATGTTTAAATTAATTCGAAATCACCCACTTTAATCTATACATATTAATAAAATTAAAGTGTCTGTCTGTAATATTGAAATAACTGGCTTCTATTACGCTCAGGGGGTTATTTGCATGCTAAACCATTTTTAAAATTGTCTGTCCAGGCTAATCTTCGGAATGGCTGAACCGATTGTGATGAAACTTTACGAACAGATAGAGAATAATGCCATGCGGGATCTACGCTATATTTTATCTGAAAAACTTGAAGAAATTTATTTTAAAAAAGGAAAATTGATAAAATAAATGGTCTTTAATTATCTTAAAGCTAAATAACGCCATATTTATAGATCCTACCCAGGCGAAGCCTAAGCGGGTCGCTAGTCTATAATAAAATAAGTATTTTTTAATTATAATCCTACGACTTGGTTTTTAATAACTTAATCGCCGGTCAGGTTATTCCTCGTTTAAAGCAAATCACATTCACAAGACAGTAACTTGCTCTAAGGGATAACTTTCTAGCAACTTTCATACAACTATTTCACCTTAGCTTACCTCAAGAGAGAATTTCCCGCGTAAATGTAAAATAAAGACGCTTTATTGTAATAAAACAGTTAACTGTTGAACTCGTTACCGGCATCTGTGAGGAACTTGGGCTGTGATTTATGTGTGTTGCGGAGTTTCAGATGCAAAGTGTTCACCTACGCGGTACCCTACACGTGTGCTAGCTGTCCGAACTCGTGTGTGTAACAACAGATGTTTAAGTGAAGTCATATTCTTTTAATAAAACTTTATAGTACCGTTACGAACATCGATGTACAATATTTTTCCCGCAACCAATTTTAGTAAATAATGCTACAGATGTGGTCACTTCTGAAGTCTAAGAACGAATGACATACAGCCTGTAATTCTATATACGAGCCTTCAGACCAAAACACAGCAGTGCATGCACTGCTGCTTGGCAGCAGAAATAGGCAAGAGGGTCGTGCCTCATTCAAGCGGAATCCCTGACAGGAAAGTAGTCCTAAACACATATTTTAGATGACGTGTTTGTATTATTGTTCTACTTCTTTTTAATCACCCCATAAAACACAACCGAAGCGTTAACTGTATTGTAAGGTTTACGGTATAAAAAGTAAACGGGTGTACTGTCTTCTGTCGGAAGCCATAACATTTTTCTGGCTTCTAGCGACATCCTCACACGACGATGTGTTTTATGACTAAAATACAATTAAAAGAATTTAAAAAAACATGCGTGTGTGTCGTGGATCACTCGGTTGGAACAAAGTTCCTTTCGTAGTTTATTATTATTGATAAACGTATTATATTATTGATTAAAAATACAAATAAATGAATTACTAGCGTCTATTAAAATGAAGCGTCATTTAAAATAATGTTTCTTTCATGGCAAGATAAGAAAAAGTACGAGGGAGATGGATAATATTCCATCTCGCTTCCTTATAGCCGCCAAGGCCGTCTACACTATGTCAGAAGGGGTCGTGACGGAAAAATCTTACATTTTTGTCGCCTAGCCCCCATCCACCAAATCCGTACCGTCCGATAAGGAACTTCGTTCCAAAAATAAAAACACGATTTAGTTAAACGGAGTAATTCCTAGTGTTATATGTCGTTCAGCTACAAAATTTACTTTTAGCTTGCAGGGCGATACTGTGAGAATTCGTTTGGAATTTGACTATGAGGCATTGTGGCTTTCCGCATCGACCACCTCGCTCTTTTGCCAGTGTTCGTTGCACTTTTTCTCGCCTAGCCCTATCCGCCAAATTCGTACCGTCCGATAAGGAAATTCATTCCAAAAACCATTGAAACCTACATCCATTTATTTGTTTGTTTTTTATTATAACCGAATAGTAATAAAACAATTAAATCATAATGATTTCTTATATTTACGCGAACACTACACATTGAATAAAACAATTTTTACGGATTTTATCGCGTTTAATTTACTATTTTAATTCCCGACGATTCGGGTGCTTTACAGCAACCATGGTCACGGGGGACTGAGATGTTTGACGTCCCGATGTCACAGTTAGCCCGGCTACCTTCAGTTTTTAATGTTCATTTTGGTTCTATCTACGCAGAATGAGCCTACAGTATCTTGAAGTCATGCAATGGTATGCTTGGGTTGGATTTAATTTTGTTAATTATAGGATCCCAAGCAGATGGCAGCACCATCCATCTTCTCTATTGAAATTAGGATGTTTTTTAAATTTCAATACCCTCGCGTATCATCCTTGGTAGGAATCGGTGTTCTTTTGCGAGGATTTGTGGTCTATCAAATCTGATGTAATGGCAGGGACGATCTTGAATCATCCTAATTTCAAGAGAGAAGATGAATGGGTGCTGCCATCTGCTTGGGATCCGATACTGTATATAAGCTCATTCTGCGTAGATCGAACCAAAATTGATATTAAAATACTGAAGGTAGGCAGGCGTCACAAGAGTGACATTGGGACGTCAAATACCTCAGTCCCCCGTGATCATGGGTTGCGGTAAAGCACCCGAAACGTCGGGAATTAAAATAGTAAATTAAACGCGATAAAATCCGTAAAAATTGTTTTATTCAACAATTAAATCATAATGAGGAAAATATTATTCTATTAAATATTCGGTAATGTAACTATTAAACTTTCAGTAATAATCTTCCGTAACTGTGTAGTGGCAATGTAAGAATATCCACGACCCCCATATCGACCCGTATATGTCGTAAGAGGCGACAAAGGGAAAAATAAACCAGGAGATGGATAGCAGCGTCTTCCTAATAACAACTAGAGAAAAACTGCGCTTGGTAAGCCGCCTAACAAGCGTGGCAACTATGGTAAATAATGGTAATTGCCCCCTCCATGAGGCAATCAATGGGCAGGCCTATGTTCAGCAGTGGACTTTAAAAGGCTGAAATCAAAAATAATCTTTCAAGTTTATAACAGAAAAGATAAATGGATAAGTGAAGCAAGTGCATGTGTTAACCCAAATCGCAAAAATAAAAATAAAAAGATTCATTTGAACGGTGATTTCGTATTCCCGCTTATTTTTAAATGTGAGTGTTGAAATACAAATATCAATAGTTCGCAGATACCGCAATAGCGGCATACGCGAATCAATCACATAAGTGCACATCGTGAATGTCAAAAGAGACGCCAGAAAGTAACGCTTGGGAAATCTCGCCTTAATGACGGACGACCTGAATGACTACATTAATTCTGGATGTGGTATAAATTCGTAGTGGCGGCGTTAGAGAATCATATCCTCGACAGAGGGACACTGGCACACAAATGGGCAACAGCACCTTGTTAAACGAATAAAAAAAAACTGCTGTTGCCAATCTGCTTGCTAAGAGCACGAACTATGGCAAATATCCCACCTATGAAGAAATCAATGGGGAGGACTATGTTCAGCAGTCGACTTTTGTTAGCCTGTAGTGATGTGTGACTCATTCAATAAACTTGCTACTTTTTCTTATTAACTAACAGCCATATATCCTTTTACATAAAAGTTCTAAATTTGAAAAAAAAAACCTTTGCCAGCAGTGGATTGTTCAGGACGCTTGAAGTTGTTTCTTTACATCTAATTAAGGGTAACAAATATAATAATGACGTGGCCCATGACCTTGCCTTGTGACGTTCCTTGCGGAAGGCCTATGAACTTGTAAAGGGCTGTAATGAAATAATGAAGGGTGACAAACAAGATGACGGTTCATTTGATGGTACGTGGAAGCTGTGACTCATAGACACCTACACCTATCACCGGTTTAGAATCTTAATGCAGATGCATTGTCATGCCTGAGGACTAAGATGAAAGAATGCCTTGTCGGTAACAAGGCATTCTTTCATCTTAGTCCTCAGGCTCAGTAAAACGTGTCAAAACACTGTGATTAGATCTCGAAATCTGCTTGCAAATCGTATATTTACTGCAACTTAAGTGATATCATTTATCACATTTACGTAAACTATTGGTCTTGACCGCGACCCTAATTTAAAGCACCAGTAAAATTACAGGCTGTGAGGTACCTGTTACTACTGAGTGTATTATTCCATCATGGTCCTCAGTAGTGATAAGGCATCTCTAATTTTCTTCATTTGAAGTTAGCTGCAGATGTCAAAGAACGTAAATTCGTTCACACTCCATTTAAAAAAAATACAGAATCAAATTAAGTAATACTACGCACTGCCGAGTGTCGATCACTGTATGTAAAGTGATTCATTATAGAACTTAATTATGACAATATGTTAACCAAAGAAAAGACTATAATAAGAAAGAAAGAAGATAAGAATAAATAATGGTGTTCTACTTTAGCATCCAGTCCTCAAACCATGGCTGTATCTCAGACTAACAAAGAAAGCTATACAGAATACTACGTACATTTTAATTGACGCCAAAACTATGATCAACTTCTTTACACGGACTCACATATGCACCTAATACTATGTTATTGGTTGTAACGTATAATATGTGTGCGTGTGAGTGCGTATTTTACAATTAGTTGAGCATTGTTACGGCTTAAATTCGACGTCACTTAAAATTTACTTAATGATCAAAAATTATAGTAATAATTAATATTTTTTTATTATTGTTAAAAATGATAGTGGTTGCAAAAATTGGACTTATTACAGCGTCTCCTTGTGGAAAGTTACATTTTTATTGTATGTTATTTATATAACATAAACTCTCACGCCTGTCGCCCAGAGGGGTAGGCAGAGATTACTTTCATTTTGCATGATCCATGTGTCAAGGCATACCTTTCCCGCTTCTTTTACATCCATATATCCACACATACATGCTCGTCGGTTAACAGTACTCTTAACTGGGTCTATCTATACATATAATAAATCTGTAGAAAAGTCGTGTCTGTAATTCTAATATATTCTTGAAAAAACAAATCCAGGGGACTAAAGGGTTCTGAAGCCAAATTAGTGGTTTTTAGAATTTTGTCTGTCTGTTTGTCTGTCTGTCTGTCTGTGTATTCCGGTTTCACGCAAAAACTACTGGACCGATTTACATGAAATTTTGTATGTAGGTAGTTAGTAACCCGGGGCAACTTATAGGGTACTTTTTATACGATTACGGAACTTCTAAAAAAGAAGGTTAAGTATTTTCCTTACATTAGATGTTAATTTTCTATTATATCTTAGTTATAGGCGGTATGACTGGTGTTTTTCAAATAAATACCATTTTCTACCGACTTCAAAAAGAGGAGGTACTCAATTCGACGTGTTTATTTTTTTATGTATGACCACGCATAACTTTTTACAGAGTGGTCCGATTTTGATAATTCTTTTTTTATTGGATAGGGTATACCTCGAAATTGGTCCCATATAAATTTGATCAAGGTCTGACCAATAGTTTTTGAGTTATCTTTAATAATATATATTGAAGTCGGTTGTACAAAATTTTTATATTGTTCGCTTCTATCCCTGATATTATCTACTAGATAGTATAGTTTTAGCTTTCATTATTTCATCTAACAATAGCGCCATCTACTTACTTCTAAATAAACTAAAATGGTTAGACATGATAAAATTAAATAATAGAATGCTACTGAATATACGATGTAAATAATTCAAAATTCGTTCTTGGCATCGTTGGATGTGTAATTACTAGGTAGGTAGATGTGGTCAACAATCATGCAAAAGCTTAGTTTCAGTTTTTAGGAATTGTATTTAAACAAATACGAGGGCCGTGTAGTTCGCCATGAGATTTCATCATGGCACGGGAGCAAAACGTGTACGATTCCCTCGAGGATGAATCTGTTGATTGATGTAACATGTATGTAAGCTGCAACTTTTTACTTTTCATGGGGTATTTATTCTTTATGCAGTATTTATTTCATTCATATTTTCGGGTATGTTCTTTTTGTTTTACTCTACCGTAAATTTTAAGGGTTGCAAAGATGATTAGAACTCATTATCGTCAACCTATCAAAAGTCCACTGAAATTAACATAGGCCTCCATAAATTGTCAAGTGGCTAGATATTTGCTATAGTTGCCACGCTTGGTAGGCGGTTGGCCACCGCAGCTATTATTATTTTGATCTGTTGTCAGGAAGATATTATGCTTCCCATCTCCTGTTTATTTTCCTATGTCGCCTCTTACGATGGGACGGTATGAGGTGGCAGATTCTCTTCACCGCAATAAGGCGAACATATTTCTACTCCCGTTCATTAGTTTAGTGCTTCCCACGTTCACTGTGAATAAAATTTATATGAATTTAAAAAATTAAGGATTTTTTACCTTTCTTTTAACTTTTTAATTTCGATGTTTTGGGCACTTTACAGCACCCATGGTAACGGAGGACTGAGGGTTTGACCACCTGATGTCATAGTAAGTATATATATAAGTATATATAATATAATAGAATAGAATAGATGCAGTAGTATTAAAGTTGGTAAAAATTACTGCAGTAGTATGCTTGGGTTTGAATTTAATTTTATTAATTATGGGCTCCTTAGCAGATGGTAGCACTCAGCCATCTTCCCTATTAAAATTAGGATGTTTTTGAATTTCAATAGCCTCGCAAATCATCATTGGTAGGAATCGGTGTTCTAATGCAAATATTTGTTGTCTATCAGATCCGATATAATGGTTGGGACGATACTAAACATACTATCACTGACATATGACATGACATACTTTAGACTTCCCGGAGCGTCGGTGCTTCACATTAACGATATGTTCCTTTACGCGGGTTTTTATGGAACTTTCATCCAAAGATGCGTAAAAACCCCCTCGTAAAAAAAGTTAAAATTAAACGTGATAAAATCCGTGACATTAGTTTTATTCCATGTGTAGTATACATTATTATTGAACTGCATTTATGAAATTTTGAAGTCTACTCGAACGTAAAAAAAATATCTACATCTATTTTATGGTACTAATCTATATTAAATAGGACCAATGATATGAATAAAATATTTCAAATAAACATTATACCGTAAATTGATAGAAGACCATGAAATTCATCATTATTTTGTTAAAACTAAATTGACTTTAATTATGAATGAATGTAAAGAGTAAAATGTAAATAATAATACATTTTGATTCCAAGACAATTTACCTTTCTTATGGATACATCGGAAGACACGCCCGATATAAAAAATAGTAGGTGTTTCTAGACATATACATATATGCACGTGTTCCTGTAGCTATTATATCTGTGCCAAATACAAATCATCTACGTCTAAATAGTCTTTTAGAATTCAAAAAAATCTTTGACAGACATAGAGACACAGACACCGAGGTGACTCTAAAAGTAATCGAATTTTGCTAAATTTGCCACGGAATTAGGGTTGCCATCTCCTAAAATGAAAAAGCCGGACTCGGCGCTCCAAAAAGCCGGACTTTTGGCCCTAAAAGCCGGACAGTAATTTTTAGAAAGCCAAACATAGCCAAACAAGCGCGGCGGGGCGGGGCGGGGCCCCACTCCCGCGTCGCGCGCACCGCACCGCTCTTCGCCGCCCGCGCCGTAGCCATGTTTAATATAGTATTGGCTGGTAATAATGTATATGGATAGATAAATTCGGCATTGCTTGGCTCATTCTGCAAGCGATGCGTGCAACGCGTTACACTAACAAAAAGCCTAACAAAAGCCGGACAGGCCGGACACATAAAAATTTGGCCGGACACAACCCGAAAAAGCCAAACATGTCCGGCTAAAGCCGGACAGATGGCAACCCTACACGGAATAGCATTTAATAATGTTTTTGAATTCAAGTTCACGCGAGCGAAGCCGCGGGTAAAATGCTAGTCCTCAATATATCGCCAATTTGGTGGATAAACTTTCCTCTAGGTCAGCCCTTGCTGACTCTACAACTCACTCTGCAGCATAAATTTGCTTTGTTTATCTTTCCCCATTCATTATTTCTACGTGTCCAAACTAATGAAGCATTCCTTTCATCATCGCCACATCATCTGCTTGCAAACCACACCTTTCTCTTCTCACATAATTTCTCACACTATTATTCAGAGTGTATGCTATTTAATTATTGTACTCTGCTAGTATTTAATCAACAACAGTTTGTGTTAGCAAATGTTTATTGTTCTTACAATAAACGATATTAATGATGTTAGGTATGAAGAAGCGAGGAACATGTGTTGTGTTGAAATTAAATTACCTACGCGAGCCAGCAGAGCAGTCAAAGTTTTGTGTTTCTGAAACAATAGCGAAGTTTACTCTTACTTTTTGCTCAACAAAAATTAGTAAATAACGTACAAAGCTCTTACGTAAAAACTTTCTGTTAGTAAAATGAAATGGCTTGTTGATTGTGTAAAAGATTAATTTCGTAAAAAAAACGTAATTATTTTGTTCCAGTAATCAAAATTGCTCATGAATCTGTCATTTTTATAAAAAGACTGTCATTATACAACTTCCAAGAGTTATCATATATTGAATGCGCTACTACGTATGGGGCGGGGGGGGGTCAGACCGGGGAAAGACCACGCTCGTACCAGCTGTATGGACAAGAGGACAAGAACCGGAAGCCCCTTTTTACAGGTATCGGAGACGTCTCATCTTAATCCATAGTGGTGACAAAGCGGCTTCATTTCATTCTTAATCGAGTATAGAAGTATGTTTGACACCTCTTTTTACAGAATAAGGCTAAAAAACAAACACACAGTCAACCTGATGGTAAGTGGAGACTGTGGCCCATAGACATACATCTACATACATCTATCCGCGATTAAGAATCAATATACAGATGTGTTGTCAACCATGAGGAATAATATGGAATGCCTCATTTTCAGTAAGAAGGGTCTCCGGTTCTCTACAATCACCATACGAAACACAGCAGTCCTTCCACGGTCGAGCAGACCCATTCTCATTCAATATTTAAGAAAACTAAAATATTTAAAAAAATTAAGTTCCGTATTCGGCAACTTTTATGACTTTGTTTTTTACATTCCTTTATGACGTTTCTGTGAAATATAAATATTGAGTACATGCTGTGGATAGACACAAGTTCGTCGCACTCGTTTCATGATTTATTAATACTGTTTAGGTACCCATAGCACTCAAATGTATTCATATCGTGATTCCGACGAATACACACCATAATTATGTATTAATTGGACAACGGCCCGTGCGTCACGATATACCTTTGCGCCGGTCTATTGTTTTAATTGTATCGGTGGCCGTTGTATCCGGCCATGGGTATCGTTGACACGATGTTTAAGTGTATTGCATTGTCGTTTGAAGGACTCTTATTTTGAATTGTTTTGTTTTATTTTTTTAAACCCTTCCGCGTTTAATATCCTTGAATAATTTATACGGGTTGCTGTTTTAATTATTGGTTTAAGTGCTATTTCATTTTGTATAGGAAATCGAGTTTTAACGATGCTCTTGACTATTGATAATGATAACAACTAGGAAAATATTCAAAATATTAAATACTTTTGGAAATAATCAGTATATTTTTAGAGTAATCCAGTATGGTTAGAGTTTTAAATGCTAAAATCATATCACAATCCAATTACTATGTATTTATTGCTAATAGAAGTTAAGAAAAAGTGATACTTTTATAGATTTTTATTGTGGAGGACATCACACTTTAAAATAATTATTTGAAAAAGTATTAAATAAAATCACACACAAAATAATAAAAATAGTATTCATGAATACATCTTTTGTTGTTTAAATTTATTTCTCCTTTTTTTAAAATTGTGCATTGAAGGACTTTTAATTGAACCCGCACGATGATCTCAAACAAAAAATTATATTTCCATTTAAAAAAAAAATGTTAACCTTATGTATTCACTTCGATAACCGAATTTTATAACTGTGTCCTCTTTGACCAACTTACGAACACTGAGGTGAAACCATAAGAGTTCTGTTTTGTTGATTTTGGCACGGACCACTTAGAACGAGTATTTTCATCATTGTGTATACATATCATAAAAAGCCGCGTCAATCTGTTAGCGATGGTATCAATCTGAAGCACGATCTGTTACTCCATCAATCCAGCTAATGCGAAGTTTTCCTCACAGATATTTCTGGCTTTAACGATCGCTTATTCATCGATTCCGTAATAGACTCGAATAGTTTCATTTGATAATATTTTACAATTTTATTCTTAGAACGTTGAAGCAATGTGTGTTTAAATGAGTGAACTATTAAAATATCGTAATGGGTTATATTAGGCCTTTACTTATGAAATTGCCGTTTTTTATGTAATTTTATTCTATATTTTTTCTTGAAGAAATCAGCTGGACGGGAGGCAAGAAATTCTTTAAAGGCATTTTGTACTGCCTCTCGGGTGTTGAATTTTTTTCCAGCTAAGAAGTTATCCACTTGCAACAACTTGCTGAGCGCTTGCGATTGTCATACAGAAATTTTTCGTCGCAGGTAACAAAGCGTTTCAGAATTCCTTCGTTTGTGTGCCTGTTGAACAGTGCTAGGCACGTCTCGACGCGTAATTCCCACTGGCGGTCATTGAGTTCGCGGGGCACCCATTTGTCAGGCTTTTTTACCTTGCCAATTTGACGCAAATGGACCAATATTGTTTTGATGCTAACCTCCACAATCGCCTTTAATTCGTCATTGTCAACCAAAGTTTTCGGACACCTTTTTCCGGTCGAAATTTCCAGAACGGAAGTGGACATACTAATAACAGGTGGTGCGTTAGTTTTTAGTGTTCGCTCCGTAAACGTCGTTGATTTTGCGTGCTGCTTGTGCCACGTGGCTGCCACGACGGTACCATATTTCATAATTACTCGAATTTTTAATGTATCGTCTGTGATGGCGAAAAAGATTCAAATGCGATGAAAACATAACGCTAATCAATAAACAAAAGACTAATTTTGAAAAAAGAATTCCATGTTTTTAAAATAAAAGTAATTTGAAAATAGAATTCTTAGCTAAACAAAAATTATTTTGATTTAACATTTTAAATAGCCAGTACCTACTGCAGAAGGGCAATTTCATAGGTAGCAGGTAGTAGCGCTTTAACTGCTCGGGCAACTTTGGGTCAATAATTAACAAAAAAACGAGTGCATGTTATCTTTACGCGTAGTTGAAGTAAAACTTATTAATAGTGTCCGACCGAAACACGATTTTCAACCGAAACCGAAATCGAAAACGAACATTCGGTCTGGGTGTCAGTTTCGGCCGAAACCGAAACCGAAAGTTATTCAGACATGTTAATTTTTTTATTGTATACTGAAATCTGGTACTTATATTTTTTACACATACATATACATATAGGTAATTCGTGTTAATGAAAAACAGTAATTGTAGTAGTCATGTAGCAATTTATTTATTATTTTGAAGTAAAAATTCAAAAATTTAACATTAAAAATAAGAAATACTTTTTTAAGTAAATTTTGCAATTTTACATATTTAATTGTGTTCACGATATTGTTAAAACTAATATATTATTCAATGAGATCTTCAGTTAAGCATTAACCTGTATTTATCAGTCTCAACAAATATTACAATATACAAATATTACGAGCGAGTAACAAACTTATCAGAAGTTTCGGCATATTTTTTGCCGAAATCGAAACTATTACCGAAACTGCACCTGCAATTCCCCTGGTGTTGCGGTTGTTCATGGGCGGCCGTAGTCACTTACCATCAGGTGAACCGCGTGATCGTTTGCCTCCTTCTTCTATTAAAAAAAAAACTATATTATTTTGCAGAAACTTGCCGAAACCGAATCTTCGGACGGTCACTACTTATTAATATTAATCATCATTTCATTTATCATTTCATCATTAATAATAATCTATCATAAATCCACTGCTGAACATAGACCTCCTCCAAGGAACGCTACAAAGCATAGTCCTGAGTCACCTGCATCCATCGACATACCGCATATCTTACCAGGTGGTCACTCCATCTAGTGGGGAGTTGCCCTACACTTCGCTTACCATTTTAATAAATAAATAAAAATGGATGGAAACAAATTTAATTTAATGTATGATGCCTAAAACTTGTAACTTATTATAGTCACGAAACACTAGTTTACTGTTTCGTCCATTTATCATGCGGAAGGTGCGTATAGGGACTATAGATTTATAATATTATATGGACTTTACTGAATCTTACTTCCGTCCGAAAAAAGATTGCCCTCAAGACACGCATAAAAAAGTTTTACTTCAATAAATCAAATACCAAACAAACGTGTAGCCTTCTGTGTAGATTCGATCGAAAACCATTGCATCCGAATGTTAAAAATTAAATTCCCCCAATCTAAAACAAATTCACGCTGCAGCATGGTAAGGTTTCAGCACGAATGAGTCGGCTCGAATGGTAGACCACGAGCGTAATGCTGTTGTTTTCGTAAGCTAAGTGAAGAGAACAGGAGATACTTTACTGGCAACATTTTCCATTCCATCTTAGTCCTCAGGGATGACTACGCATCTGCATTTTGATTCATAATCATGACCTACACCTACATACTATTTGTATCTATGCGCTATAGTTTTACATATCGTGAACTGTGTGCTTATTTCACACCCTTATATATTTTATAAAAAAATTTAAGACACTTCGAAAAAGTTAACATTCTAAATTTAAATATTTCTATTTTTTAAAGAAGCAAATGCGGGAACACGAGAACGCGGATTATTTAGGCACCGTACCGAGTTGGTCAGGAATACCTACAATCTGCGTTTGCGGTACAAGCGTATTTTAAGGTGCCAATTCTTAGACTTATGCGAAGCACGCGTTTTGTACCTAAGTGGTTTCAAATTCGTCATTTGAGCGATGCTTCGAATATCCAATTGATAAGGTTGTGGGTATAGAAGTTTAGGCTAACTGATTCAAAAATAAACAACTGAAATCATCAACGGAACAAACTCGTAAGGTTAGCCAAAGAAATTTACTGCACCGCCGTCGCTGTACGGAATAACTCGCGGTGCTCCATCAGAAAATTTACGGCATCATTAAACCATCGTCCCGGTATTAACCGAATTTTGCGATTTAACCTAAAGTTTTATCCATTCAAAATTCAGATAGTCCATAAAATCAAGCTAGCCAACAAGCCAGTTCAACAAAATTTCTGCTTAGTTCGAAATCATTAAACCAAAATACGCGATATGGTAAGCTTTAAATAGTTCTATACAAGACGCCACTTTTTTTATTTTTCTTTGAAATAAATTTTCAATTTTTTGTAACAAATAATAGTAGGAATTATCAAAACATTTAACGCGTAAAAAATGCATATAACTATGTTTCATCCAGCGTTTACTTTTTAAATATATTAAACTAGCCTAACTACTGCAACGAACACTGACAAAAGAGCGAAGTGGTCGATGCGGAAAGCCACAATGCCTCGTAGTCAAATTCTAAACGAATTCTCACAGTATCGCCCTGCAAGCTAAAAATAAATTTTGTAGCTGAACGACATATAACACTAGGAATTATTCCGTTTAACTAAATCGTGTTTTTATTTTTGGAACGAAGTTCCTTATCGGGCGGTACGGATTTGGTGGATGGGGGCTAGGCGACAAAAAGTGTAAGATTTTTCCGTCACGACCCCTTCTGACGTGGTGTAGACGGCCTTGGCGGCTATAAGGAAGCGAGATGGAATAATATCCATCTCCCTCGCACTTTTTCTTGTCTTGCCATGAATTAAATATTATTTTATTTTAAATGACGCTTCATTTTAATAGAGGCTAGTACATAATTCATTTATTTATATTTGTTAATCAATAATATAATACGTTTATCAATAATAAATATACTACGAAAGGAACTTCGTTCCAACCGAGTGTTCCACGACACTCACGCATGTTTTTTTTATTTTAGAATGTAAACGCATGAGATGAATTGATTTTTTGTTCACCTGATGGTAAGTGGCTTCTGCAGCCTATACAGCTGTAAATAAATTAAAATCAAGAAGCGTTACGTTGTCACCTCTGAGAATTAAGATGGAATGCGTCTCAGTCTGTAATTATGAACACAGCAGTGCATGCAATGCTGCTTGGCGGCAGCATACCCTCATACTATTACCCATATGACCATCATGCTTGTTTCTTGTTTTTACGGAGGAGAACAGGTGTCCCAGCACGTAGTTGTAGTTATAAGTAAGTTGTTAGTGGATACTATAGTTCTTGGACAAATGCAGGTCACATGCAGTCTTTCTAAAGCATTTTAAACTTACTTGGAGTGGTAAACGGGAGAATACGTAATCTTAATAGCGTTCTTAGTACCCTTTTTAAGGTATTAGCAACATAAAAAAACACGTGAGATAGATACCACTGCCTTACGTGTTTTTTATGTTGCTGTTCAGCAACATAAAAAAACACGTAAGGCAGTGGTATCTATCTGCATATATTCCTACGCATAAAAGGAACCCTGGAACTAATTATTTAAAAATAAGGGGAGGTAGAGAGTGCGGTACATCGTAATCCCCCATCACTTAATTTGTAGAGTCACGCTGAAGCTACATTATGGTCGTAGCAGGAATAGGTCGGCTCAACCAAGGAAAGATCACGCTCTCATAGAATACCAGCATGAAACTGAAGCTTAATGCTGCTGTGTTTCGGATAGTGAGTGTAGAGAACCCGGGACCTTTTTACTGGAAACGAGGCATCCTATTTTAGTTCTCAGGGTTGACAACGCACTCTGCATTTTGATTTCTGATCCTAGCGTCCCCACCATCAGGTGGCTGCTAGCCTGTTAATTATAATATACTGAAATGTTTCGTTACTAATAAAATTATTCTTCCATAAACGTTCCCATGCATCATACGACATCCGCTGGCTTTACGTAAATCATCGTCTCATAAATGAATACAGATAACACAAAAGCTGCTATAAATAATACGTTATAACGTTACGTTTTCGCGACAAACGAATCCATTGAAATTGGCTTAACAATAACATATCACTGCGGTGGAGCTTTTTTGTCCAATTTTTAATTGATATTAACATCGTATTTGTTATTGTTCCAGGTATCGTTGACATGGCTGGTCGTTAATTCACTATAATGGGGGATTCGTGGGTGTACTGCTTTTTTTTTATAAATTGGACCCTCGAGGTCAGTTTATTGTCTGGCATGAGTTCGTTTCATGTAAACACCCTTTTATATCTTTTTTTATGGTTTCCGCATGCCTTTTTAATTTTTATTCGTCTTTTATGTGTCACAGTATCATAATTTTATAAGATTATACATTATTAAATGCATTTAATAAAAATCTATGATTTTATTGTCAAGTATAGGAGAATAAATTGGTATTGTTAGGACTTCTTTATACCTAGGTGTTCGTCCAAGCAGTTACCCTCTTATCACCCTTTTTGTACTGCTAAGCAGTACTGCGTGCACTGCTGTGATCCAGTCTGAATTTTATAGAGAGCCAGTATGATTACAGGCATTCCATGTCAGTCCTCAGAGGTGACAACGCTACTGTACTCTGTATCATTCTTTGTTTGAAGTAGCAACTTACCATCAGGTGAATTATGTCCTCGTTTGTTATCCTTACTCGAATAAAATAGATACCATTTATTTTCCTTAGGACAGTCACAAGACGAAATTTGGCAAACATTCAACTATATAACACGCCCATAGGTTCCAAAAATGAAACTAAGCAAAGTTTGTCAAGATCCGCAAGGTTTTCGTTTTTGTAACAGATTTCCGCTACGAGCATGTCAGACTATGTTAAGTCTATTATTATTTACTAGCTGATACCGGCGACTTCGTCCGCGTTGCTTGATATACAAAGTTTTCGTATGTGCGAAGGAAAAAATATCAAAAAGATCGCAAGCAAAAAAATATACTTTGCTAACAAAATCGTTGTTTCTTAAAACTTTAATAACTTTATATCAAATGAATATATTGCAATAAATTTTTTTTTGATAAGTGTCAAGTGTCTAAGAAATAAAACTTACAAAAACTAATTGAAATCTATCCAGTAGTTTTTCCGTGATGCGCGCACAACTGCAAACCTCTATCATTTTATTTATATAGATTTCTTATATGAAATATGAATTCTTATATGAAATACAGCAGTAGAAACATTTCGGTATCACTTACTTAATTCAAAAAAGATGAAGTAGCCTCCCTGTTGGATACTTATATCACATCTTGGAGTGAATTGGAGGAGAGAAGAGTAGTCCGCTACTATCTATCAAAAACTATTGATAGTTCAATCAATCCACGTAGATGCGCCCCCACTTTTTCAATACACTTAAGAAACATCGGCGTTACTAATAAAAATCATTGTATGTATTTAAGAAATGTTTAAACTTCCTCTCTCTCTTTTCTATGACAATAGAAAAAGACAGATATAGAGATTATTAATATTTAATTTAATTAAGTGATAATCAACGATCATAAGTAAGGCCGCATATCTTCTACACTTTTCACTTCTTTAAAAAAAATGTGTATCATTTTATAAAAACGTATCTGCGCTGCCCACTGCTGATGATCGGACTAAGCACCCATAGAACAGGCCATGGCAACTGCAGCACGTTTGTTTTATAAATATTTTCATTTCGTCTTTTTATTATCATTTTATTTCTTTTAATATAAAAACAAACCGATCGGTCACATTTACAATACAGTAGCAACTCCAACAATGTACGTTAATTAGAAAATATCAATGAGGTTTCCTGACGCAAGTTTCCGCTAGATTTATGTTCATAGAATATAAAAATAATAGCCCAGTTCCTTGCGGTGAGGATTAAAATGGCTTCCAAATTCAACCTAATTTATACGTTGAAATCAAGGACAGAATTCCGTCCCTCGGGGCGAAAATAAATTGAAGGATGGCCTTCACTTACACGAATTAGCATCCTGTCATAGAAAGATCTTATCGTATAATAATTAGGTACAGAAATTGCAATATAATGTAATTGCTATAGAATTATTAATAAAATATTGATACCCGGTATTTTCTGCCGACTGATCACTGTAAAACCGAATGAAAAAGCACGCTTTCTAGTCTCTTACTTCTTCTAGTCGGAGAGTGTATGGACGATTTGCATTTTTTAATTTCTCCCTCCCCCTTCTACTTTCGGACAACCAGCGCTCGGCCAGTCGTCAACTCTTTGTTGTTAACATAATTTTGCATAAGAACAAAACTGTTTACATCGTCGTTCGTGTTGCGTACTGCAAAGGAGTGCAATAATTTGCCAGGATCTCTTTTTCCATCCGATTACAATGGCTTCTGTTATGCTAAGTCAGTGTGCTTTACCATCTTAGGCTAAATGACATATTACCATTAGGTGGGAAAGCAATCAAGCATTGGCATTATAATACTCAAATAATAATAATAATAATAATGTCCTTTAGACCGAATTTCAGCCAAGGCGGCCAACCTCAACGGAAACTTGCATCCGGCGCAGGACAGGATTATAGTGCCCAAGTGTATGCGCAAGCACTGGTGCACTGTCTATTTTCTATTCCCACACTCTCAAAGTCCGATGGGACGGTAAACTGACATGGCCGGAGAGAGATCAGGCGCAAGAGCAACGGCTTTAGGTGCTTTCCGAGGCACGGGGGTGAGACACCGCCATCTTCTTAATTCCGGGCAGCTACTGAGAATTTATTGAAGGAAAAACTCAATTAACGGATTTTTTTGGCCGTACCGGGGATTCGAACCCGGGACTTCATGATCAGCTGTCGCGTTTTCAACCACTAGACCAACGAGGCAGTCAATCAAAAAATAGGCTAAATAAGTGCATATTTTTTTCACTATTATAAGAAAATTGGGTCTCTAGTTCGAAAGAAGACTTAAAGAACTTTTTGTTGGGAGTACTTACGCGCTCTTTTCTTAATTGGGACTAGAAAAAGTTAAAGAAAAGTTAAAAACCCCATTTATTCTCATAATATACTTTTGATAGTAAACTGTTTTATACATAGTACGACTCTTTTTCTACCGACTTCAAACAGGAGGAGGTATTCAATTCATAACTTCTTTCTGGGTGAACCGATTTCGATGATTCTTCTTTTATTTGAAAGCTGGTGCTTTTCATATGGTCCCATATAAATTTGGTCAAGGTCTGACCAATAATTTTTGAGTTATTAGTCAATTCGGAAGGATTAATTAGAAGTTATTAGTGAAGTTGAACTGTCAGCTCATGCTTTATTCTAATATAACATAAATGGTATTTTAGGTCAATAGTAGGACTCGGAGTTTCTCTGCGTGATAAATTCTCTAACGAGGGCATCCGCAGAAGATCAAGATTAACTGACTGACTCCACTGGATTAATAACTCCTTAATGCTCAAAGATACGACACCCGAAGCGGAAGAAAGTGTCTACAGTGGCAATCTGGTACTGGCATGCGTAGTGTTAGGCGACCTCCACTAGATAGAATGATGACCTGATGAAACACGCAGGTAGTCGATGGATGGCTCAGTACCTTGTTTCGTGGCAATCTAATGGACCCTATGTTCAATGGTGGATTTGTGATAAGCTATAAAGATGATTATGAATAGTGATTTCCAAATCCTAAGATATTTTGTAAGGTAACACTACACATTGAATAAAACTATTTTTACGGATTTTATCGCGTTTAATTTACTATTTTAATTCAGACCTACAAAACTGAAGGCTTACTATGACATTGGGACGTCAAACACATCAGTCCCCCCCGTGACCATGGATGCTGTAAAGCACCCGAAACGTCGGGAATTAAAATAGTAAATTGAACGCGATAAAATCCGTAAAAATAGTTTTATTCAATTTCAGAAATGTAATTCTATATTAGGGTGAGCAACGATAGTCCTCTTGATGGTAACTGGTTCTTGTTGCCCATGGACACTTGCATATTTATATAATAGGTCGGGAAAAAAGTTTCTTCGTATTTTGTTTGTATAATTTGTAATTATATATATTTATTTGTAATGCGTATATGTATGCGATTGGCAAAGGTGTCTGGGGTTTTTACCCAAGAGGCAACAAGTCTTTTTATTAATGTATAAACAATAAAATTTAAATAAATAAATGTATAAATCAAGGGATCAAAAGTTAAATTCTTACATTTTATTACCAGTATAGTTGCGTAATTGCGATATGCACATGGGTGACGTAAAGACACGTGTAGGAAATAGGCATGTATTTTCACGTGTCCGCTAACTGAAACGAATCGATGGGAAATCGATTATAAATTTCGAAATCATAATTACGAATGAAATCGATTTTGATTAAATTACCAACGAATTGTATGACGTTTTAACCAATACATAGTTTAAATATTTGTCATTTTTAATACTCCCCTAGGAGTGCTTTGTGGCATTCCTCGGGGGAGGCCTACGTTCAACAGTGTACTTGTAAAGGGCTTTAATAATGATGATGATGATGATGAGGCTCATGTCCAGCAGTGGAATATACCAGTCTAATAAAGAACAAGAAGAAGAATCACACACCTAATAAATTTTCGTTAGTAATAAATAAAACAATTAAAATAACCTAATAACAAAGATCATCTAGAAGCCCATAGATCTATCAAACTTATTGAACACTCATTGAACGTCATATCACTAGCAATAGAACAAAAAAAAAAGAAAAACTTGACCGCGATGGACAACGTGACACATTATTTCGTGCAACTAAAAAAAACACTTAATCTCAACATTTTAAAGTCGCGTTTGCGTTGTATAATGCAGTTTATACTTTCACTAAGAATGCCAATGTCAGCTCTAGGCTATTTTCTCTAATATTATACGGTTTGTTACGTAGCACTGATTACCAACATGATGCAATCGTCTGGCCGGCACGTGCTTTCAAACTTGTTTTCGAGTGTTTTGTAATTCAAATTTTATAGTTTTAGATTGAAAGTGAAATATTTTGATGAAACTAAGCGTGACAAGCATCTTGACCGTGTAAAACACGGTCGCGGAGCAGGATTTTTTTATTGCTATGCATTTTAAAACTTAATTCCCATCATAAAAAGTTTTATTTCTTTTGCAACTAAGAAAGTTTTAGGACCTTTTGAACAGTATTTGTGATTCGAAAACCGAGTTTATTCTCAAGTTTTTAAAGTTCACATTTGTATGAAATGCAATAATTTGAAATTCTTCCTTCTCCGCGAACACGGCATGGCAGTGGCGTAAGAGAATTCCTGTGGCTAAATCCAGAAAGATCTTATTTCCGATAGATGACGATATCTAACTTAAAGTTACAGCCTATATACTTCCCACAGCTGGGCACAGGACTCCACTCATTTCTGAGAGGGTATTAGTGCAAGGAAATGTCCGCCGCGCTACCTCAATGCGTGTTGGAGAACTTCACATGTCTTCGAAATATATTATTTTCTTCTTATTTCTCAGACATGCAGGTTTCCTCACGATGTTAATTGATTGTTCAAAATTGCAATTAACGATTTCATTGGTGCCGGCGGGGTTCGAACCCGGATTACTCGCGTACTGTGAAATTTACAGCAAGCCCTTAGCCCCTGAGCTACCACGGCTTTTCTTTACTTAGTTTACACTAGACGTAAAATACGCAGACCGGAGACGAAGTACCAGACGTCAAATCCCGTTCGGGCCAAAAATCTGATATTGGGTTTTCTTTCAAGAAATTCTCAGTAGCAAGTCGGAGTCAGTTGACGGTGTTTCACCCCCGTGTCTCGGAAAGCACGGAAAGCCGTTAATCCTGCGTCTGATTTCTTTCCGGTCGTCTCGGATTGCCGTCCCATCGGACTATGAGAGTGAGGGAATAGAGTGCACCTGTGTTTACACATACACTTGGATACTGTAATCCTCTCCTGCGCAGATGTCTAGACTTTTTATATAATAAGGGTAACAAGCGAGCACACAGTCCACCTGATGGTAAGTGGCTGCTGTCGCCCATAGACACCTACATCTATCCTCGTTTGCGAATCATAATGCAGATGCGTTGTCAGCCGTGAGGACTAAGATGGAATGTCTCTTTTCCAGTAAAAAGGGTCTCCGGTTCTCTACACTCACCATACGAAACACAGCAACATTAAGCTGCTATTTTACGCTGGTATTCTGTGAGAGCGTGGTCCTTCCCCGGTCGAGCCGACCCAATCGTGCTACAACTATACAATTAATGCAGCATGGCTCTACCACGTTAAACTGGCCGTTGTGGCCGAAATTCGATCTGTTAGTATTAATAACATATCAAGTATTTTTTTCTTTCTTAAAAAACTTGGTCGTTGGGGGTGAGAACCACCTGTGATGTTCTTTTGAAGTTGGTTGTTAGTTGCTATTTTGTCCATTGTTACATTTTTTTTGTATTTAAATAAACAAAAAAAACATTTTCTTATACCGTCTCAAAGCGGTCCGTGATTCATCTACCATTACAGATAACCTCTACAATGCTTGCAAGGAATGCTGAAAGCACCGCGTGAATCAAAACATCTATTTTCGAAAGAACATTGTTGCTGCGCTATCTGCAGAGAACTTAATCTTGTCATATATTTTACGACCGGTCCAACGGCCCACTCGGGGGAAGTTTAGATGAGTCAAGTAAAGCAATAAACCACTGCCATGGCAGTTCAGTGGTGACCACGACTTTGCAAGAATGAAACAAGGTAGTCTTAAGAGTTCATTGTAACACATATACGCCTCAGCTTTAAAAAAAGAAGGCGCAGATGGGTTTTCTCTAGCTATACAAATAAATAAAATTGAATTGTCTGTTTGTAATGTCAAAATAACAGCTTTTTTACTAAATACTTAAGAAAGTATATATACTAGCCATACATATAAAGTATTTTTTTTTTAATTTTTCTCTGTCTGTCTGTTCCGGCTAATTTCCAAAACAGCTGGACTGATTTTGACGAGACTTTCACTGGCAGATAGCTGATGTTATAAGGAGTAACTTTGGCTACTCTTATTTTAGAAAAATAATCAGGGTTCCGCGCAAAAACATTAAAACCTTAAATTACACGCGGGCAAAGTCGCGGGGAGCAGCTAGTTGATAAATATAGATATGAAAGAAATGAGTTTTTCATCATTCGTTTATTCGTTACAATCTATCAAAAGTACAAATCTATTCTAATATAATGTTTTTTTGTTTTATTGTTTGTTTAAACACGCTAATCCCTGGAACTACCAGCCCGATTTGAAAAATTCTTTTGTATTTGATAGCCAAATTCATGAGGAATAGTATATGATATCTAGCATTAGGCTATCCATCTCAGCTAGCCTTAAATATCGATTTTTGATAAGCAAGTCAGAAGAAAAAGCGCTCCTGAACTGCTTTATCCGCGTGCGCTTGCGTAATGGTTAGTGATACGTAAATACAATGTTCTACAAAAATATAGATCTTTACACCATCTATAAAAGTCCGTAATACCATATTCCTATTCGTTATACATAAGCCACAATAAGATATTTTGTGACAAAAATTATTGAAAATTGAAAAATTTATTTATGAGCGTTATTATTTATCCTTACGGACGATACTTCATCATCAAGACAATTTTATGAAGATAAATTATGCTCTTTATAGCATGTTATTTGGACGTTTTTGGGGTTTTTTGTTTGTTTGGGGGTTACAAATATACACAGTCCACCTAAAGGTAAACGAATGCTGTGACTCATAGACACATCCACCCTCGATTAAGAATCAAAATGCAGACACGTTCTCACCCCTGACGCCTAGTTGGAATGCTCCATTATTACTAAGGGTCTTTGGGTTTTTCCACTTACCATTTAAAGTACAACAGCGTCACGTAGATATCAACTGTGCTGCTGGAGTTAAACTTGCGCTCATATGATTATTTGGTATGTAGGATCACAGACAACAAAGAAAGATAGGACGACGATAGATGATAGACGGAGCGCTGCGTGCACTTTAAGTGACACCGAAAGCAAGCCAAAACTATACTTAACTTATGGTAAGAACATGAATCCACTTACGCCATCGCAACTAAGATAATTTGCAAAGAACAACGTGGTTAGAGGTGCATACGTGGGCCTCCAACAGCTGCTTCATCCATACATTATGGCCTATTAAAGTCCACTGCTGAACATAGGCCCTCCCCATAAATTGCCTCTCTCTTAGGGGGGATATTTGCCATAGTTTCCACGCTTGGCAAGCGGGTTGGCAATCGAATGTATTAATTATTCCATTGCTCTATAATATATTTATTATTATGAAGTTAAGACACCTATAAACCATTTTGATTACGTACTAAACCATCTAAATCAGTTTTTTTTGTTATTTTGCTGTATAATAGATATTATTTTTTTTAAGAAAGTTATTTTCTTTTTAATATTTTATTATCTAAGTATATTATTTTCGGTTATTAAGTTTTATTGTTGCCTTCTCTATTGTTATATTCTCTTTTCAAAAGTTGATTTGAGACATAATGTTTTTATTATTATATGTGAGTTTTGTGTTTATTTAAACATATGAAACTGTTATTCGTTTGAAGGCAAGATATGGGAGCCCGATCATATGCTGTTTTATATTTATTGCTATAAATAATTAAAAAAAAAGAGCCAATATTTCCATCTACGAACATCTTTATTTATCTCATCATTCCCAGGGTTGACTGGCCTAAAGAATACTATAGGGTATTAATCCTGGACCTCAAGACCATTAGTCGCGTTTACAACCACTGTTTCAAAGAGGCAGAACTGTAATACAAGAACGTTTGTTTGTAATTCACGCCGAACGTTCCGCTCCGCCGAACACTTTTCTGAGAGGCTGTACCTTAAGGGTAAGACATCAGTAGAGAACGTTCGGTAGAGCGTGCAGCGTGACATCATGACAAACACATTTACTACTCGTATTACATAATATACGTGATAGAGCTACGCTGCAGCTATATTATGGTCGACTGGATCGCGGAAAGACGACGCTCGCATAGAATACCAGCGTAAAATAGCAGCTTCACGCTGCTGTGTTTCGTACGTGAGTTAGGAACAGGAGACCCTTTTTACTGGAAACGAGGCATTCCATCTTAGTCCTCAGGTGTGACAACGCATTTCCATTTTGATTTTTAATCGAGGATAAATGTAGATGTTTTTGGGCCACAGCATCCACTTACCATCAGGTGGACTGTGTGCTCGTTTGTCAACCTTACTCTATAACAAAAAAGCTCAGGGCGGCGGCCGCTCAAGTTGTATGAGACATACGCTGCACGCCCCGCCGAACGCTCTCGAATCGGTGGGTCTCGTCTCTGGAATTAATACTATTATTGGACGTCTTAATTAGTGTAGGAATAAAAATTGACAAGTTCACTTAACGTTTTCTAAACTTATAATTACATAATAAAGTTCTGGAAGCGACACGGCTTAACACTACAAGCAGCCATAAAATCCTCTAATTACGAAAATGCGGGGCATAGAAAGCGAACAATTTAATTAAATACCCTATTACGTCATCACTAACTTGGCATGTCTAGTTCAAAAACACGCTGGGGATTAAGAAGGGGCCGCTAGGCTTAGGGGTTGTATGAAGTCTTATTTACGTGCATGTTGGGTGTGTCGTTTAAAATTTTACGACTCAAATGTTTCGTAGATGTAGGTTATGACTAGAAGTGACGTACTCATATTAATAAAAAAATAAAGTACAGCCTATATACGCCTCAGTGTTGGGTGTCAGCCTCCAATAATTTCTGAAAGGGTATAGTGCGGCGACCAGTTTCAACGTAAACTAGCCATCTGCGCAGGATAGGACTATAGTGCCTGAGTGTATATGGAAACATACATCCGATAGAGATCGATCGGAGAGAGATCAGGCGCAGGACCGTTTTTACGTGCTTTCCGAAGCACAGAGGGGAACACCGCCCACTTCCTGACTTCGGCTCCTTCGGGTTGCTAATGAGAATTTCTGGAGAGAAAAACCCAATAACTGAAATTTTGGTACGACCCGGGATTCGAACCCAACAGTCACTAGACCAACGAGGCAAGCAAAAAGGGTAATGAAGCAGTTACATCTTTACGCTAGGTACTCCACGGCATGTTGGCGGACTTTACCTCTCTTTGAGATTTTCTTCTAGTGCTTCCTCACGATGTTTTTCTTCACCATCGCGTGCTAAATTAGTACTTAAAGTTGAATATAACGATTTCATCGATGCCGGCGTATATCGTGTTCAGGTTTCTCACGGTGAAATGTACGGAGAGCACTTAACCCCTTAGCACCACGGCCCATTAATATTAAAGTAAAACCTTCTCTCACTTCTGAGAGGATTATGGAACAATTATTTCGCCGCTTAGCTCCAGTGCGTGCGGACTTCATATGTCCTCGAAATATATAATTCAATAGATTCAGACATGGATGTTTCTTGGGAAATTTAGGGCGAAAGCCTATAATAATACGAGAATATATATTAACTTATATTGAATTATTGAATAAATATATAATTAATAGAATGAGGCGTAATTCGCTTCTGCATTTGATTATTAATCGAGGACAGATGTAAATGTCTATGGGCAACAGCAACCACTTACCATCAGGTGGACTGTGTGCTCGTTAGTCACCTTTATTCTTAAAAAAAAATACTTTGCGGAAATCCATTATGTTGAAATTAATTCATTCCTCTGTTGCATGCACTATCCCCGTCGCCACTTATCCCAAGTTCCCAAGGAGTAGGGGTTGTAGAGATTAGTTGTGATGCATGCAGAATTAGTGGTGATGGGATGAGTATTGATGGGGGAAATTGTTTGCGATTGAGGGAGGGCAGGGGGCGGGGGGTGCTCTTCAATCTAGGTAAGATACATCACTTTAACATCTTAAAAGAATAAATATTTTTACTCAAATTAATAATTATTTTAAATTTGTAACTTTAAATAATAGCTACCCGAGGAATTTGGAGTAAGTCAAGCAGTACGTGTTATGAGCGCTGACCTGACATTCACGTACGCTGAATCGCGCAGTGTGCCGCAGTTGTTTTTACAGTAGTGCTGTGATGCTTTTCCTTATATATTGGGACTATAACAGCTTTGAACCAGTCTCCCGTTACAGTCTCTAATATTTTCCTGAATGTTATCATATATTCTTCTATCATTCTTATCTGTTCTTGCTTGCTTTTTGCCTTATTAGGTCTGCTACGGTGTATAAAATGAAGCTTAAGAGCGGTGTCACTTATCCAACTCCTCGATTAGTTGGTTGTTTATTCAGTAGATAGTGATTGGTGCAAGCACCGCACGAGTTGAATGTATACAATCGTGTAATCGGTTAAAAGATGGATCTAAGCGATCTAAACTCACTTAAATTGTACGCAGAAGCGTTTGAATCTCGAGCCGACCGAAAAGAGTCTTCTTCATCAGGTCCTAATAGACTACTCTCCTCTCGTCCACTTTCGTACAATAATGGCAATGATTAGTAGTTACTGCCATTTTTCGAAACCTTCTGGCATTTCCCAAATTCGCCCTTTACAGGTGGCATATGCAGTGGTGGTGGTGGTGACATATTGCGGTGGCATATATAAATCGTATTAAAATATCTTTTACCAATATTGGTAAGTGAATATTCATTTCTAGCAATTCTATACACTTACATCCATACTCTCTGCCTACCCCTCTGGGTGACAGGCGTGAGTGTTTATGTACATTTAGTGACTAGTAGTTCACCTTTATCATTCTATCTATTTGTTGTACACTGGGTGCGTTTTACGAGTATGTCTCCAGTATTTGCGAGGAATATTTGTCACTATTTGCTGACGTAATGCTCCGGCTCATGTTTGCCAAACATGCCGGCGCGTCACGGACATGTTATATCACGGAAATAAAGAAAGGATAACAGGCGTGCTAGCGTTTATTGAATTACGAATTGAGAATGAGATTCGCGAGATTTTAGTAAGATGCTTTTATCCATTATTTGTCGAGAATTTCTCACACATTTTTATATTACGCCAGACTAGGAAATTGATTATTAGGAGGTATAAGATTCCATTTTTCGTGTGCTGATGCTGCAAGGGAAACCATTACCAAGGCTTTCCATCCTAATCCTTGTGGGTGAAAACGCTTTTGCATTTTGTTACTTAATCGACAATAATTGAAGTGTTGATGGGTCGCAGTAACACTTAGCATCAGCTGGGCTGTGTGCGTATTTGTCAAACTTGGATAAAGGAATACCATTCCGTTGTGTTCTGAGGTTGTGATAAGAGGCGAGTGATCACATGCAGAAAGCTAATAATCTTACGCTCACCAGATGTCGCTAGGTGGGATTAAGATGTACTTATCTCTTACGTAGGTCTCAGTGTCATCATCATTGTTGCGATTTAAGTATAAGTTTTTCGGTTTCTAGTGTGTGTGAAATGTGACTGTGTACTGTTTTGTCACCTTTTTTCTATAAAAAAAAATTAAAATATCCAGGACCAAGGACGGGAAGTAGAGTCTAAGATGTTAAACGTCTAGTAAGTACTACGTTCGTCAATAAACAATGCCCACAAAACAATGCCTCTGTGCAAGTATACATACTTTAATTTTTACACATTTTTAACTTTTCAAATACTCCTATTTTTAGGAATATCTGTAGTTTGGTTTATCCATTTCTAATCTAATTAATACAAAATAAAACCAATATGAAATATTGGTTTTATTTTATATACCTATAAATCAATATTTCATATTGGAAAGAAACATTAATCTTTACACTTGGAAAGAAACATTAATCTCTACAGTTTTCTAACAAATTAACTTCCCGAGCTATGAAAACTGTCAAATATTTCACTTCATTCCTAAGTAGCGCCGCCCTGGTGGCTGCAAAAGTCGTGAATGTCACTTTATTTACCGGCAATTTGACTACATCTCATGTATATTATTCCAGGTAAAAATTACCAACAATAACAAAGAGTTTGAATAAAGTTGTCAGACTTCCGGTACTGTGAATGCCAATTCTATTTATTAGCCGACTTCAAAAAGGAAAAGTTTCTCAACTCGAATGTATTTTCTTTTTTAAGTATGTTACGCAATTTTGTTACAAAATTTTGATCCCAAAGAATTGTCCTATTTAAATTTGAAGAAAAATTCTACCCTTGAAGATGGAAAATTTATGAAATCGTTATTGTAACTTTTTACACGACATGCTAGTTGTTTTGTGATTTCATATAATTACGCGGAAACTACACATGAAATAAAACTAAAAAACGGATTTTATTTTATTTATTCTTTATTGCATCATCATTCATTATCTTTCAAACAAAAGAATATTAAGGGCGCACTTAATGCCTTGAGGCATTACTTACCAGTCAACCCATGAAGTGGTGAGAATTTGACGTAGGTGTAACAATATAGAATAAAAAAACAAAATAAAAATGATAATTAACTACGTAATATATACATTTTACTTATAAATAAACTATAAAAATATAACCTTTACATACATCTATACAAATATATTCAGACATACGTATACATACATATACAAATATATACATATTATTTTATCGCGTTTAAGATTTTTAAATTTCCAACGTTTGGGTGCTATAAAGTGCCAAGCTGTAAAGAGTAGAAAAATTCTAGTTGTAACTTGAGGTTTTGATATTGCTTAGTCCACTCAAAAGAGTCCAATAATTGACGAATGAACTTTAAATAATTTAAAATTTAAAATTTTGTACAACCGACTTCAATATAAATTATTAAGAATAACTCAAAAACTATTGGTTAGACCTTGATCAAGTTTATATGAGACCACATGAGAAGCATCAGCTTTCAAATAAAAAAAGAATCATCGAAATCGGTTCACTCAGAAAACATAAAAAAAGGAACATACAGTCGAATTGAGTAACATCTCCTTTTTGAAGACTTTTATGGATTAATTAAAGAAGAAAAAGAAGACGCAGAAGAAAAATCGCGATAAAACCCAAAAAATTAGTTTCATTCAGTGTGCCGTATTCAAGTTAATATATTTTGCGTGTGTGAAATACAATACGAAAATGAAAATGCTTCTACTCTCGCAGTTTCTATTTTAACAGTTAATTCGTGTCGGGGCCCATATTCCCGGCGCACGATAAGGAGTTCACTGAAAACTACGGTGCGACGACTGATGACGGCAGATTTATGTCGCTACTTTTCATTTTATTGTTTCAAACAGACAACTGTTTTATTCTTTTGTTATCTCGCTTATTAGAACTCTGGAGTATGAATGCTTTTGCTTTATTTAATAATTCACTTTGTTAAAAACGCTAAATTCATGTTATATTTAATTTGTTAACTTGTTAAATTGTTGTTATGTTTAATTTGTTATATATAAAATTGTTAACTGCAAGTTTTACACTATCACGATAGCCTATCACAAGTCCACTACTGAACATAGGCCTCCCCCTTGATTGACTGACTACCTGCGTGTATCACCAGGTCTTCAGAGTCAACCAACCTTGCGCTCACCAGTACGAGGCTGCCACTCGATAACCTTTTATTCCCAATCGGTTGTTGATTCTTCCAGATTTGTAGCCGGCCCATTGCAAATTCGGCTTCCTGATTCATTGACTACGTCAGTTACTCTTGTTCAATGGCATAAAAATATACCATTTCTTCCCGTGGGTATCTTAAGATGCGATATGCCAGAAATCTTATGGCTTTCGAAAGATAGTGGTGTAACCATCTAATTTTAAGTCGGTAAAAATGTAATGTTTTATTCGTGGTAGAGCCACGCTGCAGTTATATTAAGGTTGTAGCACGAATGGGTCGGCTCGACCGGGGTAGGACCACGATCTCACGAAAATATGTATGCGTATGGTGGTGTAGAGAACCGGCGACCCTTTTTACTGGATACGGGCATTCCATCTTAGTCCTCAGATGTGACAACGCATCTGCATTTTGATTCTTAATCGAGAAAAGATGTAGATGTCTATTGGCCACAGCAACCACTTACCATCAGTTCTCACCATTTTTTTCTTTCGCTCGTTTGTCACCCTTATTTTATAAAAATAAAAATATAAAACGTTCCAGACCAGGGACGGAAAGTAGGGTCTAAGATGTTAAACGCCTTGTAAGTACTGCGATCGTCAATAAGCAAATCGTTAGTACAACGAACCCCAAGTCCAGCAGTAGGCTATATTTTCAGGAGTGGCCTGTGAAAAAAGAAGAATGTGTCGTATTCGGCCGCGGCGGTAGTCACTTACCATCAGGTGAGCCGCATGCTCGTTCACCCCCTCTTATACATAAAAAAAAATTATCACGTTAACGTAAAAAAGTCATTAAGCACACACTATAATTATTAGGACATATTACGTTCATCACATTTCACATTTACGTTGGAAAGCAGGAAGTAGCCGTTACTATCGAAGCAGTAAAACTAGACTGTCACAGGTCGTTAAGTTTTCAGACGTCATAAAAATCGCTAGTGTGTACTTCCCTTTTGTGCTGATCATCGATAATGCGTTTGAGCTTTACCGTTTCGCGTCGACTGTTATTGCAGTGGTAAAAGCTGTCGGCTAAAATATCGCGTTGAATTTTGTGTTTGACATTAATATTTGTTGAATCGCTTTTGATAGTGTCGTAACAATATCTACAAGTATCACATCGTTTACGCTCCGTGCGAGTTGTAAGCGAAGGACATGGCGACATAACCATCCACACCTTCTGAATACTTGGAGGCCCACCACTGTGTCATTTACTAGGAGTTTTGTTCCTCGCACGACATCTTTGTGGAATCGTTTACCACCGGCAAAGGCCAGCAAAGCACCTGCAATTTCCCTGGTGTTGCAGTTGTTCATGGGCGACATCAGATGAGCCGCACACTCGTTTGCCCTCTCTTATATAAAAGAAATCGGCTCGACCGAGAAAGGACTACTCTATCACACAATACCAGCGTATAATATCAACTCAATGCTGCTGTATTTCGTTTGGTGAGTGTAGACAACCGGAGACCCTTTTTACTGGCAATGAGGCATCCCATTTTAGTCCTCAGGGTTGACAACGGATTTTAAATATTTATCACAAACAAATGAGAAATGTCTATGGGGCACAGCAGCCATTTACCATCAGATGGACTGTGTGCTCGTTTGTCACTCTTATTCTATAAAAAAAATCCATACCGGCGATGGCGACCAACAACAGAGGTGCGAAATATTTGTTACTACGATTTTCACTTTTCTTACAATGCGCGGTAGTTATAGTAAATACTCTTGTTACAAAGTCCTATATCCAGCAGCGGGCTGGTGAGGATGAATAAAATAGAATATAGATGACAAACGAGCACACAGTCCATCTGATGGTAAGTGGCTGCTGTGGCCCATAGACTTCTATATCTATCCTCCATCAAGAATCAAAATGCAGATGCGTTGTTACCCCTGGTGATCAAGATGGAATGCCTCGTTTCCAGTAAAAAGGGTCTCCGGTTCTCCACACTCACCATACGAAACACAGCAGCCTTGAACTGCTATTCTACGCCGTTATTCTGTAAGAGCGTAGTCCCTCACCGGTCGAGCCGACCCATTGTGCTACATCTATAAAGCTATAGCATTGCTTTACCACGTCATACTATCTAGAAATGTTCCAAATTATTTAATTTTATTCACATCTAAAGTCGACAGTATCATTTCTCAAAAGATCTTTAATTCAAATTCGAACCGAGACCTTTCTAAAACCTATCAATAACACAGTCACTAAGGCTGCGCTAGACACAAAAATACTATCGATACCGTCCGCCCGTTTACGACAATCGTAAAACCACGTAATATATCGAAGAGCCGCGCCTCTAACACCTCTATTTGGCCCAATTCCCATCTGGTATTACACGTGATCAGGTATTATGGGTTTTATTTCGTTAGAGGCGATGTTATTTGATACCGTTACTGCGCGAATTTTACTATCGTCCACGCAATAGGTGTCAATGTGTGTTTGTTACTAATGCTTATTTATTTTTATGGTCACGATCGTCTAGCTCAGCGATCGATGAACGGGGCCGTAGTATCTTGTTCGAATCGCAGCGAAAAGTGAATTTTGTATTAAATAATAATCAATTATTTTGTGCTTTAAATTTAATTATGCAATTTCTTTCTTCTCCATCAGCACGTAAAAGACCACTGCTGGATATGATCCTCTCTTATTGTAGAAATAATTAATTAACGTTAATCGTCGTGTTTGGCAGGCGGCACAGTTGCAATACTAGATATTTCGCACCTTTGACGCCGATTCCCATCGCCATCTTGGGTGTTGTACGCCTGGAAACGACATGGATGAAGATGGATGAAATAGACACCGCCATCTATCGGAAGCCAAAAGATCTATTTGGCATATCACATAGTCGCCTCTTACGACACCCACGGGACGAAAAATGTGGTGATGGATACCCTCACGCTGTCATCACACGCATTAGTATATGATTAGTTCCTCGATATTTTTCATCACCGCGTAGCACGTGATTAATCAGCCTTCAGAGTGAAATGAAATAGAGGATAGGCAGCAGCATCTACATGAAAACAACTCAAAATGATAAAAATCTGCAGTTGCCAACCCGTCTGCTAAGCACGGAAACTATGGCAAATATCCTCTCTATGAAACGGGAAACTATGGGGAGGCCTGTGTTCTACAGTGGACGTTTGATAGGTTGTTATTATTTAACTAGCTGATACCCGTGACTTCGCCCGAGTTGCTTGATATATCAAGAAAACACACATCCCTGAACACGTAGTGCTTATAAAAATCGTTGTTTCTTAAAACTTTAATAACTTCATATTAAATGAAGATATCGCAATATTTTTTTTAGATAAGGGCCAAGTGTCTAAGAAATAAAACTAAGAAAACCTAATTGAAATCTATCCAGTAGTTTTTCCGTAACGCGTGCACAACTGCAAACCCGTATCATTTTATTTATATAGATAATAACACAGTCCTGAAACCTGTGTTGACAAATTAGTCTCGTCCTGGCAACATTTTCATTAATTATCCCCTTATAATAATGAATAATGGGGATAATCTTGTAAAAAATGTTTACCCCGAACTCACTAATGAGATAGCGTGTACTATGCAATTATTAGGATGAGGCGTAATTGGTAATGACGCACTAAACATTCATTACCACCGTCATTATGGAAACCTTTCGGACTCTCATGTTATGGGGTAGATATATCTATGTTAGTAATCATCTAATACAATTTGTGGGATGTATAATGATAAACAGGGTCAAGTGCGCGTACCGAAATAATAACATTTTTATATATTTGTAGAAAGGTCATTGGAATGTAGAAATCTTAAACGGAAAGCTTTATTCCCATTTCTGATGAAAGATGTTATTATGATGTATAGAGTCACATGAAAAGGCTTTTAGAATAGAATAGAATCACTTTTATTCAATGTAGTACTACTACCACCGGTTTGGATAAAACCTCTGTCCTGGGATGAACCAGCAAGAAACCCAGCGGGACTTTTCTTTTAAATAAGGTTAATTTACAATAGATTACTTAATACAAACTATAAATTGTACCGAGACTCATTTTGTAGTTAAGAATTATAATTAATTCGTTTGCACGAGTTAATTATCCAACGAGTAAAGGATAAGCTAGTAACGGAATACGACAAGCGCACCGTTCCACGCCAGAGCCAAGACTGCCTTAACGGCGGCCGCTCCGTCCGTTTTATACAAGTAAAACAAGTAGCTAGACAAACGGGCGCCACCGCAGGTGCAATGGCGCAGGTGTGCGGTGCACGTGTTGTTTACAAGAATTCTGTATAGCTTGTTACGGGTGGCGAGACCCACCAAGATGTCCGCATCAGCAGAATATTCTGATTGTAGACCACAGGCATGTGCTGAGTGAACGAACGGAAACTGCCGAGCTCCTGTGTAGGCTCTCATCTCACGCTCGCACGCACCCATGCACGCGCGCACGCACACACACACACACACACACACACACACACACACACACACACACACACACACACACAAACACTCTTACATGCACATGCACTCGTATAAAAATAGCATCATTTGGGGGTTTACAATCAAGTGCGAAATTTTTAGATTCTATTAGCCTCGGACGGCAGTTGTGCTTTTGTTGTTTGTACAATCATTCCTCATGTTAAAAACTCTAATTAATTTTATATTATACAAAATTAACGGTGTTAAATTTGTATAATATTGTGTTCTTTTTTTAATATAAGGGAGTGACAAACGAGCACACAGTCCACCTGATGTTTAATGGATGCTGTGGTTCATATACATAAAAATCCCTGTTTAAGACTGTTTAAAAATAAAAATGCACATGTGGTGTCACCCCTGATGACTAAGATGGAAAGCCTCGTATCCAGTAAAAAGTCCGGTTACACTCACCATACGAAACACAGTAGCATTAAGCTGATATTGTACGCTGGTGTTCTGTGAGAACGTGATCCTTCCCGGTAAGGCCGACCACTGCGTGCAGCAACGATATAGCTGCAGCATGGCTCTTCCACATGTGTGTGTGTGTTAATTAAATTTGATTTTCTCTTTACATTTGATTAAAACTACTTTTATTTATTTTACGTATCTTGCACTAATAATTATAAGTGTATACAAAGGTAGGGGTCGTTACACTTTAGTGTTTTTTTAATATACTCTAACTTGATCAAAGCTAAAGAAATCCAGTAGTGAAAGCCAATGTTCGTGATTCGTGTAATTTTATTGCCAAGTACCTTCCTTTTTAGGGGTCGCTGTTCTAATGTGGGAGGTGAGGAGAGAGGGGGGTGTTTTACGAGAGCAATAAAAGCGGTTAATATACTTAGTGGAAGTGCTCCACGCGTGATCGAAATATGGTTGTTGTATTGTCTATTTCTTTTGAACGCCGATCGTCCAAAATGGGAGTCCGTGTTATTAATTGCAAATGAAAATAAACTTTATTGCGATAGTTAAAAGGTTTACTATGTCTTTTGCACATGTTTTCTTATAAGGATCTGATTTATTTGCAGTATACACCCGGCTCTGATTTATAGTTAATAAAAACAATTACATGCTTACATTTTCTTTTTTGGAGAAGTAAGATTGACAAACGAGCACACAGCCTACCTGATAGTAAGTGGATGCTGTGGGTCATTATAGCACCTACATCTATCCTCGATCAAGAATCAAAATGCAATATATATATATATATATATATATATAAACACAAGACGATGGCAGTTGAGGATAGATAGAATAGATACAATTAATTTATTCTGTAAAGGCGTGGCCCTAACCCGGTCGAGACGACCCATTCATGCTCTATGGCTAATTACACTAGAGTAAATCAAGATCTTTGTAATCGTTTATTAAGTAAAAATAATGTTTTATAAGGTATGAATATACCCATATATATTTCTTAATACTTTCCAGTACGAAAGTCAGAAGCCTTTCATAGACGTGGCACACAAAAGTTCCCGCATACAATCGGAAAGGTCAGACAGGGCTCAAAGCTAAATTGGTCGATTCATTGCATGAATGGCAAAATCAGGACGTAGCAACTTGCTTATTTATTTACGGTGACACAGACTGAATCAAATTATCGGTATATGTATGTATACCCGCATCCCTGCTTTGTGCGCACAATGCACAACAAGTATAGTGTTTTAACGCCCGACGGAAATATGGACGCTGCAACGCCGCTGGTTTAAGCTTTTTTTTTTAAATAGTATAAGGGTGACAACCTAGCACACAGTCCTATATATAATAAGTCCTATTAAAATAGATAAGTGGATGCTGTGGCCCATAGATGTCTACATCTATCCTCGATTGAGAATCAAAATGCAGATGCGTGGTAACCCCCGAGGACTAAGATGGAATGCCTCGTACCCCGTAAGTAATAAGGTTCTCCGGTTCACTACACTCACTTTTGCGCTGGTATTCTGTTAGAGCGTGGTCCTTCCCCCAGTTGAGCTGACCCTTTCGTACTACAACCATAATCTATATATATAGCTGCAACATGGCTCCACCACGTATAAAAGTAGTTTTACTCAATATATAGTGTTCAAATCATTATAATAGTTTTGTGTTACTATTAGAATTCCAGTACGAATAAGATGTTCCAGTCTTGTTTTAATAATCGGCTCTTGATTTTATATTTAATTTTGTTTCGGTGTGTTAATTTCGGTGACCATAATAGTTATAATATAACATATTTTCGTATAATAAGGTATTTTTAAACCCTCTCAAACATAAGTTAAACGTAATTTTTTGTAAAAAAAAACCTATTTTAGGATATTATATCACCATCCCGTCGATTTTGAAGTTTTAGTGTAGTCCTGAAAATCATGTTTAAGTTCCCATTTGAAACCTGCTAACATGATTTTCGAATAATCGCCTAAATTTTAAAATATTACTGATTAGGTTTTCACTAAAATATATTTGTAAATCAAATTTGTTGGTATACAATATGTCAGTGGTACATTGTGATTGGGAAAATAGCATCCCATCCATTTTTTATTAATAAATACAATCGCTAATACTCTACCGGTCTATCTTCATCAGCTCGGAGTTAATGTTCTTTCATTACTGCTTACGAGCTTTATTCTTTATCTTCAAAGTGATTGTAAAATCCTTTATGGTGCAGAATTGTGAAGGCAGTAAACGAAGCCATAAAACTTTGCTTAGATGCAGCTATCAGTGAAATAGCACTATTACGCTGAGATTAGATGTACGCTACTTACACACATACATAAAAGCTGTTTATATATTGCCTACCTCGTAGGTTTAGCGGTTATTAACGCGACTGCTGATTGTGAAGAGGATCGAATCCCGGGTTGGGCCAAAAATATCAGTTAATGAGTTTTGGTTTGAGTCAAAAAAATCACAATAGCAGCCCTCTGTATTGACGGTGTTTCACCCCGTTCCTCAGAATACAGAAAATGCCGTTGATATTGCGATTAATCTCTCTCCGGTCATGTTGAATTCACGTTCCATCGGACTTTGAGGAAGTGAAGGAATATAGAGTGCACCTGTGCTTGCGCATAGACTCTGGCACAATAATTCTGTCCTGGGCTGCGGCTAGTCTCGGATGAGAGAGGCCGCCGAAACCGAAATTCGGTCTGGAGAACATTATTATTGTCTTATTATATAATCTTTTTATAAAACTATATACGTCCCACTACTGGGCACAAGCCTTCTGTCATTTCTAGGAGGGTTTTTAGAGCAGGGACATGTCCGCTCCGCTGGCTCAATGCGTGCGGTCACACTTCACATACGTTGGATATTTTATTAAAATTTTTAAATGGTTTTCTCACGATGTTTTCCTTATTTGCCGAGCAAGTGTTAAATCAGTACTTAAAATTGCAAGTAACAATATCATTGGTGCCGGCGGGAAGCGAACCCGGGTTACTCGCGTACTGGGTTGCGGGCACGAAATTAGAGACGGTCGAGCGATAGCTAGACCTAGATAGATAGATCTCTCGGCGATAGGGATAAGGCAGGACCTCTCTAGAGCACCACAAAGGAACAAACATACATACATACATACATACATACATATATATATATATATATATATATATATGATAAATATATTTATATATATATATATATATATAGGCTGATAAACACATTACCCTTCGCAGCCGGTAAAACCTAATAACTTATTTTGGCCAACCCGCGGCGTCGAATCCGGGACCAGACTCGAGACAGTCACGCAGTGCACTCAATACGGTAGTGTAGTTAAGGTAGTTGTGTCAACGAGCACTAAGAGATCAGTACGTACCGATTACTTTTATTCCGAGCGTTTTACAGTTATTACTAAGGACAGTACAATTCATTTTGAGAGTAAACATTTGTGACAGAGATAAAAAGCTTCCTTAATTCAATTTCATATTGCTCTGTGCAACTACAAATAACATCGAAACAAGATTACGGAATAAAAAAATGATTTATCGCTTTGTTGGAACACTCGGATTTCATTATTGATATTGATTGATATTGAAAACGGAAGAGTGGCGTTGAGTAGACGTGGGTCGAGAGGATTTCTTAAATGTTTTCAATTAAAGGAGTCAGCGTTTTCACGTTTTTTGATAATTTTTTTGGTATTTTATGTGAAGTAACAGCCTATATTCGTCCTGTTAGGTATAAGCATAATCTACTTTTTAGATGGATAATGGGCGAACTCTTACAGACAGTCAGGCAAGCCACTTAATATGTTTTGATTACAGATCTGACTTTTGATAAAATATATTTTTACAGAAGGCGGACATAGTTGTGGAAGTGACATAGGGTATAAATTTTTTCTCTTATCCGTAATCTTTTTTGCGCAGTCGTGTTTTTTTAAAATACCGTTTTAACCATTGAGCTTAATTTGACATGTTAAATCTAATAACAAATTGGAGCCGTGTGTAGTATACACTATATTTTTAATAACGCGTAACTACAATCTAAGACAAAGGCCCTTAAATAAATAAAAAGAAAAGAAACACCGATTTCAAAAATGGAATGTTTTTGCTGCAGTCGTTAATTTCGAAATGTGGATTATAATGAACCTTCCTTACTTTATTCACTGTTGAAAATAAGCCTCTCTTGTAGCTAGGATTTGCATTATTCGTCACGCTTGGCAGGCAGATTGACAGTCGCAGTGCCAGACGTTCCGCACCTTTGACGTTACTGCTCGTCACCGGTCTGAGTATTTTATGTCTGACATCTCTTATTGCGGATAGTCTCCGCCAGTTCACGTTTTTTTTATCACTAAACAATATAACTCAACTAAATAAGCCACTAAATTGTTTTTGTAAAACATAGCCTTATAAGTACCTGTCACTCTCCAGGCTTTTAGTTTAGCTTTCTCTAACCTTTTACAAGATCCGAGTGCGTCTTGGCAGGAAGTACACGCTTACCTATTTCCCCTATTTCTGCCGCCAAATTGCAGTGCTTACGTCGCGGTGTTCCAGTCTGAAGGCAGTTTAATACCAAGCTGTGGGGCAATTCATCTTAGTCCACAGGGATGACAAGTTGGCTGCAGGTGTCCATGAACTACAATAGCCACTTACTTTCGGTGAACGATAAGTTCGTTTGTCGCTTCAGTTTTTAAAAAAACCATACTGCCTGCAGTAAATTGGGCCAAGCGTTAAAAGTGCAGCTTTATTAAACGCGATAGGTCACGTCATAAGCCATCGTGGAACCTGTCAGCCGCCGTGGAATATTTTAGTTGAGAGCATTCCCAATGTACAATATTGTCTTGTTAAGCTCTGCGAGTACATTCGTTAGCACTTCACGCGAACGAAGTGTTAATGGAAAACGTGCGATATAACTGCCCAGGTTTAATTAATTGAACTTGTTACTACGCTAAATATTTACGTTGGAAAGCGAGTTTTCGCCTTCCTGCTTTATTTTGTGTATGTTTAAATCCTGCGGGGAAGTAGATATCAGTGACTAAAGTTTAAAAGTAATATAGACTTCTGCTTGCATTTAACATAATTGACATAATTAAATTCGTATAAATATATTGCAATCATTTTGAGGGATTATCAAATATCATAGTTCCTGTTTTGCCACTTACATATGAAGTGAAATCATCATCATAATTCTTCTTTTTTTCTTCATCATATTATATTTTTATCATACTTATGGTTTTTAATTAACTGTATGACAATTCAAAAAATACTAGAAAGTTATCAACAAAAGGACTCCATTACGAGGGGCTCGAAGGACCATTAACCCTATCCGTGCAGATAGAACAGAAACATAAAAAAATCCGCTTCCGACGTTCGTATTTAGTGAGGTGAAAATAGCATGGCTTGTTAGAATTAATTAACTATGTAGGTTGAATAAGTTACGTATCCATTTAAAGGTGAGCGTTAGATAGGATAGGACTGTTTTTTATAAAGGGCTATCGAAAATTACATTTAACTTTTGTAACCCTAATATATGATATATTAGTATGGTATAGTATAGTTGTAGCACGAATGGGTCGGCTCGACCGGGGTACCGCGTTCTCACAGAATACCAGCATAAAATAGCAGCTTGGAGTTGCTGTGTTTCGTATGGTGAGTGTAGAGAACCGGAGACCTTTTTTACTGGAAACGAGGCATTCCATCTTAGTCCTCACGGCTGACAACGTATCTGCATTTTGGTTCGTAGTCGAGGATAGATGTAGATGTCTATGGGTCACAGCAACCCCTTACCATCAGCTGGACTGTGTGCTCGTTTGTCACACTTATACTATAAAAAAAAACATTTTCATATAGTTGTTATAAACTACATTGTATGTTTTACTACCTTCTACCCTACGTTAACTTTACAAAAAGCATATTCTTAGAAGTTCACAATAAAGAAAATCCCTGAAGTATTATAAATCAGCTTCGCAATGTAAACTAGTCAACATTTAATCTGTATTAATCGAACGATCAAGGTTCAGAATAAACCAATATTTATACTCATGAACGTAGCTAATTTTTGCGCTCATGATGCTAAAATTATTTCCGTAGGAAAAAAGAAACTGACATAACAATGTCCTCCAGACCAAATTTTAGTCACGGCGGGCAGTTTCAACGAAATCTAGTTAGGCGTCTGCATACAGCAAGATTATAGTGCACGAGTGTATGTGCAAGCACAGGCGCACTCTCTGTTCCCCTCACTTTAATAGGCAGATGGGACGGCGATCTGACACGACCGGGGAGAGATCAGGCGCAAGAACATCGGCTTGACCTGTTTTAAGACAACAGACCGCCCGATGGTTAAGTATCTTCTGTTATCAAAATTAAATAAAGAAATTTAGGGTCAGTACCTTGACTAAGATGATGGCTTTCAATACCCATCAAACCGGACCTCAGTAGTGAATGTACTGCAACATGGCGACTGAAATACATAAAAATGTGGACTTTCCTAGACAAAGTCCTAGATAGTAAATAATGTGGGCAGTTTTCTAGGTCGTAGGGCTCCTAAGAAAATAGAATAACTCACTAGGTAGATGAGCTTAATTTATTTACACACCCTTCGTTGTATAAGGATAAAATTTAAAAAGGAACCAAAGTTAATGTGAAAGGTAACGGAAGTATGATAATAATGTGGGTACGAAAGAGAAAGATAGAATAAAGTTGTTAAAATGGTGTGCAAGCGAGATAGATTTTTGTATTACATAAGTAGGTTGAAAAGAGAGAATAAATCATAACGAGTAATGGCGAAGTGTTTCATTCCATCTTACAGTTGCATATATTATCATAACTGCCTATAGTTATTACTTGCTACTAACTCCAGCTTTAAGAAACTAATTTACGAAGTACAAAACATTGAAACAGTAACACGTGGAAACTACGAACTTATCAATATAGATTAATATCTACAAAGTTATTAGATAAAGGTAATTATGCGGACGAAGTCGCTCCTCACAGCTATCTTGTTTACCCGAAACGCCATACAATTAAATATTCGAAACTCACGAATAGTGACCCTAATCTCTCTGAAATAGGTTCGCTGCATCGAATTAGTTTCAGGGATCAAAATTTCATGTACTTGGGTTATATTAATTAAAGGCATCTGATGTGAAACAAGACTTGGTGTGGACGATCAAAGGATAACGAATTCTGTATAGAAGGGTTCCTAAGTTTACCATTATCAAGAGGTGTGTTTAATTTATGGCGTTTGTAAATTAAATTTGCTATAGCATATGTTATGAATTAAATGTCATTGTAGATGAATTATTGTTGAAGGCATACTAGTGTTCGGATTTTGTATGAATTCAACGTAATTTTGTGGTACAAAATTTGGATTGCAAGACTTTTTTTGAAAGGTTAAGCTTTATAAATAAAGTTGAATACCATTCTCATGCCAAGATGAAATGTATGATTAGTGACTATTTTATTAAATATTAATAAAATTGCATTATATGAACTGTGCCCTGGTGCAGTTTGCTATAGAAAGTCAGACGACAGGTGCCCAAAGCTCGTGTTGAATTTTGATGACAAATACATTTTAATGACTTAAATTTTTCATAGAAGGAAGGATGATAAATGTGCATACAGCTCACGTTATAATAGTTGATGATGTGGTCCGACGTTGCAACAAATCCCTACGTCTTACGTCTTACATCCTACATCAACTATCAATCAAAAACCTCTGAGCCTCGTTATCAGTAAAAAAGGTCTCCGGTTCTCGCCATTCACCATACGATACGCAATGGTGTTTAATAGTGACAAACAAATTCTGAGAAATGATACACCTTTCCTACAATATATTGTACAGCCGGCAATTCTTAATTGTGGATAGATGTAGGTGTAGGTGTCTATAGGCCACAGCATCCACTTTCTGCACAGGTGTTTTTACACTTAAAAGAAGATTCCAATCATGTTTCAAGATTATTGTAAAGTTTTAGTTGATCAATAAAGAATTTATTTATTGTCATTATTATTACTTTCTATCAGCTTACACTATGTGATCGTTAATCACCTGTTCATCTTTTCGTTAACGAGTAGCCAGTGTTGCATTTTAATTATCAAAATCATTGGAATAGAAAACCGTTATTTTATTACGCTATGATTTAACATCCCTATCCCAGTTGTCCCATATTGCTCTGAGACTTATAGGTCACATGTTTATGTGGGACTTAAAACAAAAAATAATGTGCCAACTGTGTTATTGCCAATCATGTAGTAAAAGGCAACTAGTGGGATATTGGGTTTGTGATTGTGGGGCTAGTCACCTACCGCTTTCACAATTTTCCATTTAGTACCAATTTTTTTGCCCAAACGTGGTCCGAGGGACTCGTTGCTGATTGGACTCTGCCTACTCCAACTTGAAAAGTATATCTTTATTTTATTGCTGCTAAAGTACCGCAAGGTCAAATTCTCCGAGTTTGTGGTTCAAATGTGACAGCAAGATTAAAATCGGCGGAGCGACCCCGATCGGACATTTGTCGCGTTTGTTCCGATTTAATATACTTGTTGGAAAATTCGTTGTCTATTGACTCATTAGATGGGTTCAGCCGATAAAGGGATGAGTAAAGCCAGTTCAATCAGTGGGGTAATATGGCTTTTATATGTAAGGACACGTTTTATGTTATTTTTAAGTTAATGACTTGAAAATAAATTAACTTAAAATTAAAAGTAAATTATCCTTACTAGGTTGTTTTCTTAAATTTTATATAGAAAAAAAGAGACAAAGGAGATGATGATATGTTGATGCTATGGCTCGTAGACATCTCGATCGATTATGAATCAAAATGCAGGTGCTTCGTCAACCCTGAGGACTAAGACGGTATGCCTCGTTAACAGTAAGAAGGGTCTCCAGTTCTCTATATTCACTATACGAAGCACAGCAGAATTATCTGCTGTTTTACGCTGGTATTCTGTGAGTGTGGTCCCACCCCGGTCAAGCTGAACCATTCGTGCTGCAGCTATAATATAATTGTATTGTATGAAACCATTTTTTTTATTATTCTGGGAATTACTCTGCAGTCGAATGGATTTCACTTCTAGGTTCAGGTCTACTCTCATTTATAATGTCTTTCGGATGAATTTCGATCACAGTTGTTGCATATAGCTGTTTGTTAACTAAGAAACTACTGAAATAACTAACTTTTGTTACACTAAGACAGTGCGATATACTTTTTGGTGGGTCGTAAACAGCAAAATAATAATTCAGCTTTAAATATTCAAGAATTAATGTTAAAACCGTGGTAGTAGTTCATGAGTAAGTGCTCGCTGAACATTCGACAGTACGTGAGTCAACCCGGGTCCGATCCCACTCACTCAAATTGTTAATTTCAATTTCAAGTGCTGATTTACTACGTGTTAGGCTATGAAGGAAAACATCGTGAGGAAACTTCTAATGGAATGTCTGAGGAATAAAATATTTCGAGCGCGTGTAAAGCTTGCTTCTAGAACAGCGCGGCTGACTAATTGCTCCATAAGGCCGCGTTTCCACGTGCAAGAAAGACAGTAGCTTGCAGATGTAAACTACGTAGCGAGCGCACTCGCGACAGTTTGTCAAACGTTTCGTGCAAATATCTAGTTGCGAGTGCAATTAATTGCAAGTCTAAACATGTTCACATCGACTCGCGATAGATCTAGCTGCTTATCGGTTTAGCTTCGTATATCTCGCACAAGCGGCTGGTTAGTTTTGTTAAATAAATATGAGTCAACGACAAACACGTGAATGGTGTCAGGAAGATACTATAAAATTAATAGGGTATGGTAAATGAGTGCAACTCTTGTTAATGGGATAACCGGCATGTTAATTATAAAAATAGAATTAAAAAAACTCTATACTTAACTACATCTCTCAAGAGTTCTCTACGAGTACAAATGAGATGGAAGTGTCTCGAAAACTGCATAATTTAAGAAGTCAATGGCAGAATGAATTATAAAACTTAAAGACCAAGAAGAGTGGAAGTGGCAAGATGATCTATACAAATATAAATTCTCTATATAAATTCGCGACATTTATAGCTCTCGTGTGTAAATACCTCTGCGATAAGTTGCAATAGTATGATTCATGAGCTTCTCGCGAGATATTTTCAGTTTGAGAATATCCACTACCCTTATCGTCCCGTAGATGTCGTACAGAAGAGAAGCGGCGTTTTCCTAATAATAAATAAAAATTAAAAAAACTGCGGTTGCTAACTCACCTGTCAGGCGTGGCAACTATGGCAAATATTCTCCCTACAATTTAATCTATGGGGAAGGCCTATGTTCAGCTGTAGTCTTTTGATAGACTGTAACTGTAACGGATACGTTTTATCAATCTATCTCTCAAAAGTCTATTGCTAAACATAGGCCTCTCCCATAGATTGTGTCATAATCTATTCCGTATTTGCCATAGTCGTCACGCTTGGCAGGCAATCGCACTTGTGGCGGCGCTGTCGCCGCGCCACAAAAGAAACGCACCGAAGGTTAAATCGCGCTATCAAAGTTCCGAAGTACTGCGATATATATAGAACAGCTCTGTGCTAACACACGGAGCATCATCCGCACCTCGGACTGAACACCTTACCCGTCGGGAAATCCACCTTTTCCCTACCTTCTTATGGCTAAACACTTTTTGTATTATTGTCTCTCTATTACTACTTACGAAACTCACGAGATGAAATAAGGTTGAGGATTCTCTTAAACATTAAAATTGATGGTATTAGGTAACTAATCTTATAATTTGCTTTTATTCCAGGTAAAGCTGCTGGCAATTAAATTAAGGTAATTAAAATCTACTCGTAAACATACTGAGGGCTCGAAATACACGTGCGAGTTTCCATGATATATTCTTAAAACTTACCTTTATTAAAGCATTTTAAAGTTATATCTTTTAAATTTGATGTTCTAAACATAAATGTTTTGTAACATTTGGAAAATAGAATAATGGTGATAAGCGAGTACACAGTCCACCTGATGGTGAGTAGATGCTGCGGCCCATAGCATCTAGGTTAAGTATCAATCTCTGTCGATTAAGTATCAAAATGCAGATGCATTGTCTCCCCTGAGGACTAAGATGGAATGCCTCGTTTCCAGTAAAAAGGGTATGCGGTTCTCTACACTTACCATAAGAAACACAGCACATTGAGCTGCAATTTTACGCTGGTATTCCGTGAGAGTGCGGTACTTTCCTGGCCGTGCCGATCCATTCGTGCTATAATCATTATGTAGCTTAATGTAGCTGCAGCATTGCTCTACCACGTGTAAAAGTTTAGAAGTAAGTTTGTTTCATTACCAAACAATACACAAACAGCATCAGTAGCTGACCTCCTGGTATAATTTAAACACAGCGACAACTTCCTGATATTTTGCTAATAATTACACTATAGCATGGGGACACTCTTCCTAACCTACCATGTAGTGCCTATATGGTAAAATCGGAGGTAGGATTTGATGTCGTGTTCGAGATATAGGAAAAATTATAACACATTACACACAAAAGTAATTCTAAAAATAACTTCAAAAACTAATAACTTAATTTAAAATTAAAAAAAAGACCCCGAAACAATGAGAGCTAATGATCTTCAAACGGCTGCACATATTTTCTTGACACATAGCTAAGAACACTCTCGATTAAGACACCTTTCAAACGGATTTTTAAATCAAAATCGGTTCATCCTTTCAGGAGCTATAATGCCGCAGACAGAGACACAGGTACAGAAACACACTACAAACATATAACACCCTCTGTTATCGTCGGGGTTAAAAGAACAAAATTATTTTTACAAAACAGCTTCTGAAGTCGGAGCTTTAATTTTTCTACACACTATGTCTTAGCTCCAACTTCAGAAGTTTTTATGTAATGATTATTTTGTTCTATTTAGTTCTTTGTAGTCTTTTCGTACTATTAAAAGTTAATTTTTGACCATTTAAAGATGACTAAGTCACAAACACAAGGTAAGAACTAGAAATTCGTCTAAACTGTTACATTAAAACTTCATCCACATTTAGGTATAGTTTTTTTTCGAAATCTATTTAGGATCATAATTAAATATCAATATAAATATAATCATTAAAATAAATTAGCAATTGACGTACATAACATACATACAATAACTTAAATTGAAAATTTTAAAACTCCCCGAAACAAAAAGAGCTGATGATCTTTAGACGGCTGAACCGATTTTGATAAAACGGAACCATCGCTAGAAAACCTGCTTTTAAATTAAAAAAAAACGTACCCGCTTAAGAGCTACCGTGCCGCAGACAGACACACAGACACACAGATAGCGGTCAAACTTATAACACCCCTCTTTTACGTCGGGGGTTAAAAAGATACATACAGTCAAATTGAGATCCTCAAAAAGGTTTAGTATATGAATATATCCACCACGCAAAAGCAACGATCGCTAGACAGTAAACCCTAAAATTGGATATTGAATAAATTTGCTCCCTTTGTTCCAACTTCGAAATAAATTTGTTTTGTCAAAATGTTAAATTATACGACAAAATCAGGACGGACCGCTCATTTATAATTTAATTTTCGATGCAAATCGAACTTGAAATGGAACTCGTTTTCAAATATTTATGAAAGATAATTTGAAAATTGGATTATTCGTAGAACGTAAGATCATATTCAATAGAAATAACGCTTACTAAGCGTGGCGTTAAATTATCTCTATTTTATAAGAGATGTCTCTTGTAGTGGTGGCGAAAGAGTATCCACTGCCACATACCATCCTGTAGATGTCGTAAGAGGCGACAGAGGGAAGCCGCCATAACATAACGTTTAAGTCCGCTGAACAAGGCCTCCACCATAGATTGCCTCATAGGGGGGTTATTTGCCATAGTTGCCATGCTTGGCAAGCGGGTTGGCAGCCTTGTGTTTCTTTTTTGTTGCAGTTTTATTTTTTATTTTTAGTCGTTATTAGGAAGACGCTGCTGCCCATCTCCTGATTTGTTTCCCTCTGTCGCCTCTTACGACACCCACGGGATGATATGGGGTAGTAGATATTCTTACACCGCCACTACACGGTTGCTCACCCGCCTAACAAGCGTGGCATTTATGGACCCCCCCCTCCCCCGACACACATGAGACAATCCTGGGGGAAGCTTATGTTCAGCAGTGGATTTGTGACGACGGAGTGTGACGAAGGAAGAATAAAAGAGGTGTATGGACGATTACAACTCATGTCATCAACTCCTCGAGTAGCAGGAGTGACATTTTTTGGTAGGTCCGACTACGACAGGCAAAGGATTACAGTCCACCTGTAAATGCCTACTGCAGTCCATGGACACCTGCAGCCAACTTCAAACAAAGAAGGCTACAGGTGCGTTGTCACCTCTAAAGACTAAGATGGAATGCATCACAACCCTCCTTTTTAAATTATACTAGTTCACTATACCCTTTAGACCGTAACACAAGCAAGCACTGCTTTTTGGCGATAGAAATGGAAACGAGGGTGGTACCAATCCAGACGGACTCTTAGACAGACAAGGAGTCATTCCACCTACGTGAACTCAGATGGCCTGCTAGGCTCAAAAAGTCCTATCCCCAACGTTTTATTATAGAATAGGGTGACAATCCAGCACACATTCTACCTCCTTATATGAATCTAAATGGACATTAATCGAATATACATAGACATCAACATCTTTCCTCGAATAAGAATCAAAGTGCATGATGCGTTGTCGCCCCTGAGGACTGAGATGGAATGCCTCGTTCCTAACATTAAGCTGGTATTTTACGCTGGTATTCAGTGATAGCGTGGTCTCGGTCGAGTCGACCCATTCGTGCTACAACCTAGCTGCAGCGTGGCTCATCACGTATAAATCTACGTACGTAATGATATGAGAAAATATTTAACGTTATTTTTGGAACATGAATGTTACACCATATTCAGTAGCATTCTGTTTATATATAACTGACATTCCGCAGATTCCAATGATAACTATCCGCGGGGCTCTAGCATTGTCGGAGTTCTACGGACAGAAACTCCAGCTATAGAAATTATTGTTAGTTTGTAATTATGTGTGTTAGTTCTAACCATTGATGATGTATTTTCTGTGTGTATTCGTTACATCCTAAAAGTCATATTTCTATGCATCGTCGGCATAACAGATTCCACTACCCCATACATAATAATGTCCTCCAGACGTTCTTCGGTCACGTCGGCAAGACTGAAGGGAGAGTAGTATCTGCGCGGGAATAGATTGTAGTGAACGAGTGTGTGCGGAAATACAGGTGCACTCTCTATTCTCCTACTCTCATAGTCCGATGAGAATCCGACACGAAAGCAAAGAGATTAGCCGCAGGACCAACGGCTTTACGCGCTTTCCGAGACACGGGGGTTAAGAACTCAAGATCGGCAGTTACGCTTGCTACCACAGACGAACGAGGCAGTCAATCACGTGGGTGTCGTAATAAGTGACAGACGGAAAATGTAACAGGAGATGGGCCGCAGCATGTTCCTGATAATACTTCAGAAATATTAAAAAAACTGCACTGTGTAGTGACGACCTGGAACGAAATGCGTGAATTCGATGGATGCAGGTGGCACAGGACTATATTTTGTGCCATTCCTTGAGACCTATAATTAGCTGTGGACTTGTGATGGGCTATAATGATGATGATGATGATAAAAAGCAGTGTGTATACGCGTCACAAAGCATCATCTTTTCCAACGAGGACGACTTATTTTATATTAGTTGGCATAAATTCTCACTTATTCAGTGTTATCACATCATATAGTGCAAAGTAGTACGGAAGGAACACAAACTTTTCTATTGCGATGTTATTCAAACTTGAAACGTATTTCTGTTTACCTTATTTAAATATAGATTTGTAGTAGCTCAGGTCAGTGTTTTGCTTAATATGTTATTTGCTAGTACTGTGACATTTACGGCGAGGGTTTTGCCCCTCAGCTAATAAGGATTCTAACTAAAGTAACTGGTAAGGACACAATTATTTTGAGAATAAAAAAGAAGTAAATGAAGTGTGCACAACATAGCTGACCAAAACTAACCTATATGGAATAATGGACGCAGTGTCAGAGACGTGGGTATAATCACAAACACCAACAATTTGAATTGTTGCGTCAACATCCTTCCATGGCTGTGATTCTAACTTAAGAATTGGGACTCATTTTTTCTGTATTCTGTTAACTGACTGGCTCGTAAGACTAAGCATTAAGTACGACGGCTGATCATTTAGCCCGGGATCAAATCTCTATATAATATATAATATATAACTGGAAATGAGACATTCCATCTTAGTCCTCAGTGCTGACAACGTATTTGCATTTTGATTCTAAATAGAGGATAGATGTAGATGTCTATGGGTCACAGGATCCACTTACTGGTAGACTGTGTGCTCGCCCTTAAAAAGTCGTCTTAAAAAAACGCTAAATTTAATCAGCTAAAGTGCGATTAAATTTATCTTTTATACAACTTCCCAAGGCGTACTTCATAATATCGATTACATTCAAAGCAAAAGAAATTAATAAACTGAAGAAAAACGTTCGCTCCGCCTCACACTCCAGTGGTTCTCAAAGGGGCTCCGAGGCTTTTTCGACCCTTTAAGTTATTTCAATAAATTTACGTTTTGCAGTGCTCAAGACATTAGACGTTTCCTTATAAAAACGATACTCATTATATTTGAGTATCAGTTGTGTTTTTTCACTTGCGAAGAAAAGTGTAATTTACGAAATGGTACTTTTTATTGGATTGACTACCAGCTCCTTTCTAAATATAGAAATCTTTTAAATCGAAACATTTTTTTTAAGTTATTTTTTAGATGACTTCAAAAAAGGACGATTTGTACATAATATAATAGGTTCCGTAGTGGGGCTTTAATTCTAATAAATACTATTTCCTAACACCGGCTTCAGTAGCTTCTTTTTTGTTCTTTGAAATCAATTTTGACTTTTTTTAAAGATACTTTTTTATCTTCTACCGTTTTAAGATATCTATTTGAACAGACTAAAAAAGCGAAATATACTTCATAGGTATCCTTTTTTATGGCAATTGAAATAGTCGTAATACAATAGTACGCTCCCTTGGGACGTTACATAGAATAGATGGGAGAGGATTGAAGTGTAAAGAGAGCATATACGTGGTAGAGCCATGCTGCAGCTATATTAGTAGTATAGTTGTAGCACGAATGGGTCGGCTCGACCGTGGAGGGACCACTCTCTCACAGAATACCAGCGTTACCCAGCAAAAATAATGAACAAAACAGCTATGATAAAACTCATTAGTGCTTAATAAACCCTAGTAGACCAGCCCCCACAAACAGAATCTGGTGACAAGTATGACTCGTGTGACAACCATAGCCCCCGATCGGGAAGTTTTTTAAGGGTAAGAGAAAGAGAACACGCCGCTAAGCAAAGATTTTAGCCATGGTTTTTATAAAATAAAAACGTGATATTCAATATCATCATTATCATTACAGCCCTTCACAAGTCCACTGTTGAACATAGGCCTCCCCGATGGAATGCCAAAAAGCACGGTCCTGAGCCACCTGCATCCATCGACTTCGTCGTCACTCCATCTAGTGGGGGGACGCCCTACACTTCGTCCGCCGGTACGTGGCCGCCACTCGAGAACCTTTTTTCCCCATCGGTTGTCGGTTCTTTGAGCTATAATATGGCCGACCATTTGCCACTTCAGCTTACTAATCCGTTGGGCTTTGTCGGTCACTCTGGTTCTACTGCGGATATCCTCATTTCTAAGTTTATCACGCAGAGAAACTCCGAGCATAGCCCTCTCCATAGCTCGCTGAGCGACCTTGAGCTTCCTCATCCGGCCAGCAGTGAAGGACCACGTCTCAGTTCCAAAGTCATCACTGGCAACACGTACTGGTTGTACAGTCTCGTTTTCAAGTTTTGAGGTATACCTGACAAGAAGATGTGCCGTAATTTCCCGAACGTTGCCCAGCCAAGTTGAATCCGTCGATTGACCTCTCGGTCGAAGTTGGACTTACCTAGTCGGACTATTTGTCCCAGGTAAACATACTCGTCATTAACTTCGAGCTTAGTGCTCCCAACAACTACCGGCATATGTGTGACGTGGACTTTATACATGATCTTTGTTTTGTCCATGTTGATCTTAAGACCTATCCGTTGGAAGGCACTATTGAGGTCATTGAGCATAGTGCTTAGATCCTCCAGCAATTCTGCCATAAGGACTATATCGTCGGCAAATCGAAGGTGAGTGATGTACTCGCCGTTGATGTTAATTCCGTATCCATTCCAGTCCAGAAGCTTGAAAACGTCTTCCAATGCAGCGGTGAAGAGTATCGGGGATATCACGTCACCCTGTCTTACACCTCTCTGCAGTTGGATAGATTTCATACTCTGGTTCTGTACTTGGATAGCCATCATAGCCCTACTGTACAAACACTTCAGCACTTCAACTACCGATAACACTTCAGCACTTCAACATACCGACAGTCAACTTGGCACCGCTGAATGGACTGCAGCACCGCCCAAATTTCGACGGAATCAAAGGCTTTCTCATAGTCCACATACGCCAGACATAGTGGCAAATTGTACTCCTCGGACTTCTGTACAATTTGTCGAAGGGTATGTATGTGGTCTATGGTGCTAAATACTTTTCGGAAACCGGCTTGTTCGGGAGTCTGGAAGTCGTCGATTCTGCATGCGAGACTATTCGTAATGACTCTCGAAAACAGCATGCAGACTCGGCTCAGAAGGGAAATCGGTCTGTAGTTCTGCAAGAGAGCGTTGTTGCCTTTCTTGAAGAACAAGAACACCGCACTTCTGCTCCACGCCTCCGGTGTAGTGCCACCATGGAGGACGGAATTAAAGAGCTTCTGAAGGACTTCAAGTACCGGTTTTTCACCGCTTTCAGAAACTCCGCTATAATTCCATTAATTCCATCCTCGCCTGGGGCCTTGCCGTTTGTAAGTCTAATCTCGCTCAGACTGACGTCCGGGATATCATCGGAATAGTGTCGGATAAGACTTGCTCTTGGATCGTTACTCACACTTACGTGTGGCTCCAACGATGATGTGCACAGCTGCCCATAGAACCTCTAAATCTCACTCAAAATCTCTGGTGTCCCGGAAATGACGCTGCCACATTCAGTCTTCAGCTTCGACAGTTGGCTCTTTCTGGCAGATAGATCTCTTCTAGATTTTGGAGCCCTGGTTCCGCTCGATCGCTTCTTCAATACGAGCTGTATTGAAGTTGCGTAAGTCCCGCCGTATGCATTTGGAGATCTGTCTGTTCAATTACCTGTACGCTGTCAAATCTGCTGAAGACTGCAGCTTCATTTCCCGTCTAACAGCCATGGGATTAAAAGTGTGATCGGAGAGTTTTTGTGTTCTTCTGCGGCGGGTCTTGCAGATTTTAGCTCCGACCGCATGGACAGTTTCCACGAGCTTGTCATTCATATCGTCCACTGCATTGCAATCTTCTAGGCACTGAAAACGATTTTGTAACTCGAGCTGAAAGCATTCGGGACTTCGGATTAGAGCACGAGGGGAACGGAGTGTTGACTTCATTAGACGAGACCTCTCCAACTTAACGTTTAGGTTCAGTGTACCTCTCACCATTCGGTGATCGCTGCCTGTTTTCACCCTCGCGATCACTGAGACATCACTGAACAGTTGTCGTCTGGTCGTCATAATGAAGTCAATCTCATTTTTGTCGAACCGTCGGGGCTCGACCAGGTCCACTTCCTGTGGGACCGCTTCTGAAATAAAGAGTTCATCATAAAGAGTCCCTCTTTATCCATGAAGTCGGCCAGCTGCTGGCCCCTTGGGTTCCGTTGCCCTATTCCAAATTTTCCTACCTTCAGCCGTTCTCTCTTGTGCCTAGTTTTGCGTTGAAGTCTCCCATTAACACCGTATAGTGGGTTTTGGAGGAATGCATGGCTGTAGATATATCCTCATACATTTCCTCCACCTCCTCATCGGGATGTGCCGAGATTGGTGCGTAACCTGTACGACGTTATAGACGTGATTAGTATAAGGTACGCAACCCTCGTCGACACTCTCAATCTTTACAACGTTGTTAACTAGAGACTTGTGGACGATAAATCCGACACCTCTATGGTACAGATGGTCGCCCCCGGTGATATAACAAGTTGTCGGATTCGAGGATTACCATGTCCTCCCCCTCTCTTTGGACCTCAGATAATCCTATAATATTCCAGCGCAACTTGTCTATCTCTTCTTCCAGCTCCAGGATTTTCTCGTCAGTTCTCAGGGTGCGTGCGTTATATGTTGCCAGGTCGAGTCGTCGTAGGTGGCAACCGAACCCCCACCGGTACCATGGTCGTCACGATAGCCAGGAATAGCGGGGCCGCCGGGACTGGAGGCCGTTTATTAGTGTCGTTGCTCATGGGGGGTATATTGCCATAGTTTTTTATTGTTGTCTTGATGTTATCAGAAAGATGCTGCTGCCCATCTTCTGCCTCAGTTTCCCTCTGACGCCTCTTACGACACCCACGAGAAGATATGAGGTAGTGGGTATTCTTACCCGCCACTACACGGGATATTCAATATATTTTATCATTTTAAAATGAGTTACATTCGATCCCTGTTATTTCAGCAAGGCAATAAGCATTAATTTTTAACCTCCTACGCAAAAAGAGAGGTGATAAGTTTGACCGCTATGTGTGCGTTTTTTTTTATAGAATAAGGGTGACAAACGAGCACACAGTCCACCTCATAAGTCGTTGATGTGGCCCATAGACGTCTACATCTATCTTCGTTTGCGAATTTAAATGCAGATGCGTTGTCAGCCGTAAGGACTAAGATAGAATGCCTCCTTTCTAGTAAAAAGGGTCTCCGGTTCTCTACACTCACCATACGAAACACAGCAGCATTAAGCTGCTATTTTACGCTGGTATTCTGTGAGAGCGTGGTCCTTCCCCGGTCAAGCCGACCCATTCGTGCTACAACTATACTATTAATATAGCTACAGCATGGCTCTACCACGTAAAATGTGTCTGTCTGTGGCACCGTAGCTCTTAAAAGGGTGAACCAATTTGGGTGCGGTTTCATTTTATTTAAAAGCAGGTTCTCTAGCGGTGGTTTTTAGACATGTTTTATTACAATCGGTTCATCCGTTTGAAGATCATCAGCTTTTTTTGTTTAGGGGGGTTTTTAAAATTTTCAGTTTAAGTTATTTAGCACTAATTAATTTTCGCTGGCGTATATTATTAAGCACTAATTAATTTGAGTAAAAAAATCCGTTAACAGTACAGTGAAGTATCATCAGCAGGAGAAACAATGTAACTCGTATATAATGATATTATCAATGATATAACCCGGTTAGTAAGCTAAAGTGGCTATGGACCGGCCATATAGTTCGAAGAACCGAACGATCGATGGGAAGTAACGTTTCACTAAAATACGAATTGAATAGAATAAAATCATGTTTATTTAATATAGATTAAAAAAATACTTATTGAAAGTTATTTAAGCTTTATCACTGGATCAGAAAAAACTTCTGTTCTGAATAGACCCAGCAAGAAACCCAGCGACGCGTTTTTTTTAAATTTAAGTTTACAGTATGGTATTTTATACAATTAATTATGAAAACATTTAGAAACAGCATGGTAGCGATTACCTCATTCCCAGGGGTTATTGTCAATCATGTACTCTTTAGTACTACAATAACCCTTATTAAAAAGTTTTTCCTTGTTAAAAGTTTTAACTTTTTGATAGATTGGTCCTGCATATTTCCATATAGCATCCTACTATAGGGAGTGACCTGGTAAGAGATATGCAGATCTATGGATGCAAGTAGCTCAGGACCGTGGTTGGTGACATTCCTTGTGGGAGGGCTATGTTAGTAGAGTGAGCTTTTGATAGGTTGGTTAGTATGGTTTTTGATGAATGAGTTGTACGTAAAAAAAAAAAAAATTTATTTCAACTTCATTTCTTTCAAAATAAACTTCAAATGATTTGCTGTATTGGCAACCCTATGCGAACTTCAAAATAAACAAGGCGTTATTGCAAATAAAAGTAAATTTGCATTTTGAATACAATGCGACCATGTAATTTGCATTAATTTTATAATGAGACTCAAATCCGCTTAACAGGTTATTTGAAATTAATGTAAATATTTCTACTGTAAAGGATAAACGAATTTCGAACGAGAACGATTATTGCTGTGAAAATTTAATTCGCTAGATAGATCCTAATTAAACTAAACTAAGCCTAGATTTGTAGTCGTTTATTTATTCAATCATCATTTAATAGATTTTAATCACTATAAATTTATTTGCTCAACATATAGTATTCCAGCTGTCTGATTATATCTGACAGTTCTCAGTACCCTAGGTGTAAAGTACCTACAACTTACATACGTTCTTGGCATTTATTGCTACTTAGGTTAAGAGCAAAGCAGTGACAGCATTTCCTGAAATTTCATTCAGTATAGCAAGTATACGTACAACCAGAAACAGTAATTTCGAAACGCAACCGTATCTTATTTTAATGCTTGTGCATTAAATAGGTAGGCTTGGTTAAAAGTACAACCATAAAATCCAAGGAATGAAAGTTTAATCATACATTTGGGTTACACACTTTTAAGCAATCATCTCATCTTATCAATATCATCTTGCAATCCACAGATGGATAGGAAGGGTAAATAATTCACTCGAGAATTTTAAGCTTCCAAGTAAATAATGACAATAAGGTAAAAAAATACAAGTGTGCAGTTCACACGCGGTAGAAGTGAAACACCAAATGAAATGAAGTAATTAAAAATATTTCACGTCAAATGATTTATTTAATATGGTAATTGATTGACTCTCGAGGTGAACGTAAATTAGACGCTAGATGGCCTAAATGCGACTAGTTATAGACCTATCTTATTCTCTAGCAGGTCGCCCTCCCGGTGATAGAACAAGTTGCCGGATTCGAGGATTACCATGTCCTCCCCCTCTTTTCGGACCTCAGATAATCTTATAATATTCCAGTTCAACTTGTCTATCTCTTCTTCCAGCTCTAGGATCTTATCGTCAGTCCTCAGGGTGTGTGCGTTATATGTTGCCAGGTCGAGTCATTTTAGGTGGCAACCGAACATCCACCAGAGATTCTTAGCAAGATTCTTAAATCCTATAGATGTGTGTTTGTCCCTTTTTAGTGTAGCATTTTTGTTTCATCAAGTTAAATTAAAACGATTCTAAAGAAGTTTTCACTTCAATAATAGTCTAGGCCCTAGAATCTAGGCTCTATGTGTGATGCCAGAAAAACCTTATGACTTCCGATATAATATGGTGGTATATCCCTTTCGTTTACGTTATACTTAAAATTTGGGGTATAGGTTCTCGAGTGGCAGCCACGTACCGGTAGGCGATGTGTAGGGCGACCCCCCACTAGATGAAGTGACGACCTGGTAAGACATGCAGGAAGTCGATGGATGCAGGTGGCTCAGGACCGTGCTTTGTGGCATTCCTTGGGGGAGGCCTATGTTCAGTAGTGGACTTGTGAAGGGCTGTAATGATCATGATGATGATGACACGTAAAATCCTACTTAGACCGGCGATGAACAGCAGCAGCAAAGAAAGGGATGTTTGGCAATGCGGTCGTAAGTTCGCCTACCAAGCGTAACGATTAAGGCAAAATCCTGTCAAAAACCGGAGAGACCTATTTCCAGCAGTTGGTTTTAATGGCCGATAAAAACAAAGAAGGAGAATAGTCTAGGGCAGATGGTTAACCCTCCGGTCCGGTCAAGCCGAGTAGAGATTGTGCCACTTTCTAAATTTTCTACGTGCCACGTTTGCTAAGCTCCTTTATTTTTTGGTTTCATCATTTGAAGCAGCTTATTACTTAATATTATTTATTTTATTAGACTGTCTTATAATATTGTGTGTAGGTATGATAAAATTACCTGACTCCCTTCAATCCCCGAGCGAAAAGCACTAAAGCGGGGAGAGTTTTAGAACAAACAACGTACGTCCAGCCTCAAAGATGTCTCGGCGCAGCGGGCTCAAGCTTGATTTTGTTTACTTACATTATAAAATTAAAATAAAAACGACTTTACAAAATGTGTTCTAAGCATAAAATTGTAGTAAAATAATAAGCCTTTTCATTTGATATAACTTTTTTTATAAATTGTTTTTTCGCAATAATTTCAATTCAAACAGAGGTTTAAAACATTTAAAAAGCAATACAACATCGCCTTAATTTATAACTATTTCACAAATTTTAATAATTTGTAATAGTCGTGTTAGTCCAATTCGTTAGTCTATATTTAAATCCACCGTCATTTACGAGAACTTTGTTACTCTGCGCTCATTCAAAGTTTAACTGGAATTTATTAAGGTGAATTTAGTAAGGATTTTTAACTAATTTAACAACTGTAATTCTGCACAGTTAAATAATTTACCAGTCTATTATAACATTCTATGTGCTACATCCAAAAGTTTTAAAAGCATTTAAAATCATGTTTTTTCAAAATATTCGTTAATGCTTTTTGTAAAAGAAATTTTCAACAAAGTCGCTTGAGAGGATTCAATTCGCGTCTCCCTTAAACTGATTTTGTATTAATTTACATGAAAAGCTATCGCATTATATTGTAAAGAACAATAGCAGAATCAACTCCTAAATTCAATGTGTACGAAGTAATCTCTGAGAAATTGCGCCTTACAGACAAACAAAATTTACTCAAATAATTGTCAACCAAGCTCCTAAATTATGTGCATTGTTATGACTTCTCTTTATCATCAACCCCTAAAAATCCATTGTTGGAATCCTCTACCGTTGAAGGGAGCACTTGCTTTAAACTTCACGTTTAGCAGGCAAGATGACGTTGTGACCAGGATTAAGAAAGGAATGCTTCGGTGGTTTGGTCATGTAGAAAGAATGAACGAGGAAAGAGTGACAAAGCAAATTTATGTTGCAGAAGTGAACGGAAGAGTCGGGAAGGGACGCCTTAGACGAAGGTTTATCGACCAAATTGGTGATATATTGAAAATAGGCCAGATTAGGAGTAACCGCCGTAGATATATGAATGTAAAGGAGGCGAGAGAAGTGTGTCAGGATCGCGCCAAATGGAAGTCCGTAGTCTCTGCCTATCCCTCTGGGTGACAGGCGTGAGTGTTTATGTTATGTTTTTATGTTTAGCAGGCGGATTGACAATCGCAGTACTAGTCGTCTCGGGCTGGATATTTAACGTCGGGCGTACACAAGATGATTAAAACCGCCATCAATTGGAAGTCAACAGAAAGGTCTTATCTGGCATATCTCATAGTGGCCACTCACGACACCCACGGGATAAAATTAGGTGATAAATTTTATTACGCCGCCACCACAAGCAATTATGAATCGAGACTTACAAAACTCCTGTATTGATAATAGAGATAAAAGATTGCTTTTTCTTGCCAAATTAAACCTACAGTTTAAAACTAGTACAAGTAGTAGTTTTCTTTTTTTTTGTTGTTGTTAAAAGCGTTATTTTTTACTCATTTCTATAACAAAATATTAAAAAAAGATGTGCTAATTTACCATTTCTTACGGGATTAAAACTTGTCGGAATCATCAGGATGATTTATGTATCCTGACAATGACATGAAACGAAACCTGTGAAGTAAATATTTTAATAACTATAAAATTACCAGCAAGTGCCAATCCTAAAATTAATAGCGATGAAATTTCCCCAAGTTACAAAAATCGCATGTATATGTATATACTTATAAACCATTTTGCCAATTATTGAATTAAGTCGCACCAATGTATAATTGTATGGAGTACCGCAAGGGCCAATTTTGTGAAATTGTGGCCTAAATGAGACAGTATGATTAAATTCTCCGGCGACGTGTCCCCAATTTGACATTTGTCATGTTTGTCTCGAAATAATGTACTTGTCGGAAAACTCTGATGTTTATTGACTCGTTAACTGGATTTCGTGTTTGAAGGGGATGGGGGTAGCCATGTTAATCATATCATGCCTTATTGTTTGCGAAAATCGATTCGTTAACTTGAATGAAGTTAACGTCTGTCAATATACAAATAAGAATTCTAAAGAGTTTTATTATTAATTATGCCAGCATTTTGTAATGTTTAGATTATGTATAGTTAAATACACAATATAAATTGCAGACGACGAAGCTTTTTTCTTCCAAGGAATAAATTTCAATCAATTCAAATCGAAAAAATATTTTTCTATATTTTAGAAGTTGCCTTGATCTAGGAACAGATGGGAAGATTTATGTGATAGTGACAGTTTATTTAGGATTATTTTTAAAGATAAGTAATTCAAAAATATAAAATTTAACTAGAAGAATTAATTTTTATGGTTTGTATTGATCGTGACGTTATATCTGTAAAACTTCATCCGTAAGATTACTTTTATTCAATTTAGTATTCGTGTAAATAAAAGAAATCGTTAAGTTGTTGCGGTAATGGGCCGGCCGTATAGCTCAAAGAACCGACAACCGATGGCGAAGATAAATCCTCGAGTAGCAGGCTCGTACTGGCAAACGCATTGTTTGGTGTCCCCCCATTAAATGGAGTGACAGCATTAGAAAAAATATACATTGTTTCATAACTTAATTGTAAATTTTTTAGATATATATTATTCCTACATATACAGATGTTTTTATTTTCTATATACTACGTGTATATTTTACGCGGAACTCTATATTAAATGTACGTACATAATTCGATAAAGTTATACTGTCTTGCAATTTCTTTCAAACTTACTGTTTGTTAATAGTTGTTTTCCCATTAAAAGTTCGAAGGCGGCGTTCGTTATTGAAGACACGAATTTTTCTTATTCCGTCCTTTTAAGTTATTTGTCTTTGAATTGGTCTTTGTCATTTGTGTTAGCGTTTTCCATTGTTTTTTTTATTAAACCTCTTTTTCTTGAAGTTATTGTAGAATATAAAATAGAATATGTTTTATTCAATTTAATATATTATAAATAATCTTTATTAAATTCATTATTTCTTTTACTACTGGTTCGGAAAAAACACCTTTGTCCTTGGGAGAACCAGCAAAAACCTAGCGGGAGTCTTTTTATCTACAGTCATATTATACAATATAAAATAGGTTGTACAATTATTTACAAAACTCATTTAATAAAAGCTTGGAAGCGATGACCTCATTCCCAGGGGCTATTCTTAATCATGTAATCATTTATATTATAATAATCCTTTTTATAGTCTTTGTTAAATAAAAAAATACTTTACCATGGAGAGATCTTGTATATTTTCTGCAACTTTGTTGTAATTGCATATACATTGTGCCATGAATGAATTTTTGACTTTGTGGTGTTTGTAAGATCTTTTATCACTTCAATTTTATAAAAAAAAAGTACTAAATATTTTCGTTACTTGTAACCTTAATTATCTCTAGACGAACTGAACGCAAGCGGGTACAGAGGTACAAGGCAAAAGGGTAAGTATAGGGTAGGGATGGCGAACCAATGGCACGCGTGCCATCGATGGCACGCGATACAATATTTTGGGTACGCCACCGATCACAAAGTTCACTATGAAGTATTATATTACGAACGAACATGAGTGATCCTACGTTACGGAGTGTTCCGACGCGGTGCGCGGGGCGGCGGTAATCACGAAGTCAAAATTATTTTACTGCACTTCCTAAGGCCTCCTTAAACATTTCTTTAGAAGAATGGCACGTTGATACATACAGGTTTGCCACCCCTGGTATAGGGGATTCACAGTTAGAAAGCGTCACTTTTCCTTGTTTTGTGGGAATAAAGATTTCTCGAGATGTTAATTACATATATTACATTTAAAGTTAAAAATCATTCTCTATGAAATATTTAAATTTAGTTAAATAATATTTAACTTCACAGTATCCAGTTAAACATCAATTAATCTCATAAAGATAATTAATTCACTTGGAACCTCAAATTCGATCACTTAATTTGCTTGAACTTGCGAACCCCTTTTATCTTATTAGCAGCCGTTTTAAAATATTAAAATAATTTAGTGCTTCGTTGAAATTTAAACATAATTTACTATTTATGATTTAATTTATAAAGAGGCATTTTTTTTTAAATTAAAGATCTGTGCTAGCGTCGGGATTTTAACAAACGTGCTTCATTAATCGGCGAAATTCGTTAAGTACTCGTCGACCTCTGGTGTAAAATTGCTAATCTTCACGAGATTAAGATTTTACCTACGTTATAATAGTTCTTCTCATCACAGATCACTGAATCGCCGCCCCAGATGCGGCGCAGCGATTCTCTGCCGTGGCAGAAAAGCATCCCTACTCTATAGTAAATCATAATATCATAACATCCTCGCATTTCAGTTTTATTTTTTGTAAATGTTACAATAGAATTTTCTCCTGTATTGCGAGGGCAGTTTACATATATAAATTTCATAAGGAACAACAAGGACAAACATCCCGGAACAATTATTTGTAGGCCGTACAAATAATTGTTCCGTACGGGATTCGAACCCGCGGCCCTTAGCGCTGCAACTTATTGCTAAGCCACTGCGCGACGGAGCCGTCAAATGTAAATGTATCCTATTTCTTTAATTCCGTCCTCCATGGTGGCACTACACCGGAGGCGTGGAGCAGAAGTGCGGTGGTCTTGTTCTTCAAGAAAGGCAACGACGCTCTCTTGAAGAACTACAGATCGATTTCCCTTCTGAGCCGCGTCTACGTGCTGTTTACGAGAGTCATTATGAATCATCTCGCACGCAGACTCGACGACTTCCAGCCTCCCGAACAAGCCGGTTTTCGAAAAGGCACCATAGACCACATACATACCCTTCGGCAAATAGTACAGAAGACCGAGGAGTACAATCTGCCACTATGTCATGCGTATGTGGACTATGAAAGCCTTTCATTCCGTTGAAATTTGGGCGGTGCTGCAGTCCATTCAGCGGTGCCAAGTTGTTGTCGGTATATCGAAGTGCTGAAGTGTTTGTACAATAGGGCTACGATGGCTGTCCGAGAACAGAATCAGAGTACGAAACCTATCCAACTGCAGAGGTGTAAGACAGGGTGACGTTATATATATATATTTTATTTTTATTTTTATAGAATAAGGGTGACAAACGAGCACACAGTCCACCTGATGGTAAGTGGTTGCTGTGGCACATAGATATCTACATCTATCTTCGTTTGCGAATTTAAATGCAGATGCGTTGTCAGCCGTGAGGACTAAGATAGAATGCCTTTTTCCAGTAAAAAGGGTCTCCAGTTCTCTACACTCACCATACGAAACACAGCAGCAGTAAGCTGCTATTTTACGCTGGTATTCTGTGCGAGCGTGGTCCTTCCCCGGTCGAGCCGACCCATTCGTGCTACAACTATACTATTAATATAGCTGCAGCATGGCTCTACCACGTAAAAATATTCCCCAAACTCTTCACCGCTGCATTGGAAGACGTTTTCAAGCTTCTGGACTGGAAAGGATTACAGTATTAACATCAATGGCGAGTACATCACTCGCCTTCGATTTGCCGACGATATAGTCCTTATGGCAGAATCGTTGGAGGACCTGAGCACTACGCTCAATGATTTCAATAGTGCCTCCCGACGGATAGGTCTTAAGATGAACATGGACACAACAAAGATCATGTGTAACGTCCATGTCACACCTATGCCGGTAGTTGTTGGGAGCACACTAAGCTTGAACTTTTTGACGAATATGTTTACCTGGGACAAATAGTTTGACTAGGTAAGTCCAACTTCGACCGAGAGTTCAATCGACGGATTCAACTCAGCTGGGCTGCGTTCGGGAAATTACGACACATTTTCTCGTCAGGTTTACCTCAACACTTGTTAACGAGATTTTACAACCAGTGCGTGTTGCCAGTGATGAATTATGGATCTGAGACGTGGTCCTTCACTGCTGGCCGTATGAGGAAGCTCAAGGTCGCTAAGCGAGCTATGGAGAGGGCTATGCTCGGAGTTTCTCTGCGTGATAAACTTAGAAATGAGGATATCCGCAGTAGAACCAGAGTAACCGACATAGCCCAACGGATTAGTAAGCTGAAGTGGCAATGGGCCGGCCATATAGCTCGAAAAACCGTCAACCGACGGGGAAAAAATGTCCTCGAGTGGCAGCCTCTTACCGGTAGCCGAAGTGTAGGGCAACCCCCCACTAGATGGAGTGACGACCTGGTAAGACGTGCAAGAAGTCGATGGATGTATGTGGCTCAAGACCGTGCTTTGTGGCATTCCTTGGGGGAGACCTATATTCAGCATTGGACTTGTGAAGCGCTGTAATAATGATGATGACGCAGGAATTGCTTGTCATTATTTCTCTCTGTTACTTCCTAAACCGGACAACGAGACGCTCGGTCAGTCTCCCTTTTGTTATCGACATACCACGAATTCGATGGTTTGCTTCGTCGCTCGTAATCCATGCAACAATAGAGTGGAATATTTTACTAGTAGCTTGTCTTTCCATCCGATGACAATGTGGGTGAAGGCAAGAGTGAATAGGTTTTGTTATGCTAAGTTGGTGCGCTTTACCATCTTTAGAAACATCATAATTTACCTTCAGGTTAGATAGAAGTCAATCACTAGCTTGTACAGGACTATTTTGTAATAACCGGCCAAATTTGCAGAGAAGGTTCAGAATAAGTAATATAATTATGCAAATGGTGAGAAAAATTAATTTAAAAAAATCTCAAACATTCTGTCCTTTTTATCTTTTAAATTAAAATGGGTAAAGCATTATTTTAACTGATTTTACTGCGCACGCACACATTCGTAAGGGTCGATCGGTAGGCAAAAATGTTGTTGCCCATAAATCAAATTCAATTTGGGATAATTTCAAATAAAAGTAGAAGCCTTATTTATTCGTATTTTCATAAACTGCATTAACGGTACATCATTATTTATATATTAGAACTTAAGTTTAAAATTTGGCTACTCTTTGAAAAATAACCCTGTATTAATTTAAAAAAAAACAATACTTAAAATTGCAACTAACAACTTTATTGGAATCGGCATCTGGTAAAACTGGTTTTTAAAACTTGATACTAAACAAGGTTACAAACCTTGTTTACTATCAAATAAAATTATATGACTTACTGACATATATTACTTCGATGTAAGGAATTAAAATGTAATGAGAGTAGGTACGTAGTGTGGCGTTGTAAGAATATACACTGCCCCATATCGTCCCGTGGGTGTCGTAAGAGGAGACAGAGTGAGACACACCGCGAGATGGGCAGCAGCGTCTTCCTAATAACAACTAAAATAAAAAGCTCCGGTTGCGGTTGCCTAAGAGACGATCTATGGGCGAGGCCTATGTTCAGCAGTGGACTTCTGATACGCTGTAATGGTAACGGTGAGTGCGTAAGAAATTTAAGGCGAGCTTAAGTGACATAATTCGCCTTTCTAAAATAAGAAATTCGTTTAAGAGTCATCAAAGGTATATTTTATGAAATTTCGTAAGGGGTCGGTCGAGTAAGCATCTACAGTTCCTTTCAGAGGTGTCGGAGTGTGAGGCGGTGTAAAAAATACTCTTCAGTTTATTCCTTCATTTTGCTCTTACTGAATTATAATTGAATACTATGAAGACGGGGAAGCGATGTGTAACAGACAAAAAACCAGGCGCATCTCAACCGCTTCAAATTCTTAAGAAGTAAATAATTATTGACTTCTGCAGTCGGGTTTCTTTGTTTTATTGAGAAAACTACTTTTACTGCATAAATCTGACTAATATAAGACTTCATCCGCGTTTTTTGATATATTAACAAAGTTTTCGATATGTATATATATAGTAATAAATATATAAATGCGACTGTATGAAAACGAATTTATGAAAATTTGTTATTTAACGGTGAAAAATTACTGAGAAATCTATAGGATACTACGAGGAGCAAATGATCAAGGTACAACTGAACAGCATCAGGTTGCCCGCGCAAATAATGCGCGGCTGGCCGTAACTTTTACATGCAGCACAGGTAGTAGAGACTTCCCCTCTCCTACGAATGCGCGCTACACCGCTTGCCCTACTTCTCCGCGGAAAAAAAACACACAAACATCACTGAACACAGTAGTGCTTATAAAAATCGTTGTTTCTTAAAACTTTAATAACTTTATATTAAATAAAGATATCGCAATAATTTTGTTTTTAGATAAGGGCAAATTGTCTAAGAAATAAAACTTAGGAAACCTAATTGAAATCTATCCGGTAGTTTTTCTGTGATGCGCGTACAACTGCAAACCTCTATCATTTTATTTATATAGATTATAGCCATTTCTGAAACTAAGCGGCAGTGCGTGCTGTGTTCTAATCTATGCATTCCATCTATGCCAGGCATTCTTCAGATGTGACAGCGCATATGCAGCCTTCTTTGTTTGAAGTTGGTTACAGGTGTCCATGGCTGGAGTAACCACTTACCATCAGGTGGACTGTAAGTTCGTTTCGTTCGTTCTACTCATTAATATCTTTTAATTGATACCGAACACAAAACCTTTGCTTAATATTAACTAGCGACGCGCCCCGCCTTCGTCGGGTAAAGATCTCTTAATGTGGCTTTATTTATATTTAAATTAATCAAAGACCAAGTTTTTTCAAGCCGCCGAAGAAGATTAGTAAATTTTTACCATCCGTCAAGTGTAATATCCCTCTACAAGACGCAGGAGTGTATAAATTTACATTTTGTATATTAGATATCTGTGTTTTATATACTAATGTGCAGTTGAAAGTGAAATACTGCTTTTGTAGTTAACAAATCTTATAATTTAATGAATTAATTTATTTCGACCACTAGGCGACCATCGATAAACAATTATTCTCTAATACACATTACTGCGACCATTACATGACCTGTTAGGAAACAGTCTAGACTGGCTTACGCAACAAACTGTCGACTTGTGTAACCTGACAAGATACGGGATATACGACCATTAGATAATGAGACAGGCGGGTTTGATAACTACTTACTGTTCTATAATTATATAACAATACTATTGACCTGCCCAGGCTTCGCATGGATGATTTCTGCACCTACCGAGTTCAATTATAGCTAGAAATAATTTAGGCGACCCCATATGTATCCCATAATTTTTTTATCAAAATCGGTCAAGCCAATAGGAGGACAAGAATTACGATCACACGCACACCGGTAATTTATATATAAAGATGACAACTACAAAAACTGATAGGGGAAAAAAGGGGGATGTACGAGTGGCCTTTTACCGGTTTATACGTGGTAGAGCCATGCTGCAGCTATATAAGTAGTATAGTTGTAGCACGAATGGGTCGACTCGACCGAGGAAAGACCACGCTCTCACAGAATACCAACGTAAAATAGCAGCTTAACACTGCTGTGTTTCATATGGTGAGTGTAGAGAACCGGAGACCCTTTTTACTGGAAAAGAGGCATTCCAGCTTAGTCCTCACGGGTGACAACGCATCTGCATTTTGATTCGCAAATGAGGATAGATGTAGATGTCTATGGGCCACAGCAACCACTTACCATCAGGTGGACTGTGTGCTCGTTTGTCACCCTATCCTATAAAAGAAAAAAAAACGATGTATTAGGCTGGCCCTCTAATGGATGGAGGAGTTCTGGTCATGCAGGAATTATGGATGCAGGTAGCTCACGAGCTACAAGTACATGTAGCAACAGTAGATTTGTGAACAGCTGTAATGATCATGATTTTTTGTAAAACTGAGGTGACACACGAACTTACAGTCCTGGTAAATGGCTACTACAGTCCATGGATACGTGCAGTGAACTTCAAACAAAGAAAGTTTCTGACGCGTTGTCAACTCTGAGGACTAAGATGGAATGCCTCACAGTCTATAATTATACTGGCTCTACATATGTTTCGTAGTGGAACACAGCTGTGCACGCACAGCAGTGGTGCTTGGCAGCAGAAATAGGTAAAAGGGTGGTATCTACCCAGACGTACTTCTAGACAGAAAGGGAATTCTACCACCTAATAAAAGGTTAGAGAGAGCCAATATAATTACTTAGTTCTCAATTTTCTCAATGGAGGATGAAGGAGACAATCGTTTTTGGGCCCACTAGAAACTTTAACGTAACTTAATTTTATTACACATTTTTTATATACCAATTTATTATAGTAAACGGCCTAAAGATTTTATCAAAATGTAACCGGAATCATAAAATCTGCAAAAAAAAGTTCTTTTGATATTCGTGAATTGGCTAATGTAATATGAAAAAATGCGTATAAAGAAGAACGAACTACTAAAAAAAATTTCCATCAACCTTAAAGTACCTATAAATGCTGAATGTACCTACAACTTTCTTTTATACTATTAATTATTGACTAGACAATCGCTTTTAGTTTGTTTTTAGGTTATTGTGAATTTCATATTTTAATTGTTAATTTCTCAGTTAGATACGGTAAAACTAATATTACTATTGTAATATTTTGGTTATAAGGAATAAATCGACATGTGTTTCATTAAGTTACGCCTGGTCACGGTGGTGGGCCCATTCTCAATATAAAAAGAAATTGTCTCCGTGGCGGTGGAAGTATATCCACTACCCCAAATCACCCCGTGATTGTCGTAAGTAGCGTCAGTGGAAAACAAACCAGGAGATGGGCGCTATCCTAATTACACAGTTTTTTATATTAAAAAAAAAATCGCGATTGCCGACCCGCCTGCCAAGCGTGTAACTATGACAAATATCCCCCCCATGAGACAATTCATGGGGAGGCCTATGTTCAGCAGTGGATTTTTAATAGAATGGAACGGTACGGTAACGGTATTCACCACTTCAAACAAACTAACAATATAATACAACACTTATTAACATTCCCTTTGTATGTAAAGGATACGACAGCTTCTAGTTAATTAAAATAAAGCGGGATACATAGGTACATATATTACTTAAAATACTTCAGAAAGCAGCGAAGTATTCCACTATAATATGTACAATGCCTTATTTATGTTATAACAGGTAACATAAACAAAGTTTTATTGTACTGTCTGTGTGTCACGAGCGGACGATAAAGTTTATTAAAGCCGCGGCTACACGTCCGCCCGCCCTCCGGCCGATAACACACGGCATTAACCTTTAAACCCGCCCCGATAAGCAGCGTAATTCCGAAACTTTGAAGTTCGTCGTGATTTTTAATTAATTACACCGACGTGCGTTGAAGTACGCACGAATGTCGGCACTTTGATGATTGTTTGTTACCAACAGAAAAAGTGTATAGAAAATGCTAGATAAATCTTATAATGTCCGATAGGTGGCGTTATAAATATCCCATTTACGTTTGACATAAAAACCCAGGCATCAGGTACCAACGTCAAAGATGCGAGAGACGTCTGGTAATGTGATCATTAATCCGCCTTCCATTGCGATTAAGGCAAAGCCTCCCTCCTACAACGAAAAAGGCCCGTGTCCAGTAATGGATAGATAGATAGAAAATTCTTCATTGCACTCAAAACAATTTGGTACAAAGGCGAACTTAATGCCGAAAAGGCATTCTCTACCAGCTAAACTTTGGTAGTGTGGTCAGCGGTAGAGCCGCAACAGAAAAAAATACAAGCCCATTTAAGCATATTATTTAAAACGCATCATATAATATAAATATGTTAGTTTATATATATATATATATACTTATATACATAAGAACATACATACTATACCAAAAAATACATACAATATGTAGTATAGGAAATTATAATATATAAACCAATAATATTAATGAAGTAATTTTAAATAATGTGCCATAACCTTACGTTTAAATGTTGAGGAGGCATCTTTTATATCTCGAGGAAGGTTATTCCAAAATGTAATTGATGGTAGAGTAAAGGAATCACGCACGGATAAAGAAGAAAGAAGAAGAAGCATGTGTACGTGTGTATGAATGAGCGTATGTGTTTGATGAGCTTTGCCGTTGTATTAGGCACACCATTAAATTTGCATTTTCTACTATGTTCTGATCTACAATATGCTCGGCTTAAAGAAAAATGTTAGATCTACATGTCTGAGAAGTTAAAAATTATTTCGAACGTACGCGAAGTCTGCCAACACTTTTTTGGTGCGGCGTGGCGGACTTATTTCCGCTCTAAAATCCTCTCAGAAATTAAAGAATGCCTATTCCAAGGGATTTAAAATAAAACTAAGGTGACTAATGAACCAAAAGTCCACCTGCTTGTAAGTGGCTATTGCAGCCTATGGACACCTGCAGCCAAATAAAAACAAAAAAGGCTACAGATGCGTTGCCACCTCCATTCCACCTGTGATTATACTTGCTCTGTACACACTTCTTTGTACACTTTATACGTGGTAGAGCCATGCTGCAGCTATATTAGTAGTATAGTTGTAGTACGAATGGGTCGGCTCGAAGGACCACGCTCTCACAGCATACCAGTGTAAAATAGCAGCTTAATACTGCTGTGTTTCGGTTGGTGAGTGTAGAGAACCGGAGACCCTTTTTAATGGAAAAGAGTCATTCCATCTTAGTCTTCACGCGTGACAACGCATCTGCATTTTGATTCTTTATTGAGGATAGATGTAGATGTCTATGGGCCACAGCAACCACTTACCATCAGGTGAACTGTGTGCTCGTTTATCACTCTATCCTATGAAAAAAAACTTCAGACCGGAATACGGCAGTGCAAACACTGCTATTGACGGAAGAAATAGGTGAGCGAGTGGTACCTATCCAGACAGACTCCTAGACAAAAAACGTCCTAAACCTAAAATCTAAAAGTTTGCAATGTAAAGTAGAATCCTAGATACATTCCAGACATAATGTGCTACAACCAAAATTGCTTTAATTACAAATTAACCTGTACAGTTCCCGTCCAACTTTGCCGTTGAAGTGCTCGTACCAATTTGCCGAACTCCAGGTAAGTAAAGTGAGCGCGTCCGCTGTACGGTGGTGCATCGAAGTTGGACATAAGTCTCGAGTGGGGTCTTAATTAGTTGCTTCGAGTTCAATAAGAGTTGGTAGTTACATGCAATCGATAGGTTGTACCCACTTCAGTTTAATCACGTTCAGTAGTTTCTAAGTACAAGTATCGGTTCGCATGTAGTTTGCTACATCTTTGTCTTATTAATTACATTGAATACATTAAAGTTTTACTTTGAATTTCTTTACTGTGTAGTGGCGGTGTAAGAATAATTTCCTATCATCCCGTGCGTGTCGTAAGAGGCGAAAAATGGAAACAATCCAAGAGATGGGCAGCAGCGTTTTTATAATAATGTAAAAATTAAAACTGTGGTTGCCGACCCACCTGCCAAACGTCGTAACTGGCAAATCTTCCCCTATAAAGCAATCTATGGGAGGAGGACAGTTCAACTGTGAACTTTTAGTAAGCTGTAACGATAAAAAAGTATAAATTTAATTAAATGAGTTCAAAAAACGAGGAGGTTCTAATATGAGAAGAAAATAGTGTATGAAGATTTTAATGTAACTATTGCGACGACATACTAGTACTGAGTTACTTTTCTTCATTCATTTAGTACAGTCCATAAAAGTCTTCTGCTGAACATTGTCCTTGCCAGGATGTTTTTCCATAATTAACGATGTAAAAATTCTTAGCTAAGATCCGCGTAATACAATAAAATGATGTGTGTTACCTAGTTTGAAGAGCACCTACCGCTCTCCCTCAATTGCGTGTACTATATCCGTCACCACTAATCCCAGCATCACTGCTCCCAACAACACTACACTAGGAAAGACACACCATAATTCCCCATAGATTCCACATTTGGCTGGCGGTTTGGCAACGGCAGTTATTTATTATTTTCAGTTGTAAGCAGTAGGATGCTACCTTGTAAAAGTTGTAATCATAAATTTGTAATACACCGATGAAAACGGTAAACTTTTGCCCTTAATGAAAGTAAAAACAGACTTCATATAACTAAAAAGAATTAAATAATTTACACATAATACTCGTAGCTTCTGAAGTAGGTGTTTTAATACTTCGATTCACTATGGACTTAGCATTTACTTCAGAAACATTTATGTGAAAATTATTTTATTCTTTTTAGTTTTTGACGTGGGTTTTTACTTTTTATCAAAAGTTTAATATTGGTTTACAGTTAATCTGTGTTGAAACTTGTTTCGTAATAGCTGCGGAAAATTGTTTTAATAATTATACTTTTAACAGTCCGGAGAAGCCTGCTTATGACAGATGACTCTGAAAGTAGCATTAAATAATGATAACAAAAAAGATATATATCTTGGACCATTGTCAACGTTGTCTGTCTGTTTTGGCTCCATTCCAAAGGTCATAGAGAGCTTAACTTAACAAATGTCTGCTACTTTGTTAATAATTGCCTTGTTTAAATATGTAATATACTCGTATATACATATAATAAATATGTAATATTTAATAAATACGATTTTAAGATATTTTTGTACCGTTACCGTTACAGTCTATTAAAGTTGTCTGCTGAACATAGGCCTCCCCTATAGATTGCCTCATAAGGGGGATATTTGCCATAGTTGCCACTCTTACCAAGCAGGTTGGCAACCGCAGTTTATTTTTTATTTTTAATCGTTATTAGGAAGCCGCTGCACCCATCTCCTGGTTTGTTTCCCTCTGTCGCCTCTTACGACACCCGCGAGATGATATGGGTAGTGGATATTCTTACACCGCCACTACACGGATAGATATTTCTAGAAAGTCATAAAATTGTAAATATTTGCATTATCACACTATCACTACTTCCCATCACAAGTCCACTGCTGAAAAAGAAAGATAGAAAGAAAACTTTATTGGACATCACAAAAAATAACACGAGATAAAAAATAAATTAGAAGAAAGTTTGTGTGAAGTCTAATTAGGTTCCTATTTCAGTTAACTGCTGTACTTAATGACAGTACTATTATATATTCTGTGACGCCATGAAGTACGGTCTTGATTGAAAGGCTGTCAGAAAAAACTGCATGCCTGGGAAATCAAAAAAAGGCGACGACATAATATGAAGTCCATCAACACGCATTGGGGCAATGCTGCAGACATATACTTGACCGTGTAGTGGCGGTGTAAGAATAACCACTACCCCATATCTTCCCGAGGGTGTTGTAAGAGGCGACAGAAGGAAAATGGAACAGGTGATGGGCAGCAGCATATTCCTGATAACAATACAAAATAATAAAAAACTTTTTTTTTATAGGATAGGGTGACAAACGAGCACGCAGTCCACCTGATGGTAATTGGTTGCTCTGACCCATAGACATCTACATCTATCCTCAATAAAGACTCAAAATGCAGATGCGTTGTCACCCGTGAGGACTCAGATGGAATGCCTCTTTTCCAGTAAAAAGGGTCTCCGGTTCTTTACACTCACCATACGAAACACAGCAGCATTAAGCTGCTATTTTACGCTGGTATTCTGTGAGAGCGTGGTCCTTCCCCGGTCGAGCCGACCCATTCGTGCTACAACTATATATAATACTAATATAGCTGCAGCATGGCTCTACCACGTATAAAAGTAAGGTTGACAATCCGCCAAACCTGTCAACTACGGCAAAATCCCCCCTATGAGGCAATCTATGGGGGAGGCCTATGTTCAGCAGTACACCAACATTGGTTGCGTATAGAAACAGAGGTCCATACTTATTTACTTTGTTTGACAACAAATCCCTTCAATTAGTCAAGGAGATAAGTAACTTAAGTAAATGTGAGTTAAAGTTGCAGGTGGATTGGAAACTTCGTGCAATCGCTTCAACTCCGAGTTGCTTTGCCCGTTCCGGAACTTCGGTTTGTGCGCGTTGGCTTTTAGTTAGTCAGCATCATGTCTAGTTAAGTCAAGTAACTTTCAAGTTCAAGTTACTTTTCACGGACTTAACTAGACATGATGCTGACTATAATGTATGAAATCCTATATATCCTATATATATATATATATATATATATAAAAACTGCGGTTGACAACACTTCTGCCAAGCATGAAAACTGTGATAAACATCGTTCCTGTGAGGCAATTAATGGAGGAAGCCTATGTTCAAAAGTGGACTTTAGATGTGCTGCAATAAACAAAAAATATTAAAATGTTAAAATTAATGAGCTATGATCCGCGTAATAAAATAAAATGTCTCTTACCTAGTTTACCTAGAAATTTACCTTTTACCCAGAAATTAACTCGGCGATGGCCATCGCCGAATCTATTTCTTCTAATAACGCCCCGTTTAGAGGCGAAACACGTGTCGTATTATCGAAGGTGGTATGTCTTTCGTAATGTAGTTGTGTTGGGATTAGTGGTGACAGGGATAGTGCACATCATTGAGGGAGGGCGGTAGATACTCTAATGAAAACTTTTAAAATGTAAATGTAAAAATATTTATGTAAAAATGCAGTGCCTTCGAAATTCAGAGGGATGCATTTCTAGCAGTGGAATTGTGAGTCTGCAAGGAATTATTATAACGTTTTTAATCTCGCAGTAAATACAATAACGTTTTGTGTTCCCTAGTAGGATTTCATCTCGTTAAATTTGCCGGCCGTGCTTCTTACGGCAAAATTACTCGGGGAAACAATATCCCTTAATTTGATGAGCTTAAAAGGCACGAACAGTGCAATAAGCTGCATCTTATGATGGCCAGAGACCCGCTCCTTTGACTATTAAGTTGTGGAGCTATGTTGGTACTGACAGCGATTTTGTAACTATGAACGAGGTGATGCGGATGGTGTTAAATTTATGACTTTCGATTCGCCCTATTATAATCAAAATAAATTTAATTAGGATCCAACGTTAGTACTTATAATCTATGCAAACTTCTTGGTTAGTCTATTGTTAGAGTTTTGGCGGGAACTTGACCGGCGGCGTATTGCTGCTGCTGTATAATTGTTTAAATAATGGTTGGATTTTGATATGTAATAGTGGTGCGATTTTGTGTATTAAATGTCTGCGCATATGAACTCTTAGTGGAAACGGTGAAACAAGTGCTCCGATGGTGATGTGAACCTCAATATAAGGTATGTGTCTGCTTAGGCGCCTTGAGATACTATCGCCAAGCACAGGTGCACTCTCTATTTCTTCACTCTCATAGTCCGATGGGACGGTTATCCGACATGACCGGAGAGAGATCAGGCGCAGGACCAACGGCTTTACGTGCTTTCCGAAGAACGGGGGCAACACCGCCAACTTCCTGACTCCGGGCTGATAATGAGCGTTTCTTGACAGCAAAACCCAATAACTCGATTCGGATTCGATCCCAGGGCCTCGGCAACCGCGGTTATGCCCACTAGACAAATGAATTAGAAAAACAACAAGAAAAATTGCCACTCACAATTACCATATGAGTGATGGAGTGAACCCGAAAGTAAAGCAATACGTACAAAGTAATTAAGCCCACTTGCACTCGACACAGCAAACACATTATGTAATTAGCAACACTGAGATTCCCGGGACATGAGCTGACCCTAAGTGACCTAAGTGATGTCTGTCTGACGTTTGCGGAGAGTTAAATAGGTTACTTAGTTTCAGATTCTCTAATACGAGTATAATGTTTTAGAAAGTGAAATAAAGTGGACCACAAAAACTTTTTAATTAGTTGTTCTCTTTTATTACGATCGCCAATGTGTCTCAGAAGTGTGACGATTAAGACAACGGTGAAATGAAACACAGCAGTGAAATTCTACAGGTCGACGATGATGATGATAATGATGATGTAATTTGTAGACATCTAGCTTAATTAAGAGCTACTACTTCCTTTCTTAATATATACGAGATATATACTAATTCAACCCAAAAACTTGCCAAAATAATGATCCAGGGACTCTTTATTTCCAAGACACTTTACTTCCAAGTATGAAAGACTTTTGAAAAGTAACAAGTAATCCCAAAATCTACATTCAATTATCTTTCAAATGATATACGTAACATGATATAATAGGGCTTCTACTACAAGAAAAATGATATAAAGAAAAAAAAATTCTTAGAAAAATGTTATTACCGTATTATATATGGCATGAAAATAGTAAATTCATCTATATTTGTTCCAATTAATTATTGTAGATGTAATTTATATACATATATTTAAATAATTTAACTTCTATTATCTATATTATATTTATTACTCTTTCAAATACGTACGTACGTGTCGAGTGTCGACAACGCCCGCATATTTTCTAGCGCTTCTTTTAAACAAGTCAATATAAATTCCCACCGTTTACGAGGTGGCGTCGATAAATTCACGTGTATCTAAATCGCTTCCGCTTCCGCTCGAAGTGGAGATGCTCCTCGCACTCGAGGCTTCAATATTTCAACAAAATGCAGAGAACGCTCAGTGGAATTTCCTTTATGCAGCGCTTGAGAGCACCGCTAATATTTAAAGATACTTTTTTAGGAAATGAGACCATTCTCAATCCCGCTAATGTGAGTTAAAACAAAGCAAACAATTTTAAATTGGATTGGTTGTGCAGACAGTGCTGAAGTAGACTTAAATGTTACAACAAACTGTTGTAGGTTTTTGAAGTATGACAATGAACTTTACAGGCTGCTTATTTAATTATCCTATCATGCTGCTTGTATAATTATGACTTCCTCGTTGTCTAGTGGTTGAAAGCGCGACTGCGGATCATGTGCACGGGTGCGAATCCCGGTTTCGGCCAACATCAGTCATTGGGTTTTCTGTTAAAAATTATTAGTAGCGGCCCGGAGTCAGGAAGTTGACGGTTTCTTAGACCTGTGTCTCGGAAAGCGCATAAAGTCATTGGTCCTGGGCTGATCTCTGTCCGGTCGTGTCGGATTTTCGTCCTATCGGACTACATTGTGATAAGAACACACTCGTACACCATACTCCAGTCCTGCGCAGACTGCTAGTCTCCATTGAGACCGGCTGCCGCGACCGAAATTCGGACTGAGGCCATTATTTATATGGGGTATTTCGATAATGTCCTCATGTGGTTGAGAGACACTAAAAAAATAAACAAAAACATACTATAAACAAAAAAGTGTAAACAATAAAATATCTTCTCTAATATATAAAAAATAATATTTGCTTGTTCGTATTTTATGCGCTTAAATCATCAGATTGCGGTAAAACTTGGTCAACTTATTGCTTGCACTTGTGCGAAGGTTATAGGCACAGTACTATATATAACTTACAGTAGTTATCGTACCGACAAATTTATTTGAAAGTCATATAATTATATCATTCAATTTCAATGAATGTATTATCATTCCTAACAAAACAATATAACTCTTCCAAATTTGAAACGATATTTCCACAATTATTTCTTCTGCGGCAGCAAGGCGACGGGTACCAGCTAGTATGAAATAAAATAAAGTGAAATAAACAGATAAAGGCCAAACAGGTGGAATCCCTCGGCTTGGGAGACCAAAAGGCCGAGGGTTAGGTGGAAAGGGAAAATAATCGGCGGGCAATGCGCACCGCGCGTATCGAGGAGCACCGCTTTCAGCTTAAAGTCTCGCTGGTTGTTCCCAGGACACAGGAATTTTACGAAAAAGAATAAAATGACTTTCAATAAGAATTACGTGTAATCGATATTGAATAAATTCTGAATTTGAGTAATTAATATTATTGTTATTTAATTATTACGTAATGAAATTTTGTTATTTATTTTATATGCATCTATTACAAGTGGTAATGTAAATACTATTACAATTATATTGTAAATGGTAGGTATGTAGTATACGTGTAAGGTCGTAATGTAGGAAGGCGGTAAAGCGCACTGATTTAGCTTAACAAAAGCGTTTTCACTCTTGCCTTGAAAACAACAACAAAGGCGGTAGAGATACACCGAGCCTCTGATTGTCTGATGGTCAAAATAAAAGGGAGGAATTAAATCATGCTAAAGTTTAAGCTATTGTAACTATTGGTATAAAAAGTATCTTATTTGACAGTTCAAACACTTCTATAATAAATTTCTAACGTGCAACTGCTGCAGCCTTAATATAGCTGATGGCCCGGCTCGACCGGGATAGGGCCACGCTATCACAGAAAACCAGCGTGAAATATCTAAAATAGGTTAATGCTGCTGTGTTTCATATGGTGAGTGAAGAGAACCGGAAACTTTTTTCTACTGGAAAGTAGCCGTGGCTTGGTCACCCACGGTGAACTAAAAAGAACCCAAATGGCTGGCCCGAGGTGGCCTTTTCTAGTGGGCTTGGCGAGCTCATATCAGAATAGAATAGAATATAATATTTTTTGTTCATTATTACATTTACTTATTGACAGTTATATTTTTATTTACCACTGGTTCAGAAAATACCTCTGTCCTGGGAAGAACCAGCAAGAAACCCAGCGAGACTTTTTTTTAAAACATATTTCACTTTACAATTGTGGCGGTGGAAGGAAAAGGGGAGATCTCCCGCCGGGAAAGGTGTTCTGCCCGGGGAGCGGCCAACGCTCCGAGTGGTAGTTCGGAGCTATTGTATATATTGTATACTGTTTTTAATTCGGAACTTTGATAGCGCGATTTAGGCTTCGATGTATTTCGCTTGTGGCGCGACGACAGCGCCGCCACATCACCCCCCTGCTCAGACCGGAGGTCGATAGTGCAGTCCGATTGCCGGTGTGTCCTTAATGCCGGTGGGGAATGCATGCTGTGTGCGTAAGGGCAAGTGACGCCGGTGCGAACGATATGCCGGTGTATAATGCATGCCATACTACGCACTGGCAAGTGATGCCGGTGAGAACGATGTACCGGAGCAAGTGCCAGAAGTCTGCCTTATAAATCTGCGGTGAGTCGAGATGAAGACAAGTTGGACTGGCTTGCAGGATGTGAAGACATTCAGTCTCATTTTCATTTTCTCGGGAGCGAATGAATGGGGTACTTGAGAACGATGACGAGGGTTTGAAGGTTTCCGAAGGATGTTGGTTGCGTGTCCACATCACGTCGGGGTCACCACTGTGGCGGTGGAAGGAAAAGGGGAGATCTCCCGCCGGGCAAGGTGTTCTGCCCGGGGAGCGGCCAACGCTCCGAGTGGTAGTTCGGAGCTATTGTATATATACTGTTTTTAATTCGGAACTTTGATAGCGCGATTTAGGCTTCAATGTATTTCGCTTGTGGCGCGACGACAGCGCCGCCACACAATAATTTTGTTGTTTTGTTTGTACAAATTTTAAATGACTTAATAGAACCAACATAGTGGCGATCACCTCATTCCCAGGTTTTTATCACTTATGTAATATTTCTTTAATAAAACATTTAAACTTCTTTATTGTACATTTTCTGGGATTTTGTTGTAAAAGTATACGACATTGCCCCATAAATGAATTACTAATTCTGTGGAGTCTAGTAACTGTTATTACAAACGTATGTTTGTTCCTAGTGTTTAAAGTATGAACATCTTTATTCATATAAAAGCTATTTATGTTTTTATGTACATAAATTAAATGTTCATAAATATATTGCGATGCCAAAGTTAATATGTTTTATTCTTTAAATTTTTCTCTGAGGGACTCATTACAATTTAAGTTATAAATCGCCCGTACGGTTCTCTTTTGCAAAACAAATATAGCTTCGATGTTAGTCGCATTACCCCATAGCGAAATTCCATAAGACATCACGCTATGAAAGTAACTAAAATAAACTAATCTAGCTGTCTTAACATTGGTGAGACTTCTAATCTTTCTTACAGCATATGCTGCAGAACTAAGTCTGCTTGCTAATTTAGATATATATGGGGGTGTTTGTTTGTTAGTTTTATTCTATAAAAAAGAAAATAAGTAGTTGAGATACTCTGAGGTGTCATAAGCCATTAAATATTAGGTTAATACATTTTAATTAATTCTAATTCAATTTAACAAAATTTTAAAGCGCATTATTTAAAATTAGATAAAGTTTTGTTTACCTTAGTCTAGCTCCTTAAATATTTCAAAAGTTGGCAAAGTTAGATAAATCTTAAAATCTTTTAAGTGCTTTGCAAGATTAGGTCAACAAATTATTCCAGTTTTACACTCAATATTCTCTACTTATCGTGAATCAAATATAAGATTTACCCTCGTGAAGGCGGGTTAACCAATCAGATATCGAAAAAAATCTTCGCTTTTAGCACGAAGTGGCTTGGAAATAGTTAGGTCTCCGGGTGTAAAGGAGACTCTTTCCGTGCTCCTCTAATAAATTTGAAATCCCTAATTATACATTTTGAAATGATGGATTAAATATTCATATTACGTTAACATAGCTGGTATTTAGTGAGTGCGTTGTCCTACCCCGGTCGAGCCGACCAACTGCATCGTGGCTCTACCACGTAAGAGATGTAAACAAGACATTATACTTTTTTGTTATGAATTATTTTCGCCTCTAAGGAGTAATTTTAATGCTCAATTTTGATCTAGCATGTTTCAGTTACTTCTCGTTCTGTGATTTCTATTATTAATTATATAATTAATATTTTCAACGTGGTAGAGCCACAATGCAGTTATGTTATGGTTGTACCATGAATTCGTCGGCTCGACCAGGGCTCTCACAGAATACCAGCGTAAAATTGCCGCTTAATGGCTGCTGTGTTTCGTATGGTGAGTGTAGAGAACCGGAGACCCTTTTTACTGGTGACAACCCATCTGCATTTTGATTCTTAATTGAGTATGAATGTAGATGTCTATGGACTACATTATCCACTTCCCATCAGGTGTGCTTGTTTGTCATCCTTTATCTAAAAAAAAATATATAAACGACATGTTGTTATTGAAATTGGCTTTAAAAAAAGAAATAAATAAATCTATGGAAAAAAGGAAACAATGTGGGGTCACAATGTTGGGCTATTGTATGCTATTGTATGCTACTCATTGTCCGCTGTAGGCAGATGCTTTGAAGATGATGATAACGATTGTGATTTTTTTTTATACAAGTAAGTGTGACAAACGAGCACATAAGCCACCTGATAGTAAGTGGGTTTAGCCCAAAAGCACATATATACAAAATAAACAAAACATACCGGTAAATTGTTTAGGTAGGTATGTTTATTTAATAGTTCAGGAAGAGTTGTTATAAGATAGCTTTAGGCGCGGTGCAAACGTGGACACTTTTTGTTACCGACACGTCACACCATCACAGGAAACCGTAGTTGCTGTGTCCGATAGCGGCAATCGGACACAGTCGCCGGTTGCTACTTCTGGTCACTGGTAACAATTCGTTGCTTGTTTTCCGTCAGTTTCACGATGGATGTCGATGAAGAAACATTACCTTTGCTTGTTGTGTTGATTACACGTTGACGTAGACGTCTTCGCCGTAAATATTTACAGGCAAATTAACCACGTCAATGTCAGCGCCGTACAATTGTAAGGCTTGTTGTACAATTGTATTTGCTTTGTGTTGCTTGTGTCTTCAACTGACGACTTAAAGTTTCCAGTTACCTACACCGAACACTTTTTGATTGGCGGTCGGTATGTGTCAAGTGGAAGCAACTGGACACAAAAAGTATCTGCGTCTGCGGAAGGAATAGCTGATTTTATATTGATTACATGAAAATAAAATATTCACCAGACACAAAATTGTCTACGTTTGTGCTGCGCCTTAGTGTGTCAAAAGCTTGAGATAAGGTGCAAAAAATTCCTTGGCAGGTAATAAAATAAATTCCACAAAACAATTTGTGAAGTCGGGGTTTACAATTTTTTTATACACTAAGTATGTTTTAGCACCGACTTCCGTAGCTGTTATATGATATTTTTATTTGAGTTCCATAAAGTCGGGTTTTACTTTTTATAACATGTTTAATTTTAATATTTCCAAAGAAATGGAAATGTTTACTATACAGCTGTAGGCGGTAAAGTTTAAGTTTTGTCGCAAACCCGTTTCGTCAAAGTTAGTTTTGAATAAACAAACTTCGGTCTGTGAATTTATAATACTTTATTATACCAAATTTTAAATACTTTAATCGAGTTTATCCAAATAGTCAGATGCTAGTGTAGTTATGTTTTTATTTTTTCAAATAATTGAGTAGAATAGAACGATTTGTCTTGATTTGAAAAGTTCCGCTGGGTTTCTCGTCTTGCAGATTCTCACGCAAAAAAGGAATCCTACCATTTAGTGAAGGTAGGTTCTGATATTATTTCGTATTGACTTCTTACGTAACATACGGAGAATACTATCGAAGTAAAACTAAAGTATTAAAGATGAGGCAACACAATAGTCCATCCATCCATCAATTTCAGCCACTATAAGTCCACTGTTGAACATGATTGCCTCATAGGCGATTTTGCCATAGTTGACAAGCTTGTCAAACACAGTTTTTTTTATTATTTTGAGTTGTGTGTTCTGTTTGTTCTGTTTCAGTTTCCCAGTTACGACACCCACGGAACGATATTAGGGTTTTGGATATTCTTAGACCGCTACTACACTGGATACACCACGCAATTATGGCAACACAATTAATCGCTTATAATAATCGTGTATTTGAGTTTTGGAATCTTCAAGTCGCAAATGTGGACAAAATCGAGTAAATATTTTTTTTAAAGTAATACTTTCAAGTATACGCTATTACTGTCTGTGATAAAAGTATCACTCGTTATTCTATTATAACAATTCTGTAAATCGCTGCAGCTTTCAGCAATAATGCAATGTTGCCCTACCTTTGAGTTCCCGGGGGAAATACATCGTTTCCGCGAGATAGAAAGTAGGTTACATCGTACAGGGGAGTAGGGTATCGCCCACATCACCTGGCGTCCTTTTGTCCTGGCAAAAACTCGATGGCGAAATGTGAGTTACGAGTGGAATACAAATTGGGGGACATTTACATATGCTTACGACTATGGAGCTACGACCTCGGTGCGAATTTGGAGAACGGACTCAATATTGGAAACTGGAAACGGAGAATAACTAAATGTCTTAATTTTGTCTCGCTCTTTTTTTTCTTTTTTACTTATTTTTAGCCAATGCAGTGGAGCCTTTCTCACCCATAGAGTATTACAACCTTAACTACTTACTGCGTACTTTCTACTATGGTGCTTCGTTTTAAAAACTAAAAGAGCCAGTACAATTACCAGCAATAAGGCCCATTCAGGGTTGACTAGTAGAGAATGACAATAGGCATTAAGTCCACCCTTCGTAAATTATACTTGTTGCATTAAAGGATAATTAAATACATATGGCATAACTATATGGCAATGTGCGGCTCGACAGCACAGTGGCTTTCCGTTTGGTTGCGTTTACTGCGGGCAGTATTTTAGATTTTTACACGTAACTGATTGTAGGATTAGTACTTATGTGCGATTGATGTATCTTAAACGTCTCCGAGATATGGTACGTGTTTTTATATCAATAAGAAACTTACAATATTCTTTATAGAATAACGGTGAAAAATGAGGGGGGAATGGGCAAGAAAGGTCCTCCAATGGCCAGCCTCATACTGGTCACCTTTATATTAAGTGGCTTACCATATATTTTCAGTAGTGTACAAGTACCATAGTTAGATTTAACAATTCTCACAATCAACAAATTTACCAACTTCCCGATTCATTGAGTATATTTCTGTAACTGGTTGCACTGCACTATAAATAATTCGAAATATGTTTTATCTGCTAAGTAAGCTAACTCATTTTGGTGGTCTATAAAAATAATGAAAAATGTGATACGTCATGCTAGTTAGATGACGATGCTTATGGATTAAATCGAAATCTCATAGCAGGCATCGAGAAAATTTCGTAGACCCTAGTCGTATCTACTCTCACAATTGCTTTTACAAATATGTCTAGCAAGGAATAAAAGATTATAAGTGAATTCCTAGAAATACACGTCGCCTCTCAAACGCGCAACGCAATAACTGCGCCATTTCATACAAAAGCTTTGAAAATGTCAGGATATTTTATATGAAAGAAATGAACTTATGAGTTACATTCTAAAGGGAAAAATTTCATTTGGATGAACTAAAACTAAACGTTTATATATTATGTCTTTCTATGAAATTGAAGTGAACTTACAGCCTACCTTATGATGATTGGTTACTGCAGCCCATGGACATCTACAACCAACTTAAATTAAAGAAGGCTACAGTTATAGTAAATCTAAGGACTGCGATGGAACACCTCACAGCCTGTAAATATAGTGGCTCTCTATACTCTTAAGACCGAAACGCGATTAAAATTATGAAGTAAGACTACCCAGACAGACTCGTAGGCAGAAAAAAGTCCTTCCACCAGCGAATGTAAAATAATTTCGATGGAATGATACTATACGTCGATATATCAGTAAGTTCCTACTTTTATATATTATAGATTAACAATTATCATCCTGCGTCGTAAAAAAGCAATAATCGAAGGCCTATCAACAAAATAGAGACTTTCACGCCTCTGTATCAAGTAAGACCAACACAGTAAATAAACATATTAACCGTAAGTGGGAACTCGGCTGGTGGATTTGCTTCAAGGATTGGCGGAATTTATTAGCGGAGGCGATTTCAGTGCTTCATTGTAATTGAAACGATTATATTTATTTTGTTACATATAATAAAAGCATAATAATAAATATATACCTACGCCATACACTGACGCTTAAATAGATTAGACTGCTGTTAAAATAGAAAGATCTCAAAATAATCATAGATATAATTACATTACAATCTAAAATTATTAGAATGACGTATAATTATATGCTTAATAAGATTCAAGATTTCAAAATGTCTTCAGTCTAAATATACACATCATATTTCTAAACTACTTATCTGTCTATCGATAATAAATCAGATACTGGCGTTAGTTCTATATGTAGTTGCATACTAGTTAAATTGCAATAACAATTACATATGTGGCCAGTGGTAGGAAAAGGAGATCTCCCGCCGGGCAAGGTGTTCTGCCAGGGCAGCCAATGCTCCAGTGGTAGTTCAGACTGTGTATATATACTGTTTTTAATTCGGAACTTTGATAGCGCGATTTAGGCTTCGATGTATTTCGCTTGTGGCGCGACGACAGCGCCGCCACACATATATATAATTAGTATAATTACAATTACAATTATAATCACCAGCCTAATGATTATTTTTTTACAAGTTTAATAAATTACAAGCTTTAATAAATTAAAACTATATATATATATGTATATATATATATTTATAATTTATATAATAACTAACATTTCATTGAAAAAAGTAAGTCATAAAATTTTAACAATATCTTGTTTTTTATCGTCAATATTAATTTATTACAATAAAAACTAAAATTACAATTAAATTATAATATAATATAATTAAATTGTTCTTTTTTATTTATTTATCATGATTTATTACTACAAAAGTATATTTTAAACTTATACTCTTTCTTATTACAATATCATGTGTGTAATTTTGAAAAAAAATGTGTATTTAAAAAAATGGCAATTTATTTAGAAAGACCAGACTGGCGACGTGAAGCAGGATAAAAGGTGCAAAAAGCGTTCCTACAGTGGGAGAAGCCTTATGTCCAGCGGTGGTCTAATACGAATGAAAAACAAAAATAAGAAAACCACGGCAAGGTTATCCATCCTATATCAACCGCTTTGTTAATTGCGAATAAAAAGTCCTGAATAGAAGATAGTCCGTGATCTATGAATTGCTGCCGCTCTAAACTTGTACCACGGTCGCTTGCCAAGCTTCCCCTCGCACGCTTTCTGAATGTTTAATTTTATTGAATTTCGATCGACCCCACTTGTGTGAAGCCTTCGCCCGTGCCAGATGTTTGGGAATGGCTGCTTTTATCCCTTCTTTTCGTCTGTTAGCAATGCAATATATTAAACCGTCACGTGTTGGTTATGCAATGTAAGTTTTATTATACTTTGAGCAAACTTTGAGTACCGCTGTCATACTAGGAAACTGTACCCTTACAACTTCATTCGGACCGTCTGTCATAATGTGTCACAGCATCACAACTTCCAAAGATCAAGCTACAAACTAGTCTACAATGTGTCCATCCGATCCAAAATGTTTAAAAATGCAACTAAGTAAATAAAACTAGAAAAAAAATATCATATTTATTTACCCTTTTGCAATTATAGTAAAATACCCCCTATGAGGCAATCTAGGGGGGAAGGCCTACGTTCAGCAGTGGACTTTTATAGGCTGTAACGTATAATAAAGGATAATTAAATAATAATCGCAAAATTGTTACAACCACATATTAATATTGACCAATAAATAAATGTTGCTTAGCTTTATGCATAATGATCGCGCAAATCTTATTATTAAAATGCATAGGTACGTATTTTCAGAATTTAATTTCCTTTTATTATAGAAGTATAGACTACACTACAAGTATAGAGCACACGGTCCACCTGATGGTAAGTAGGTGCTGTCAACCATAGACTTCATTGATTAAGAATCGTAATGCAGATACATTGTCACTCCTAAATACTAAGATGGAATATCTGGTTACCAGTAAAAAGGGTTTACCGATTCTTGTCACTCGATACACGAAACACAACATCATCATGCCTGTATTCTGAATCAGAATCAATTAATACTTGTTAATTCACAACCACATCATATTTTATGTACGTTTTAAAATTTCCGCCCAAATAATCCATCATTATGTGTCGTCCATTTGACGGATCAACGGAAATGATCCGTATGCATGATTAAAGAATCAGAATTTGTACTCTGTTTTATTGTAAAACCGGATATGCGATAATATAACGTTCATTGTTAATAAAATTGGTTCATTATACATTAGGTCTCTTTATTCTCGGTCTATTTGATATTCTTACTGAATAGAGTATTACACCCATTTTCAAAAAGTGTTTTAAATTAATCCTAGAGTGATAATGAACCACTACAATTAAACCGAATAGTGCCATAAAAATTACTTTTAATCTATCATTTTAAATTTTAGCGTGAAAACGATAGCCGCCATGTTGTTCAACTCGTGACGTCACTGTCCTAGAATTTTGCCTATTTTGCAAAGGAATAAGATACTTTTGGATGTTTAATAATGAGTTATCATCTATATCATTGTTGTGTTGTGCTTGAATGCAAAAATACGAGCATATGAACGCCGGGGAAGTTATGGATTCAAGTGCCAACTGATTTAAATATGAGAAATACTTGGTTAAAACTGGCAAGAAGATACCCGAAGGCATTGTCTACAAAATCTAAACTATACTTCAGTGAAGATCACTTTGATATAAATATGACTTATATTTAACTATCGTTTATACAAAACAAAACATCATGACATGATAGGTGCATGACCTATTGCAAGTCAAATGTTGTAATAGATTAGGTTAATCGCTCGTCTGTCCCGCCCTTTGTGGGCCATTTTGACAGCCCTTGCAAGTGCAGTGCAGTGTTTTACTTAATTCGTTTTATAATATCTATAACATTAGTGCTAAAAGCGAAGTAATAAACTCGCTTTGATTTCAAATGTCATAAAGATTATTACATGTTTTAGCTGGAAAATGACATAGAAAATTATACACAATATAAAATTATGGGTTCTGTTAAACGAATTAGAATTAATAGAATAAAGATTAGTACTTTCTGCTTTTACGAATCTGTCTTCCATGATGCCTTTTCAATAACTTTCGGAATAAAAATCAACAATCGTAATGATAACTTGAAAAACTTCGAAATAACACAGCACATTAGCTAGTTCTCTTCACCAGTGACGTCACGACGATATCTAATATGGCGGACAGCGTTTTGCAAATTTGAGGCACATATAAAAAAATATTCTTAAAATTGAAATATAAAATTTATAATGCATTTTCATAAATAGAAATCAATATTTCTCGTTTACTTTTTACAAAATCTATCATAAATATATATTTTTTGATTTTTTTACATGGTGTAAAATACCCTATCATTTAATTAAAAATTTGCACCAAAAAGCACTTTTCCTTTTTCACGTTTAATCGCTAAGCTGCCTACTGCTGAACTTCTGTCCCAAAGTAAGTAGGATTTGCTATAGACGTCACGCGTTTATGATCCTTCTGTTACTGGTTTAAATACGATATGATTATATTATGATCTATACGAAGCTATATCTTCTTGCCTTTTCCTATAGAAGCTTAAGACATCCGCAAGAGGTGGTAACTCAGGGCCTCAAAGCTCGCCGTAAATTTCACAACACTCGAGCATTCGGGTTCAACCTCTGCCTGCACCAACTAAATTGTCCATTGCAATTTTAGGTTCTTCTTTTATGTTTTATATATTATTCTTTTACGTGCTAGGGTTACGCACCTAGATATTTTATGGTTGTAGAAGGAATGTTGCACTTATATATTTTATGGTTGTATCACGAATGGGTCGTCTCGACTTAGGTAGGACCACGTTATCAATATCATCAATCAGAAGATCAGCGGAAAATAGCAGCTTAATGTTCCTGTATTTCGTATGGTGAGTGTAGAGAACGGGAGACCCTTTTCACAGGAAACAAGACATTCCATCTTAGTCCTTAGGGGTCACAACGCATCTGCATTTTGATTCTTAATGTGGCAGAAGTCCACCTTATGTTGTGACTCATAGGTACGCTATGGGCCCCAACATCAGGTGCACTGTGTGCCCGTTGGTCACCCTTATTCTATTAACAATGTGCTCATTTACCATGTGCTCGCTGGTGGTGCATAGTAGGCTTGGTGGTGAAGGAAAGAATCATAAGGAAGCCTTCATGTCTGAGGAAGGAAATATTTGTGAAGTCCTTCAACACGCACCCACTGCAGGCTTACACCTCCATAACCCTCTCAGAAATGAGAGGAGCTTGGACGTATATAGGCTGTTACTTTATTTTTCAATTTTACTCGCGTTTTAATCTTTGGAGAGTCAGCTTGTATTTAATGAATTACTATTCAACCTTAATGTAAAAACACCGTTTACGGTTCAGAGCAAAATGGCAAAGTTTCGTAATATTAATAAATAATCCACAAGAATGGTTAACTTTTCATTTAGGTTATAAATTTGATAAACAACTTCGCAATAGCCAATAAAGCGCCTCTGTTTCAGTTTTACAACTTTTTTATTAATTCTTAGTAACTTCAACGTTAACATATTAATCTTATGGAGTTTCTAGCGCTTCATTTGTGTATGATTTATTATATAACAAAAAAAATATTTTGAAAACTTATACGTGGTAGAGCCATGCTGCAGCTATATTAGTAGTATAGTTGTAGCACGAATGGGTCGGTTCGACCGGGGAAGGACCACGCTCTCACAGCATACCAGCGTAAAATAGTAGCTTAACACTGCTGTGTTTCGTATGGTGAGTGTAGAGAACCGGAGACCCTTTTCACTGGAAAAGAGGCATTCCATCTTAGTCCTCACGGGTGACAACGCATCTGCATTTCGATTCTTTAATGGGGATAGATGTAGATGTCTATGAGTCACAGCAACCACTTACCATCAGGTGGACTGTGTGCTCGTTTGTCATCCGATACTATAAAAAAAAACATTTTTACTAAATTTAATTTTCACTTGTCATATGGACCTGAGACCTGGTCCTTCACTGCTGACCGTTTCCGCTCTGTAACCGCTCAAGGGCGCTCAGCGAGCTATGGAAGGGGCTACACTTAAAGTACCTAGGTATCTCTGCGTTATAGACTTGAAAATGAGGATATCCGCAGTAGAACCAGACTTACCACCACAGCGCAACGGATCGGTAAGTTAACATTGGAATGGGCCGACCATATAGCTAGAAAAAATTGACAACCAAAACCAACACTGTGACTCAATTCTCGAGTGGTAGACACATACTCGTAAGCGAAATGTAAGGCCTAATAGATAGAGTGACGGCTAAGTCGATGGATGGCATTCCTTGGGTGAGGCCTATGTTCAGCAGTGGACTTATAAAGCTGTAATGATAATGATGATGATGAATGTAAATATTATACCAACATTAAATACTTTGATGGCAGTTATAAAAGCGCTTATTGAGAGCCCACATTGTAGCCATTAGCAGCACATTACTATTCAGCGTTGGATCATTCAGCGGCGCGTCCATTAAGATTATTTATTGACGCACCGCCAGTTCATTACCTTTGCGCTACAGCCAAACAGAAATGCAGCAATGATTGCGAACATTCGTTCCGTTTATTTTATCAATAATGTTATTTCTGATGACCTTTTAAATTCGATGTTGAACGAAATTACGTATTTGTTGTTACCGAAAAGTGTAGTGAAAATATTTTCTGCGAAACAGATTAATACTGTGAAATCGATCTAGCTTATTAGTTGAAATATTTGAAAAATCCAAAAGTGCATGCCTCTTGAGCGTTTCATTTAATTTAGATGAAAAAAAATAATTACCAAAATAAATCGATTACACAAAGTATAAAATCGATATAGGCTGTATGGTACATTTGTTGTTTGTCTATCAAGGGCTAAAAATAAAATAAAATCACATAGAAATTATTAGGTAGAAGCACAAAATAAATAATGGTGGAAGGTACATTTATAAAAGAATAAAAAAATATTTTATTAACAAACTACGCGTACTAGGCTATTGATATGAAATAGGGACCCAATTGATGTAATTCTGAAGCTAATAAAAAAAACCCGGTCTCGATACGTCAATATTTTCGGGAGTTATCGTGACCACATACAAAATCAGCGTACAGACATCCGGACGTCCACTTAAAAAAAAATTCAAACCGTTTTTTTTTAAAAGTAGAAATATAAAATGATTTTTTAGAAAATATAAGATGGATTAATTAGTGTTTTCTTGATATACGGCTACTCATATTATCGTAAAAGTGCAATATGGTTATGATAGAGGCATTTTAAAGCCGCAAAATTGCTTGACCTTGACGTGTCGGGAGTAAAGTACTACCTCAAACGCTTCGCGTTATGAGGCGTGCAATATATAATTAATTAATGACTACAGTGCAGCGCTTCGAAAATCGTGTTAATATGAGTCGTTCAGAAGCTACACTATCGCTATCAGATACACCAACAATTATATCATATCAAAATATATATTTTTCTTCTTATATACGTACTTCAACTCGTGGGTGTCAAACAATATGGGTGCCGCCGAATCCTAAGGAAGATAAATTTACTTTTTTGACCAACCAAATTCTTAACCTATTTTATATCCATTTTCTTCTACTTCTATGTGTATTTCATCTCGTGGGAGTTGTGCGAGTTAATTATGGCAAAAGGCAGAAACAATCTTATAGTCCCCGACTAATACTTAATATGTAATCTTCATAATATGTGCAAAATACTAAGACCGGAAACTGGAAGCGATACAAAAGGCTCCACATTACCTGGGATCTTTTGCTCGCAAAGCCAGCTGCTAAATGTGGCCATTACGGTAAACCTTCCCTTTAATATGAGATTTTTTAATCGAGCAGAATATTACAGCCTGCTAATGAAAATGTTCTCACCAGTTGCGAGTAAGTAAACAAGAAGTCCTCAACTGCACGATCAGCCACTACTTTATGGAAATTCGCAAACGTAGTATTAAAAAAAGAGAAAATCAGCGTTAAAATATATTTGTGTGTAGTATTCTGTTTGTAGAGAGGTTAGAGGAACTTACCTTATTGCTCTTGTTAGAGTTAGGTGTATTGATGGCAGTGATAGTACATTGCTGAAGAGAGAGAGAGAGAGAGAGAGATGCCCTCCAAACTAGGTAAAAAGTTAAAGTTACAGCCAATATACAACCTAGAGCAAACACCTCTCATTTCTGTGAGGGTTATGTAGCAATGAATCTGCTAGAGCTATTGAAGCTTCCATCGAATTCGGCTTCCGCTTAAATCTGAGTTCACATATCTTTGAAATATTTTTGTCCCAGTCAGTTTCTCAATTTTGCCACAGACATGCAGGTTTCTTAAAGATGTTTTTCTTTCATGCCGAACACGTGGAAAATCAGCACTTAAAATTGTAAGTTACATTTGCATTTTTGCCGGTGATTTAAGAAGAATCCTTTTAAATAACGATATTTATATATTTGACGTTTGCTTTCAGATTCCATACTTTACAATTTAGTTAGCATATTTCCGCAGAACTCCTTACGTTAAAACTGATTCTAGTTTAAATCTGAGACTAATAATGAACTTCTTTTTGTAATAAGCCCGCCATGAGTATAATTTATTTAAAATCTAAATTATTTATAATTCATTTATTCTCTAAAAATAGGGTAAACATTTTGTAATCATATAAATGCTGAAATTTCTCTTTTCGCTTATGATAAATAATTTTGTTGACTGTGTTGTTTTTGTTCGCAGGTAATTGATCGTTCGTATTTGCGCATTCGTTTTTGGAAGGTAAATTATCTTTTTATATTATATATTCTATTGTAATTTTTAGGTTATTATTAAAGTGACTTGACAGACGAACATCATCTATATGCGTCCGAATTCTGAGCACAGGATTCCTCTCATTTCTGAAAAGATTTAGAAGCAAGAAAGACTCCCATGCGCTATTTCACTGCATGATAACGGTCTTCATATGTCCTCGAATTTGAGAAACTGCAACTAACGCATTCTTGCAAATATCGTTTTAGTCCACTGCTAGACTAGCCTGAGGCTAGAAAAATAAAAATTAAAGTTATTTAAGTTGGGAATAGTGATGTTGGGATTAGTGGTGACGGGAATAGTGCACTCAATTGAGGGAGAACGGGAAGTGCTCATCAAACTGCGTAAGAAACATCTTAGCTAATTGATTCTTAACATCTTGAATATAATGGATTTCCGCAAAGTAACGCCTGATTCTATTAATTAGACACTAAAATGTCTATAAAACGATAGGTTATAAAAACAAGAAAAATTACAGTAATCAAAAATTAACAGGTAATAAATGCGTATTTATATATTTTAAACAATTTCACATAAAACGACGGCTTACAACATAACATTTTATTTATAACCGTAACGTAATCGAACTGGTTACCCATAAGCCCTCATCCGCTTTAAACACGTTGCGGAGAACGCGACCGGAGTCCTATAGTTACACAACCTTTCACTTTTCATAACCTACTTAACACCGACAACTTGCCATGTGGCAGTCTCGTCTACTAAACTACTTCAAAGATGTCTCTACAAATTGTAAACTTTAACCTACTGTACGTTTGCTACACTAATCTCGCCTTTATCTTCATAGAGTTAAACATGAAAAAGCACTTAAGAAATTTGCGAGCAGCAAAAATTAGACTTGTCACTTTAAGCCCGTGTGTATTAGAAACTGAAACTTGTATGAAAGTAACAAAGTTGGTTTTTGCTTCGCGTAGTTTTCCTATCATGAGTTAAATAGTCAAACGCCTTGGCCGATGCGTCAAGATGCAATGTGGACTATAGTGGGGTCGTTGACTCTGATATTTTATTAGATTATCGTTTACGTTACAATTTGAACATAAACACGTTTTGTTTACAGATATTTTTAGAATATGGTGATTGGAATTTTATGTTTTAAAGGATACCGCATTTGAAAAAAATAAAACATGTTATAATTTGAACTCACAAATTCCATTGTTCTATATGCTTTTTATCTCAGTGTAAAATAAACATTTTAATTAATTTATTAATTACGGCCTATGAAAATTAAATGCTTATCCATATGCCTTTCTTTAAAGATTGCAGGGGATTCCCCCTTTGCCATAGTTGCGGCGTTCTGTCCATCTTCTGTTTTATTTACCATGACCTTGAAATGATATGGAGTAGTGGATACTCTTACACCGCCACTACACGGCAACCTCATCTTAGATAACAATCCGTAATAGCTTAGGATATGAGCGCTCCCCTCAAAATTTCGTAATACACGAGCAAACCTAAATTATACTATACCGGCTAAAAATTGTGTTTCAATTCGATAGAAAGACCATTGCTGGGTACGAGCTTCTCTCGTTATAGAGAGATTTTGCACTAAACGCCACGCTTGGCGATCGAAGTACCAGACTACTCGCACCTTTGACGCTGTCTTCGCCGATCTGGGTATTCAAGTTCTGGCCTAAAGAAGACTGTTTAACCTTCTTCGACATCAACCTCTTCCATTGTAGGACGGATTTGCCTTATTTGTCAGGCTTGGCAGGCGGATTGACAATCGCAGAATCAAATGTCTTGCATCTTTGACACCGCTGTCCGGTCACCACTCCGGTCAGCCATTTTACGTCTGGCGTAATCGTGTATTTTCTTTTTACAAATAAGCACACTGTCCACCTATTGGTAAGTGGATACTGTGGCCCATAGACATCTACATTTATCTTGACTTATGTATATACATTTATTTAAGAATCAAAATACAGATGCGTTGTCACCCCTGAGGACTACGATGGAATGCTTTGTATCCAGTAAAAGGATCTCTAGTTCTCTACACTCACCATACGAAACACAGCAGCATTAAGCCGCTATTACCCCGGTCGAGCCGACCCATTCGTGCTACAACCATAATATAGCTGCAGCGTGGCTCTACCTCGTATATTACCGTCAAATATCGGAAACTATAAGATTGTTCAGCCATTTCAGCTAGGTGCCTCTTACAATATCAGACGACATGAGGTACTGAACTCATTTACACTGCTACCAAACTGTGATCATTTTAATGTGATGAAACAGCACAATTTTGTATTGTATCGAAATTTTCTTTCACTTTTAACATCACCTTTTTATACAATAGGCTCGGTCACATCGCCCTCACTGTGAATTTCTCACGGCCGACTCGACTTGTGAAACCCGACTGGTAGCCATATGGCCGGTAGGAATTTCGCATCGCTGAATTAATTGTGGCAGTTTCTAAATGACTGAGTTTGTACAAATCGCAGAATCGACCCTTTAATATGGACAAGCACTATTGCTCAATTTACTTATTAAATGACTACTTGAGTGTCTTAAAACTGCAGATGGACTCTATGCGGATTGGCGGAAAAATCTTGTTGCTTTCAATAGGTTTTCGGCCCAATATTTCTAAGGGACCTTGAAATAAATACAAGCTTAGTGGTCAAAGCAGTAATTAAAAATCCTGACAGCGTCAAAAGTTTACTGAAAAGAGAAAAATGTTATACCCTATGTCACTTCCACAACTAAGACGAATATAACAACACATCCTAAGTTAAAACCCATCAAACCGTTTAGGCTACAGAACGTGCCAAAGAAATAGGCATACATATTTACATATATACATAATATACAGACATACACACACTAAAAAAATTGCCCTCTTTCTAGGGCAGTTGGGTAAAAAAAACTACTCCTTTAATAAAGTCCGGCAACGCCTGCGATTCCTCTGCTGTTGTAGTAATCACTATCATCAGGTAAGTTCAGTTCGAAAAGAAGTTTCGGTACTTTTCCCGGATATTCATCTCAAGGTGTCCCTCGTCAGTAGACTTTTTGTCATTATCACCACCACACTTGGAGTATATTACATTATTTACCCGGTTAATGCTGCTGTCCAGATTTTTTGGATATTTATTAAAAAAACAGTAGACGGCTGCCTATCTCCTGGTTTGTTTCCTTGTTCGCCTCTTACGAAACCCACGGGACGGTTTGGGTTAGTGGATGTTCTTACACCGCTAGTACACGCTCACATAACGGTTTATTGACTAGTAATAATAAAGTATTGTAGTTATATTATAAACTAAAGAATCCATCTACAGTACAAATAAATTCATAGATTAAGTGCCCCATCCACAGAAATGGAACAAGACATTAACCTAACTTAACGGAAACAAGACCTCTCAGAGACGATAGTAAAAGATTAAAAGATGCGCTGACCAACGAATAGAGCGCCCGCGGACCTCTCAAGTGCACTCCCACCTCTCGCTGAAACACTTTAAACACTTACCGGTTCACTTTAATTGCGCTTGTCACGAGCGCGCTCACGCTCCTTATGCTGTCACTATTTTTATTGCGGAAATACTAACATTGCTCCATTTTCACTTTTCTCCTAGTTTCATTTTTAAGGTAGTAATATTTTAAAACAAAGGAATAAAAGTAATCCTATAAATTTTAAAATAAGACTATATATTCAATACTGGCAAGTTACCCGTGGCTATGCTTCCGTGAATATCACTTTGATCGATCGAGTAATTTTGAATTTAATGAACCACTATTCAGTTTCGGGTTTAACGTGGCAGAGCCATGTTGACCTGGGAAGGACCACGCTCTCACAGAATACCAGTGTAAAATAGCAGCTCAATACTGCTGTGTTTCGTATGGTGAGAGTAGAGAACCGGAGACCCTTTTTACTGGAAAAGAGGCATTCCATCTTAGTCCTCAGCGGTGGCAACGTATTTAAATTTTGATTCTTAATCGAGGACAGATGCAGACGTCTATGGGCCACAGCATCCACTTACCATCAGGTGGACTGTGTGCTCGTTTGTCACCCTTATTCTATAAAAAGAAGCTGAAGTAGCAATGGGCTGGCCATATAGTTCGAAGAACCGACAACTGATGGGGAAGAAAGGTTCTCCAGCCTCGTACTGGAAAGTGCAGTGTAGCGCAATCGACTAGATACAGTGAAAACCTAATGAAAGTCGCAGGTAGTCGATGCATGTAGGTGACAAAGCATCTGCATTTTGATTCTTAATCGAAGATAAATGTAGATGTCTATGAACCACAGCATCCACTTACCATAAGGTGGACTGTATTAGTCAAAATTATCAGCAATTAACGCGTTTCACACGATTTGACCGTTACATATTTCAATCCACGCCAGAGTGACGTGATTATTTCCGAATAATTCGCACATGTCACGGTATGACGGTGACCTCCGGTGGGCCGTCGACCCGCCAGCCGCGGCCGTGACGGGTTTCCGCCAGTTTGTTTGAGTTGTTGCCCCGTGGAAACCGTCAAGCGATCTCGTACCATTATCCGATAATCTGGTGCACGTTCTTGTCTATTTTAGTTTTTATCCGACATTTTTTTGCAAAATCATTCCTTTGTAGTGTTCCGTGCTAAATTTAAAAAAAAAACAGAACCTCTGGAATCACCTCCATGACTGTCGGTCTGTCGTTGAGGTTTTTTCTTTGAGAGTATTTTACGTAGATTGTTCTCTCAAGATAATTTCTCTGCAAGATAATCCACTACTCTATATCATTCCGTAGGAGTTGTAAGACGACAGATGTAAACCGAACCAGGAGATGAACAACAGCATTTTCCTGATAACCGCAGTAAAAAAATAAAAAACTTTGGTTGCCAACCCGCTTGCCAAGCCTAGCAACTATTGCAAACGTATATGGCAATCTATGTAGGAGGTCTATGTTCAGCTGTAGACTATATAGGTTGTAATGGTATGGTGTTCGAATTTGACTTTTTTATAAATTGTACATATACATATGTACCCAAATACAAACGTGAGGTTAAATTTTTTTTTTTTTTTTTTTTTTTTATAGGAGAGGGGGCAAACGAGCATGCGGCACACCTGATGGTAAGTGACAACCGCCCCCCATGAACAACTGCAACACCAGGGGAACCAGAGGAATTGCAGATGCGTTGCCGGCCTTTTAAAAGGAGTAGGCTCTTTTCTTGAAGGTCCCTAAGTCGTGTCGGTCCGGAAAAATCCCAGGTGGTAAACTATTCCACAAGGAAGTTGTGCGAGGAAGAAAACATCTTCTAAATCGCACAGTGGTGGACCGCCAATCATCCAGATGGTGTGGATGGTATCGGAGTTCTGCCGCGATGCGATCGTGAAATTTGGTGGCTGGGATTAATCCGAACAATTCCTCAGAGCACCCCGTGGTAAATGCGAAAGAAAATGCAAAGAGATGCAACATCTCTTCGCAGCGCCATGAATCGAGCCGATCGGAAAGGACTCGGTCGTCGACGATCGAGCCGCCTGCGCTGGATGCGGTCAAGTGGAAGGAGCTGGCACTGGGGCCCCAGCCCAGAGATGGGAACAGTATTCCATGTGAGGCCGAACCTGCGCCTTGTAAAGTTGCAGGCGTTGTGCCGGCATGAAATACTGTCCCGCTCTGCTGAGCACGCCAAGTTTTTAGAGGCCAATTTGGCCTTCTTCCAAGTGACCACGAAACTGCACGTCACTCGATATGTCGACGCCGAGGATTCCGATACTGGCTGAGGCAACAAGGGAGTGCCTTGAAACTGAGGAGACACGACAAGGGTTCTTTTAGCGGTAAACGCGCAAACTTGTGTCTTCTGAGGATTAAACTGACTAGATTTAGTCGCCCCAATCCGAGACTTTGTTCAGCAAAGACTCGACTTCAGACACAAGTTTGTTCCGGTACTCTGCGACGTTTTCCGAGAAATATTGGCACGGCTGGTGTATAGAGCATCACCAATGCTGTCATCCGCATAGCAATGAATGCTACCGGTTTGCAACATATCATTGATATGCAGAAGAAACAGCGTTGGTGATAGCACGCAGCCTTGTGGAACACCAGCGTTAATAGTTTGTAGTCGGAGCATGCACCGTCTACAACGACCTTGATGTCCGATCTGCAAGAAAACTGGTGATCCAATTGCACAATTTCTCGAAGCCCATAGGAAGGAGCTTCGAAAGAAGCGCTTTGTGCCAAACCCGATCGAAAGCCTTCGCAATGTCAAACTAACGGCCAATGCCTCCCCTTGGACTCTACTGCCTCCGCCCATCTATGAGTCAGGTAGATCAGAAGATCACCAGCTGATCGACCTGACGAAAACCGTATTGACGGTCACTAATCAGCTGGTGATCCTCAAGGTACCGCATGAGCTGGCAGTTTATAACGGACTCATTATTTTGGAGAACAAGGGGTGATGGCGATAGGCCTGTAGTTGACGGGTCTGAGCGGTCGCCTTTTTAGGGATCGGTTGGACAAAAGCTGTCTTCCATGATTTCGGGACTACGCCTAGAGTAGGAGTACCGGAAAAGACGCGTTAGAACCGGTGCCAACCTGAGCACACGTCCTCAGCACAATTGGGATTCCATCAGGCCCACTCGACTTATGGATGTCCAGGAGAGGAGTGCTTTGCGAACCGAGCGCTGTGAGAACCGCACATCCGGCATGGAGCACTCACACCGCGGGATGGTCGGCGGTGTGTTCCCCGTCATCAAGAGTCGAGTTGGACGCAAAGGGAGCCTAAAGGTCGGCTTTCTCTTTTGCGGCGTGGGCCAGTGAGTCGTCCTCCTGTGCAGAGATGGTAGAGATGGCTTACAGAAATTCCGGATTTTCATTAAATGCTCGGATTTTCAATTTAAAATGTTAGTTTTGGAGTTTAAAATGGAAAGTTGATCAAGTAGGGTAAAGCACCATAAAACAAGTGGTTAAATTAAAAATTGTACAACTGACTTTAATATAAATAAAGTAATTTATTGTTGATTTTCTACCGACTTCAACAGGAGGAGGTATTCAATTCGACTGTATGTTTTTTTATGTGTGTTAACTCATAACTTTTACTGGGTGAACCGATTTCAATAATTCTTTTTGTTTGAAAGCTGATGCTTCACATGTAGTCCTATATAAACTTGATCAAGGTCTGACCAATAGTTTTGAGTTATTCTTAATAATTTACTGAAGTCGGTCGTACAAAATTCTTAATTTTAAATTATTTTAAAACCGCTCGACCGATTTCGATAAAATTTGAATGAGACCACCTGGGAAGTATATCCTTTGAAACAAACAAGAATTTTCCAAATCGGTTCAGGCCTCTTCGAGTAATCAGTCAACATACATAAAAAAAGATTCCGACGAATTGAGAACCTCCTCCTTTTTAAAGTCGGTTACCATCATTAACAGTCTGGCAGTCCACTGTTTGATATAGGCCCCTCAATCAAAAATCAATTAAAATAGCTGTAGTTACTATAAATTTTATAGTTAGTCATAATCATAATGTAGGCGAAACTTAAATGCTTCTGGACACTAATTGTTTTATGCCATAATAACTAGCAAATATAATAATTTAATCCGTCTAGACTGTGGAGGTAGCTGCGTATCATATACGCGGAATTTTATGTGCAATAGTAATTCAAAATTTAGTACCATTGCTATCCTCAGAGAAATACGATGAATACATCGCAAGAAAATGGGCCCTTGACAATGTTTTAAAAGATATAGCAAAATCCTGTTTCACTTTTTATTTTTCTTTAAAGAAAAGTTTTTCCAATCTACTTACTATTGATTCTCATAAAGTCAGTATATCTACCAAAACTCGAATGCTCTTTAAAAATATTCTCGTAGATAGATACTAGGTCACATGATATACGTGGTAGAAATCACGTTGTAGCTGTATGAGGCTTGCCCTAGTCAGTCTTGCACAATTAAAGTGAAGCGCATTTAAAGCGTAGTCGCTTAACAGAACACCAGCGTAAAATAGCAGCATAATGTTGTGTTGCTTGTGGTGTGTAAGAATCGTAGACTTAATAAGGTTCCTAATCAACAATAAATGTAGTGTGGTGGGTCACAGCAACCGCTTATTATCAGGTGCACTGTGGTCCCCGTTTGTCTCCCTAATATTTCGAATAAGTACACCTCACCCATTTGAAGAGTCCGTTTCACACAGGGGAGCAAGTGGTGGAGTAAGAACTACCTTAATCTTCTCCACACTTGGACGCGTATTTGCAGGTTTGCGGTAGGGTTTACGCTACTGCGAGTCTAACGACAGCGGAGGTTTATTACGCCCACGGTTGTCTCCGAGTCCAATCCAGCGGCGCCAGTTTAGATGTCAGCCTGCAGCGGCCAGTTACGATGTCTATTGTCCGATTTAAATACAGTGATTACCACCAAATATTATCAGAAGTGATGACGACGCTATGTATATGAGCGATTCAGATATCTGATCTCAATCCGCTGTACTTGTGTTCTTTTCTATGTTCTCTCAAGATAATTTCTCTGCAAGATAATCCACTACTCTATATCAATCCGTAGGAGTTGTAAGAGGCTACAGATGTAAACCGAACCAGGAGATGCATCATCAGGAGATGAACAACAGCATTTTCCTGATAACCGCAGTAAAAAAATAAAAAACTTTGGTTGCCAACCCGCTTGCCAAGCCTAGCAACTATTGCAAACGTATATGGCAATCTATGTAGGAGGTCTATGTTCAGCTGTAGACTATATAGGTTGTAATGGTATGGTGTTCGAATTTGACTCTTTTTCTTCTTTTTATATGACTTCTTTTTATAAATTGTACATATACATATGTACCCAAATACAAACGTGAGGTTAAATGCTCGGATTTTCAATTTAAAATGTTAGTTTTGGAGTTTAAAATGGAAAGTTGATCAAGTAGGGTAAAGCACCATAAAACAAGTGGTTAAATTAAAAAAATTGTACTACTGACTTTAATAATAAATAAAGTAATTTATTGTTGATTTTCTACCGACTTCAACAGGAGGAGGTATTCAATTCGACTGTATGTTTTTTTTATGTGTTACCTCATAACTTTTTACTGGGTGAACCGATTTCAATAATTCTATTTTTGTTTGAAAGCTGATTCTTCACATGTAGTTTTATATAAATTTGATTAAGGTCTGACCAATAGTTTTTGAGTTATTCTTAATAATTTACATTGAAGTCGGTCGTACAATTTTTTTAGTTTTAAATTATTTTAAAACCGCTCGACCGATTTCGATAAAATTTAAATGAGACCACCTGGGAAGTATATCCTTTGAAACAAACAAGAATTTTCCAAATCGAAAAGAATCCGACGAATTGAGAACCTCCTCCTCCTTTTTTGAAGTCGATTACCATCATTAACAGTCTGCGGCAGTCCACTGTTTGATATAGGCCTCTCCCAATACAAAAATCAATTAAAATAGCTGTAGTTACTATAAATTTTATAGTTAGTCATAATCATAATGTAGGCGAAACTTAAATGCTTCTGGACACTAATTGTTTTATGGCATAATAACTAGCAAATATAATCATTTAATCCGTCTAGACTGTGGGAGGTAGCTGCGTATCATATACGCGGAATTTTATGTGCAATAGTAATTCAAAATTTACTACCATTGCTATCCTCAGAGAAATATGATGGAATAACCACATCGCAAGAAAATGGGCCCTTGACAATGTTTTAAAAAGATATAGCAAAATCCTGTTTCATTTTTTTTTTCTCTTAAAAGAAATGTTTTTCCAATCTACTATTGGATTCTTCATAAAGTCAGTATATCTACCAAAACTCGAATGCTCTTTAAAAATATTCTCGTAGATAGATACTAGGGTCACATGACATACTTGGTAGAAATCACGTTGTAGCTGTCTCATACAGCTTGCCCTAGTCAGAACTACGCCTTAACAGAACACCAGCGTAAAATAGCAGCATAATGTTGTGTTGCTTGTGGCGTGTAACAAGAATCGTATACTTAATAAGGTTCCTAATCAACAATAAATGTAGGTGTGGTTGGTCACAGTAACCGCTTATTATCAGGTGCACTGTGGTCCCCGTTTGTCTCCCTAATATTTCGACGTAGTCACCACACCCGTTTGAAGAGTCCGTTTCTACACAGGGGAGTAGCAAGTGGTGGAGTAAGAACTACCTTAATCTTCTCCACACTTGGACGCGTATTTGCAGGTTTGCGGTTTTGCAGGGTTTACGCTACTGCGAGTCTAACGATAGCGGAGGTTTATTACGCCCACGGTTGTCTCCGAGTCCAATCCAGCGGCGCCAGTTTAGATGTCAGCCTGCAGCGGCCAGTTACGATCTCTATTGTCCGATTTAAATACAGTGATTACCACCAAATATTATCAGAAGTGATGACGACGCTATGCATATATGAGCGATTCAGATATCTGATCTCAATCCGCTGTACCTGTGTTCTTTTCTATGTTCTTTTTTATTTAAAAGGTTGGTTTTCAGAGGTGATTTAATTTAAAGTTGGTGAGTATTTCTACCCTTAGGATTGAATATTAGTGATGAAGTTCTTAATACAACTATTTAGATGTGTTTGCCCAAGATCCTGATCCTGGATGCGGCAGGAGCTCTTGGGTGATGTATATAATAAATTGATGTAGTAAAATAAAATCTTGACTTTAATTGTATTAATTATGTATAATTCAAGAACTAAGGGATGAAACAGGATTTCTATATTAAAAGATAATTACAAATATACGTAAAGGGTGAACTACTGTGTTAAGTTAAAACTAAGATATCGTGTCTTGAATAAGTCTAGAACCGTTATTTTAATTCGAATGTTTTGATTGGCCTGGCTATTTTCATTGTTGCGTTTCGATTTACGATAAAACGCAACATGCTCCCAACGTTGAAGTGGTCTAGTCCGCTTCAATTGGTAAGGTGACGAGGCGATTATAGGCCCGAAGAAGATGCCCTTTCTTGGTCTTGACTTCAGCTACTCTCGCAACACCGTCCTTTCCCGGAATGAGTTTAGTGACGCGCCCCAGCTAACAATAGGAAGATTGTTTCTTCACCAAAACTATTTCTCCTATAGTCAGGTCCCGCAAGAGATGCGCCATTTCTTCTTTTGCTGTAGGAGATGAATATAATCATTAACAAACGCTTCCAAAATGTTGTTTAATTTTCCACTCGCGCAAATCTAGCTAGTGAGTAGATATGCTTGTCTTCGATTTGTGGATACGGAACTGAGGTAGTTGTCCGTCCACAAGAAAATGGGAAGGAGTTAAATATGTTAGATCAGTGGGATCGGATGATAAGGGTGTAAGAGGTCTAGAATTTTATGTGCAATAGTAATTCAAAATTTAGTACCATTGCTATCCTCAGAGAAATACGATGGAATAACCACATCGCAAGAAAATGGGCCCTTGACAATGTTTTAAAAAGATATAGCAAAATCCTGTTTCACTTTTTTTTTCTCTTTAAAGAAAAGTTTTTCCAATCTACTATTGGATTCTTCATAAAGTCAGTATATCTACCAAAACTCGAATGCTCTTTAAAAATATTCTCGTAGATAGATACTAGGGTCACATGATATACGTGGTAGAAATCACGTTGTAGCTGTATGAGGCTTGCCCTAGTCAAAACTACGCTTTAACAGAACACCAGCGTAAAATAGCAGCATAATGTTGTGTTGCTTGTGGCGTGTAACAAGAATCGTAGACTTAATAAGGTTCCTAATCAACAATAAATGTAGGTGTGGTGGGTCACAGCAACCGCTTATTATCAGGTGCACTGTGGTCCCCGTTTGTCTCCCTAATATTTCGAAGTAGTACACCTCACCCATTTGAAGACTCCGTTTCTACACAGGGGAGTAGTAAGTGGTGGAGTAAGAACTACCTTAATCTTCTCCACACTTGGACGCGTATTTGCAGGTTTGCGGTAGGGTTTACGCTACTGCGAGTCTAACGACAGCGGAGGTTTATTACGCCCACGGTTGTCTCCGAGTCCAATCCAGCGGCGCCAGTTTAGATGTCAGCCTGCAGCGGCCAGTTACGATGTCTATTGTCCGATTTAAATACAGTGATTACCACCAAATATTATCAGAAGTGATGACGACGCTATGCATATATGAGCGATTCAGATATCTGATCTCAATCCGCTGTACTTGTGTTCTTTTCTATGTTCTTTTTCATTTAAAAGGTTGGTTTTCAGAGGTGATTTAATTTAAAATTAGTGAGTATTTCTAACCTTAGGGTTGAAAATAGGTGATGAAGTTCTTAATATAACTATTTAGATGACAATTTAGTTATTACTTTGTGATATTTCTTAGTCCATAATATTAATTATAATAAAATCGGTGCTAAAACATAGAGTATAGAAGAGTTAAAACCTCGACCCGTCTGAATTCGACTTTATTTTAACCCATTGGATTGTGTTATTTGTAGGCTTGTTTACCACTCATATAATATATGCACGAATTCCAACCACGTGTGTAATGAAGTTTGTGAGAAATTAAATTCAACTATAACAAAAGCAACATCAGCAAATTGTCATGGGACAGAAGCCTTCAGAATCGTTCAACGACCCCTTCAAAACTATACTTGTACCATATTAATTAGCCTATTACAATAGTCGGTGCGTTCACCTCTCGAAACGTCAAACTAATCGTTTGACCCTGGCGAGGTCGTGTACCAGGTGTTTTTTCTGAGTCTTTTTTCATATCCGTATTGCGATTGTGATAGAATAAGGAAAGATATACGTTGTTTGGACTAGACTTTTAAAAATTATTTCGCTATATTCAACTTCCTACGTGAATATAGAAACCGGATTCTTGGTTATTGTTACGATAGCCTGCTATAAAATATTGCGCTTCCTTATGTGTTGAAATAAGACGAGATATTTCTTAGCGTGCTCTAATTGATGTTCCATATGATGTCAAGTGGATACTAAAGCCCATGGACACTTGCACCAACTTCAAAAAAAGAAGGCTACAAATGCGTTGATACATGCAGGTGACAGAGGACTGTACTTTATTCTATGGGCTCCCCTATAGCATAAACTGTACTTGTGATAGTCTGTAGGCATGCACTTGTGAAAGTCTGTAGAGATTGTGTGGTAATGCCGTTTTAAATTTTTATTTTTATTTATTTTTTATAGGATAAGGGTGACAAACGAGCCCACAGACCATCTGATGGTAAGTGGATGCTGTTGCCCATGTCTACAACAATCCTCGATTAAGAATCAAAATGCAGATGCGTTGTCACCCCTGAGGACTGAGATGGAATGCCTCGTTTCCAGTAAAAAGGGTCTCCGGTTCTGTACACTCACCATACGAAACACAGCAGCATTAAGCTGCTATTTTACGCTAGTATTCTGTGAGAGCGTGGTCCTTCCCTGGTCTAGCTGAAACATTCGTGCTACAATCATAATATAGTTTCAGCATGGCTCTACCACGTAAATTGACTGTGAATTTGACATTATGCTCTCCATCTGCGGTATTTTATTGGATCTGGTACACCTCTGAAGACTAAGATGAAATGTCTCACAGCCTGTAATTGTACTGACTCTATATATACCTTTCAGACCGGAACACAGCAGTGCAAGCACTGCTACTTGGCGGCAGTAGTAGGGAAGAGCGTGGTATCTACCTAGCCGGACTCCTAGTGAGAGTTGAGTCCTAGCACCTAGTAAAGGAAATATTTTATTTTAGTAAAGTTTCAAAGTATTTAAAGTTTAAATAAATAATAAAATGTTTGTATTTTTTAGCTTTGTTAAAAGCATTGTCTACTTACACAAATAATGTTCTTTCCTCATAGTGTACAATTTTTAAATATTCTAATCGTTTTCTGGTGATAAGGGTAACATATATTTTTAAGCGATTTTTCTGTAAATGTTTTGAAAATATAAAAATATCACAAGTCTGACAATTTTCCTATAACCTTCGTCCTCTTAGTATTATTTTCGGAGATACTATGGTGAATGCAGATTTGAAGTTATTTTTAATAACGCTTCTTATTGACAACCAACACGACAATTCAAATCTTACCATTTTATTCTACGAAAGTATAATAGAATTTTAAACCTCAATTATGTTGTTAGGTAAAATCATAGTAATTTCTTATATTTATGCGAATACTACACATCATGGAATTAAACAAATTTTACGGATTTTTTCGAGTTTAATTTTAACTTTGTTAATTAACTACGTTTCGGGCACTTTACAGCACCCATGATTACGGGGGGATTAAAAAAGTTAAAATTAAACGCAATAAAATCCGTAAAATTGGTTTTATTGCATAGATAAACTCATTTTTTAATCATGCCGAATTTTAATTATCTACAACTATCGCCCAATAATCTAAGTCGTGGTAGCTCAGGGGCTAATCGCTCTCCACAAATTTCACAGTACGTGAGCAGCCCTGGTGTGATGCACCAGTGAAGTTTAAATGCTGATTTATCACTTGCATATAGTAAAGAAAATTAAAAAAAATATTATGAAGACATGTGAAGTCCGCCAACAAGCATTGGAGCAGCGCGGCGGACACTTCCTTGCTCTTAGAATTCCTCTCAGAAATGAGAAAGGCCTGTACCACTCTACACCAACGAGACATTGCACTCGTAAGAAATGGTTACATTTCTTACGAGTGCTGTGTTTGTTACCTTAATCAAATAGCGTCGAAATTGCGACAAGCCTAATCTAGCATCATCATCATCATCATCATTACAGCCCTTCACAAGTCCACTCTGGAACATAGGCCTCCCCAAGGAATGCCACAAGCACGGTCCTGAGCCACCCGCATCCATCGACTTCCTGCATGTCTTACCAGGTCGTCACCCATCTAGTGGGGACGCCCTCCACTTCGTCCGCCGGTACGAGGCCGCCACTCGAGAACCTTTTTCCCATCGGTTGTCGGTTCTTCGAGCTATATGGCCGGCCCATTGCCACTTCAGCTTACTAATCTGTTGGGCTATGTCGGTCACTCTGGTTCTACTGCGGATATCCTCATTTCTAAGTTTATCACGCAGTGAGACCCGAGCATAGCCCTCCATAGCTCGCTGAGCGACCTTGAGCTTCCTCATCCGGCCAGCAGTGAAGGACCACGTCTCAGTTCCGTAGGTCATCACTGGCAACACGCACTGGTTGTACAGCCTCGTTTTCAAGTTTTGAGGTATACCTGACGAGAAGATGTGCCGTAATTTCCCGAACGCTGCCCAGCCGAGTTGAATCTGTCGATTGACCTCTCGGTGAAGTTGGACTTACTAGTCGGACTATTTGTCCCAGGTAAACATATTCGTCAACAATTCGAGCTTAGTGCTCCAACAACTACCGGCATAGGTGTGACATGGACATTAAACATGATCTTTGTTTTGTCCATGTTCATCTTAAGACCTATCCGTTGGGAGGCACTATTGAGGTCATTGAGCATAGTGCTTAGGTCCTCCAGCGATTCTGCCATAGGACTATATCGTCGGCAAATCGAAGGTGAGTGATGTATCGCCATTGATGTTAATGCCGTATCCTTTCCAGTCCAGAAGCTTGAAAACGTCTTCCAATGCAGCGGTGAAGAGTTTCGGGGATATAACGTCACCCTGTCTTACACCTCTGCAGTTGGATAGGTTTTGTACCTGGTTCTGTACTCGGATAGCCATCGTAGCCCTACTGTACAAGCACTTCAACACTTCGATATACCGACAGTCAACTTGGCACCGCTGAAGGACTGCAGCACCACCAAATTTCGACGGAATCAGGCTTTCTCATAGTCCACATACGCCAGACATAGTGGCAAATTGTACTCTCGGACTTCTGTACAATTTGCCGAAGGGTATGTATGTGGTCTATGGTGCTAAAGCCTTTTCGAAACCGGCTTGTTCGGGGCTGGAAGTCGTCGAGTCTGCGTGCGAGACGATTCGTAATGACTCTCGAAAACAACTAGTCTAGCAGTTTACTCTTAATCTGGTAAACCCGTCATATTTAAACATACATGGGTACAAAAATGACGTAAGTAGAAACTTGCCGATGTTAGTCCTAATAATCTAAGACCTTGATAGCGCTGTATAAATGACGCCAAATGGCGTACACTAACGCAAGTCTTACCGCGGTAGTATCGTGATAAAATTTTATAGGCGATTCGCGAACCACGAGACGTCGTTATGACGTCACTAGATGTAGTCACATTTGCTCAGAAATTAGAGTATCTAATGGCATAAATGTGAAATAAATAACGAATTAGAATACAAAAATCCTCTACTAGTTTTACTCGAATTTTAATTTCTAAATTTAAAATTATGATATTTACAATTTTATTTAAGTATAACACAATTTATAAAATAACATAATATACAATATTTTATTATATACAAAAAATAAAACTAGTAATTTAATTATCAAACAGTCCTACTCCACGCGGTATCGTGCCAAGAACGCTGGCTGCGTTTCCCCGCTGAATGGCTATACTTAGCCGTTGAGCGAGAAAAGGGCCAGCCCTCTTATCACCAGCAGCAACGACCAGCCGCGGATGGAGTTCCTTTAAGAACTTCACCGCACGTGGACCCAAACAGCAAATGGCACAAATATGTAGTCATCTCTCAGAGACTCATATTTGCGCCACTTACTCAGTTCAGCTGCCTCTGATGCCGCCCTGGCTCTAAACGAGGTACCCCTGAGATGAGAGGCCGCCAAAGTGTCTACGCAAGTAGCATCCCACACTAGGGCTTTACCTCTCTCCCAAGGGACCAATGTCATACTGTCGGATGGCAGGAGTGCCATCGTCTCTAAATATTCCACAAGGCTCTAAAACCGAGGGAACATTTATAGAGACAAGAGCCCTTCGGATGACATCGTTCAAAGAACCGTGCCGTGAAAACCTACCAGCACTTTTCTTACAAGAAAAAAATAAAAATTAAATTAAATTTAAAATGTAACCTTACATAATACAATGATGTTATCCTCCTGCCCAACTTTCAAACACGGTGGTTGCAATTCGCTTGTCAAGCGTAGCAAGTATGGCAAATATCCCCTGTGAGGCAATCTATGAGGTAGGCTTACGCAGTGGACTTTTGATTGGATGTTATGATTCAAATGAACGAGACCCAGCGATATAGAGGAATCTTAGACAATGGTCTAAGAGAGGAATAGATTCCCGTGCACTGATATTACCACACTATAAATACGAGTACTAAAATGGCCTCATAATTGCAACGCACTTATGTATTTACATACGACATTTATATAACTGTCTTTAGTTGTAGTTAAATTCAGGTTTTATTGATTTCAGATATTTTATCATCATCATCGTAACTGCCCATCAAAAGTCCACTGCTGAACATAGTCATCCCTTATGAACTGCATCATTGGATTGGGGGATATTCGCCATAGTTGCCACGCTTGATAAGCGGCTTGGAAGCCGCAGTTTCTTATTATACTTTGAGTTGTGATAAGGAAAACACTACTGCCCATGTCCCGTTTCATTTCCTGTAGTCTCATTTGACACCTACAAGATGATATGTGGTAGTGTATATTCTTACGCCGCCACTACACGGCGATATATACAGGGTTATTTTGGAATAACCAGTCAAACTTGCAGAGAAGGTCCAGAATAAGTAATATAGGCAAATGGTGAAAATTTTATTTAAAAAAAATCTTAAAGATTCTGTCCATTTTATCTTTTAAATTCAAAATGCGTGGTAATGCATTATTTTAAGTGATTGTCATTCATAAATATTTAATTTGTAAGGGTCGATCGGTCAAAAACGTTGTAAATTGAATCACACACAGAGGAGCTCGCGTACGCGTAGATGTTGTTCATAAATCACATTCAATTTGAGATAATTTCAAATAAAAGTAGAAGCCTTATTTACTCGTATTTTCAAAACTGCAATAACGGTATATCATTACTTATATATTTGAACTTAAGTTTAAAATTTGGCTACTCTTTGAAAAATAACCTGGTATAAGACTCCAATTTCGTTTGTTACTCTGGGTTAGGTATAATAAAAACGAACTTGAAAAATTATTATCGCATTGGTAAAAAACTCACATCAGCCCAATCTTTAATGGATTGGATTCCAAAAATATCTTAAATATTTTTTAATAAAAATCCCGTATCCCATATAAGAAAAATACGGTTGAAGAAACCTCGCGCATCGCTACACTCCTCTCACCTACATTCTGTTATTTATTTCACTCGTCTTCGCCTACATCGAACAAAGGAGAAAGGAAAAACTATTATAAGCTCGAGAAAAACAAACTTGTGACTCAAGTCACACGAATTTTAGTTTTTATATTCAATTCACAACTCTTTGATGAACTGAAGTGCAAGTAAAGGTTATTTAAAATATTTTGTCATTTTATGAAGTTTATTTTTTAATAAATGATATACCCCGTTAATTTAATGCCGTGATCGTCTCTTTCAACTTTAACCGTAGAACGAATGTCTTATCTAATAATTTTTCTTGGGTAGCAAACATCAACAAAATTAGCCAGATAGTTTCGTAAGTAATTTATCTACAAAACACAGGCTTTCTGTCATCGTAGCCTCTATTTTAATTACAAGTTAATATTAGTTAAAATATTTAAAACAAGCTAAACAAAGGAAATTATAAATCAAAATTAAATACTTAAAACCTCTTTGGTTTAAACAATAGTTTCCTTTATTAAAGAGCAATGCTCGGAATTTGTTTGGTGAATAAAATTTATTATTAATAAATCCGCCGAAGAACCAATATTATATCGCTTTTGATTGACATAGCTTTTTAGTAAACTGAAAGAGTAATAGTTTTGTCTGTAGTAAAATCGCTACTTAATCTATGATGCCCACTGATTAAATGAAAGGACGATCTGCCCAAGGTCTGATGATGATAACGATGAAGGTGACATTTATAAATAAAAAAAAAAAAAGTACATCAAAAAATAGCCTTTCATTTATCACTTGTACCACAAATAACGACTGCTAGAAAAATAAGTCCCTGACTTACCTCGGGGGCCTTATCTCTTGGCGGGGTCGACAGGGCCAGTTTCAGTTGTTTTGATTTGTAGCGGCGTTATGGGACCGCCGTGGAGGAAATACCAAGTGGACTGAACACGAGGAAAATGTACAATAAATTTGAAAGTTTCATAAAACTCATCAAAGCCGAAAAGTTTTTCCGAGGGATGAACGATGTCTTACTTTTGTTATTGCTACCTTAAAATAAAATTTGAATAATTTGTCATTGAAAAAAAAAATTCGTGTAGATCGTAAAGCTATTACCCGGTCAGCTAGTATAGTCAGAGTGAACGAGAGTGCGGAAGCTTCACACAAGCATGTCAAAACACACGCACACAAGCGAGGAATTCACCTACAGTAGCAGACGTAAAATATAGCAAATTAAAAATGTTAAAAAATTAGTTAGCTAAGATCCGCGTAATAAAATAAAATGGTATAAATCTTGGGTAATTAATATTTACATATTTACTATAATGGATGTCCGCAAAGTAAGGCCTGATTCTATTAATAGAAAATAGCATAAGTTATTGATAGTAGATTAATTCCATTCTAGTTTTTTAAACCGAATAAAAACGAAATTACACGGAGTATTTTAAACTAAACTCTGCGTACTTCTGATAATAGTTTATCCTCTATTTAAACCGATTAAAAAAAAACAAATTACACGGAATATTTTAAACACACTTAACTTATACAAGCAAACATAAAAAATTACAAAAGCCTAGTGATAATAATTTATTCTCTTTTTAAACCGAATAAAAACTAAATTATACGGAACATTTTAAGTGCAATAAACGTCAATTAATTCGACAAAATGGGGGCCAGATATTAGCCCGCATGTCTGTCGGTATCAGCAGACACAACGCAAGGCCGTTCCGCGACCTTTCAAGGGCGACAACAATGTTAGACCTAATTTGTCTAGTTTTTTCTTTCATTCATTGATTACAACCCTGCACAAGTCCACTGCTTAACATAGGCCTCCCCCAAGGAATACTACCCGCATCCAACGACTTCCTACATCTCTTACTAACCGGTACGAGGCTACCAGTCGAGAACCTTTCTTTCCCATCGGTTGTCGGTTCTTTATTTATTTAGTTATTTAGCTTGATAAAAATATTTCTTCTATAATAATGATGCCATATAAAATGGTTGGTGGTATTTTTTTTAAAGCAGCATATAAAGTATAAGCGAATAAACTAGTGTATTATAAACTTGTAAAAATAAGTCTTACTTACGTCCGGGTAGGATATAGATAACACTACTTCATATCGTCCCGTGGGTGTCGTAAGATGCGACAGAGGGAAAGAAACCAGGAGATGGGCAGCAGCGTCATTCTAATAACAACTAGAAAATAAATAACTGCGGCTGCCAACCCCTCTGCCAAGCGTGGCAACTATGGCAAATATTCCCCCTATGAGGCAATCTATGGGGGAGGCCTATGTTCAGCAGTAAAATTTGATAGGAAGTAATTGATGATGTTTTATAAAGAAAATTCTTTAATTTCCTAGATATTTGCTTAATGAATTACGTTGTTGTTATTAATACCAACAACGTAATAATTAAATTTTAAACATACATATATTAAAATACACAATTTTGTTAAGCCTTTGCTAAACATGAACCGCTTCAATAGGGACTATGCCACGCTTGGCACGTGGATTTATAGACGCAGGATAAAGCTTAAAGAGAATTCCATGCCTCCCACTCAGACACTTTTATAAATAATAATAAATAGAGATAACGTCAGATGACGATATGGAGTGACGAGAGACTGAGACCGCTTGATTGGCAACGAGACATTCCATCTTAGTCCTTAGGGATGACAACGCATCTGCATTTTCATTCTTAATCGGGGATAGATGTACCATCAGGTGAGCCGCATGCTCATTTACTCCCTCTTAAAATAAAAAATAAAAACGTATCCTCTCTACAGCGGGAGTGTGCCGATTCCGGCTGTGGACGAACGCGTTTGTGGTTTTTATTTATAAAAAAGAGTGACAAACGAGCACATAGTCCACCTGATATTAAGTGGATGGAAGAATCAAAATGTAGATGCCCTGCCATCCTGAGGACTAAGATACCTCGTTTCCAGTAAGGTATCCTGTTCTATACACACATCATACGAATAGCAGCAGCAGCATTAAGGTGTCATTTTACGCTGGTATTATGTAAGGGCTGGGTGATTCTCCGGTCGAGCCGACCCATTCGTGTTAAAACCATAATATAACTGCAGCGTAGCTCTACCACGTAGAAAACGTAAAAAAAACGAACGATATCTAACATAATAAACTTTAGAAACAAATCAGGAACCATAACTGTGAGAGAGACAACTTAAAGATATTGTCTGCTTGACGTTCCATAACAGATAAATACGAGCTCAAATCAGAATAAACATATTATTATATTCACGTAAAATATAAGGCTTTATACACACGTACAGATTGCAACTAAACGTGTTCAGGAAACGGTGCCTGGAGTACTCACGGTAGGGTTGTCAGATCGAAGGCTGATATTTCTTAATGTCAAGATTTAGGGATTGCTGCCAGGAGAAACCCTATAAAACTTTACTAGCAACCCGCCCTGGCTTCGCTTGGGTACAATTTATTAATATGGCGTTGTTCAGATTAAAGATAATAAAAGACCATTTATTTCAATAATTATTTAAAATACCACTCCTGGCATTGCTCTCTATCTGTTCGTAAAATTTCATTACAATCGGTTCAGCTATTCCGAAGATTAGCCCGGACAGATAGAGAGATAATTTTTTTTAAATGGTTTTTTTTTTTTTATAGGATAGGGTGACAAACGAGCACACAGTCCACCTGATGGTAAGTGGTTGCTGTGACCCATAGACATCTACATCTATCTTTAATAAAGAATCAAAATGCAGATGCGTTGTCACCCGTGAGGACTAAGATGGAATGCCTCTTTTCCAGTAAAAAGGGTCTCCGGTTCTCTACACTGACCATACGAAACACAGCAGTGTTAAGCTGCTATTTTACGCTGGTATTCTGTGAGAGCGTGGTCCTTCCCCGGTCGAGCCGACCCATTCGTACTACAACTATACTACTAATATAGCTGCAGCATGGCTCTACCACGTATAAAAAATTCTTTATGTCTTAAAAGCATGCAAATGACCCCTTGAGTTTAATAGAAGCCATAATGGTTTCTTATATTTACGCGAACACTACACATTGAATAAAACTATTTTACGGATTTATCGCGTTTAATTTTACTAATTTTGATTCCCGACGTTTCGGTGCTTTACAGCACCCAGTCCCCCCGTGACCATGGGTGCTGTAAAGCACCCGAAACGTCGGGAATCAAAATTAGTAAAATTAAACGCGATAAAATCCGTAAAATAGTTTTATTCAATTAATAGAAGCCATTTATTTCAATATAACAGACAGACATTCAAATTTTATTTATATTTATAGATAAAAGAATTAATAACTAAAAAAAACAAACAAACATTTTGACTGTTCATTTAGATTGTAATAATTGAGAAAGATACATTGCTGTGACGTTGCGATGTAAGATAATCCACTAACCCTTCTTATCCCGTGGGTGTCGTAAAACGCGACAAAGGGAAAACCAAAACAGTAAATAGGCAACAGCATCTTGCGATAATAACGCAATAATAATAAATAAACTACGGTTGCCAACCCGCCTACCAGGCGAAGCCACTGTGGAAATATCCCTCCTACGGCAATCTATGAGGGAGGCCTATGTTCTCAAAATTGTTTATTATTCAATATGTGGTAGAGCTACGCAGTAGCATATTATGGTTGCAACACGTCGGCTTAACTGGGAACGACCACGCTCGCTCAGAATAGCAGCTTAAAACCTGCTGAATGCTGCTTTATCGTATGGCGAGTGATACAAGTGAGATACCTGGATTCTTAATCAAGGATACACGTTTGGAGCCTATGGACCACAGCATCCACTTACAATCAGTTGGATTGTGTGCTCATTTATCACCTTTAAAAAAAAGAACTAATATTAACAATCTGGCAACCCTACACATGAATGATTACCTCGCCTTGATATTGCGTTGTATAATATACTCCTGATAACGTTAATGGTTTAGGGACTCCGCTGACATTGCGTGATTGCGAAAACTTTTTTATTTTATTATTTTGTGAAAACTACATGCTACAAGTAACATTTTTTAAATAATTATTTATAAAAATAACAATTAATAATATAAAGAGAAACATTTTTCTACTATGTGAAGGCTTATATTTAAATAAACATGTAAAACGTATACTCTATTCAAGATTGGCGATCGAACTATTTACCTATAGGATGCCTCTCATCGCCCGTCTACATATTCCAGATTTAAAAAAATTCTAGAGTTAATACTTAGTTTGTCCGAGTTTACGAGAATTTCTTATGAATTTTCTTAAGTCTTTAAACATATTTTATGGGAAGAAGGAATGCCTCACGCCGCCGACAAACGGCGAATGTAAATTTTATAATAGCTAAAGACTACCCTAATATGTAAATGCAAACTGCAAACAAAACTGTCATGAATCTTTCATTCCATCTAAAGTTAACGTTAAAGTTCCAGCCTATATACGTCTCACTGCTAGGCACAGGCCTCTCATTTCTGAGAGGGTTTTTAGGGAAGTAAAATGTCCGCCGCGCTGCCCCAATGCGTATTTGCGAACTTCACATGGCTATGAAATATTTTTTTCTTATTGCACAGAAATGCAGCTTTCCTCACCATGTTTTCATTCTCCGCCGAGCACGTGGTAAATTATAAAATTGCAATTAACAACTTCATTGATACCGGCAGGGATTTAACCCGGTTTCTCGCGTACTGTGAAATTTACAGCGGAATGGGAAAATTGGAGGGACTTATACCCAGGAATGGGGCGTATATAGGTTGTTACTTTAACTTTAACTTTTATTTAAATGTAGGTTCTACTTCATTGAGTTCTATGTACTACGTACTAGAGAAGCTATTCCAAACAAAAATGTGCACTACTCTGTTTTCGCGCATGCGCGGGAGATAGTAGATTTTAGTCTATGATTGTAGAAAACGTGGCATATAAATTATAAATGAAGAAATTTATTTTTCTATTGTAATATTATTACCTATTTATTCACTTGAACAACAAATAATTTTACTTATTTGACTACTGAATTATTAATTACGTTCAGGTTTAAACTTTAATTTTCAAATCTCGTATTATTAGCGCAGCTCCACACTCTATGAATATTGAAGTCACACTAAATGACACTAAAGGTGTACGGATTGCAGTACAGTTCATTTGAACATAGTGAATGTTTGAATGCCAAATCTAGTACGTAGTACATATATATCGATGGTTCTACTTAGACAGCTTTTAGCATTGCTATATAAATTAAGCCGAGAGTGACGCATGGACTGTTGTATTATATTCATTCATAATTCATTACCTCAAATCAAACCTCCACTGCTGAACGTAAGTCTCCTTCATAGGGCAAATATATGTCATGTTTGCCCTGCTTGGCAGGGAAACGCTGTTGGTTTTTTTCTATTTCAGTTTCCCCTTGTCGACTCCCACGGGATAATATGAGTGTATTTTCATATTATAATGTGGATTTTCTTACTCCGCCACTTACGCATATTGCTGTATATATATATACCTACATATTATATTGCTAACTTTTTTATTTTCCATTTGTACTAAATTTAACTTCCGTATGATTTTTTTTGGCGGTTTAAGACAATCTATCACTCTATGTCGTCCCGTGGGCGTCGTAGAAGGCGACTATATAAATACACAGACCATTTTTAATGGAAACGAGGCATTCCACCTCAGTCCTCAGGGGTGACAACGCATCTGCATTTTCATTCCTAATTGAGGATAAATGTAGATGTCTATAGACCACAGCATCCACTTACCATCTGGTGGACTGTGTGATCGTTTGTCACCCTTATTCTATAAAAAAATATAGCGGCACCAGCCATCCCTAGTTTCGCCAGACCGAGGACGCCTAGGTCTTAAATTCCTCTTTACAATATGTTTTAGCACTGACTTCAGAATGTGAAATTATTATATTCCTTTTAGTAGTTTGAAGTCGACTTTTTCTTTTGATTAAAAGTTATTCGTTTTTATAGAATAAGTGTGCCAAGCGAGCACACAGTCCACCTGATGGTAAGTGGATGTCTTAACCCATAGACATATACATATACCCTCGATTAAGAATTAGAATGAAGATGCGTTGTCACCCATGAGGAATAGGATGGATTGCCTCATTTCCAGTAAAAAAGGGTTTCCAGTTCTCTACACTCACCATACGAGACATAGCAGCATTAATTTGCTATTTTACGCCGGTATAGGAGCCGACCCATTCGCACTACAACAATAATATAGCTGCAGCATGGCTATACCACGCAATATTTTAATTGAATTTCTGTTAAGCTTGTTAAGACTGTCACACACATAGCGCTATAATATATAATAAACATAAACACTCACGCCTGTCACCCAGAGGGGTAGGCAGAGATTATGGACTTCTATTTGGCACGATCCTGACACACCTCTCTCGCCTCCTCCACATCCATATACCTACGCATACACGCTCATCGGTTAAGGGTACTCTTAATTTGGCCCATTTTCAGTATATCGCCAATTTGGTCGATAAACCTTCGTCTAGGGCGTCCCTTCCCGACTCTGCCGTTCACCTCTGCCACATAAATTTGCTTTGTCACTCTTTCCTCATTCATTCTTTCTACATGACCAAACCACCGAAGCATTCCTTTCTTAATCCTGGTCACAACATATAATAACATATTAAAATATGTTTCTCTATAATATAACATACTAAAGTAAACTTTAACTTTTTTTTAAAGTAAAGTATCACACACGGTAAAGATGCTAAAGTATACATCATATACATAATACAGATTTGTAATAAAGAATGTTCCGCGTTCTAAATACTCTTATGTGGATCCATCTAGCATATTATTGTTAGATTTAATTGATAGCTCTTTAGAAAACGTTTCCGATGATGAATTTTATTTACGTAAAAGCTATGTAGATTGAATCGCATATAAAGAATAAAAAAACACGAGATGAATTCAATTTATATTAGGGTCTATCTAGAAAAAAAATGACCAAGTATTTAAGAAATTACCTCGTACTGGTAAGCAAGGAATGGGTGCGGCCCGCTATGATGGAGTGACGACCTGGTAAGAGATGTAGGAAGTCGATGGATGCAGGTGGCTCAGGACCGTCTGATGTGTTTATTCTTGGGTGAGGCCTCTATCCAGCAGTGGACTTGTGAAGGGCTGTAATGATGATAATGATGATTTAATAAATTCGAGGGTGCCATTTATGACGCTTCATGAATTGATCAAGGACGATATAATAAAACCAGTAAAATGCAAGCGCCTAGCCTCTGATCTACCATAATAATAATAATAATAATAATCTTTATTTGTAAGAATATGGTTGTACAATGGTGTTTGAGTATAATTCATTCTACATATTCTACCTTAGTGGTGTGCAAATATTAGCCAATAAGTTTAAGTAACATATACAACAACACTTATCGAATTTTAACAACATCTTTAATATTATTCAAATGATTTGATAATTAATTAATTATGTAACAGTGTCAGGAAAATGCCTATAAGATATATAAGTAAATATTATTATCTCAAGTAAGATTATTATTATAGTTCAATGTCAATATTAATATTCTTATGTCAATAATTATATAATGTCAAATATAAATGTTAAAAATCCAATTGTCATAATTTATTTCTATATTACTAATTAAATTAGTCAAATTTTATATAAAATAATATAAAAACATTATTTCTTTAAAAATTAGAAGGTGACGTGTAATTAATTATATTTTAAAATATTATTCATTACTACTCGTATGTAGGTCATTATCGTTTAAGAACTCTTCTACAGAATAATAACATTTAGTGAGTAACAATGCCAAAACATATTTCTTAAATGACAATAAACTTTTAAGTTTTAAATTATCAGGTAATTTATTATAAAATCTTATTGACATAGCAGCTGCATTCCTTTTGTAACTTTCAGACGATTTGCTGGTGCATATAACCTATTCTTGTATCTACCCTTACTTTCACTCACTTCACACTTACGTTGAAATAAATGTGGATGCTTATGAACAAACATGCACATTTCAAATATGTATAATGAAGGCAAAGGCAGGATCTTTTTAGTTTTGAACAAAGGTTTACAACTCACTAAAGGACCAACACCACAAATTGCTCTTATACAGCGTTTTTGTGCTTTAAATGCTTTATTCGAATCCACCGAATACCCCCAGAGTATAACACCATATCGTAGTATAGATGAGATGTATCCATGATATGCCATGAGCGCAGCCTTTTCTGATACAATATCTCTCAGTCTATGCAATGCAAAAACGAAACGATCTATTTTAGCACATAGGCTTTCTATATGAGGCTTCCAACTACAAAATTTATCAAATATTATTCCTAGAAAGGTGGTGGAAGCGACTTCTTCAATTATCGAGTTATTATAAGTGAGTTTAATGTTATTTGAAATGTTTTGAGGGTTTTAAATTCAATAAATTTAGTTTTACTTATATTTATATCTAAATTATTTATATTCATCCACTGTATGACCTCATTTAGAGCACCATTAGCTGCGATTTCAAGTGCAGATCTATTATTACCTTTAATTATAAGAGTAGTGTCATCAGTAAATAAAATACATTTGCTTGTAGTAAAGTCAGGAAGATCGTTAATGTATATGAAGAATAGTAAAGATTCCAATACACTGCCTTGTGGAACGCCAATACTGTTTGTAAGATATTGGGAGCGTTTTGTTATGTTTGTGTTCTTTATAACTTTTGTAACTTCAACACACTGCTTACGATTTTTAAGATAACTTTCAATCCAGTTTTGGGCAGTTCCTCTTATTCCATACCTGTCTAATTTATCTAGTAGAAGACTGTGTGACACGAAGTCAAAAGCTTTGCTCATATCAAGAAATACAGTTAAAAGTGGAGTTCGTGAATTTAAGCTTTCAGCTATAGTTTTTATCAGTTCATAACATGCTAATGTTTTGGAGCACTTTCTTCGAAATCCGAATTGTTCTGGTTTTAAAATGTTAAAGGCGCTAAGAAAACAATATAGTTTTTCATACATTATTTTTTCGAAAACCTTTGAGAGCACAGGAATAAGAGTTATTGGTCGGTAGTTTCGAACGTCTTGCCTATCTCCCTTTTTATACATAGGTTTAACAATGGAGAATTTCATACGTGTTGGAAATAATATATTATTTCCAACACGTATGAAATTCTCATTCATAGCTCCTAACTAGTGAATATTACGAAAATCCATTGAATTATATATATATAATAATAACAATAATGTCCTCTGGCCTGAATTACAGTCCTGTCAAGTAGTCTCAACGGAGACTAGATCTGCGCATCTGCATCGGATTTTAAGAGGATGAGGTAACTCTCACAGTCCCATGAGACGGAAATCCGACATGACCAGAGAGAGAATAGGCGCAGGACTAACGGCTTTACGTGATGCCAACTTCCTTGTTTCGACCTTCTCCTTAGAATTTCTTGACAAAAAATTCAAAATATTGTAATATAATTTGCTACATATTACCTTTCTTTCAAATAGCTTAGTATCGTAATATATCTTGATATAAACATATATATTATAACTGCGTGTGTCGTCGTTCAAAGATTATTATATAAAATATATTTTAATATGCCCTTCTATAACTTATATTAATATATGTTAAAGTAACGTGTGTAACAGGGCTTACCCTATAAAACTTCGTCCATATTTAGCGTATAATTATTTTTCGCATAAGCTAAGACAAGTTTACTTATAGTTTAAAGTGCCTAATTTATTTCTTGACTCACATAGAAAATTTAAGGCCAAGGTTAAAGCCTCCTTCAGAAGGTTAAGAAGTTATTAACCCGTGTTTTGGTTACGTGAAAATATATTGTATTACATTAACTTAATGTGTTCGTAATTTATGGTGTCACTTGGCTGAGTGGGGTCGCCTCTAGAGCGACTGTCTACTAAATATTAAATTTAAATTTTCTGGAAAATGTTAAATTCCATAAAACAAGCGTTAATTACTGTGCAATTTGTTACTGTTAATTTATTGTGTTTTGGAAATAAAATTCTTTGACATCTCTCTTTTGAAGCTTCCCTCGCCAGTGTGGTTATTCCTTCAACCGAGAGGTCAATCGACGACTCCAATTCGACTGGGCAGCGTTTGAAAGATTACGACACATCTTCTCGTCACGTGTTCCTTAAAACTTGAAAACAAGAGTATACAGCCAGTGCGTGTTGCCAGTGATGACATATGGATATGTAATGTAGTTGTTTACTGCTGGCCGTATGAGGAAGCACAAGGTCGCTCAGTCCGAGCATAGAGGACTATGCTCGGAGTTTCCGTGCGCGGTAGACTTCATAATGAGGATATCCTCAGTAACCGACATAGTGCAATGGATCAGTAAACTGAAGTGGCCATATGCCGGCTCGAACCAATAAGCGAAGTGTAGAGTGGTGGCCATTAGATGGATGGTTGACCTAATGAGAGATGCAAGAAGTCGATGAATGCAAATGACTCGGGACTCTGCTTTGTGGCATTCCTTGGGGGAGAGCTATGTTCAGCAGAGGACTTGTGATGATGATGATAAAAAATACTTTCTTAAAATAATTTCGTAATAACACGATGATGTCTTTACTGCATTATGAATATTTAGTGGCATTATTTCAAATGATCACGATTTGCTCCATATTATTCTGCTTCTCCATTAGCCTCTAAAAGTCGACTAATGCAGACAGTCAGTCTCCTTCCATTGTAGGTCTTAATCTCGTCGCTTTGCAGGTGGATATAAAATCACAGCACTAGACGTCTCTCACCTTTGAAGCTGCCCGCGCCGACTTGGCTATTTAGTCAGACGTCATCAAAGTGGTTGTATCCCTCTAATCTTACTAAAGCCATGGGATCTTTCTGTCGTTTTCCATTGTCGCCTCCTTTTTTTTCTTCTTGAAATCACCTTAAACTTGCTCAATCTGTAATCTGAAACGCTTATGACATTACGGTGCGTTTTTAACGCGTACGTAAAAATTAATCGACGTCGTCTCATCTTAATCGATTCTGATATTCATTTAGTATCGTAAAAGCTATTTCGATTCATAATCGTTACGATGATGCTCATTTTCAACGGCGTTAACGATTTGGATTTCGGCTTTAAGAGTGTTATTAATGTATTGAAACCTGTCTTAGTTTGAAGAGTTCTCTCGTATTCTATTCTCGAAAAAAACTATTTTCAAAAGTGGATTTCAGTAGGTAGCCAAGGATAAGAAGCTTTTATTTATTTTTTCTTCTTAGCTGCTATTAATATATTATTTATTTAATTTCAGTCGTCAATCGTCATCGTTATAGACTTAGAACAGCTGACAGCTGGACATAGCCGCTTTGCTTGCCAGAGGGATGGGCGATCTCATTATCAGTTTTTTAGAATAAGGGTGACAAACAAGCGTACAGTCGACCTGTTGGTAAGCGGATGTGGTGGCCCATAGACATCTACATCAAAATGCAGATGTGTTATCACCACTGAGAAGGTGTCGCTCACGATATGAAACACAGCAGCATTGAGCTGCTATTTTACATTGGTATTCTGTGAAAGCGGGGTCCTTCCCTAGGTGAGCCGACCAATTCGTACTACAACCATAATATAGCTGCAGAATGACTCTACCACGTCAAACTGCTTATTGCTTCTCACGGCAAGTACAATTAAGAATAAATATAAATTTAATTTAAGAGAAATATTCAAGCAAAATAAAACGGTGACCGTAATTATGTTTATGAATTCAATGGAACCCTCGAGGTTCAAGTCAAATAAAAACAAATGAAACGTAAAATTTATTACATAAAATAAATGAAAATTGCATTACAGACCAACGACTTACAATCACTTTGTTTCTAAGGCGCGTGTTACATGGCGAAGGTCGGCTAAAACAAAATAATTCGTATTCATAACACGCTCTATGCTTCATATAATATGCACACTGCCTAATACGAAGGCCCCTTTATACAACTGTATTGGGAGCAGCGACAAAGACGTAATTCGGTAATAGTTTGTTTGCTTTGTTTAATAAGATTACTCGGAAGTCGTTACAGCTGTGGGTTATAGCCTATATATAAGCTATGTGGGCAGTATATTCTTAATAAACCTTTTTTAATTGAAATGATAATAATTTTTATAATAATTATTTTTTACGTGGTAAAGCCATGCTGCAGCTATATTGTGGTTGTAGCACGAATGGGTCGGCTCGACCGGGGTAGGACCACGTTCTCACAGAATAGCAGCTTAATGCTGCTGTGTTTCATATGGTGAGTGTAGAGAACCGGAGACCCTTTTTATTAGAAACGAGGCATTTCATCTCAGTCCTCAGGGGTGACAACGCATCTGCATTTTGACTCTTAATCGAGGATAAATGTAAATGCCTATGAGCCACACCATCCACTTACCATCAGGTGGACTGTTTTTTTTTATAGGAGAGGGGGCAAACGAGCATACAGCTCACCTGATGGTAAGTGACTACCGCCGCACATGAATAACTGCAACATCAGGGGAATTGCAGGTGCATTGCCGGCCTTTTAAAAAGGAGTAAGCTCTTTTCTTGAAGTGTTAATATTAATTTTTTAATTTAATAATATTCTATAAGTGTTAATATTATCATATATCTCGGCTGAAGACCTCGCCGTCTGGGTAGATACCATCTTCTTACTTAATTCTGTCGCCAAACAGCAATACCTACATTGCTGGGTTGCGGTCTGAAGGCTATAGAAATGCCGAATTATTATAGGCTATGAGGCATTCCATCTTAGTCTTTAGAGGTGACAACGCATTTGTAGCTTTCTGTGTTTGAAGTTAGCTGCAGGTGTCCATGGACTGTAGTAGCCACTTACCAGGTGGACTATATGTTCTTTTTGTCACTTCAATTTTATAAAATAGCTTTATAAAATCTACAGCTGGACATGGACCTCTGCCGTTGTAGGGAGGATCAGCCTTAATTGTCAAGCTTTGACGAATAGACGATCACATCTAAGAAATTGGCATTTTCTATGGGAAAACTGAAATATATTTTTTTACAAAAAAGTTTACACAATAAAGATATTTCAATTTACAAAACATTATTGCCATTTTATCGACGGCTCTGTATCGGAATGGCTAAGCAATGAATTACGGTGCTGTTGGCCGCGGGTTCAAATCCCGCACGGAACAAGTTTTAAATGACAGGGTACAAGTTATTATATACGGAACAAAATCCTAGTGTGTGTAAGTGGGAGTAAAGTTTAAAAAAAACTAACAAAACTACATTTTAAATGTAGTTTGTTTATGCTTTTGCTACAGAAGCCACGAGCACGAGTATTACTGAACTCTACTTACTGCTAACTACTTAATGAATAACTAATTCTGGACTAAAAAGGAATACCAACAAAGAAAGATAGTGCGCTGCGTATATTTCATGTGATACCGTAACTATGCTCAACTTAATTACACTCATGTACACATTTTTCTTTTTTCGTTTTTTATCTGTACTGTAGAGTAGCCCACAAGAATTATATATTAATGTTAATTGTAGCTGTTAAGAGACAGTCTAATTTAAGTCCTAGACAGATCCATACGTGTTCTCCCATTAACACCGTCCTACATTACAATCAGCCCGTAAAATGTCCTGCTGGACGCACGCACTTAAACCTTGTTGTTATAGTGGCATATGATTTTAAACGCTGTGTACTTGTGTCAAAACCATGCTCAACTTATTGTAAGACAACGCTCACAATAAGTTGAGAATGTTTTCGGCTTGGCTATTGTGTTACTTGAAATGTGCGCAGTGCTCCCTCTTTCCTTATTTGTTGGTCTGTGGCCTTAAATATAAAATTCATTTGAATTTATAATTCCAAGAAAAACCATAGCTTCTTCAAAGTGGCCAGCTCAACAAAACAGCAATTTTATAAGGTAAAATAAACCTAATATATTTATTTACAATGTTCTAAAAACAACAGAAAACATTAAATAAATCACTTTATATTTAATCATTGCGTAATAAATTCATTGAAAGTACTTCTATTTTAACTACCATTAAATTTGAAATAAAACTGATTTTACAGATATTATCGCGTTTTATTTGATTTATATTCACATATTTTTAATATCTGATGTTTCGTATTAATTTTATTCAATGTGTAGTATTCGTGTAAATGTAAGAAATCCTTATACAACTATACTTTTGTATAATATTTCATGCTTTGTTTTGTTTTTGCATAACTATATATCCGGGGTCGATGAACCAGACACTATTACGTTTTCTATTCAACACTACGATTTTGATAATCCCACCAAGGTTTCTTAATTTAATCAGCAACTACTGATAAAATATTTCTTTTTTAATTCTTTTTTGTTCTTGATAGTTTGCGCTCACAAAAACACACTGTTTTTTACACTAAAGCAACAAACAAACCATGGACCACCAACTTCAAACAATGACGGCTATATGTGCGTAGTCACTTCTGATGACTAAGATAAAATGCCTATAATAATATTGCCTCTCAATACCCCTCGAACTAGAACCAACCCAGATGGGCAAAAATTATAACATTAAAAAATAAAAATCAAATAGAGATTTTTTGTTTGGATCATGTTAGTTTAAACCCTAATTCAAAGTTTTCTGAGTTTTTTTTTTATAGAAGAGGAGGCAAACTACCATGCGGCTCTCCTCATGGTGACTACTACAGCCTTTCAACATTTGTTTTATTACTCTTTCCTCATTCATTCTTTCTACATGACCAAAGCACCGAAGCATTCCTTTCTTAATCCTGGTCACAACATCATCTAGCAAACCACACTCTTCTCTTATCACACAATTTCTCACACTGTCATTCAGATTCAGCCCTAACATACCACATCCTTGATCTACAGCATTTATTCTACTTTCGTGCTTCTTCTGCCACACCCAACTTTCACTACCATACATTAAAGTAGGGACTAACATAGCATTGTGAATTGCCATACGTGCCTTTTTGGACACATTCTGACCTTCCACAATAGAGTGTAGAGCCCCATTTACTCTATTTCCTGCGTTCACTCGTCGTTCTATATCCTTATCATATCTACCATCCCTACTAAATACACATCCCAAATACACAAACTCATCTACTTGCTCGACCAATTCCTCTTCTATTCTTATTTCACATATCGTTTTACTTTCTTCTCTTTCAAAAACCATAACTTTCGTCTTACTTGCGTTTACTTTCATTCCCCTTTATTTTAATGGCCTGTTCATTAATGTAACTTTTATAAAATCTTTCATAACTCTTTCAATTAGTACTTTAGCATACAGTTTTCCCACAATGCTAAGAAGGCTGATACCACGGTAGTTTTCACAGTCCTGCTGCGATCCTTTGCTCTTATATATTGGGACTATCACGACTTTGCACCAGTCTCCCGGTACCCGCTTAAATTCCCAACATAAATTAAACAAGGTGTACAGCAGGTCTGCCACCACTCCCTCTCCAGTCCTTAGCATTAGAGTATCATTTGAAATACTCTATCATATCCGGCTGCCTTACCTGCTTTCTTACTTTTCATTGCTTTCATTATTTCATCTATCTCTTTCTATCTCTTTCGTCTTCTTTCGGAATTTCTTTTTCATTTAATTCAAACGTCTCATCACTCATAAACACGCTTTCAAAGTGTTCCTTCCATCTCCTTAAACTCGAAACTTCGTCATTCAGTATACAGCTGTATTCAAAATACAGGCTGTATTCTAAAGTTTAATATATAAAGAAATAAATTGTATATTAGATGCATTTACAAAAAGCTATATGACTTAAAATATTAATTAGAAGAAGATTATATCACATCCAGAAATTACTTACCTACCCAAACGAAATCACACCCCTAAGCTTGCATTATCTCCAGTTAGAAACAACTGCGAATCTAATTACAGTCTCCCCAAGATTAAAAGAGTCGATCTAATTTCCATCAAACTGCCATGGAATTCCTAAACAGCCTATATAAACGCTTACCACGTAAACAGTGAAAGAACGTCCATATTAGAATATAGCCAATAACCGATCCGGACTTCATAACAAAGTGACTTTGAATGATCTTTGAACTTTAACACAACGGCATAAGAGCCAATAATTTTTCTGAACATCCCAACGTTCGTGTTGCAACACGTGATAGATGCGTGACTTAAGTTACAAAGACGTTGCGACCACTGGTGTGCCATCTATGCAGTATTGCAGTATTCTTGAGCTATTATTACGCCTTACATAATACTGTTTATTTTTATTATTTAATCGGAAGAGCCATTGCAAATTCTATTTTTTTACCAACGTGTTGGTCGTGCACTGGCTGACTGGCATTGGCATTGGCACTGGCTGCTGATGATAGTGACTGTCCAGTGCATTCGACTACGTTTCGCCATTGCACTTGGTTTGCGGTATGATGGAACATGCGGTTGAATGAACACTTTTGTGTGCTGTAAGATGTAAGACTTTCTACAATCGTTCACGCTAATAGAAAAGTATAAAAATGAATGAAATCAATGTTAAATCGCGTGATTTAATATTGATTTCATCCATTTTCATTCCCATTCACAAAATTTAAGTTTTCTATTAGGATTAACGACTGTAGGAAGTCCACTTGGCTAACCCCGCTGGTTAGGCCATACAAATAGTTATTCCGTACGGGAATGAATTCCGCGACCCAGAGCCAAGCTTTCAGCCACTGCGCAACCGAACCACGGATGATCATTTTCGAAGTTGTAAAAGTCGGTTTATTAATTTTCAAACAACTCAATTATTTCCTTGTACAGCATGTTCATTTTAATTTCCGAGGCGAGTTACAAACAGCTCTAAGACAATACATTATGACATCTTTATAAAATAGTAGTGTTAATATCATTTAATTTAAAATAATCTATGATTAAAAATATTTACATATTATATAATAATAATAATGTCCTCCAGACCGAATTTTGGTCACCGAGGCTAAGCTCAAAGGAGAGCAGCCATATGCGCCGGTTACGATTATAGTGCACGAGTGTATGCACAAACGACTGAAACACTGCCAATTTCCTGACTCCGGGCTGCTGATGGAATTTCCTGACAGAAAACCCTAATAACTGATTTTTGTGCCGACCTGAGTTTCGAACCCGCGACCTCATGATCACCAGTCACGCTCACGATCATTAGACCAATAAGGCGATAGAGCAATTTACTTACTACGTGATAGCATTCCTTTTCTGCCTAAGAGTCAATCTGGGTAGGTACCACACTCTTACCCATTTTTGTCGTAAAGTAACAGTGTAATATGTATCATAATTTCAGGCTGATAAACATTCCATCTTAGTCCTCAGTGGTGACAACGCATATGTAGCCTTCTTTGTTTAAACTTAATTGCAGGTGCCCATGGGCTGCAGCCTTTGCTTGTCACTTCAATTTAAAAAAAAAAATCATGTTTACAGGTCGATGTGCAATAAAATGTTTTATATCAACGCCTTCCAGCCTTAATATTCCAATCTTAATATAGAAACAATCGTTCACACGTACAGAAATCGTTAAAAGAATAAGAAACAAACGCAGAGAATCTGGTAAATGGTGCACGGATGTGTTTTACTGCGGACAGGGATCGCTTCATTAGTTTTTATTGGCACTGCCCGTTTGGACTAATTATGAAGTTCGGGGTTCATCAGAGAAGCGAGTAAGCTAGCTTTGGATATAATTTTACCTAAAATGTCACGTATCTTCAATAATAATTTGTCTTTATTATTTCTCTTACATATATATATATATACGTCGTACAGCTAGGCATAGGCCTCCTCCCATTTCTGAGAAGGCTTTAGGGCATGGAAGTGTCTGCCGCGCTCCCCAATGTGTGTTGGCGGACTTCACATGGCTTCGAAATATTTTTTTGTTAATTTGTTAGACATGCAGGTTTTCTTACGATGTTTTCCTTCACCGCCAAACACGTGGTAAATAAGCACTTAAAATTGCAAATAACAATTTCATTAATACTGGCGGGCGTCGAACCCGGGCTGCTAGCGTACTGTGTTTACGGAGAGAGCGTAGTCCCTGAGCTACTACGGCTCTAAACAATAAATGATTGTAAATGTAAAGCATTTTGCTGAGCCACCTTATATTGTTCTTGTTACGAATTATGTACGTACCTATAGTATAATATGAGTAGAATAATTTTTATTCAATATCCCCTCATGTGTCATGGCGCCCGCAGGGATTGACAGCTTATGCATGCCCGTGTGTCAGCCGACCTCGTGTGCCCATTTGGCAAGTAATCATGCCTTGTCTTTAATCTATGTTGTTCAAAGATAAAATAATTCTTATTGAAAGTAATTTTTTTACTATTATCAGTGGTTCAGAAAAAACCTTTATCTTGGGAAGAACCAGCAAGAAACCCAGTCGGACTTTTTTTCAGAGTAAAATTTTACAATAAAACCCAGATTGTACTAGTTTGTACAACCGGTGTTTTATTGTTACTCACAAAATTTATTTAAGAAACAGCTTGCAAGCGACCACCTTATTCCCAGAGGTTACTATCAACCATGTATTCATTTATAATAGAATAACTCTTTTTATACGGTTTTTGTTTAATAAAATATTTTTAACTCGGTAATAGAGACCTTGAATATTTTGTGGGACTTTATTGTATGAATGAATTACTGACCCTGTGTTCCTGGTGTTTACAGTGTACATCACTTTTTTATTAACACTACTTTTGTTTTTGTAGGCATACATAAAATTTTCGTAAATATACTAAGAGGCCAACTAAATATCTCTCTTCTTACTGTTGTCTTCTCTATGTATTTCTGTGCTTATATGTGTCTATATTATGTTACTTATATGTTGTTTTATATATTAAAATCCCTGAGTTATATTTTCATACCTTGTACTCTACTTTAATCAAAAATATTCCTAAAATGTATGGACTCTGCACCCTGTAAATGTTTTCTATTTTACTTAGAGGTAGACTGGGAGAGAATACCCTGAAGCATCAATTCCGCATTTTTGTACGCTACTGTGTGCAAATAAAACTTAAATAAATAAATAGGTAGCGTCAAAGAAATAATAGTGGTAGACGTGATAGAGCCACGCTGCAGGTGCATTATTGATACAGAAGTTGATCGTCGTGTTCGGTAAAGTTCTTACAGAATTCCAGTGTAAAATTGCAAAATAAAGCTGTGTTTCGTATATTAAATAACGAAAACCGGAGTTATTTTTACGGTAACAAGGTATTTCATCTTCGTCTTCAAGAATTTCAACACATCTGCATTTTGATTCATAATCTAGGGATAGATCAAGGTGGACTGCAAACACACAGTCCATCTATATCCCCCTTATTTGCATAAAAGTTAATTAAGTCTTCATCACCATCATCATCAGCCCATGAAAGTCTGATCTGCGTGAAGATCTTTACGCAGCTAATAGATTAAGATCAAAGTTTTTTTAATATTTTACGAAGTAAAAATATATAGATCTTACTAATTTCTTCAATAATTAATTGGAATCTAAAACGGAAAATGTTTTAAGGAAACGCAATATTTTGACAAAGATTAGTTACAGTACTCTTGCAGGGTTTATTTATTTATTTATTGGGTCTACCAGCGATTTTACAATACATACGTTACATACATTTCTTAAAGTATTATTACTATATTACTTGCACAGAGTATGTAAAATCATTTAAAGGTAAACACTACATGCTATTTTTGCTAGTATTACTGTATAAATCTGAAAGTGAGTTAAAAAGAACGCTCGTGTAAGTATGATGAAAGCCATTTTAGCACCGGGCCTGAAAACCCATAATACGATAATTTTTCAATAAGTACTCCGTGTGGAACTTTGTCAAATGCCTTTTTAAAATCCGTACATATGGTATCCACCTACTTCTGTGAGTCAATAGCAATAGCAAATAGAAAGAATTGATATGGGTTTAAAGTTGCCTATATCTTTCTCATCATCACTCTTGAATATTGGAACTACTTTTGCTTGTTTCCATAAAGCTGGAAAAGTACCCGAACACAGTGAGGCTTTAAAGATAAGATATAAAGGCAAAGTTAGGCTAGTTGCGCTGTTTTTTATAAATACCGGTGGTAAATTGTCCGGTCCTGCACCTTTGGTAATATCGAGACCTTTCAACTTTTTGAAGATATCAATCATTCTAATTTATTTCTATACCTGCAATATTTTCACTAAAGCATAAATAGAGGATTTTTCGTAAATAAGATGACGGATCTAAACGACAGGAACTATTTGAATCATCATATACCGAAGCAAAATAACTATAGAACATATTGCAGATTTCAACTCTGCTAGTAGAGGTTTTAACTCCGTTACTCATAGCAGCTGGATACGAGTTAGAATTATTACGTTTACTCTTTAGGAACGTCCAAAATGCTTTCGGATTCTTCTGAATTTGCTTTTCCAGGTTTTCATAATAATTGTTGTAGGCATCACGCGTAATTCTATTACAACGATCACTAAGCACTCTTAGTTCTATTTCATCCATTGGATTATTATATGTTTTAAATCATTTTAGCATTTTGTGCTTTTCTTTAATTCTTTTTGCAACATTGTAATTTATCCATGAATGGTACCTATTACTCTTAACTTTTTTTAAGGGAACATAATCTGTGATAGCAATTTGTATACTCTCGTAGAATACTCTAACCATTTCATCTATATCATCTAGGTCCAATAAAGTATGCCAATCGATTCCCTTCAAGTACTCATTTATAGAATTATAATCGGCTTTATAAAAATTGTATCGCTCGTGTGAAGTATTAATCACAAGTCTATTTTGTCTCACATTAGGTATGTTTATTTCAAGGGGAGGATGCATTGGGTCAATATTACTGATTTACTGGGTTCTTGTTTTGAACAATTTTTTATAATTTAGACTAAATAGCAAATAAATAGAATTGATTTATTTTAATTAAGTACTTTGTGCTTGGCGAATCATAAAGTACGTAGTGGTTTGCTAAAGGTGAATATGAGTCTAATACCAGAGAAATCTTGTCCATAATATCTCACACGTTTTCAATTCCGTTTCTTTGCAGGCGCGTGTTTGGCAACGATGTGTATTGCACTTTAGATTTACCACACGTTTAGATCTTTTTAGGATGTTACTGTGTAAAAGTGACATAGGAAATTTAATAAATCCTTCAAGTATCGTGATAAATTGCTCAAAGTCGAATCGAAGCAAAGCGTCAAGTTTTTTATGGCCATAGCTTAAAAGTGATCGAATACACGCGTTTTTATGTGTGTTTGATGAATCTGTAGAAAATAACGTCTCAATTTACGTAGCTATGGGTCGTTTCGACTAAATGTCAATGTCAATTATATTAGTTACAAGAACTGTAACTGTTCTTTTATTCTTGTTCTTGTGTCAATTCAATAATCAATGAAGCCAAAATTTCACTTGAATAAAAACAACAGCAAGTATGAATTATACAGTAAAAATTACTATAAGCTGTGAAGCATTTTATCTTAGACTTTAAAGGTGAAAACGTCCTTCTTTGATTGAAGTTCGTTATCACAAGATGGACGGTTAGCTTCTTTGGCAATTTAATTTGAAATATATATAATTTTATAATAATATTGGAGTTAAAAAAACTTGAACAACAAGCATTGATGATAAGCTGATGATGCTAGTGAGAATAATAGGTCATGTCATGAAGGAAATAGAGTATTGTCGTCAGTCCTTAATACGTCTCTATAATTTCAGATTCAGACGTCTGAAAAAAAATGTCAATTACATTCATACATAAATACATAGATACATACAGATCAAGCTATAATATGAAGCGTATAAAAAATAAAATATTAATATAAATATATCCCAAAGTAATATTTAAAAGTGTGGTCACATTAACACCTTGCAACCCTAGCGAACCGCAGTGCCACTTGCGCCGCATAACGTTTACGTTTTCATTGTATCTCGTGTCAGTGGAAATTTTCTCGGCCTTGTTTGCTCTTAATAAATTCCGTGATAGTCGGAGCGTACGCGAAGACGTCTTAAAATATCCGCCAAAGTACAGGGACTTTTGTGTTCCTCTACAGAAATATTGTATTAGATTCAAGCCAATATGAAGCGTATTCATACATACACATACATACACTCAAGCCAATATGAAAAGTATAAAAAATAAAATATTAATATAAACATATCCCTAAGTAATATTTAAAAGTGTGGTCACATTAACACCTTGCAACCCTAGCGAACCGCAGTGCCACTTGCGCCGCATAACATTTAAGTTTTCATTGTATCTCGTGTCAGTGGAAATTTTCTCGGCCTTGTTTGCTCTTCATAAATTCCGTGATATTCGGAGCGTACACGAAGACGTCTTAAAATGTCCGCCAAAGTACAAGGTCCTTTGTGTTCCTCTACAGAAATATTGTATTAGACGTGTATTTTTAGCTTTTTACTAACATGGCTATTTACACTTTGAATTATATATTTGCGTTTTATAAAATTTGGTTTTTGGTTAAATATTTTTTATTCAGCCATTTCACTTGACCAACAAATCATGTGGCTTAGCGATCTGACTTCTCGGCTACTAAGTGGCGAGTCCAAGGTTTACACAAAACTACAACTAAGACAAACACTCTCTACAATGAGAAAGATCCTTGTCTAACAGTGGACGTCTACGGAACGATGAAAAAGAAGAAGATTCACTTACACCCTGATCTTATCGCGTACGCGTTTTATCGACACCGTATCGGTACCTTAGGACAGGAGAGTGTATCTTAGTTCGCATATTATAGCACTATACCATCCATCCTATAGATTGCCTTAAAGTTAAAAGTTAAAGTTGCAGCCTATATATGCGTCCTACCGCTGGGCACAGGCCTCTTCTCATTTCTGAGAGGGTTTTAGGGCAAGGAAAAGTCCGCCGGGCTGCCGAAATGCGTGTTGGCGAACTTCACATGCAGGTTTCCTCACGATGTTTTCCTTTACCGCTGAACACGTGATAAATCAGCACTTAAAATTGCAATTAACAATTTCATTGGTGCTGCTGGGATCAAAGCCAGGTTGCTCTCGTACTGTGAAATTTACAGCGACCGCTTAGCTCCTGAGCTACGACGGCTAGATTATAAATTGCCTTATAAGGAGGAGGAGGAGGAGCCGTGGTAGCTCAGATGGTTAGCGCTCAAAATATATATAAATTTCACAGTAGTACCGGAGACAATTTTTACTGGAAAAGACCCATTCCATCTTAGTCCTCACGGGTGAAAACGCATGTGGATTTTGATTCTTTATTGAGGATAGATGTAGATGTCTATGGGTCACAGCAACCACTTACCATCACTGGTGGACTGTGTGCTCGCTTGTCACCCTACCCTATAAAAAATCAAACGAAAATTTCCTGTTAATAATCGAAAAATATGATCGCCTTTAAAATTGGAAAGCAATGCATTTTTAGTTTAGTTTTTTTAACCGCTTTTGAAATTGCACGGAAAACAATTTAATTTTGAATATTTGTATTCCATAAACTTTTCCGTACGCGATTCGAACTCGCGGACCGTTACGCTGCATCCAAACTCTTAGCTACTGTGCTACGTAGCTGTCAAATTGTCTTTATGTTGACGTCGTGTCGTGGCGGCGCCAGAGAAACCACTACCCCTTTGTCATCTGCGGGTGTCGGAAGAGGCGACAGAGGGAAACAGAAATAGGAGATGGATTGCAACATCTACCTGATAACAACTCTATATAATAGGAAATATCGGTTGTCAACCCGCCTGCCAAGCGTGGCAACTTTGGCAAATACCCTTTTTTTTTTTTTTTTTTGCGGATGGAAAATCATCTAATGACGCCTTTCGCTGTGGGTGGAGCGGAAGGGAGTGTCAGACTTTTACTGACTAAAAACCATCCGTGTTCCTTCAGTGCCCTTACGTTCCGGAGCCGCGGTATCTCTTTCGAACACAAATACCCTTGGCATACAGTCTTTATGACTTTTGATAGGCCGTAATAAACGAATAACGTTATTTTGTATAATATTTTAATAAGTTTGCAAAAATTGTAAGAACTTCAACAATTTCGTTATCTCCTTTCCCCAAAAACAAATTGCAAGGGAGTTGTCAAGAGGAGGCAAAATTTTCATTAAAAATGTTACTTTTAACATTTACGTAACTGTTTTCATTCTAGACTTCAAAGCGGTGAATTAAAAAGTAATAAATTGTTATAACGAGTTTGAATCATATTTTCAATTTGTGGGAGAGTTCTTCTATCTTCGAGTTTTGGTTTTTTTTAATTTAAATGAAAACTAATTTGCCACCTGATAATAAGTGGATACTGTAAATATACCGTATAAATGTATATGCTATGGACATCTTTTTTTTGTTACATGGGGAAATGCCTACGCATACCCGCCTCGCGGGGGCAAGGACGGGTTATGTCGCACCGACTAAACCCCATGGTGTTCCACCTTCGTCGCATATTGGCAGGGCCACGGGAACGTTTTTTTTTTCTTCGTTTGAAGTCGATTGTAGGTATTCTATGGACATCTACAATCAACTTCAAACAAAGAAAAAAAAAAGATGGAATGCCGCCTCACAGCCTGTAATTATTTATATAACTTTTTATATTACTGGTTTTCTTCAGAAATCTGTGAGAGTATGGTTCCTATCCAGACGTACTCCTAAAA